>MXAW01000009.1:4246814-5468628 GCA_002554605.1 Helotiales sp. F229 | reverse complement strand
CCTAACCCTAACCCTAACCCTAACCCTAACCCTAACCCTAACCCTAACCCTAACCTAACCCTAACCCTAACCCTAACCCTAACCCTAACCCTAACCCTAACCCTAACCCAAATCAAACCCAAACCTTTAAACCCTAACCCTCAGCGCCTAAACCCCAGGCCCCTTCAGCACCAAGACCCCTACGCCCACAGGCTACTTCAGCGCCTATACCCCTCAAGCCCAGGCCCCTTCAGCACCAAGACCCCTACGCCCACAGGCTCCTTCAGCGGCTATAAACCCCAAATATGCCCTGGACCACTCAAACGCTATAGGCCCAAGCCTACGAAAGCCTGCTGTACAAACGCTATTAGCTTATAGTACAATACCAGTCCCGGAAAAGCGTCTGCATGCTAGGCAAGCTACCTTATTTACAGAGGCAGCTGATAGGGCGGCTTTAGCGTTCCTTCGACAGCCTAGGGAGAAGCAGTTATTGGACTTTTTACTGCTCCCTAGGGTATTAGGCTTAGGCCTACAGAAGGAAGAGGTCGCCAAGACGCTGAGAGCCTACCCTACAACACTCCCCGAAATTCCTTCAACACCCCTTGAGCCCTATGAGCCCCCTGTACCATCAAACGACCCCCCCGCAAAACGAGCCGTAAAACTCCTAGAGAAGGGCTATATTAGCCGCGCCGCTAAAGCCCTAATTGACCCTACGCCTATAGCGCCAGAGACACCAGAGACGCTAAACACCCTATATTCAAAGCACCCTATAGGAAACACCAACCCCTTCGGCAACGCCAACCCCTCCCCAGGCCAGCATATCACTGAAAAAGCCATTACAGAGGCTATTCTGTCAATTAATAGGGAAAAGGCCCCTGGTCTTAGTGGTTGGACCCGTCCATTGCTTGATATAGCGCTTATAAGCGCTAATTCCCCTGTCCTTAGGGCGCTTACACACCTAGCGAATATGATTCGACAGGGGACAGCTCCAGGCGTGGACCTCTTATGCGCTTCCCGACTTATAGGCCTTGAAAAGCCTGACGGGGGTGTACGCCCTATCGCCATGGGGGACCTAATCTATAAGGTAGCTATGAAAGCTATTCTTACGACCTCCTTCAGGGCCTCTATGCTACTACCTAATCAATTAGGGGTAAATAGCGTAGGAGGCGTCGAACCGGCAATTTTCCTCCTAGAGGAAGCAATTACAGGGCCAAATCGCCTAAACACTCAATATATCACCTCCTTAGACCTCGAAAACGCCTATAATCGCATAGGCCGTACAACAATCGCAGCATCAGTTGCCAAATACGCCCCTACCCTCTACCGAGCTGCTAAATGGGCCTATAATCAACCGTCGATCCTTGTAACTAATAGCGGCCAAACGCTAGCTAGCGCTGAAGGAGTACGTCAAGGAGACCCTATAGCGCCCCTCCTCTTCTCTTTAGCAATTCGCCCTATGCTAGAGCACCTGCAAACCACCCTATCTACCACCACAATTATCGCCTATTTAGACGATATTTATATTCTCAGCCTTGAAACCACACCAATCCTCCCCTTTATTTTCAGAGCCTTTAGCGACTCCCCGGTAGCGCTAAATAAGGCAAAAAGCGCCGAACTCCCGATTTTAATACTCCGACGCTTAGGAATCAAAGCCTTAGGGACCTATATAGGCCCTAGACCCTACCGTGAGACCTACTTAGAGGCTCAAGTCGATAAGCTCGCCACAGCGCTCTCTGCCCTGAAGGACCTCCCTAAACAACACGCTCTTCTCCTCCTTAGGGGGAGCATACACCTTTTACTACGCCACCTTCAGCGCCAACTGTACTCTGAAGACCTCCTAGACACCTGGAAAGCGGCTGATACCCTAATTAAAGAAGCAATTTAGGCTCTAGCCGCCAAGGAGCCAGGGAATACAACTACCCTAATTCAACAGGCCTTACTCTTTATTCCAGTAAGAGACGAAGGCCTAAGGATCCCTCAATACGCCCTACTAGCCCCAGGGCTTTATAGGGCCGCAAAGGAGGCCTCTAGGCCTATTCTTCAGGCTATATGCCCTATCCTCTTCCCTGAACCGCCCGGCCGCCTTACACCAATAGCCCAAGAAGTGTACGCCAATACCAATAAGAGCCTAGAGGAGAGGCTCTTACCTACCCTATCGAAACCAACACTCAAAGCTAAGCTAGAGAACGCTAGTTACTTAGGCCGCCACTGGCTTAGAGTCCTGCCCACGCAAAAACACAACCTTTTAGCGGACTCGATCGTCACTGAAGCTCTAAGAGCTAGGCTTCTACTCCCTGTAAAGGCCCCGATCTCCCCCTGTACGACCTGTGGCGCCTACCCCGAAATAGGCCACGAAGACACCTGTAGAGGTGCTGAACGCCGCTGGATTATACGCCACAACCAGGTTACCCGTGCATTTATCATTACCCTTTCTAGCCGGGAAGACCTAAAGGTGGAGTCTGAACCTAGGCCTGTACTTACAGCGTTTACAGCACCTTCAGCCCCTGAGAATAGCCGCCGGCCCGATTTTTCAGTGCTTTTAGGGACCTCTAGGCACTATTACGATGTACAGATCGTCGCTATTAATAAGGATTCAGCTCGCGAAGAAGCCTACGCTATACTCACTGAAGCAGCCGCTGAAAAGAATCGGAAATATAGGGAATTAGGCGCTGCCTTTCACCCTATAATCATTTCAGCAGGGGGCCTTATGAAGAAGGAGACAGCGAAAGCCTATAAGGCCCTTCAGGGCCTATTAGGACCTAGCAAGGCTAAATGGCTAGACAGCTATATCGCTATAACCCTCACTCAGGCTAGAGGTATAGCAGCCACCTCAATTACAGCACACAACTAGCCTACCCTCAGTATACACCACACCTTACCCTTTATACACTCAGCCTACCCTTAGGCACACACCACACCTCACCTACCCTCCTTCACACTCAGCCTACCCTTTGGCACACACCACACCTACCCTTTACACACTCAGCCTACCCTTTGGCACACACCACACCTCACCTACCTTTCTTCACACTCAGCCTACCCTTTGGCACACACCACACCTACCCTTTACACACTCAGCCTACCCTTTGGCACACACCACACCTACCTTTTACACACTCAGCCTACCCTTTGGCACACACCACACCTCACCTACCCTTCTTCACACTCAGCCTACCCTTCAGGCATATACCACACCTAGCCTACCCTTTGGCATATACCACACCTAGCCTACCCTATGGCACATTTCACACTACACCTACCCTTTCACACTTTGCCTACCCTTTCACACCTTACCTACCCTTTTAGGGTCATTTGTTATTTATTTCCTATATTACCTTATGTATTCAGAATATTTTGTACTATAATTAGAGAGAGAAGAAAAACACCAGTGGCAAGCTAGCTTAGTTAGAAACAAATCAAACCCAAACCTTTAAACCCTAACCCTAACCCCCTTACCTACCTTTTTTCACACTCAGCCTACCCTTTAGGCATATACCACACCTAGCCTACCCTTTGGCACATTTCACACTACACCTACCCTTTCACACTTTGCCTACCCTTTCACACCTTACCTACCCTTTCAGGGTTATTTGTTATTTATTTCTTATATTACCTTATGTATTCAGAATATTTTGTACTATAATTAGAGAGAGAAGAAAAAACACCAGTGGCAAGCTAGCTTAGTTAGAAACAAATCAAACCCAAACCTTTAAACCCTAACCCTCCTCCGCAGTCGACCTCCTGCGTACGCCAAAGCTTTGACCTCTTCATTGAGCCACTCGAGCACTACTGTATGGCTCCTGCGTACTTCAAACCATTCGACTACCTCCCTCCTCCTCCGCAGTCGACCTCCTGCGTGTACGCTAAAGCTTCGACCTCTTCACTAAGCCATTCGAGCATCACTGTACGGCTCCTACGTACTTCAAACCATTCGACTACCTCCCTCCTCCTCCGCAATCGACCTCCTGCGTATACGCTAAAGCTTTAACCTTTTCATTAAGCCATTCAAGCATTATTATACGGCTCTTGCATACAACCTTCAAGCTATCAAGCTTTCTTTTAATTAAATCTCCCACTTCTTCCTTCAATTACCCCTTTTTCAAAAAGGCCACATCACTTTGCTATTATCATATTATTCCATTACGTTATTGGTTTTAAAGCTGACTCGATTTCCTTAGCATAAACTCAAAAATTGAATACGCATTAACACCAAATCTCCGCATTAACATCCCCCCTATGGCACAAACCTATTTCAGGCCTATTTTGGCTCCATCTGCAGCCCTGGCACCAATTCCATAATACTAAAGCTCCAGCGCAAAGCTTTAATATGTGTTTCAAGGGATTATATAAAAAAATTCAAGCATTACTATTAAGCATTATTATATTTAATCATTCATTTACTTTATTATTTTATTATTTATTGGTTTATTTACTTTTAACTATTAAGCAAGCACTTGAATTATTAAGGGAAACATCTTTTAATAAGGAAAAATTGCTAATATTGATTTAATAATCACGTTTTTAATTATGTGCTCGCTTATCAAATACATAAGGGGGGGCCCTTATATAGAGCTTCCCCTTTTCTTGAACACACATAAACCACTAAAGGATCCTACCCCTATTATGTATCTATTCAAGAGATTCAAGCTCTAGAATATGTGGTACCACCCGAGTATAACGACATTAACCCTTATAATATAAATCTCTAACAACCTTCACATATATGGCTAGCTCTAGACTGTCTAAAAGTAGTAGTAATATAAGCCCTTAACCTTAACCTTATTTAATTATATTAAAGAAAATCATTATTTTAAATCTCCCCACCATTAAAATTCAGCCACCGCTCAGCATCCTCCTCACTCAATGTAATATTGCCTTTATAAACCTCCGCTGCCCACGCTATCTCTGTCTCCCACCTTTTGTTCAGATCAGATCGCCCTCTCTCCCACTTCAACCACTCTTGCTGGAGGTGAGTAAGATTATTATAAAGGGCCGGCGCGTGAGGTGTAGTTGAAGAAGGTTCATGTGGACTTTTGGCCAAACTGCTGGGTGCTTCGAATGAGGTTTCTTTCGTAGATGGTAGCTCATGGACTGAATTGAAAACTCGATGGCGTTTCTCGGGCCGTTGTTGTTTCTCTTTGTACAAAGCCGTCTTCGCTTCCTCCGCGACGTCTTCCGCCCTCCCACGCTTCTTCGGACTCGAGTTTCGAGACTTCGATGATTTGAGCAGAAAGTTCTCACACTGCTCTACTGACGCTAAGAACGGTGGTGGTATCTCATCATCTATAGCATCATCTATCCTTGTGCTAAGTTGCAAGCATCGTTGGATCTTGCCCTTCAAGAAACCTGCCAGCCATGGGAAAATGGTCCACGCGAAACGCGCAAACAACAATTCACGGCTGACCCCAAGACCCTGCAATGCCCGGTTATGATATAAAGACTCCAGCTCTCGAGATGGCTCGACCAAATGCACAGCGAACTGTCGTGGTTCAGCGTCGACAGAAGGTTTGGGAACGAAGACAAACTTTGGTTTGTCAAATGCAATGTGCAAATCGGCTCGGAGAAGGAGGGCATTGGCGGGGTTGTCCACACTTGCGGTATTGCCATTGCTATACCGCGGCATCCCATTTAGCAGGTACCAGTCTTCTTCAGCCTGGGGGCAAATATGTGCAGCTTGGACGCCTTCTCGGTGTCCTGTTATGCGGCAGGAGACATCGCGTTGTATCAGCGCAGTTGTTAGACCCGATATCGAGAATGTCTGTTCTGCTAGTTCAGGAGATGTGGTATGGGTCCACGAAGGGGGAAGTCGGTCGTGAGGAAAGGGCCATTCTCGAAATGTAGGAACAATTGGGTATGGCTGGGATCGATGGTTGTCGTTGTTTGGTAGATGGAAGTAATAGTTGCTCTTTTTGAGGGATTTGTCCATATCCGCGGTGTTGAAATATATCTTCTGCGATTCGTCTCCATTCCCGTCTCTTTGTTCAGACAACCATCCATCCCACCGGTTTCCAGCGACAACACCGCAGGCAGTCAGCGCATAGGCAGCATGCAAGCCAGGACCTGCCGCCGACGATGACCTGTCGGGCGCGAGGAGTTTCAGAAGGACATTGTGAGGTTCTGCGTATCCCGGATGGCGGAAGATGATAAATCCTGATTGAGAGGTGGATGCGGAAATGGAGATCGCAGGCGGCGTCGCGGGCGCGCGGAGATATGTCATGATGAGAGAACAAAACAGGACTAAATGGAGACGACGAAATCCATGGTTATCCTGTTGCTGTAGGTTGAGTGAGGTTGGTTGGCTGACTGATTGATGAAGGCTTACTCCGCCCGGCTAAGCCTAAAGGGCACTAGTACTGTTGGCATGGGTTCGATTCCTCCAGTACGGAGGTACACTCGCGTGGAACGATTATTTATTCTTGTCCCTTAATTCTACAATTCGACGTAGTCTCGTTAGTAGCAAGTGTATTTGGAGATTCCTACCTCTTTGTCGAGTCGGCCTGTTACGAGGGCGTACTTGATAGTGGTCCGTGCCGCTTTGATGTCGTCGGGTTTCCAATTCAGCGGGTTGGATGGCAGTGCGTTGAGCCGTGTCATGCCCGTCCGCATCTATGCACATTTGCTTCCCTTCTTCCTAAGGCGTTGTACAAGGTACGGCTGTGTCGCCCTGGCAACGCTCTGTCTATATTCTTCAGGTGTTTTCCCACCCCATCAGGAAGTGTGTTGCCTATTTGCCTTGCTTTTCCTATGTTGATAATCGTGGATTTGGTGTTAGAGAATGCTTTCTGGAGTAATCTGCCTGTCTCCGTAGCCCTTTGTGCTGCCTTCTTGGCTTCTTCCCCGGATGGAACTCTTGTTATGCTGGGGCCCACATGAGGAGGACGCGATTGTATCCTTCCCTCGGTTCTCTGGCTGCATTGAAGATTCGCATCACGCTGGCCTGACCTGATTGTTGTTTTGGTCGGCTCACCACTTGTAGCGCCGCTTGGTTCCTGGTGACGATTGTGATCTCTGGCACCATTGTATTGTTAAAATATCACATAACACCACAACATAATTACAAAGCAGCTTCTCATTACAGCTTAATCCAACGAATCTGCGGGACAAGCAACATAAGATGAAACATGTCCAACTACTCATCATCCTCAGCATCGATTTGGGCCTCCTCCTCTGGGGTCAAGTCCTCGCTTTTTCCAGCACGAGTGGCATCACTCTCCGCCTGAAGCTTTCTTGCTTCCGATTGGAGATCTCGCTTTTCAGCATCCTCCGCATCGATTTGAGCTTCTTCCTCCGGGGTGAGATCACCCGTTTCCGCATCCTCCGCATCAATTTGAGCTTCTTCCTCAGGGGTGAGATCATCCGTTTCTCCAGCATGAACCGCGTCGCTTTGTGCTTGAAGCTCGGCTGCGTTTGATTGCAGGTCCCGTTTCTCCGCATCCTCAGCGTCAATCTGTGCCTCCTCCTCTGGTGTCAAGTCCTCGTTCTTCCCTCCGCGAGCTGCATCACTTTGGGCTTGGAGTGCAGCTGCATTCGATTGGGGATCCCGGTTCGCATCCTCCTCTGCAATCTCTTCGTCGAGCTCCTGTTCTTCCTCTGCTGTCAAGTCTCTTTTCTCCGCATCCTCAGCATCGATCTGGGCTTCCTCCTCTGGACTCAGATCTTCGGTGTCTCCAGCATGTGTGGCATCAGACTCTGCTTGAAGTGCAGCAGCATCGGCTTGGAGATCTCGTACAATGTTTGCTGCTACGAGGGAAGCGATGTTGGTTCGGCCGGAAAGCATCTGAAGGTCTCTTCCGACAGATCCCATAGCAGTCTTGACATCCTCTGTCATTTGGATGGGAGCTGCGTGAAGGGTAGAGGTAAATGCGACCAGCGCAATGGACAAAACGGATTGAGTACGCATGATGATTGATTATCAAGAATAAATTGAATTGAAGAGAGAAATGAATGATCAGTACATTCGACAAGGGACAGTCTTATAAGTTGCTGGGTGCCACCGAAATACAAAGTCGTGTTCTGTGCTCAAACTTCACTTGTTCAAGACTGGAACATTTGCATCAAAAACAACTAGCATGTTTGAAAGTCCGGCCACGTCCAACGGGCGTGGAAGTGTTCGCGCGGATACGACAAATCCGCGCATTGGCATTTCTTGCGAGAAACGAAAGTTCTGATCTGTGTTATGCCGCCGTCACAAAAGCTTATTCATATCAAGTAGTTTTGCTCTGAAGACTTGATCCAATCACACGTGAAGTACATTGGTAACGCCATGTCGTAGCTTGACATCAGCAACAGGTCCGGACAACGGATGTTCCATGATAGTTGTTCCTTGGCAGGACAAGACATGCGACAGCGGGAGATTCTCAACGCCCGCAGCATCTGTGCGCGCAAGCATTTCAAAACATTCGCTTTGCGATTGGCCAAGCGAGAAACAATATTTGTTTCGTTTTCAGGCCATTCGTTATAGACCTTGAGCCTTATTCATGCTTTCTCTTCATTGCTTGTATCAGTGTTTGTCGCCACGATTATTTTTGCTCCGTTCTCGGCGGAAAATTTCGGGATACAGACTAGATCCCTCAGTACGACGATTTGAAGTATCGCATTTGTTATGGCTTAACCATTATGTTCGGAAGGGCACAAGGGGGTGTAGAGATTAGAAGATGAACGTTCGGTCTTGATTTTCAAGTGAAAGCCAACAACCTGCATAGGTCTTCTTCGTTGTGACATTCGTGAACTACATGCAGACTGTCCGGGTTGCTTCCTACGGGTCTTTATACTTTGTTCTCTAAGCCTTAATTTAGGTTATCAAGACCAATCGACTTCCGGTTTCGCAGCAAGAATCACATTGTAAAGAACAGAGCCCATGCGACAAAGCAAGATATCGGAGCGGATAATACCTTATCCATTGCTTGCTGCCCGACTCTGGGTCTTGTCACAAAGGCAGTCACTCGATTTTCATTCGAATATGTCATGATATCAGCTGGTCAGGAGTACAAGAAGGCTACTTGGTGGATCTTCCAGGCATATACTACTCCAGTGACAGGTCTCGGAATGGACCTTACTATCAGGAAGCCACAGTCCCTGTACTCATTGGCTTCTATGAGGTAAGAGTCCGTACAGAATAAAACGCCTTCTTCTGACCATTTGATGTAGATACCGGCGGAAATCCTCGACAGCCAATCTGATATTCTCACCACCCCGGACAGTTGCTGCTGCTTCGACTTCAAGGTGTTGAGCGATTCACCACGAGGTCAGGACAAGAACATTTCAAGATCCTGCAAATCTATAACACTACACTCTCTACCGTCACAGGTAACTGCGCGAGTTGCCTCGATGAAGGTGGAATTCTGTGTATTGGTGCGTCTAAAGAGGGAAAAAGAGAGGAGAGCCCTAATGGCTATATGTACAGGGTGGAGGGGCTAGCTCCCGTGGTCAATTGACCCTTAACAAAATCACAGTCGTACTTATTACACCATACTCTTTTCATTAGCCTTCCTAACAAGCAAAGTTGATGGGACGTCTGTTAAGACGAACCCATTAGCCGAAAGGATCAACGGCGTACTGTCTCTTTTACCAGACGAGCCTTGGGTCAATAAAGCGAAAATGTTGGTGAAGATCATTGACTTTTACAGCAAATGTTGAGGCTACTCTCCCAACTCATCTCATAGACTTCTTCACGAGGGCAGATATATTAGCCTTAACTAAGACAGGTACTGGCACAGAATTTATCTCCGAAGTCTCAAGGACCATGGAAGTCAGAGCTCGGGAGCGCGGCAAGAAAACCTATCATGTGTACAAACACGTGTGGGCATGTAGAACCACTACCGAACATTCAAGTGCATCTGCTAGAACAACTTCTGGAACTCTCAACCGCTGTGGATGACAGCCAGATGTTGCCCTATTTTGGCACCTCGGCCGCCATCTGAATGGCTTCACTGCTAGAGATGACGGACAATATCACCGGCAGTGTACCATTTGCGCTAGGTAAGATCAACTTGAATTGGAATTTGAATAATCCATATATCGGTATGATTCCTTGCTTCTCGCTTTGTGGTTGTGGGTGGTGGGTTGCATTCAAATATGCAGGAATCAACTGAAATGGACGATCAACAGGTTGGCATGCACCTCCAAGGCCATGAGGATATTGTAAGTTGGTACATTATGTGTTGGGTTTGACAATTCACTCAGGAAATATGGAAGGCCTATTGATATTAAGGACATTCCAGCAGGCTTGCATTCGGCCGCCAAAGCGGAAGGTTTGCAGTAGCGTTTGGTCTTCCGAGTCTATATAGGAACATCCTTTCATACCACCCTTGGCTTCAGCCCAACTTTGTAATACCCTTGAACAAACCATGGAACGGTATGAACACGCTGCTCGTGAGATTGTCCTGTGATCAAGCTCATCTCGTACCTACGCAAAATAGTGGAGAGGATGATTCGCATCTCCTTCATGGCGAATTGTTGTCCAGGGCAGTTCCTCGATCCTGCTGAGAACGGCGCGAAAGCCTTCCGATCGACGTCCACTCCTTTGTATGCTCCAAGCCATCTTTCTGGTACGTATGACTCTGCATCGGGCCAGATCCTAGGATCTTTCATTATGGCACCGATTGCAGGCGAGACGATGGTCTTTACTTTTAGCAGTTGTGAACGGAGGTGGGGGGGTTGCTTACTTCTGGGGGAATCTCGTAGTTGGCAATTATAGTAGTTTGTTGTGTGAGTCGTGCAAGGCCTAGGCAGTTAGTACAGCCACTTTTGTGTTCGGGAGTTGGCACCTACCAATGACTACGATCGGGCGAACTCTCATGCTCTCGTTAATGCATGCGTTCAAGTACGGCAGGTCTTGGGTATTGGCAAATGTTATTGAGTCATACTTGGATGGAAAGGCAATATCGATTTCGGCAATCAGCTTCTTCAATTTCTCGGGGTTGTTGAGAAGAAGAAGATATGTATGAGTGAGAGTGACAGCTGATGTATCGCTTCCGGCAATCATAAACAAAGCCATCTCTTCGCGAATGTGAAGATGAGTGAAAGATACTGGATCCGAATCGTTGCTTTCAATAAAGATTTGAACGAGGTCCTTCTTAATAGGTCCTTTCTCGGCACGACGTTTTGAAATAATCACGTCAATCATATTGTTGAATTCCTCCGATTGCGAAGGAGGAACAAATGGCAGATACTTGATAAACGGGAATTGGGCATCGATGGCGGCTCGCTTCAAGCGATCATGGAAAATATTCTTGAGCTTTTTGTCGTTTGAGGCCACAAGGTTAAACGAGCCTCCAAAAGATGAAGCAGACATTATGTCCTTGCATCTCTGTCAGCCAGCCAGATCAAAATAGCAAGCTTTTACTCACAAACGATAAATTTCCCATCATGTTGGACATGTCAACTACAGCGAACCCATTTCCCTTCGAGCATTCGTTGTCTAGCCAGTCCTCAAACACTTGAACGCATTCTTTGACACAGGGTTCCAGAGCATTGAGATAGCTGATGGAAAATCCAGGGGATAAAAGACGCCTCTGTAAGAAACCATGTGAGCCAATTGCCCCTCACCATAGGAATGAGGCCCAACCTTCTTCTTGTATGCAACCTTGTCGGTCTCGGTGATGAGGCTCGTAACGTCAGGATGAAGGCGGATTGATTCATAAATTGGAGACTTGATCAAGTCATCTTCAACCAGGATTTTCTGCATGGCACCCTTGTCGCGAAACATGACATCTTTTGGACCTACTGATGTGTCAGGACTTTGACTTGATTGAATTCCTCGAGGACACCTACCGAGACGAACGACGTCTCCGTATTTCTTAAAGAGCTCCGGCATGGTATTCATACAGTTCCCGGTGATATTTTCGATCATCCATGGTAGAGCCGTGATCTTCCAAAGGGTCGGCCCTGGGATTTTTGCCAGCGGGCCAGTGAAGGCCAGTTTCAGTGCGAGAACTAGCCTCCGCAGTAGCTCTGCAGCCACGAGCCAGGGCAGCAGCGAAATGTAGGTGTTCATGCTCAACGCGATTGCTGGTTATAAATGGTTCTAACATCAAAGAAGGGATGTGATGGGTGTGTTTGAAGTACTTACGAGTCGACATGTTAGGTGCGGCTGAGGTGGTATGTAAAGTAAGCAGCAGACACGGCTGATCTGATTGGACACATCGTATTTTAAGCAACTTCAGAATCTTACGGTTGGAACTCCTAGTCGAGTTGGGCCGTGCTGACATCGGAAATCGAAACAGCCATGTGCGACAGCGGACTTAAGGTTGCTTCAGGAATATTGCGCAGACGAGGTGCATTTCGTGTCTATATGGTGGAGGCAGGTCATCAAATAATACCTATCCATTTCATCGTATCCAAACGCCATCAATTGCCCACTCGGAAATATATGCATCATACATCAGCGAAGGAAATCGACTAGCCTTGGCCTTACTTGCCCTCGAGCAAGGCTGGGCAGCTCAAACATTTTCAATAGGTACAGAGGCAGGCGAATCACATCAAAGATTTACGAGGCTGAGACATGTTAGGTCAATAGGGCTAGATTTCAAACGAAGAAACCTCATTTCCCCAGGCTCGAAGACTTTGAAACCCCCACAATACCCCACAACATTCCCTGTGTTCCCTTGCTTCAGCCTGCCAAATCCCTTGAGGCAGGTAGATAAGGCCTGGCTTAGCTGATTTGGAAAGTATTTAAAGGCAGGGCTAGGCTGTCCTTTCCTGTTTTCGACCAAGAGTAGCAACTGTGGTTCGAAAGAACAGGGTTTCGTGGACCTCTCCCGAGGCCAGAGTATGTCGGGGTCGGCGAAATCTGAACTCCATACAGAGAATGAGAGTTTCTTGTCTGCAATATGTCACCTCAGTCGGGGGGTCGAGGGCGAGATATATTGTCGTGATGGTAAGTAGTGTGGTGAGTCATGGACTTCATGAATCATGTTCGTTTTCGAATCGACTTGTGCAGCAGGTAATCATTGCCGGAGAGTTCTGCAGGCGGCGAGTTTGCTGCAAGTTGTTGGTGTTGAGTTTGGGTATGTTGTTCTTCATCGAAACAGTGTTTGAGGCATGTGAGGGGTAAATTGCGTTTGGGAGTACCTAGGTGCTGGGTTAAATGCCACTTCTGCAGTACTGGATGGAGGGTCTGCGTTCTTCTTCCTATGATCTCTTCCCTACACCGGTGGGATTGCCACCTGTTCAATTTTATGTAAAAGCCTTTGATTGATTATCTGACTTTGGTTTTGAGCTTCTCAGGCATAGGACTGGACGAGATGAGAATTAAACTGGATGGTTTGGTCCACTAAGACCGAAGGGCAATTCACGACCTGCGGAACTCAGTCGGAGATGTCCCGGAAGTCAAAGAGCAGCGAAAGAGGCTGAAGCAGACTCTAGGCCTGGCCATACGAGATCTTTCTCCTGTTCAGCAGTAAACATCTCTTTCACGCCCTCAATTAAACCCCAAGGACATAGCGGGCAACAGTCATTTCACAGGCAGACAGTAAATAATGACCGTAGGCCTGACCTCGCGCCACTATTCATCATTTCGACAACTGGCAAATATTCTTCAAAGACTATTCTAGCGTAAAATAGCTGTCACATAAACATCGCGGTCTTTCAACCTACTTCGGAAAATAAAGCAAAAAGACATTTTCACCATCTCGGCGTTATTTACCAGCACAAACGTGAACTTTTGTATGTGACAATTTACCTTCTTAAGAACTATACCCAATCAAGAAGGCCCCAAAAAGCCCTGCTCGGTGATGTCAAACGGTGTGCTGTCAAACGGTGATGGATTCCCGCCAAGACTGGAAATGCCTCTACGATTAAGCGAAGTAAACAAAAGGCTGATTTTGGATCACAACTGAGAGCACTCGCCAGCTTCCTTCAGACGGTGCCTAATCGCTGAAGATTTATAGCGACGGTTTCTTCTTTTGTTAAGTAATAAGCGGATTTGAACACAAAGTAGTAGATCCGTAATGACACAAAGTTCTGTCGCCTCGAATGGCCGTGGGTGGTCTGACTCTAACGATTTGCGCATCACACTTCAGATTGAGATGCATGAGCCCGCATGAACCCGCACAAACCGCAGATCTCCTTCATTATTTTGTAGATCTCACACGTAACAGGCTCTTAGACTCATCGGTCTTGATTAAATTGAAACATCGCTTCATCATGGCAGGACCCGACCTGTCGTCCACAACGACACTAAACACCAACGGGCAAAAGCGCCAGCTACCACTGGGCAAAATGTCGTTGTCCTGCCCAGAATGAAAGAGTTTGACGCTATGAAGGGAGATGGTTCTGAGCTTTTGGTAAGGTCTATTTAGCGCATGCTTTATGAGGATCAGAGTGGCCATTAAGCTAGTTAAGTTAGTAATTAGAAATTTTTTAACTACTTTTTAAGACTAAAGCTAAATTTATTATTAAAAGTTCCACTTTTTATAATTAAGTTGACCACTTTTTAATTAATTAATTAATTAACATCAAAAGTGTCAACTAATTGACTAACGACTTTTGGCTCAACTGATGATTAGCACTTAACTAGACTGACTTACTGGCCACTCTGATGAGGATGTTCATTCAAAGGGACGCGTTGGGTTTTCAAATGGGGGACCCAACATTCTTCATCATAATTACTTCCAAGATTTGAACAACGGCGAATTGAACACGATCTGCAAGGGGCTGGTGCAAATGCATTGCATCTAAGCTATGGCTTGAAGTGGCTAGACCGTAGAGCCTCGGTATGGTTAGGTCTGATGGGGAGGATTGTGCTAGGTAGAGAGGCATGAATATACTCTTAAAAGGTAAGAATACAAAGGTTCGAAGACATCGAGGAATATTGCTCCGAGTTTCATGCCTTCTCTTCTGGTTCCCAGGGGGGGGGCCTTGGCACTAAATCTTCCCCAAGGACTATTTCTATATGATTATGAGTTTGACTTGGTCAAAAGAAAACATAGTAGAGATCCAAGCCCGAGTACAGAAGTTAGCTCAGGAACAGCGAGAGAAACGGCTAGGCAGCTTGGTCAAAGGCAACCCGAAGGCGCGGGAATAGCGCAAGAGATGGAAGCGGTCTCCGGGCTCGGTCATGCGAGATCTCTCAAAATAGCAAACAGTGCCCTGGTCATCATCCTTTAGCTCCCGTAGCAGTTTTGTCATCTCACCCTGTCCAGCCCTCCCAGCTTCATGGCTTGCACCATATCCACCAAAGTCTTCCTCAAAAGTTTGTGGTTGGTGTCGCCAACCACGAACAACGGCAGCGGTTACATGAAAGCATTGGTCAAGGCTCGAGTTTAGTCGTCTGATCAAGACCATTAAAGTCATAACAACCACGCAAACCACGCAAAAGACCCTTCCATTTCCAACAACATCCTCACTTCCTCTCCAAAATGCAATTTCCCCCTTCCGAACATCGAGGACGAAATCGCGGTCCCAGCCATCATTCTCCCCAAGCAAAACTCCCAGCAGAGAGAGAGACAACAGGAGTCCCGAATCAGAGGACAAAATGCACCATACGACCGCTCCTCCTCGCGTTGAAGACGACGACGATATTCGCGACGACGATAGAATTGGCGGTAGCAATCTGCTTACAGGGGCAGGGCCTGGCGCCACCAACGAATGGAATAGAATTGAGCTTCCACTTTCGATGATAGCGTAAAGGGGGATCGTTCTAGCAGCTGTCCGAGCGCAGCGGATACTGAGGATAGTTGGGATCTTTTGGAATTGGGAATTGTGAGTGGAGGAAGGGACTGTCTTGCTTTCGTTGAGGGATTGGCAGTAAGAGAGGCTGGAATCTAAGGGACAGGAGTTGGGGCGGAGTGCTTTGTTCTTTGATTCTTCCGACTCAGTAGCTGTCGTTCTAAGTGCCAGAATGTTTAGAAGTGGGAGCCTGGGCGTTCCTCATTCGTGCTTTATTGACATTCGCTTGGAAATCTGCCATGTTTCTCGTTCTCATGGACTTTTGGCAATACGTGCAGCAATAATTAAATCTTGCCTCACGACAACCGCTTCATAAAATCCATGTGAAGTTCAAGAACCGAAACTGAAGTTGACGATTGCACTTCCAGAACCCTTTCTCTCTTTCCCAATCACGGCTCCAAAAATCAAAGGTCAAACGTCTCAAGTCACTGGCAAGTCAATCTCAAAAAGACAGATTTTGAACGCAAGACAGAACAGTCCACAACTTTATCGGCTTGAAATAATACCAAGAACGCCTCGCACTTCATCAATGTTCGAGAGATGGAGGAAACCTTCCAAAGGCCATCTGTGCTCGATGCTTGGGATCTCTGCGCTCTCAGGGCAACTCTAGTAAGCCGTGCCATAGATGAGACAAAAGCGGAAAAAGTCAAGCATGAGTCGACTTCAACCTTGCCTGGAAATGCGGTGACATTCAAATCTCATAACCAGCCAACTCCTTCTCCGTCCACTCCCACAGCCTATCCGCCAACTCATTATCCCTACTCCAACCACTCCCCTGCCCACTCACCCCCACAGGAGTATAATACTCACCACCCAGCACATCCTCTCTCTTCCCCACAGCCGCCCAAAGCTGATTCAAAGCCCCCTTCTCCACACTGCTATACACATACCTCTTTCCCCTATTCAGCAAGCTCCCCAACCCAAAATACCCACTAAACGTCGAACGATACAACTCCGTATCTACCACACCAGGATGCACCGCAACAGCTTTGATGCCCTTCTCCCCAAACCTCTTCTCTAACGCCTTCGCAAACAGTATATTCGACAACTTCGACTGCGCGTACCGACACCACGTCGTCGAACCCTTCATATCTGTCTCCAAATCAGGAAACGATATCCCACTCCAAGGCGCATATAAATGTCCCACAGAAGACAGACTGATAACCCTCACATCCGACCCCGGCTCCGCTGCAGTCTTTACCAGTGTAGGCAGCAGTAATTTCGTCAAAAGCGCATGTCCAACATGATTCGTCCCAAACTGTATCTCATACCCCTCAGAAGTCGTCCCAGCAGGCGTAGCCATAATACCCGCATTCAAAAACAGCAGATCTAGTCTCCCTTCCTTCGTCGAGAATTCCCGCGCGCATTCCTGCACCGAGGACAAGGACGTGAGGTCGCAGTGGATATATGTGATCGGCACAGAAGGTACGAGGGTCTGGATTTCTTTGATTGCAGCTTCGGCTTTGGATTGATTGCGTGCGAGGAGGTAGATGCGTTTGGGGTTGTGTTTGGAGAGCTGGAAGATTGTTTGCTTGCCTAGCCCGACGTTTCCTAGAGAGGTCAGTATTGCAGATATATGGGGAGAGAAATGACATACCGCCTGTTATTAATATTACTTTGCCATCGAGAGCTGGGATGTCCGATTCTGCGTTGAAGGAGACGATGTTGCGGGGGATGACGCCGTAGAACATATTTACGAATCTACGCTAAGATTGGAGATTTTGACGATTCGAGGAAGTTCGTGTGATCAAGTATGATGCTGAGGATATATTTTCAGAGGCCAATGGGCTTTATGGCGGTCGTTGAAGGTATGGGTGATTGGGAGACATGGTGTGTCGTTGGAAGACCAAGCCGCGGGGTTGAGGCACTGGGGATTCTAGCGACTCCACTCAATGGAGGTGGGACCCAACCTGCAAAGTATATCTTCAAGTGGAGTACAAGACGGCGTGTTCGATTACCCTTGGGTCATAAATGTCTGCTGAGGTGGAGTTGGTGAGTTCCAGAGACCGGGAAGTCGCTGATGTTGTTGTGTTGCACAATGCCAAGTCAGCCAATGCAGTCAGCCTAGGCTCTTGATCCATGAACAGACACAGACATTGAGTGATCGAGTGATGCGCCCAGTTTCAAAAAATTGGATTTGCATCGTCCATCTGAATTCTATGCAAACTTCAGTTATATGGAATATATATCGCTTGAATTTCTTCAGATTTAAGGGGTATCAACTTGGAAGCCTCAAAGCTCGCTCTTCTCCACCCCAGCTCTCCCCCAGACTCCCAGTCTGTACGGAGCAGCTTCACAATTTCCTCTCTCCTTCGGTTCTCGCTCTTCCTTCCTCTCCCTTCTTTCAATTTCCCTCCTTTTCCTCCACTAACCTAACACAAGCATTCTTCGCCTTATCATACACAAAAGCATGTATCTGCAATCCTCTCTCCTCAATCGCCTTCTTTACATTCGTTTGTCTCTTCAGCCAGCCCACTTCAGCCAGCACGTATACCTCCTCTAGTCTTCGATGGCGGCAGTAGTTATCTAGTCTGGACTTGACTTTCTCGAGATGGTGTTCATTCATGTGGTGGAGTTTAGTGACGTTCCTAGTAGAAGGGAGTTATTAGCATTTGGTGTAATGTGTTGGCCTGAGGTACGGAGAGATGTACTTATGCCACCCTCCCAATTCACTACCATCTCCCTTGTCGATTAACGCACAATCATAATGTCCACAGACGACAATATGATCAACCTATTGCTCCCAAGGTCAGCCAGCGCTCACATCTCTCCTCCGCGGGCTCGCCGTCCCCTCTCCCAGCCAGCAACAACCAAAGACTCATGAACCGACCTTCAACAAATCCACACACCACTCCACCGCACTCTCACTACTCAAGTCCCCGTTGCTCAGTATATTCCCCAGATTCCTATGCACGAAGATCTCGTCCGGCAGCACGCCCAACGTCTCCGTCTCAACAATCAAACTATCGCAGCATCCCACCCAGAGTACATGTGGTTTCGGCTGCCCCGTACTAGGGATGAAGCCGCGCTGGACGGGCACGGCGGCGTATTGTTTGCGGATGACATTTTGGAAGGCGTACGGCATCTTGGGTATGATTCAATTTGGTGACTGGGGAAGAGTAGAGTAGGCTGATTGGAAGTTCGATTTGAGTTTGATTCGGTTCAGAGAAAGTACTTGTCCAGAGAGTAAAAAGTTATAGATTCAGCACGCGACAGTAACAAAACACAACTCAAGATCAAGACGAACAAAATCAAAGGAAAGAAGTTCACATCGCAAGCAAGTAATAAGCTTCTAGAAGTGTCACATCCCACTTCCTCTTCCCTCGTCCTTCTCCACCCCCTCTTTTCTCCTCCTTGTCTTGTCTTGCCTTGCCTTGCCCAGCCCTACCTTACCTTGCATTCCTCAAAGGTGCCAGAAAAACCACGCCACTTCCGCGAAATCACACCACAACCCGCAAATACCTCAGGGAGCTAGTACACGCGTGGCGAATCGTTGCGTTTCATTCCTCAGGAACGGTAGACGATGAACCGGGGAGCATGGGAGAGGGAGGCAAGGTCAAGGGAGCCGATTTGAGTTCATGTGCAGGAGTGGCAGACTGGGGAGGGTTGGCTAAACAGTTGGGTTGTGCATTAATCTGATAATTTGAACATTGATGGACAAAGTAATCTGACTAGAAATTACTCTCGAGGCAAATTCGGTACATGGAAATTAATAAGCTCAAATCGCAGTACTTCTCTCGGAATGTTTTGACAGCGGTGTTTGGAGGGTCGTCAAAACACAAGGAAGCAGCAGACTTACCCCGCCACGCCCGCCAAATATCACTCAAATGAGGCATTTCTCGACTTTCTATTCTCGGACTGATGTTTGGAGATCTTGTTACATCTCGAGCTCGAGGCAAGGGTTCATAACTGAGGAAAGTTGGCCATATCCTGTCAGCCTGTGTCTGTGTGGGATGCCAAGGTGTCAAGCTGTCAAGAAATTGCTTGTCCTTCTTGAGAGGGACAGACCGCGGCACTCGGCTGTCGTGAATTATTTTCCAAAACCACTGAAACACCAACGAACCTTAATTGTGGAATAAACACCGAGGTTTTTGTATTCTTTTTGATCAAGCCGTCAACAGGCATTACGTAGGTACGGAATAAATCACAAATACAGGCGTACGGATGCGTAACTGTCAGGCCGATAAATATCGGTTCTCCCCATCCAAGCCTCCTTGAACGCCCCAAACTAGTCCGATCCAGGTATACCATATCCCCCATACAGCCACTCCTCTTTCAGTCTCTACCAAATAAAGATCTAATAATCAACCCTCTTCTCCCAAATCGGCACATCCTCCAACCGTCCTTGATTCTCATACTCCCAAACCACCTTGCCCTTCTCATTAAAGCTCGCATAACTATCGCTGATCTCGACAACCTCACTCGAATCCTTCACCTCCCGTTGCGAGATCCCCATTGTATCCCGTACAATCCACAGTCGCGGTACAGGACTCGTAAGCGTAGGATCATAGTAAGCCTCCGCTTCTTCCTCCGCAGTGTATTGTGGGGGCGGGTAATCGGGCACGAGGGATCGGGCCTTGGAGTGCGATTTGAATTTCGAAGGGTCGAAGAATTTGGAGAAGAGTGAAGCTTTCTTGGATGTGATTTTCTTGGGGTCTGAGACTGTGGCTTCCGTTGGGGGAACGCCGGCTTTGTTGAAGTTGTAGGATTTGTGATCGGTTGTTGTGAAGAGCGAGGCTTGGTTGCCTACTTCATCTGGGAGATACTTCTGTTGTGGTTTTAAGGCCAAGTTCATCAAAATATGCCAGGCAGCTGTCACAGCTATGAAGAATAGCATGAGGGCAAGGTGAGGCCATGACTTATTGATGCCGAAAAGACCTGCGAGGCAGATTTCGCCGATGTAAACGCCGATTGTCAATTGTTGAAGGGCGAGTGCGTAGGCGGCTCCTTTGGTGTCGACGTTGTTTGTCAGGACGTAGAACGAGTTGTAGCGAACGGCAAGATAGATGAGACCAAATCCAATGCAAGCGAACCCCATTACGAGGGGAGCTATGATTGAGTACGAAAGCGCTGGATGGAATGTTAGCTCGGAGTAGAGAGAAGAGATGGGCAAAACAAACCGATCACCCCCATGTTGCCAAACTTTGGGTACAAAGAACCCCATCCCAAACCAGCAAGGGTAATGTAGCGATTGAAGATCTTGCGAGGCGACTTGTCCAAGAATTTGCCAACAATAGTTAACATCGCCAGAGCTCCGATGTTTAAGAGATCCGACGCAGCGATACCTAAGCCCAGAACGATAATGTACGAGATGAAGAAGTTGGATGCCTTTGGAAGGTTCTCAGCAAGTAGCGTCGTAGCCGAAGAAGGGTTGTCGATGATATCCGTGACAACTGAAGCTGCACCAGAAGCGAAAGTAGTGATGAGGAACACTTGGACAACTTGGAATGCCATGTACCAGTGTTGAGTCTTGAGCTCTACTCTTCCGCGAGTGACTTCTCCGCTAAGTCTTGCCATCACTAGGAAAACATTAGGATGCACTTGGATCATGGAGCAGAATTCGACTTACATCGACAAACAATTGGGACCAAAGCCATCAGAACAACAAGTAAGACCGAGGGCAAGAGACCGGTAACAACACCCAAGATCTGGCTTGGGATTTTATCAATGAAACTCAGGAAAGGAACCTCTGAAAATGTCATTAGCTCTATCCGAAAGACAATGCAGAATGAGCTTACTGTCTGTTAAGTAATTGATGTTACTGATTGCACCCACAACCGCGACCGGAATAGCCCAGAACACGATCATCAAAAGAATAAACGTCGTAGTCGCGATCTTTCTCAACATCCTCATCGTCTTACTGATACGGAGATTGCCCCAAATGATCTCATCAGGCGTAGCACTGATCGCACGGGGATGCATCTTTGGTTCCTTCCGAGGTGTCATTCTTCTCCACGCGGCCTCGGCTTGTTGTTGTGTATGAAATTCGACAAAGACAGCTGGGAGAAGCTTTCCATCAAATTTCTGCTGAGCAGCTTGGGCCTTTTGGACTTCGGGGACAAGTCTTCTGAGTTCGCTGCGGGTCCACTCAATGGTATCGACCTTCTTTCCGATCAGAGGAATCTTTCCGAGGCGGTGTTTTGGGCGATCCTTGTCTTTCATGTACCTCGCTCCTGGGAGAGCAACTTCTGCATCTGCGGCATCTGCTGGTTGTGCTGCATCCTTCCTGCTGTCATTCTTCTTCTCCCACTTCAAACGTCTCTTGTTCGCAGTTTGAACAAGCTTGATCTCGGCGTTCTCGAGCTTCAGTGCGTCCTTGTCCCTCTCCTCAACCTTGTCGGTCAATTCCTTACAATCGGTCGCAAGCCATGATCTCTTCATTGCTCCCCCGAAAAGACCTGCTAGCCTCTCCTGGTTCTGATATTTGGCCGGGACATCTGTGAAGAGAATCGTGCGAGAGGACATGCGAGCTGCATTGAATGGAGAGAGGAGGTAGGTATGACGGATGTTGATGAAGTAGATGGTTTCGCGCGTAATGATGTACATCACAACACCTGTACCGATTAGCAAGATACAGCACGCACAGCAGTCTACGTACTGAAGAAAATCCAGGACACGAAAACGTGTGCGTAGTATCTATTCTTCTGAGTGTTCGGAACATTCGCGAAAGACAACATATCAAATTCCTTGCCAATACCACCAGCCGTCGCATTCACAGGGAAGAGAATTGGAAAAGTGATGCAACAGCCAATGAAACAGATGATGGTCAACATCTTGATGTATCGAAGGTAGAGATACCCATCGAGGGACTGGTGGTTGAGAACATATTCGTCGTCGAGGCCTCTGAACGGCGCAATCCAACTGAACTTTCCTGGAGGTAGATCTTGCGATTTTTCACTGCAACATGGTCAGTACGAGTCCTCGATCCAAGAACCAAATTGGTGCAACGTACCCCTCGTAGAGTGTCTCCAGGTAAGTGCGCGGTCTGTAGACGCGCTTCTGCTTCGTTCGGAGGACTAGGAAGATAGCTACAAAAGCGGCGGCTTGGATGCCGACAGGAATCAGGGTTGACAGGAAGGCAGAGAGGGAGGAGCTGTTCTTGTCCGAGCTTGTCGCGGTATTCGAGCCAGCGTTGGAAGACTGTAAACAAGGTCAGTTCTATTTCATCCCTAGACAAACAAGTCTGCGACTTGATCATACCATGTTGGCAAGTCGCGTTCGCAATCGCGTGTTAACGATCTCTTGAAGCTGTGATATTGTACAGCAATGAAGAAGAAGACTCTCGAGACAAAAGGCAGCTCTGGGTAAGTAAAGTCTGTCCACTTGAAAGGCTGTACTTCAAGCTAGTGAAATTACAATTTCCCAGAAACACACGATAATGAAATGGCCGATAATGGTGTAGTGTGGTAAAGTCAAGATGTTGATCGACAGGCTTTGTTTGGTGGAAGCGTCATCCCCGCTGTGGCTTGCAACATTGGGACAGGAAGGTCGATCAATGATCCCAGTAAAGAGGAGAAGGAACATCTGAGTCTGGGTCTAGCCTGATGTATGGAATATTGAAGTTATCCCTTGCTCCTGCCAGTCAAATATGCCGCGAAGTCCATTAGTTGATTTCTGCAGATTCCTGGAAAGCGCAGCTGAAAAGAAATGGAAGCGCTTGAAAAGAATGAATGGAGAGAAGTCGGTTGAACGGAAACTATTAGGACTAGAGGTTCTCATCGTGCCACTCATGTTACACAGAGTTACTGAGAGTAGCACAGAGTCAATTCCATGTGATAACCGTGTGGAATGCGACCTACAACAAAAGCCCAAATGTCTGACGTCAACTGTACTCTGCCTTGTTCTTGTTCTTGCCCTGCTCACTAGCCACGATTCTGACACTCCTCAATCAAAGGCCTTGATCGAGATGGGCTGAACTAAGTCTTATGGTTAGGGCTAGTTGCAGAACTATCGGCAAGCGATCAGACGCGTCATGATAATTAGTCTGGCTTTATTGTGATGGGTCGGGGATGTTTGGCTTGGCAGTCAGAAGAGACAGGAAATAATTGTTCAGCTGAAAAGATTGAGTCGGGAAGTGGTGGTCCGAGAGTTGTTGGTGCAAAGATTGTGTAATGTCAGTTGTTGATGTGACAGATGATCGATGGTGGTTGATTTCCTTGGTAACAACAACAGGGGATCATGTGAAGCTCAACCCCGCAAACATGGCAGGCCCGCATTGTTTTGTTTGAATTGTCAGTCGATGCTATTTAGCTGGTAAAGTATTTGGTAATTGTTGTTCCAAACTTAGCGTCCACATTAGTTAGGTAGAGTTTCGATATCACGGAGGAGGACTGATATCCAATCCCACAACTGTCAACTTGAATGAATCGTTCCTAGAAGCAGTTAATATACCCAAATCAAAGAGATTAGTATCGAAGGAGAAACATACCTGGAATAACTCCCTCCAACATCAAGATCCAGTCGTCCACGAAGACAATCCTCAAAGTCAACATCCACAGTCAAAAGCCCATTCTCATCATCCCACAACGGTCCAGAAAGAACATCTCCCAGCGGCGAAATGATACAGGACCCGCCTCTGGAGACAAATTCCGAAGCATCTGGCTTTGTCGAAGGCTCCTTCGCCGTCCCACTTGTACCCTTGGGACCAGGAAGAGCAATCTCATGGCCTTCCTCGGTATAAGTAGACTTCCTTCTCAATCTCGAGGCGGGAGGCGATCCATCCGCACTGGAACGCTCGATAACAGCAACATCGTCCGTATTTCTCGATTCGGGAAGAGCAATTTCGTTCCCATCTTCAGTAATAGTTGATTTTCTCCTCAGCCTCGAAGGTGTGGGTGTGCCATGCCCATCCGCAGTTTTACCCTCCCCATTGTGATCCGTGATCCAACTTGGTAGGTTGGACTTTGTCATGCATTGATTGGCACTCAAGACTACACATCGTCCCTCGCAGGCAATTGTTCTCATCAGAGGTAGCCATGTATCCCGTGCATCTGCTGTTGGAGCCAGGTATAGATTGACGTTCTGGCTGTAGAGGGATTGCCGGAGCAAGGGCATGTAATTCTCCCAGCAGATAGCAGATGCCAGAGTGAGCTTGACTCCTTTGATAGTCGTGGTGATAGCTCGGAGAGAAGAAGGTTGACCTTGACCCCAAATCAACCGTTCACTGCCAGTCTACCCAGGTGATTAGCATTGTTCTCAACGTTATATTTCTCCTTATGCAACGTACCGGCATCACTTTCCTTCTCTTTCCCAAAACGCCCTCTCGTGGACAAATATACAAAACAGCACAATACAACGTCCCACCCGACCTCTCTACCAACCCAGTAACAATGAAAACGCCCGTATCCCTCGCAATCCTCTCCAATTCCTCCCTCGTCCCATCACCCCTCACCCCTCCCTTCGGCGCCTCCAATTCCCTATCCACCCACTTCCTACCCGCTCCCTCCGGAGTATCCCCCAAATCCACAGCATCCTTGAAATAATGCAGGAACTGCTCTCTACCCTCCGGTCTTCTCGCACCAACCGCGGCTCCGAATGTAGCAGTACGTGGATATCCGCCAAGATAGGCCTCTGGGAAGAGGATTAGGTCAACGGATTGGGAGAGTGCTTGTCGGGCTGTCTGTTCAAGTGCTTCGAGGGTCTTGGTAGTGGTGGAAAGGGTGTGACTTTGTGCCACTGCTAGACGGAGAGCTTGTGCCATTTTTGCAATTTGCACAGACCGAGTAAGAGAAATGATGTAGGTCCTGAAGAAATATATACTGTATTTAAAAGAAGGGAATGCACTTCAAAGCCCGAGGAGCCTCGAAGCTTATGTGGGGCAGTTTGGCAGGGGTGCTGGCTAGGTTCGGTGAACAAACCATTGGCTGGCCAAAGCATTTCTATGCTCAAGGATGTAGGTAACCTTCTACCGCTGCACCGTTAACATGCCATGCAGCTTCAAGTCTGCTCGACATTGTATGTTTCTGTGCTTCACACTTTTATGTATTGAAGACATGAACATTTGCCGTAAAGCGAGTTGTACCTGTATAAAATTTCGGGGCATCTGACGAGGAGAATCGTACCGCAAGTTCGTAACGGCCACCATCCACCATCTCTCCTCTGTCAGTCAACATATTGAAATTGTACTATTTGTGGTAGGCTCTTTCACGGCCCAATGAGATCATTAAGATTTCTCACAAAGTCTTCTTTTTTGAGCTTATTCTGCTTTTGCTGCGTATCTATTCTCGAAGCAGTGACTTTGCGGCCCTTGGTCTACTGCCATTATGCTCTCATGGAGAGTCCCGTGTTAGACCACCTTTACCCTCCCTTTCCATATACACACAATCATTTGATAGGACCCTCAACTTTCGCTCTTTTTGGTATGCTCTATATACAGCTCTCTCACCGTTCTATTGGCTCATGCTCCGACATCTCACCCCCTCACCCCACTTCCAAGAGCTCCCTTACAACACGACCACATAGCACCCTCAGCTTGCTTGGATCATCTACAAAATAATCAAACATACCCAAATGCTCAAATGCCCAGTAACTTCAATGCCCGCTATAATCATTAATGACTTTCGTTCCTGCACACTATCGGCATCGGACTTTCTCAAGCGCACAAGGTCTTGGTACTGCCACTGCTGGGTCTCGGTAGCGCGCTCCCTGTTATCATGTGACACTTCACAATCTAACCCATCGCTCCAGACGGTAGTTCTAGACGTCAATTGTACAACCTCAACCAAACGACTGAAGTATAAACGAAAACGTGTTCAAAGCAGCATGTTTCGCCTTACCCTTAAGCATTCAATATACGCTTGAACCCTAAAAATTACAATCAGAAAGCTCAGTCAGTTCCGAGGAACCAAGCCAGAAGTCGTCAGAAGCCCCACTGTTGACGAAAGGTCCGGTCAACAGTGCGGTGGCATCCCAAAACTTCAGCTGCACTCATCAGGTGCATCGAAGTTGCCGATGGGTAAGTGTTGAAAATTCAAACCCCCCAAGTATAAAAGTACAGCAGCGCTCACAATCCCCAGCCTCAATATCCAAGATCTTCGGAAACCTCTCGATGAATGCTCTCGCCATCCTTCTTCTTAGTCAAATCGTCTCAGGCGCCACAATCTCAAGAGAAGATAGCCTTGGCGCTGTAGCAAGCGAAAGCAAGATATGTAGTGAGATTGGGATCGGCTTGTTGCAAAGAGGAGTGAGTGCTGCGTCCAAAGAGGTGGATTTGGGCTGATCATGTGACCAGGGAAATGCTGCTGATGCTCTTGTTGGGACTACACTATGTGTTGGTGTGATTGGTATTGTGCAGCTTAGCAAGTTTGGTCAGGTTTCTTTATCTAATACGCTTCAGGAATGCAACACAGTGGTATTGGCGGAGGTGGATTCATGCTGGTCCGCGGCCCAGATGGATCATATGAGTCGATAGGTATTTCTTCCAAGTTCAAGCAAGGTGGAGCTTCACTGAACATTTCAGATTTCAGAGAAACGGCGCCGGCGGCTACATTTCAGGATATGTACAAAAACAATCCGATCGGGAGTGTTCTCACCGGATTGGCAAGTGGTGTACCTGGCGATCTTCGTGGATTGGAATATCTTCACAACAAATATGGTGTGGGTACTCCTTACCTGTGGTGTGACTGTAGAGCTAATTTCTCAGGCTTTACCATGGAGAGCAGTTTGTAATCCTGCAGTTCATGTTGCTCGATATGGATTTCCGGGTACGTCATTTCCAGATGATCAGCCAGGGGGATGAGGAGGATGCTGACACCCAACAGTTACAGAGGATCTGGTTCGGTACATGAATGAAGCCACCAAGGACGGCAATACATTCTTGACGGACGATCCGCAATGGGCCATGGATTTCGCTCCAAACGGTAATATCTTCCAAGCTCACAAAGCAGCCAAACCTGACATTTCCAGGCACACTTCTTGGACTTGGCGAAACTTTGACGAGGGAGAGATATGCAAAGTAAGATCCGTTCCTCCTAGATACCAGAACTCATCTTAATTGTTGATCAGTACATTACAAACAGTAGCCAAGCACGGTGCGAAAGCTTTCTATGAAGGAGAAATCGGTTCATCCCCCTCCCCATCCACTGTCAACCCATCACTAAGCTCCCTAGCAAACCATACCATCAACGCCATCCGCTCCTCAAACGGCACCATGACCCTCTCAGACCTCTCCACCTACCGCGTCTCCATCCGCGACCCCATCTCCATAACCTACAAAGGCTACAACCTGTACTCCTGCGGCGTCCCCAGTAGCGGATCCGTCGCCCTCAGCATCCTCAAAATCATCGAAGGGTACCCCTCATCTTCCGATCTCAACCTCAGCACACATCGCATCAATGAAGCTATGCGCTTCTCGTATGCTGCGAGAGGCGAGCTGGGTGATCCGGATTTCTTTAGTCATATGACGGCTTTTGAACGGGACATGTTGAGGGTCAAGACGGCGGAGAAGATTAGATGGAGGATTGATGATGAGAGGACGAAGAATGTTACGGATTATAATCCGAAAGGGTATTCGATGCCGGAGAATCATGGGACGTCGCATATTGTGACATCAGATCGATCCGGATTGTCCATCACGTTGACTTCAACGGTAAATCTCCTCTTCGGCTCTCAACTCGTCGTTCCAGAAACCGGTACGTCTGCCCTCCTTTCCTTTCTCATCTCAACCCCCGCACCCGCCCACCACATCATCCACTTACAAAACCACCAGGCGTAATCCTCAACAACGAAATGAACGACTTCTCCATCCCCGGCATCCCCAACGCCTTCGGCTTCGTCCCCTCACCCATAAACTACATCGCACCCAACAAACGCCCCCTCTCCTCCGTAACGCCCATAATCGTCGCCCACCCCAACGGCACGCTCTACCTCATCATCGGCGCAGCAGGCGGTTCCCGCATCATTACGTCAACTGTCCAAGCGATCTGGCATGTATTGGAGCATGGAATGACGTTGCCGGAAGCTATTAAGGAGCCTAGGATGCATGATCAGCTCATGCCCGCTGTGACGACTTTTGAGTTTGCGTTTGATAATGGGACGGTGGAGGGGTTGAGGGAGAGGGGCCATAATGTTACATGGGTTAGACCTGGATACTCTGCTGTTCAGGGGGTGAGGAGACTTTGGAATGGGACGTTTGAGGCAGCTAGTGAGCCTAGGCAGTTGAATAGTGGTGGGTTGGCTGTCTAGACCATTCGGAATTCTAGATGAGATAGATGCTGTTAGATTGTAAATATTGGTGCCAGAAAAAGGTTCTAGAGCTTTGGAGGTCGGGAGTTCTCGTTCCAGTACTAGTGGTCAAAGACTTCAAGAAAGGACAAGAGAACATACACTCTTGAACGCGCAAGTACTTTCTGACTCCGAGACTCTGACTGACCACCCAGGCTGCTTGTATTCTTCTCTCTCGCTTAGCTCTTGCTACGGAAAGGGGGTAATATGAGGCCCTCGCCCTCATCCTGTGCTCAGGAAGCTTTTCCCTCCCTACCTTATTTCACTCACGGACCAGTAATTACCCCAGCATCCCAGCGAGCTCAATGTCCTCCAGATCAATTGGAACATCAACGAAAAGCAGAATAAGCTCTCCATCTCCTTGAGAATGGAAGTCTCGCTCCTTTAAAGGCCTTTTCATGATTTCATCCGGCCTACTGACGATCGCAGCATCTCCTACTGCACCTTCACCTATTTCCATTCAACGGAACCGATTTATAAACACTCACTAACCCACAGTAGAACTAAAGAACTAAAATCAAGATCCTAGAGTAACACTTACCAGTCAGCTTATATCACAAAACTTCACCATTGCACGGCAGTAAGGTTATTGTTCCAATCAGCTGTCAAAAATTCTAGAAAACTCTTCATTTATTACCTCAAAAAGTAAGGCCACAACATAGGGGAGGGCGAGAACCACTGAAAACCCCCTTTCGTACCTTCTGCCATACGCTGACTACCTCGCTTTTATACGTAGGCTAAGTGGTGTATAACCATCTGAATACTGAAGGTCCGACTACTTGTACTAACAACTTGTTTGTGTGAGGGTTTGAGTCTAGGTATGTATTAATTTCAGATATAAGACTTAGCGCGAGGAATTAGAAAGAAGCTTCGAAGGGTCCTCGCGCTTTTCAAGAATCTAAGCGAGATCACATGATACATCGACACCTGGTCAACGCGTCATCCCGTGACATCAACGAGTCACTGGTGCCAACGACTTACTGGTAACAGCAGGTGACAAGCTCGTAACAACTAAGAATGGTAGAAGCGAGCCAAAACTTCAGACCGTTTGCTTTATATTCTTAAGTTAAAAAAAAAGTCACGACTCTAGCACAAGACGATCATTTCAAGGAGCCCTTTGTGTTGTCAAGTGTCTTTTTTGGCAAGCTACACTAACACCATCTTAAATACAGAAATCTAAAAGCCGCCGTCACCGCATGATGCGCGAAGATCCTTGAAATTTTCTCTGTTCGGGTAGGTACGTACTCAGAGACAAGATGTCACCGAGTGACCTAGAATAGAGATCAAGAAAATGATTCAGTCTATGGGCAACCTCTTCCCTGGCCAGTCTTGATGGAGCAGCAGTCTGCGCCATCCTACAGAGAGAATTAGCATGGGAACTGATTACACGATTGATTGATTGAGTTACGTACGCATCTGGGTTGAACGCCTTGGTCAGTTTTGAAGTTCTTGCAAAGCATAGCTTGGTACTCGGGGCTTTCACAAGGATTCCGGGCCCCACTGTGTTGATGATCACAGGCCCCTTCGCTATTGTAGCAGCAGTCTTGTGGTGTACCGTTGCACTAGGAACCGTTAAGAGTACATCATTGTGCTATTGGAGAAGACTTACAGCCAAAACGGCCTGAGCAAGAACAAACATGGCGAAGGTAGACTTGATGAGGGATGAGAATTGCATTTTGAAGGGTGATTTTCAGGTTGTTTGAGAAGTAGACTCGATTGTAGACGTTGGATGGATGATGATAGAAAGGAATGAAGTATCTGGATGATGCTGATGATGTTGAATGTTACCGGGCAGGTCGATTCCTTAAGTACTTGTAGGATAATAAAGTTTCATTTTGGTGAAGGGGCGCGATAAAGGCATGCTTTACACAAGCGATCTTTGAAACCACATCGGTGGCTATGCGCTTGAAAATTCACATGGATTGCTGGCCATGGTCTTGAGAGGAAATTTGGCTGCAAAAGAGTTCGGGGACTATACAAAGTCTGGTATTTCTCAAAAAAAAACTTTAACGACCTTTGACTCACTGTACCGCGTACATCTGATCTTCATATGTAAAGACTTGATGTTATGGGTCTCATTGGCGATAGCTCTTGGTGAGTGAAGTGTATACACTACGTTTGTATTAATTGTATGGGTACTATTCACGGTCGATGGGATATATTTACAGACTTCTACTGGCTTTCTTTATGGGTTTGAACCTGCCCAAGGTAAAATACAAGGTTGTTGGAAGCAAAAGTCTGATGATTAATTGTAGGATCAGTGACTTTATCCCCCGGCAAAGCTGCAAGAACCGCCAGAAACGAACGCACGGAATTTTTTTGTATAAAAACAAAATCTTACTTTTTGAGGCGCGTCTTGCTTTCTGGTGTGCGCCCCTGCAAGCGTAGCTTTGCCGGAAAGTGGTGGTCTTTGATCCCACAATTATGTGAACCTACAAAAGACAATTTTCATCTCACGAGGTTCTTAGAAAAGCAATCCACGAGGGTCAACCTTGAGGAATGCAATGATAAGAATAGTTAGCTGAGAAGGGCTTGACCTAAAGTGCCGACCAGGGTACCTGGCGATTCCTGCGGGAATACTCGTTTTCAGGGGCGTATGCTTTTGACAAAGAATCAAAAAAGAATCAAAGAAGATTATAAGACAAGATTGCGAGGGGAGGCTATAAGGGAAGACTAGGTACAAGGGGAGACTACGAGAGGAATGTTTGATTGGCTAGTATACCAGCTGTAATTGATAGCATTATAGCCTCAAAAGATGAGGGAGTTATACCTTCCCAATTACGAAACAAAGAGTCCTTGAAGAGTTGTTACCCCCTTCATGTAGAGCAGGCGCAGGATCCACAAAACAATTTACAGCACTTCTCACTTTCCGAGGCCCTTCTTGCCAGCTATCTTCTTTGTCAAACATCTCCCTTGTGCACAACTTTAATTTGTAGACGCGGTATTCAAAGTATGTTAACACAATGGATGGTTTTCCTCTGTGACGTTTCATATATGACTTGCCCCGATTGTTTAGCTTTCTCTCTTATCCCTTCGTTTCGCTAAGACATTTCCACCACTAGCAAGGGGCTCTAAACAAGGTATTGTCATTCGCCAGAAGATGAGGCTCAGCTGCCACCCACCTGTTTAAACCCCTACTGTCCACCCTTGCTAACGGTAGAAATGTCTCAGCGAAACGAAGGGATAATCTTCGATAAAAGCTTGGCGAAACTTCCGGCGACCCAGAGGCCTTGGTTTCACTCCCGGAGTATGTATATATAGCCACATATCTGTCTCCATCTCTTCTTCGACCACTTGAATTACTACTTCACTCCTGTTAGCCTGAACGTTACATTTTTAGGTACTAGTAAGCTTTGCGCTACAATTATTTCCTTGACCTTGTCATGGCCAGGATCAAGGCTGCGAGGACCAACCTTTAGGTATAATCGACCACTAAAAATCCAATCGACTACTAAAAATGCCCTCAACCTTAAAAGCGATCTCATCACCCACCTCACAAGCCACTTACTCAATTTATCAAACCTCAGACAAAACTCCTCAAATCAAATTTCAAGAAATGCATTCCCAGGGTATTTAATCTACTCCTCGTCTTCTAATCTACGTACTCCCATTCACCAACCGTATCCTCAAATCAACCAAACTTTCCATAACGGCTATCCAACCCTTCACAAACTCCTCTTCAGTAAATCTCTTAGCTGACTCCCGTGCCCGTCTCCGCATAGCTAGTTTGTCTTTCAGTGATAAGGCTTGCTCAAATGCAGCTGCGAATTCTTCTTCGGTTGTGGCGTGGAATCCTATATTTCTTGTTAGCGGAGTTCAAAGTACTCAGTCCTAGGGAGGACATCTAGTATCCTAGCAAATATGGGAAGGGATTGGAAAACATACCAGTAGGTTCCCCATCGACATCCGTAACGATATCCCCCTTCGGCCCACCACTATCATGAACCACCGAAATCAACCCTGCAGCCTGGTATTCCACAACCCCAATACCGAAATGCTCGTTCCACATTCCATTGACTCCTACACTCGCCCGTCGCAGCCATTCCAGAATCTCGGGCCAAGAAGCATCGAGATGGAATTCCACACGATTCTTGATCTTCAACTCGTTTGCCAATAGCCGCAATTCGTACACTCGCTTCGAATCCGAGTCGTCTCGTACGCTGCCTATCAGGACTAACTTCGCATCTTTCGTGGCAGGGGACTTCGTCGCGAGGAACTTGGCGAATGCATCTACTATGAGGTGGTGGTTCTTCTCTGTTGGCATGTTAGCATATTTCCGCGTGTTGTAATGTACTGAAACCCGCTGGGACATTTAGAGCAAGGGAATTTTAACCCCCTAGAGTACCCAAGCCATGCACTAAGCTTCCAGACCATAACAAGGGAAGTACCCACCAGGACGAAATTGCGCAATATACAACAGCACATTCTCCCTCTTCCTCTCACTCTTCTCGGAAACCTCCACCTCCCTCTCCAACTCCTCAACCGCCACAGGCGGATACACAACCCTCGGACTCGACTTCTTGTACTCCTTCCTCCAAGATCCCCACAGCGAATTGATATGTCCCAATGTCCAGCTTGAATTCGTCATGACTTCATCAATGGATGTCCCAACCACAGAATACAGTTTGGCAAATAGCTCCCAGTATATCTTCTTCCCTGCTCCGGCTGCGCCGCGACCCTTGCCGGCATTCACGCCTTGTGTGCCGGTTGTGGATGTGGGGTCGAGAGAGGAGAGCATGTCGGTGGATATCGTTGGGTAGTGTACGTATGCGCCTGTTGGGACGTCGTGGAATAGGATCTTACAGAATGCGAGGGAGAAGGCGTAGCCCATTGTGTCGACGAAGATGTCGGGTGTGAGTAGGGAGAAGGCATCCCATGCAAGAACGAGGGAACCGATCGATTGTCCCGCAAGAGTAAAGTGTGGCCATGACGAGGCGAGGACCCAAGAGCGGGTTGTAAGGTAGAGGAAGGTTACTGTTGGAGGGTGGAGGGCGATGTTGAATCGATTCTAGAAGGTCAGCACTTGCGCGTTTGCAGATTGGGAGACAAATACCTTAACTCGGTCTATAATCGCCGCCTTGTCCACATCATGATCTCCAGTGTATACAATACACTTTGCTTTCGGCCAGCGTTTCTGCGTAGCTCGGATCGCCGCCCAAAGAACTCTCTCCCCTCCACCACCAGCATTACTACCCAGTCAGTCAGTAAAGCCCCCACAAACACAAGTATACAACCTACCAAAATGGATGAAAGAACCCTATAATCCCATCCCACTCCGCATCCCCTGCTCCCTCCCCATTCCTCGCCGTCCCAACCGCATACGAATCCACCGTCTCCCACTCCTCACTATCCCTCTTCTCCTTTCCACCCTTTTCTTCCCACTCCCTCTGCTCCCTCTCCACAAGCTCCAATATCTGGCCCCTCCTCCCCGCCGTCTTCCTCCTCAAATAACCTCCCATCAACCCCCCAACCCAAAAGACCAGCTTCGGTCCCGCGTGAAGTGCGAATAATGGCAGGAAACCCAGAATCGTTATGAAGAGCATGCTCTGGCCGGGAGTAATCGCAAACCATTTCTTGCTGCCGTCTGGTGCGCTACACGTTTCTGCCATGGTGGCTATGGGGACGAGGTGTAGGAACTGTTGTGGTGGTGAGCGGAGCAATATCCGGATGCTTGGGACATTTATTCAACCTCAGCTGTTCGTTCCCGACTGTGTCACACCAAGGGAACGAGCCATGCCGGGAGCTAAAAGACGCGGCGTCGGTGTGGGGCGCATGAGCTGATGGTCACCAGCCACAGATCAGCCGATGAGGCTTGGGACTGTTGACATTTTGTGATCCGATCCGAGCTGCAGATGGAACTCTGTTCAACCTCATGATGGGACCACGATGCAGTGGACTGGATGCTTGATGCTACAGCTATATTCATCTGATTCGACTCGCACTTGACTTTCACCACCTTGGACATTCAGCATCTGCCGCTCCCAGCAGACAGACACCCTCCCAGACAATGCCTCTCCTCCTCCGCACCATTCTTCGACCCTCCTCCTCAACCACAACAACCCTCTCCCTAAGTCTCAAAACCCTCGTCCGCCTCCCCCAAGCTGCCGCACACCCCCCAATCTCCACACCCGCCTCTTCCACGCAACCCCACGCCCCCAATCCCTCATCCTCTCCACCATCCACCTATCCCACGACGCCCTCCTCTCCCTCCACAGCCTGACCTCCCTCCCCTGGTGCACCAGCATCCCACTCTTCGCTCTCCTCCTCCGCAGCACCATCATCCTCCCTCTCGCAATCTACACGCGTCAATCACACATCAAGCAAATCTCTCTCGTCCCGCTCGTCACATCATGGAAACAAACCTTGCAGCACGAAACCATGCGCGAGGTAGGCCATCTCGGTCCCGTCGTGGCGCAGAATACGTTGCTTAAGAAAATGAGGGCGAAGAGAGGAGAGATATATACACGGCATGGGTGTGCCACGTGGAAGAGCTTCCTCCCGCTCATTCAGATTCCGGTGTTCTTGAGTGTTATGGAAGCTCTCCGTAAAATGTGTGGTTCGAATCAAGGCATATTGGGTATGATGATGGGAGGGAATGATATGGCTGTTGTGCAAGCGGGAGCGGGCGTGGAAAATATAGCTGCAGTATTGACAGGCGATGGATTGCTGGAGACTGCGATCTCCATCCCCCTCGAGACATCTCTAGCCACGGAAGGCGCTCTCTGGTTTCCCAACCTCCTCCTCGCAGATCCGCATCTCGTCCTCCCATTCATACTCTCCGGCACCATCCTCCTAAATCTCCTCGGCAAACTAAACCCCTACGCCGCAATGACCAAATGGAAACAGCGCTTTACTCGCTCCCTCAGTCTCGTCGCCCTGTGTATTGGTCCGCTCATGCTGAACGTCCCATCCGCGTTACTCATCTACTGGATCAGTAGCAGCGGGACGGCATATCTGCAAGCTGTGTTGCTGGATAAGTTCATGCCGGTTCCGAAGCTAGTAACGCCTTGTGTGCCGAAGGGAAAGTGGAAATCGGGAATTGGAATGCCGAAGCCGGAGGGGTATGTCAATCCGTTGTTGGCGATGGAGAAGACTTCTGCGGCGAGAGCGTTGGAGATGAAGAAGACGGCGAGGGTACAGAGGCCGGTGGAGCAGAATAGACCGATTGGCAAGACTATTCCGCAGAAGGGGAGGTGAAGGTCGAAGGAGGAAATGTATTAAACGTAAGCCGAGTGACTTGCGTAGAATGCTGTAAAACACATTCCAAGATAGCTTGGTTGGCCGAAGCCCTTCTACATAAATAGCAGCATTCCAACATGTGTTTCAATTCAAAGAAATCTATTGCAACTCCCTATCCAAAACTCAAAATAAGCAGTCCCTTCCAGACAACGATCAAAGGTTCCAGATGATATATGTATGTATGTATGTGTGTTCCCTTGGCCCAGGAAGCGACGACGGGGTTAAAAGTAAACAAAGACCAATCAACGCCGTTAAATGTAACATCTGGGCACGAATGACCCTCTCCAGTCCCAACCAGTTCAATCCAACTCTTTCAAGTTTTCTCCACTTCTCTAAGCCTCTTCAGGGTCCGATTCATCGTTGAGTGAGTGTGTGAGTGTTCCTTGCTTGCTTGCTTGTTCAATGTTCAATGTTCAATGTTCAATTCTCTCAAAGTCCTTGCTCCTTCACCCCCTCTCTATCCACGACTCCCTTTTCCAGAATATAATCCGAAAGTGGAAAGAACAAAGTATTGATCTAATACACAATGCCAGTCTTTGGATGTGAGAAGCAGATAAGACATTCACACTCCTTTCGTGCGAACACTCCTGTCTATTGCCTTGCCCTGCTGCCTGTCCCTTTTGCCTCGTCCCGATTCACACGGCTAGCCAGGTAGCAGCAAACCAACCCACTAAAACCCACACAAATTCGAACCACCCCAAACCCGCCTCAGAACATCACATCACATCACACCCAAAATCAAACCACAAATAAATATTTACTATAGTCAGATTCTCAGCTATATAATACTATGTCTGTCTCTCGTGTCTCTCCTCTCTCATCCACTCCTTTCAATGAAGATACTCTTCTCTCTGACTCTTGTCTCTTTCGATGTAAGACCTTCGGTCTGTTCTGTCCGTTTGCTTACTATGCTACAAATATCCTCCCAGTGCTATTCCCTGGATTTGAAAGTGCCCTTGACCATTCCAACAACGCCTTGCTGATTTGATTTGATTGAGTGATTTGAGTGTGTGCTGTGCCGTACTTTCTGTGTGCGCGAAAGAAAAGTCGAAAATTGAAAATGATATCCTGACAAGTCCACCTGGTCATCCCTTCCCTTCCATCCTATCCGATCCGCCCATTCATATCATTGGCGCCATCCATCCGTCCGTTCGTTCGTTCATCAAACCTCATACCCATCCTTCCATCCGCATCAACCCTCATATACCCATTCCCATAGCCTCCTAATCATCCATTCCATTCCGTTCCAGTTCAATCATATGCATCGTATTCAAATCTTTTCGTTGGCCTCCTCCATTAAACGACTAGTTCCGCCCAATGCTTTGGTGAGAAATGAAATTAGTATCGTAGGTGACATTGCGTTCATCCATCCATGACAACTTTCTTGGCAGTCTCCGTGCTGCCAACACTAGCATTCGTGCCTCTTCTCTCCAACTTCCTTAACTCGATCTTCGATGGGCTATCTGTTGACGAGGTGGTTGACTTCGGCGTCGGTTTTTTTCGAGTCATCGTCAAACCCTCGTCGCTGTCTGAATCGTCATCATCTATCATAAAGGTGGTATCTCCGTCGCCGTTGTATCCCTCATCCTCCTCTGGTGAAAGAGCAATCGCATCCTCATTGACCGTTAGCGTTTCGACGTCCGAAGAGACTTGCTTAGACAGTGTTGGAGGGGTTTGAGCTTCAGGGGTATCATCTCCAGTAATTCCATACTCGGGACGTTGAACAATGCCAGGGCATTGGAGCATATCTCCTTCAGGGTCTGCCGAGACGGAAGAAGATCCGGAGATCAATGCAGGTAGCGACGGAACAGAAGGGTAGAATTGTTCTTGAGAACCCATGTTGACGGAGGAGATGGGGGAAGCAACATCTGAAGGAGACGTCATCTGCGATGCCATGCTGGTTGAATTGACCGAACTGTACGACTGAGCCCGCTTCGATGCTTCTTGTTTCTGTGCAAAAACCTCATCGTCTGGAGATGGTGGGCAGCAAGGAACATTCTCGCGAGCGCTGTCGGCCAATTCTTGTCTCTTTTGTTCGGCATATTCTTCCAGCTTCCGTCTTCGTGCCAAGGTTTCTTGTGCTCGTTGATATGACTCTGGTGTACTGGCTCCATAAACTCTAGGTGCAGGTGTCTTGCCTTCTGGTGTACGATTTGCTGTTGAAGGGCGTTCTTCCAGGTTCGAGGCAGCCAGTGCAGTGTGCGGGACATTGGGAGTTGATGCCGACTGTGTTTGGTGGGCCTGTAGCATGTATGGCTGGAAGAAGAGAGGAGATGCCAGAGGATGATTCGGATTTGTTGGGGAAACATCGTTTGATCGAGATATTGGGCGAGGGTGATGAATCATAGGATGTTGAAATAGACCTGGCGCTGTTGCGGTGCTCATACCGACGAGTGGTTCAGTGTGCTTGTTCTCCGACTCGAACAGGTTTCGATCCACTGATCGTGCCCGAAAAGCAACACCCTCCTCAATATCATCCATATCCCTGCCTCTGCCGTTCCACAAGTGACCGCCAAAAATCGCACCCATATGATCAGTAAATGGTCCCGGGGTGATGGCATCCTCGTGTACGGAACCTATTGACGGAGAATTCATTGACCTGGAGTGGGAGTGACCACGGTGAACGACCGTCTGGATAGACGCCGCGGCTGAGAGGGTACGATCTGGCAGCCCTGGTCTTACATCAGGATACGCCACGGTGGAGGACTTACGCTCATAGGTAGGGGCAGCTCCGATGGGGATTGGAGGCTGACCAAAGTTAAGCGTGAATGGATCCTCTCCACAGGTTGAAAAATCCGGACTTGCAGTCAGGCTTTGGGCCAGTGGGTGCTCAGTTGGTTCGCGGTGGACATGGTCGTGAAGGTCCGAGAGTGATGTGAAATATGACTCGTCTCCTCGTAGGCTGGCTCTTCTAGTGTCCCGGAGGCCAGGGGTTAGATTCAGAGGGGAGTTGTGTTGGGTATCTGCTCCCGAGCTGGTGGCGTTGCTTACAGCTCTCCGACGAGACCCCTCGCCTCTCGTCTCACTCCTCGTCGCACCGATGACCTTACCGACTGCTTTCTTGACAGCCGATCTGGCCCGCTCCAGGAACGTGATTGGGACAACAGCACGCTCCAGCTCATTCCTGTCGACTTGAATTCTCCGGCCATCGGTTTTCCGTGATGGATCCGTATCATCGATCCAGTCAAGGACTTTAGAGATGCCTCGAACAACCCATGGGTGTCTCTTCACCTCCCTCAACCTGATTCGATCAGATGGATCCTTGATCAGCATCCTCCGAAGTAAGTCGTAAAGTTCTACATCGATTTCCTCGAACGCGAGTACTCCTTCTTCTCTATAACAGCCATTCGATGGTCCAACACGTTTAACAGCGCCAGTCTGAGGCGTCAAAGCGTTGGGATCAACAGCCTTCAGACGCTTCTTTGGGATATATACATCTTCTTTGGCGATGGCCTTGAACAGTTGATATTCGTCGTCCGCAAGGAATGGAATGCGGGCGTAGATCATGCAGTAGAGCGTGATTCCCAAAGACCAAACATCGATTTGCTCACTGACTTTGGGTTGTTCAATCTCGAGGTCTGTGTAGCACAACTCGGGAGCAAAGAACGCTGGGGTTCCAACGGTCTTGGCAAGTTCGAGATCATCATCAAAGTCTGTAGCATCGGCTTCTGAAATGTTCTCTTCGGTCTCACCATCTCTGACGGGTCTTCCAAAGTACGAAACACCAAAGTCGGAAATCTTGACACGGTGGTCCTTGGTCCATAGTAGATTGGCTGGTTTGATATCTCTGTGAACAATGCCTTCGTAGTGCAGATATTCGAGACCAAGGACGGTATCTCGGAAGGCAGATCGTGCTTGGTCGAGCGTGAAGCATGGTACGTAAGAAAAGTCGTCCTCGAAGGCATCGTGGTCCATACCATCAGTCGAAGACATGTGTGAGATGATACTATCTGCCATACTTGGAGATCGTCCTCGATATGGTGGTTCGTCAGGGTATGAACCGTAGTATGTGCCTTCTAGAGCGGATGCTGATCCATGATAAGACCCGATGGAAGGTAGTGGGCCTGGCTCGTCACCGTCATTGTCACTATCTAGAGCACCGATGTCGAATTCGGTGGGGAGAGGAGTGTGGGCACGTGAGCTGGTTCGTGAAGGAGCGCGAGAGTTTGCTCTGGAGTGTACCCTGGATCCTGGGTTCGACCTGAGATTTCTCATCGATCTCATGTTGAGCATAGAGTCATGTGTTGTCTGCCTCGACAGACTCTCCTGGTCGTCCTCATCATCACCGTGCTCCAAGCTCCATGGATCCGGCGCTTGTTGCAAAGAGAGTTTCGCTCGTTGGTTATCCTTTCGCTGCCTCCGTCTCTCGAGCATCTTGAAGTACTTCTCGTCCTCGCCAGTATCCTTCTCACCCCTCTGCTCTCTCTCGATGCGGCGTCTCTCGTACAGACATATGCTCTTGTCGCCCTTCTTGCGCCATACGATCTCTCCAAGCTCAACATGTTCCAAGACCATGTATATCTTCTTCAGCTCTGGATCATCGATGACTTCGAGTAGGCCGACGACATTAGGATGGCGGATCTTCTTCAGGATAGCAATCTCCTTCTTGGTCTTGTCTTCTGGCGACACGGTGACCCTTCCCAGCTTGCGCTTTTTGGAGAAACGTTGTATGATCTTGATGGCAACATAGCCTCCCGTCTCGAGACTCCTGGCCAACTTGACCTTGCCGTGCACGCCTCTACCAATCTCGTTGATGATCTCGTATTGATTTATCAGTTTGCGACCGGTCAGGAAATCTTGGTCGACTTGGGCTTTGTGGGTCCTAGATTACACATGTTAGCCTGCTGCTATGACGTTGTGATTTAAGAAACAATCAACTTACTCTCGAACTTTATGCATCTGCAGCGGATGGAGATAGGGACTCGGATGAGGCGTGCCGTCTGATAGAGGAGGGAGGTGTTGTCTGGTCGGATTGAGGGAGGGAGAGAAGAGACCTGGGCTCGGCAAGGGCGTGCTCGTGGCCGTCTTCGCAGCTGCGGTCATGGTGGTGGAAAGATCCATTGTTGAGTTGCAGCGGCGATGCGAATGGGGACATATTTGGGGGATCGAACTCTTGGACGGGGGGTCGTCAGCACGAAGAAGGCATTCTGCTGGTGGAAGCGTGGTCGGGGTGAATAGAAGAGGAAGAGAAATAAGAGGTCGTAGAAGTGGAGTGAGTGGAGCGTGTGAAGAGCGTGAAGATCGTGAGGTGAAGTGAAGTGAAGTGAAGTGAAGTGAAGTGCGGGTGGTTGTCGGTCTTGAAGGTCTTGAAGGTCTTGTCTAGGTGGTGGAGAAGCAATGATGAGGCGGTTGGACTGGTGGGGGAAAAAGTAGGGGAGGCAAGGCAAGAGTGGTGTAGGACAGGGGGGCTGAGCTGGGCTGGGCTAGCTACTTCTTTAGGTGTAGGTGCATGTGCGGGTGCAGGTGTAGGCCACGCCAGGCCAGGCCAGGGTCGGGCAAGTCAGGTCAGTGCTCAGCGCAATCTAGTCATGGCAGGGCAGTCAATCAGTCGAAAGTCGAAAGTCGAAAGTCGAAAGTCTTGGCGTCGGAGCGGCAGCAGATAATCAACCCTGTAAATAAATAAATAAATACAGACGAGGCCGAACAGGCGAATTATTATGCTTGCTGGAGCGGGAAGAACAGGCCAGTTGAGGGCGCCTTTTCCTGGGCTTTTGGGCTTTCTGCAGGGAGCAATAGCAACAGCCTGGCTTGGGTGGGTGGGTGCTGTCAGTCAATTGCCTAGCGTCTGCGGCGGCGAAGTGCGAGAGCGACGAGATGGTTGGGATGACGATCGCTTGGAGTGGGTGAGTGAGTGGGTGAGTGAGTGAGTGAGTGAGTGAGTGAGTGAGTGAGTGAGTGGAGTGGAACTGGGAAGGTAAACACGAGATCAGATGGGTAGTGAAGAGAGGCGGGTGAATCGAGGGTATGAGGTGAATAATACAGACTTTAGTAGTTGTGAGCTGAGTTGGGCTGAGGTGAGCTGAGCCGAATAGAGGTGGGTTGGAAGTGAGTGAGTGTGTGTGTGTGTGTGTGGTGTTGATGATCGGCAGTGGAAGACGATTTTTTTGATGACCAGGACAAAGAAACAAAGGGGAATGATAACAGGGAGGCAAATCATCAAGTACTGTAAAGTAAAACAAAGCAGGCGACTTGACGCAATTCAACATCTGGTAAAACATACAAATGCCCAGATCTCAACCAGAGATATCACCCCATGCCCAGCTTACCGCGCAAATATAAGTCCGTATCTTGTTTATCGTACATGCTTGGATGGCTGCATATGGACACAAGCATAAGAGACATGCGTCCTCTGTCTTTTCTTCCCCCTCTCCTCTGTACCGATTTGGTATTTCCATATCCTCTTTTCCTTCTTCCACTTCCTCTCCCTCCCATCTTCAACAAATTCGCCTGCACCCTCTCCAATTCACCAATCGCCGCCCGTCTTGGACTGCTGATCGGGTCTAAAATAAAGCATCGGGCGCCAGGGTTTAGGCTTGGTGCATTGCTTGCAGCACATCAACTTAGTTACTTCGTTAGCTTGCCTCAACACCAACACCACTATCATCAACGTTTACGGCATGGGACTTGGCAGGTGGGCTGGGCCGGAATAGAAGGAATGCGAAGGGAACTGGGGATGGAATGGGAATGATGCGAGAGTGACTGCAGAGGAGGCTGTAGGAACAGCTGCATGGAGAAAGACGGAGAGAGAGATGATGCAAGATGTGCACCTACAGGAGACTAATCATCCAGCCAGCCGCGTCTGGAGAATCATAATGATAATAAGAGCGAGTAGTAGAGGGGCAATATTGATTGATACGCAGGCCATGTTGGAGGAGGCGGTACACCTTCAAGAGGGTGTGCTGATCAGCTCGAATCGTCTCTTGTGGAGATATCTCCAGCTGGGTAGACATGACATGACATGCAAAATTGAGTTACCATTCTTCATATATGGTAAAGTAAGGTAAAGTACTTCACGCTCCAAACCTTCCGGTTTTTACTTTATTTCGGCATGCGAGATCTGCGCCATCAAATCAGCTTCCTCGCTTCTATCTCAATACTCTAATCTACCCCTCTATTTCTATCTCCTTTCCTCTTCCTTCTCCTCGGCATGAAAACCCCAACTTTGTTCCTGGATTTCCCCATATCTCCACACCTTCCTTACCGAACCAGTTTAACCAGCAAGATCTCGATGAGTTCTATGCACTCCAGTGATTCATGAAGCCTAGAGTACTCGATGAGGCATGAGGCGCTGCACTAAACTACCCCAGACTTCAGTTGACAGAAGCTAACTGACCCCTCCCTCCCGCCGTCGCCAAATCAAATTGTTCGATAGCCGCTGTACGCCGCAATAAATCTTCCTCTCCCGTTCAAACCCATTCTTCTCAACCAAACTCAATCTAGCCCGACATCAGCATGACATCGTTGGGCTTATCACATCGCATCACATCACATCACATCACATCACACACATCGCATACAGTACAGTCCAGTCCAGTGCAATTTGAGTTGAGTAATACAGCTACGATTGGACCATCCCATCCAATGGCTTGAAACTCCAATTCAAATCAAGGAGCCTCGACTGGACTCCCCCTCATTCTGTCGTGCAACTCCCTCACTACCGACCCAGCATTCTCCAAAATGCGGAGAACGCTCCCTATAAAACGAAAACTTATACATCTTCCATGCATACCGCAGAGTGACAGAAGAAATCTCCTACATCGTTGATACTGCATTGCAGCATCTCCAGTACTTTGGGCCCGTTTCCTGTTCCTAACCTCCTAGTGATTGACGAAATGTAGGGAATCTGTACCCCAGCTTCCCTCCATGTCCATTCATTTCTCAAGCGTAGGTATACGGGCCACTCTATCCGTACGCGCAACTCGGAAAAAATCATGCTCAACTCAAGGGAAACGATCAAACAACCCTCCACGCCATCAATCCTAATCTTCAGATCTTCATGTCAACCCGACATCCTGCATATAGCCACAATTCTACTAGTCGGATCATCGGGTATCTATTTACGGAGTGTCTACTGTATCTCTCTGACTAACTTTCCAGCTTGCGCAATACAAAGCATTAACAAGGTAACTTCCAAGTTTCCTCCTCTCTTCCTCTAAATCAAGACATCCTCATCATCCAAGACATTTCACATGCATGTCTAGACCCCTGTTACCTTCCTTTCGATTTTTTGGAGGGTGAAAGATAGGCGAGGCGAGACGAGACATGGCAAGACAAAACAGACGAGACGAGTCGAATTGAGTCAATCGGGCTGAGACATACATCCCGACAATCGCAAAACTCAACTCAACCTCAGCAGATTTTCGACCAGGATCTCTGAGGGACCCTATCGACTGACTTGTCGTCATCTCACACCAGGCGACTGAATGTTCGGGACGTGGTCCGAGTTGACCCATATTTTTTTCTCTTCTCGAATATCCCGAATGTAACTCCGCAGCAACAGAAACAAAGTAACAAAACAAAGTAAAAAAGAAAAAAAACGTCTTGCGAGACATGGCCTGTACATCATGCCATACCTCTCTATCTCTTCATGCCATCGACAGGAAGTACATTCATCCATATTGCTCACCCACTCAACAACTCCAACATAAACGCAGCCAGCCCAACTCATAAAAACCCTCAAGCGCACTCACTCAGACGGCACTATTTCCAAACACAAGAAAAACGATACATCACATTCCTTTCCAACCGAGACGTCGCGCCGATTACGCTCTCATCCTTGCTTGCTCCAAACTCAGAACCCAGGCTATTTCCTCAACAGACCGCACCAGCACACCTCACCTCACCTCACCTCGTCGTCGACCCCTCGCTGCCGTCGCCCTTCTGGTTCTCACGATGCCACATCTTTCCAATCAACCTTCTAGCATGAGGCCATTTCAATCTCGCTTCAATCTCCAGCCAGCCGGCCAACAAGCGGGCAAGTAACCAAGCAGGTAAGCTGGGCAGCACTGCATGCATGTGACATATTCTGCTCTCTGCATGGCAGAGCAGCTAACTTTACAAGCTTGATGAGTGTAACCTAGCCTCAACTCACTGGTTCCTGCTACTCAATCAAGAACGTACCTCACTAAAAAAGTATATCCTGAAAACGAATGAGAAATTTTCACTTGGCCTCTGCTTTAATTGGACTGAAAGCTGGGTTATTACTTGTATCTTCAGCATCGGCAGCATCGGCAGCACCGTGGACTCTTTCGACTTTAATGCTCTTCTGTCTTTGGCCAATCTGCTCACGACCTTCCCCCTTCTCTCCACAAACCCAACATCCCAAAGGTGTCCATACCACAATGGTACAACTGCAAACAGGAATGGAGCATTGATCCTGATACGACGTCCGATGTAAAGTCTCCTGACTGGTGGAATCAGCATATCTCCATAACATGGGTGAGGGGAGGGGAGCGAGGGGACAAAAGAAAATCAAAGAAAACAATGGAGCCAGAAGCGGGACGATCCGTTGCGTCTGTCTGTCTGCATGGTTGGTGCCTGCGCTGTCGCTGTCGCTGGCTGGCTGTTTTTCTCTCTCTTCAGGGTTACATCGCGCTTTTACAACGGGAACGGGAATGGGAATAAGGGAGAGGCAAATGGCTACACTATCATTACTCGAGTAAGTCGATTGAATTTGGATTCTTTTCGAGATATTCTTCAACTCCCTTTCTCTCGACATGTTCAGCTCACTCCTCGTACTTGTCTAAGACAGGATCCACCCAGCCGCTGATCCAACCCTGTAAGTAATCCTCAGCGGACTGGAAGATCCGACTCCCTCTTCCGAAAAGGAGCCCACTACACCCTCATTCCTCACTTGATCAATATTTCGCTTCTAACCGACCATCTCAACTTCCCCAGCTTCGATCGCCCAGCCTTTCATTTCGGCGCCTCGATCGTGAAAGCTTGCATTTCCTCAAGTATTGAATCCTCATTTAGGAGGTGCGAAGACACCCTCAAGAAGTCGCCCTCGACAGTACATATGCACGACATCACAAATGAGCAAATACAAGACATTTCACATGCCTGTAAGACACTCGCTGGGTATTCCTTTCACAGGAGGGTGTGCATGAGATTAGACAGCCCAACCCAGGAGAGCGCATCCTATTTCTCCCGTTCTTGTGCACCATCCCAACATTCAAACTCAATCAAGCTTGATCACAACACCCTTCACACCCTCACCGCGATCACACTCACAATACACCCAAACCCACACGCGTCCATTCGTAATCAGCCGCAACACACCAGCGTCGACCAAGGAAGTAAGCAGTCTTCCCCTTAACGTAGATCCGAGTCTCCGTCGAGAAGTGGGAGGGGAAGGGTCACTTGATCCGTGAGACACGAGCTAAAGACTCGAGATAAAGGGGGGAGAAAACCAGGTATATCTTCGTATTGCTTTGAAACAAGACTTCTACAGCGAGGAGATGAAACAAGATCGTCCTGTGGATTGAATCATCCGTATCGTATTCTCATACACGTGCATACCATACATCAATCTGAAGTCTCAGAGACATCATGACTTACTTGCCCGCTCCCACTCTAAGATGAAATATGTTTGAGGCGAGATTCGTAATCACAACACTCTACTTTCGCCTCTCATTCCCACTTATTCTAAACAAAGGACATTCCCCTCCGTCCCATCCACATCCGCGTCCTCTTTCCCCATCTCCCTATCTCTCCTCTCTCCTTCTCCTCTTCTCAGGCAAGAAAATGCCTCACCAACAAATATGACAAGACAAGACAGGACAACCCACCAAGCCATCCAACCAAGTCTGTTGCTCATATCGCATCTCACATTTGCTTTTCTTTTTCCCCCTTCCTATCCAATATTCGCGCCACTCTGCTCTCGACCCATCACTCACCATCCGTCACTCACTTCATCCCGTCTTTCCTCCTAAATTCATACCAACCCACCCAATCCTACCCAAGCCAATCACCAACCCCAGCCTTCTCCCTGATCCCCGACATGAAAATCCGGGGTACGTCGTTCTCCCCGCTTAATCCTCCTTCCCCTCCCCTGCCCCGCCCTGTCCCCCATCAAAAGAAAAACAAACCCGAATCCTCCCCAACGCCACCCAATCACAACCCTTCTCTTCAAATATCTCGTAATACATCCGCATCTTCCTCCTCATCCTCCTCACAGCTGCCGCGTGGAGCCGTTTCTAGCCTGCCTCCTGAGCTCAAGCTCAAGCTCATCACATCAGATCACATCGGATCACATCACACACTCCTCGGACTTCGAGTCACCTCCTCCTCTTCCCTAGACTCTACTCTAGATATCAGACATCGGAACTCGCCGAAGAAGGATTCCTCCCTGGTACGGAGGTGTGGTATGGTATGGTATAGCATGGAAATCTCGTGAGCTGAGCTGAGTACAGCAGAGCAGAGCAGAGCAGAGCAGAGCGCCGATATCGTGCATACGGCGCCCTAGTCAGATGTAGCTCCTCTATCAAGCTAAGTAGAGTAGATCGAGTAGGATGAGCTACTATAGATCCACAAGTAGGATGTCGTGCATAAACATGTATGTAAGTTACATCTAGTACATGAACCGAACCGAACCCCATGCATGTATCTCGCTGTCCCTCCGTACCGGTACCAAGGTACTTACTTAACTACCAACTTACCTATCCATTTCGGTTCGGCACCGTCTTCATGCTCGCTCTTCCTTCCTGTCTCTCATCCGTGCCGAGATTAGATTCTTTACCGTGTATCCGTCCCGAATATATCCGACCCAGCCCGACTGACAGTAAACATCCACTTCCATTCTCCTCTTCACTCTCCTCTTCACTCTCCCTTCCTACATACCAAACAAACAAAAACTCGAACCCCTCAACATATCATATCTTCTCTTTTCTAGTCATAGTCTCGGGGTACATACATACATACTTTTCCAAAGCAGAACCCAAAAACCCAACCGGCCTAGGAAGGAAGGAGATTGATTGATTGCCTGCGACGAGAGAACAATAACGATAAGATTGACGATGGAGGAGAGAGTTGTTGAGGCACAGGGGAGGGGGGGGGAGTGAGAAAGGGCTGCAGAAGGAAGAAGAAAGTAGGGTTGTGACAAGGCGAGGAGGTGAAGAGGCCGGCCCCCTGAGGGAACGGTATCAAAAAGATCCTCACTAGAGGAAAGAAACGGGGCAAGAAACACGGACATCACGGCAAAGAAAGGGAAGAGAAGTATTATGAATCTCTTCATTCATCGCACCGGTTTCATCAACCAGCAGCCATCTGATGACAGCCAGCCAGAAGAAAACAAGTGGCATGTCTTAATCCTCAACTCCTCTCGCTCATTCCCAAATATCAACCTCAAGTCTCTTTCCCCAGACCAAATTTCCCATCCATTATTTGCATTACCTCCACGATGCCTTTCCATCATCTCGTCAAAAGCATCATGTCGTCAACAGAGAGAGAAAAAAGTTTGAAGACCCCGTGGGGCAAAATATGAGCACAAGAAAAAGAAGCAAGGGTATCCGCTTTATCCCATCCATCCATTACATCCATTACACATCCCCTCCCAGTATTTTCCCGTTCCTTTTTCTTTCCGTATTATGCAGACACGAGTAGGAAATCGATCGTATGCGCAGGGAGAATTAGGTTCGATTATTTATAGGACGAAGGCAGCAAGACCGGCGAGACCAGCCATACCAGCCATGGCGGTTTGACGAGCACCAGCGGCAGCTGAGCTGGATGTTGATGCGCCAGTAGTGGCAGTGGCAGCGGATGAAAGGCTGGAAGCTGCGGAAGCAAGAGAGCTTGAGACCTGTATGATGTCAGAGAGGGTTCCATCTTGAGGAACTTGTTGAGAGACTTACGCTTGCGCCAACGGAGGAAAGGCTGTTGAGGCCAGAGGTGATGGAAGATCCAATGGAAGAGGCAGCAGATCCAGCACCACTGGTGATGGAAGAAGCAGCCGAACCAGCCGATCCACTAACACCCCCAACAACACCTCCAACACCAGAGAGGGTGGATGATCCAACGGTGGTCTCGAATGTCGAGCTTCCGGAGGTAACGGTGGAGACTACGGCAGAGGTTGTGATGGCAGAGGCCGATCCACCAGCTCCTCCGGCTCCAACACCGAAGACTGTAGTAGAACCAACAACGGTCGAGAAGGTCGAATCACCCGAGGTAACTACGGATACGATGTCGGATGTGGTAATGGCAGAAGAGGATCCACCAGCTCCACCAGCCTAGAATTGACGTCAGTATGGATTCATTTTCCATAGAAATGGGGTTCTTACGGCTCCAGTTCCGGTAGCCGTGGCGGTCTCAGTTCCACTTGGGGAGGTGGCAGTTGTAACAACGGTAGCCGTACCAACTATTCAAAGTCAGTTGTGTTCAATCTCGTCATATGGTTGTTGACTTACCACCAGCACCAGTTCCAGTAGCAGATCCACCGACAGCAACACCAGCAGCTGGGAAACATCAGTATCGAGAACCTTGTATCTTTCGCAGATTACTCACAGGAGCAGTAGGCAACACCGTAGGCAATGACAGGTTGAGCGGCCTCAGCACCACAGGCTGCTTGGGAGCAATCACGGATACCGTAGGCGAAGTTGACGTTACCGCAAAGGCAAGCAGCATCGGTGGCACCGCATCCAAGGGATGGAGCAAGACCAAGCATGTTTTGAATGCAGGTTTGCTATTGGGAGTCAGTATTGTTGGAGCAGGTCGCGCAAATGGCTGTTGAGCAAACGGAGACAGCAGAGCGCAAGATCGCAGGGAAGAACGGCAGATCGCGCGATCACTGCCTCATTGCCTCGATAGAACTCCAGCTGCCTCCATTGACAGATGATAGGAACTCGCAGACCACTTACACCACAGGATGGGAGACTCTCGATCTGAGCGACAGCAGTGAAGGTGAATGCGCCGACGGCGATCATGGAGGCGGACTTCATCTTGACGATTGGTATGGGGAGATACGTTCGTGGGAGATTGATTGATGATGGAGTGCGAGTCTGGTTGTGTGGAATTGACAAAGACGCGGTGGAGTTGTGGGTTGAAGGTGAAGTGAGGTGAGGTGAAGAAGAAAGGAAGAAAGTTGGGGGGAAGTTTATTGATTTGGGGGTGGAGAGCAAATGGAGCTAAAGTAGCTTGGGCGCGAGCGATCTTGGTTTTGAGGTGGACAGCAACGGAGGCTGGCAGGCTGGTCAATGTGACGATGCTTGGACTACCTACCGACAATCTGCCCACGTCCCAATCAGGCCAAGTTGGCAGTGCAACTCTGTCAAATAGAGTCAATTGATTGGCCTGATTGTTTAGCTGGCGGCGGCATAGAAATGATTTGACTTGCTGTGCACAACGGGCCATGGCAAGCAATCAAAGTCCTGGCTACTGGCCTTTAGTAGCACAATCTACATCATCCCAGGCTTAGTAGGAATCACCACTTTGCAGTACGTACCCTACTCTATTCAGCATAGGCAGCAAATGCGAGACCCGTCCGTCACCGCTGCAGCAGCAGTCAACACGACATGTCTCTCTTGCTGGCAAAGCAGACTTCTTCCACCGCGTCGAGTTCTTTCTGCCACCTCAACTCGCTTCAGCAAAATCTTGGAACTCGTCGAATTGAGGGGATTCGGATATGACGCTACGCATGCATCAACAAGGATAGAGTTGGGGCAGAGCAGGGATTAGACAGGGCACGGCAGGGTTGTTGGACCTGAAAGGGGTATCGAGCCATACTCTATTTCAGCAGGGGCCGGTTCTCTTGTTCCCCAGCCACACTGTGGCCAGCCTGGGCCAGGATGTGTTTACCGCCTGCAGAGAATCAGAGAATCAGAGGTTGGGATGTGGGGAAGGGATGTGAGGAGGGAGCACAGCAGAAGAGGGGAGGGGAGGGGAGAGGAGAGGGAGAGGAGATGGGCAAAGTGCAGTAGGTAGCTAGTTCCCTCTATCAATCCAATTCCAAGTCCTCAAGTCACAAACCCATCATGGACAATCGAACAATTCGCTCTCATCCCCTTTACCCATCATACCGTGCACCCTTTACCCCGTGTCAAATCTCAAGATACCGGTATTTTATTATCAATTGCTTGCCATCCACTCTCTCCACTTGAAACACGATCCCCAGCCACTCACCTGCAGCGCACACCATCCATCACCCATGCTAGTTCTTAGACGATGGATACCCTGACATCACTGAAAGTCTGCACGATCCAGCCTGACAGGGGATCACTCACTCACACTTCAAGCCACTCTCAGGCTTGATCTCATTTCCCCACCAACCAGTCGCAAGCGACGACAACAACATGAGTTCTCCTCTTTGGGAGTTCTAGATGCTTTTCATATTTAACCGCAAGATGAGTTGATTCTTTTTTTTTCTTTCTGAAACTTAAATAAATGTCCTCGGATTTTACACCTCGTTCACACTTGCTTGCACTACATCCAACACTGTATCAGTGACGCGCCAACCTCCTCCCCTCGAACCCGATGACGGGATTGCCTTTCCTGAAGCCTGAACTCGAAGTCGAACCACCAAAGCAAAAAGCAGGTTCGTTCACACACCAACGGAACACAAACTCACGCTGTGACGTCTGCCCCTCTCACAAGGATCTCTACCGCATCCAAGCTTTCCCGGACTCAGGGGTGGGGTTGGAGACAAGGACCAACCCAGTCAGCTCTGGGGAAGTGAAAAAAAAAAAGCAGGTCTTGACTCCGTTTGGACACCACTTGTTTCTCTCTCTCCAATTGGCTATGCGCCAGAGAAACAAAATCTGGGGCGATCCCTTCGCAGAGCTTTCCCATGAACGGTTTGGCCTGCCTGCGAAGCTTGGATTTTAGCTTTTGACAAGCCGTGATCCAAGCGGAGGAGGCCCTGTTGAGCTGAGCTGGGCTGGAGAACGAGGAACGAGGAACGAGGAACGAGAAACCAACACCCGATTCTGGCTATATCCGAGATGGGAGATGCATCGCGATCAATTGCCCTCGCTTTCCAGGCAGGTATCGTACCGTATCAAATCCCATGGCCCAAATGGCAGTCAAACACTTCAATCTCATCAATCAATAAATTCCAACATGCAATTCCCATTCCTCGATCCACGACCCGACCCTGAGCGGCTACAATCTGGTACTGTATCGTAGCAAGGTAAGTCCCCAGATCGTCGCCAAATTAAGGTGCTCACCTCATTTCATGCATCTCCTTGAACCACTCACTCAAGCCTGGCCTGTCTGTGGCTGAGGAGATGGCCCTTGGTGCACAGATCTAGACTCCCCTCGTTATTGGTTTCTCAGCGCGACATGGGTTTGAGCCACATCAGCAGTGGCGAGGATTATTGTCTTGTTGCTATTAGTTCGTGAGTAAGCTTGGTGGTCGTTGTCAATGTGTTTCTTTCCTTATTTCTTCAATCCGGTGTTCGCGCAGATAGTCATGGAGTTTGCTTATCCTGACAAAGGTAAGGTTACGCGTAAATTTACCTCCAACTTGTCTCGGGAAAAGAGAAGCTTACATGATGATCGAACAGACGGGAAAGCTTCACAGCAGAACTCAGAAGAGATCCCCGAAATCTTGTCACGATATGGGTTTGAGCTCAGCGAGATGCCGAGATGCACGTTTCCGAGACATGAGGCCGCACTGGTTTAGTTACTTATACCTCCAAAGACTAGGAAACATCAATCGTCCTACGTGTCTAGCGGATGCGTGCGTGCGTTGGCACGTTACTTGCTTGCAGATCTGTGGTCTCGTTCTATCTGCTGGATGAAAGAGATCGGGATCTCGGAGTGACTGACTCTGTCTCTATGACGATAATGAAGCCTTTAAAATCAGATAGGACAGAGCTCTCTGTCTCCCTTTCTCATAAAACCGCATCCCCTACGCTCTCTTCTTTTCTCTTTTCCTGCCCTCCCTACCCTCTCCACGCCTCTTCAGAAGCACCTTTTCAAGACCAGGCCAACGTCAGATATCCATCTCACCGCTGCACCTTTAATGCAGATTCCCCAACCTCCAACCAGCAGCCATGGAACTCCCCGAGATCTCACTCCCGGATACAACTCTCTCTCAAGAATCAAGATCTCCCGGAAACCTCTCCCTTCGGTCCGGGCCCCACCTGCATCGTGGCCTTGCATCAACTCATCGCGCATCCCATTACATAGATTTCTCTCTTGAGGGATTATTTGTTACCATTGGGCTCCCGTAATGCATGCTGTTGATTCGGCCCTGGCCTGACATTCGGTAGCGTGTTCTTGACATCTGCACTGGATTTTGACATAAAGATCTTCTCTCGCTCGAACCATGGTCTTGGCGAACGGGACTTCATCTTTTTGAAATGTGCAGATACTCCATGGCTTTGAATCATCCCCCCCTCCCCCCCCTCAAGTCAGCTTTCCCTCCCTCCATCCAATTCATCTGCCCTCTCCCTCCCCTCCTCCGTCTCACAACCCCAAGTCCCAACAACCCAAAGCACCGAGAGCCGCAAGCAGCAAGCAGCAAGCAATGCAGCCTCCATTTCTCATCACACCGCACCACTTCCTCCACCTCTCCTCAACCGTGACAAATCCCCAACCACACCACATCTCACTCTGACCACCCCATCAAGCAAGCTAGCTCAGCCCGCCCAGCCCAGCGAGCTGTCAAGATCACCGCTTTCCATCATCTTTGCATCGCGGGCGCGCGCCGGCTGCGAGCGAGCGACCGAGCGACGTAGATTGTGATAGTGGCGTCGATCTGCTGTCAATAGCTTCATGTCTTGGAAGTTGGAGTGAGGCAGGGTTTGCGGCTAGGTTAGAGTTGGAGTTGGAATTGGAGTTGGAGGCTGGTGTGTATTGATTGCATCGTGAGATTTTCAAGAGCCTGGCAGCGGGGTATGGCGAAAGCCGTGCAATTGCCGAACGATCCCTTATCTTTGGGAGAAGGCAATTTTTCAGAAATCTTGTATCGACTAAGCGATGCGATGCGGCTTGAAACGGGACGAGCGGGTAGGTGGAAGTTTACACAGAAAAACAACTCTCTTCGCTGGGTTTTTGCTAGGCGATGTATCAAAAGAAGGATCGCATATTTACATCGGGTTTAGATAGATGTTATCAAGTCCTACTAGTTTGAGAACTTTAATCCAAGCTTCAAAATTCGCATGCGACGTATGAGCAGGGAAGCAGATCGTTCGTTCGTTTCTTTCTTGTGCGAAGGATTCAAGCCCAAGCTGATTGTCCTCGGGGGCAGTCTGCTCATGTCCAAGTCCAAGTCTAGGTGTTCCTTTCTCAATAATTCACACTTCGCGGAGACGTGGCTGGGAAATAATGTACAGTACACGTTGTCTTCTTTTGACGCTCTGGAGTCACTTTGTATTGTTGCTTCGCTGTGATGTTGGTATTGGGATTTGAATGTCCCGATCTAGTTCCCGCAGGCAGCGTGCTGGGCACGGAGAGCTGGCAGACTGAGTATTCTCCCAATAACCTCATTTGTACTTGAGATATCGGTGTCCTTTCCTTGCGACATCTATTCCAGTTCAGGACTGTCTTTTCGCCAGCTATCTATCTATCTATCTATCTTCTCTCTTCAGTTAAGACCCCATTAATTGTGCTGCGACATTATCTCCCATGGTCTCATAGTACCCTGCGAGATCCGAAGTCCAAGGTAGTTGTCTCTTACGGATATCTCAGAGAAAGTGTTATTGTATCTTTCAGCTGATGCAGAAGATTTCTTGTCATACTACCAAGTATTACTTACTTGTGGGAATGTAAAATAGCATCAAATGACACTTGCTCTATAGAATGCGGCCTTGCACAATATTCCTGATTCCTCATGCAACGGTAACTTCTGTCTTACGTCTCGGCTTAGCGTTTAATCCAATGGCTCGGCGTTTGATGGGATAATGCTCAATCCTATGTTACATTTTTGTGGTTCATTTGAGATCGCTGGTCTACATTGCCCAGGCTGGCTGGAGTCTGTTAGCTCACTTGCCAGGCACTCTGAGCATTTACACACGATGTTTCACAATGTAGATTCATATTTGGGATAATAAACCCTACTTCCTGCTCACGCATTATTGAATTCACCTGAAATTGCTGTCGTATCACTCATATTATTATCTTCCCACCCCGTCCTGGTTGCTATTTGGCTCTCTCGCTTAAGGAGGTAAACAACAACCACTCAGTGAATCGGGACAGGTGTAATTCCGCTCAAACTTGCAGTTCTTGTCGAGGAAGATGGCCAACTTACATTCCTGGTACAACAAGCTTTACGCTTAAAGCTGTTCATAAGCCTGCCAATGCAGAAGTGTATTAAGTATTTTATTTGTTTGCGTCTCTCAAACGTTGAATGTTAAAACATCAACTCCCGAATTTCATGAACGTCTGCACACGACTCTGCAGGATTTGCTTTTACTCGTGGTTATACTCTTCAAATAAGTATCGTGGCCATTTACTCACCTCTTGTTTGGTTCATATCTGGGCAATGCAGCTAGATGGCCCGAAAAGCTCAACAGTTTCTCGAAAGGCTCATGTTCCTCGAGTCGAACGAATCTCTGGCTTCGCGTGACTTCGAGTTCATCTCGTGTGCATTTTTTAAATTAAGAACTTCGTGCCTATTATTACATCGAGCCGGATTTTGATATTCAAGTGATTTCGGCATTGTTATCAGAGAGCATGTCTTGAGCTTCACCTTGCCTCGATGTTTTGTAGGATCTCAGGTGAACACAGTATCAGATCCCTTGAGGACATTTAAGGAAATTAGAGATAGGTCTGACAGTAACCCGTAATACATGTTCTAGCAACAGTACGTCATCTTCGTTTTCCTGCCAGTCTGAAAAGATAAACTGCTCGACAAATGCAAGTATTAAGACTAGGACTTGATGGATCATTCAAAGGGATGCAGTTTGCAACTGGATAAATGGGCCTCAGACCTTTGGCTACTTTCCGAAAGACTGAGGTCCATCATCCTCTCTAATATTTCCCAACTCTGAAGCTCCAAATGTTTTACAACAACCTCATTAATATCTTTGATATTTTTGATATTTTTGATAAATTTTGGATAAAGAATTTCTAAGAAAGATGAACATCTTCACTATGAATACAGTAGCACCATCAGAGCTGGATTATACGAAGTGGAATCTCAAAGATTAATCTTTTATACTCGCCATTCGCGATGGCAGTTAGGCAAATTGAAATACGCCCCTTTTCAGTGGACGACCATGTCTGTTCTACATCCCCGAGCGGAATGAAACCAACAGTTGAGAGCTGCCGAGAACGACAACATTTTTAAAGACCAAAAGAGTCTGAATGATGCAGCAGGTTACATATGAAGAAGGAGAGAAGAGATGGCCACTGCAGCATTAAAGTACTAGTAAGAAAGCGGTTCTTCTCGCGTCGAGATAATTGAAATTACGAAGTGAAGAGAAGCTGGTCAGACCGAGATGCAGTATACCGGTCATTCATTCAAAAACAACGAGAGAAGACGAAGACGAAGGCGAAGGAAACACAGTTTGCGGTGAAACGCAATGCATAAGTCTACATGTGGCATTTATCTACTCCAATTTTAACCCATTAACTCCTTTATCATCTCCTTCCTGTCCTCCAACCACAGGCTTCGACACCGGAAGCTTTTGCTTCAAGGGAGGAAGCAGACTTCGCGTCACTTGCCTCGACTGTTGAGCCATTAAAGCATCCACAATCACCAACGCAGCCATAGCCTCAACGATCGGCACAGCTCGAGGTACAACACATGGATCATGTCGTCCCTTTGCTTCCAAAACACCACCCTCGTCTCCGTCGTATGTGGCCGTCTGCTGGGCTTTACCAATGGTCGCAGGTGGCTTGAAAGCAACTCGGAAGTATATTGGTGCCCCGTTCGTGATCCCTCCTTGAATACCTCCTGAGTTGTTGGTCTTCGTGGTGAGTTTCGGTCTCGGAACCCCGTTCTTAGATGCACCGGTCTCCATAGGTGGAACAGCAGGCGCAACAATAAATGCATCGTTGTGCATGGACCCAGGGATTTCACAACCTCCGAATCCAGATCCAACCTCGAATCCCTTGGAAGCTGGTATGCTCAACATGGCGTGTGCTAGCATGGCTTCCATCTTGTCAAAACAAGGTTCTCCCAACCCACTTGGTACATTTCTGATCACACATGTAACCGTACCGCCGATACTGTCCTCCCTATCTCTGAACTCTGCGATGTGATCCCCCATAACCTTCGCTGCCGTAGCATCTGGACACCGGACTGGTACGAACTCGTCTACTTTCTCGCGAGTGATGGTTTCGATCAGAGAGAGGAAGGCTGGGTTTGAAGCCGGCGTAGGATGTTCTACAGTTGCTGGGAACATGTGCTTTCCTCCAACAGAGGTCACGAATGCTACGATCTCAATCCCATGTGCGAGCTTCAGGTATTTCTCCGCAATCGCACTGGCGGCCACTCTTCCAATTGTCTCTCGCGCAGAACTCCGTCCTCCTCCACTGCTTGCCTTGACGCCATATTTCTCGAGGTAGGTCCAGTCTGCGTGGCTGGGGCGAGGGTAGAGGTCCATTGTGGAGTTTCCGTAGTCCTTTGGTCTCTGGTCTTTGTTGCGAACGATCATTGCAATTGGAGTTCCCAGAGTGACGCCGAATTCTGTACCGGATTGGATCTCCACCACGTCCATCTCGTTTCGTGGTGTGGTGAGGGCACTCTGGCCTGGTCTTCGTCTTGTCATCTGCGGTTGAATATCATCTTCTGTAAGCTCCATTCCGGGAGGTACACCGTCGACGATACATCCCACCGAGCGACAATGCGATTCACCATAACTACGAGGATGTCAGTTGCAGTATACTTGCAGATTTTCTATGGAGTAGTCCATACGTGGTAACCTTAAAATATTGGCCAAAGGTAGACATCTTGGCTTTTCGTGATGTTGAGGATGCGGTCTAGAAATTCCAAGCAATGTGCAAGTGGTGTTATTTTTCTGAGCTTGATGACTCGTCGAGGGGTTGATTGCCGAGCTCGGACCATGATTTACAAGGGCCATGGGGTGTGTCTACAGCAAAATTTCAGGGGCTTTAGCGATTCCCTGCTTGAAGCTCAAATCAACAAGTTCTTTGATTCTGTTCCTCAATGGCTCCCTCCAGAGGACTCAATTGCTTGCGCCAAGCTCGAATTCAATTACCGTGTCACGATGTACGACGATTCTCGGACTTTGTGCGCGCAGTCGCACATCCCTCCAACAAATACCAGGTCTACACTTCTCGAAGTCCCAATCCATACCTCAACCTCTCCATCGAGCACTACCTCCTCCAAAAGTCACCAGCGGACTCTACAATCCTTTTTCTATACACCAATCGACCAAGTGTGATTATTGGGAGGAATCAGAACCCATGGACAGAAGTCAATCTGGGTATTGTACGAAACGACCAAGAGATTATGCAGAACGCGAACCATCGAGTCCGGCTTGTCCGCCGAAGATCCGGAGGAGGGACTGTCTTCCACGATGAGGGAAACGTCAATTATAGTGTGATCATGCCAACGGCAGAGTTCGACCGAGACAAACACGCGGAAATGGTAGCTAGGGCGCTGCGGAATTTGGGTGTGGAAAAGGTCAGGGTCAACGAACGGCATGATATTGTTGTGGACAAGACAGTCGCGGGAGAAGGGGTACTGCCATTTAAGATTTCAGGATCAGCATACAAACTTACGAGATTGAGATCCGTCCATCATGGGACATGTTTGCTCTCGAGTCCGAACATCGATTCTATTTCGAAATATCTACGAGCTCCAGGGAAACCCTTTATCAAGGCCAAGGGGGTAGAGAGTGTAAGCTCTAGGATAACGAATGTTGGGTTGGAGAATGAGAAATTTGAGAAGGCGGTTAAGCACGAGTTCTGGAAGATGTATAGCCACAGCAAGGGCATGATGGTGGGTCGTGCAGAGATGGATGTTCCAGAAATAAGGCGTGGACTGGAGGAATTAATGGTATGTAGAAGATCATTGCGAAAGAGCCGTGCTGATTGAGGTACAGTCCGAGGATTGGATTTATGGCCAGACGCCCCAATTCGAGTTCTCGACATCTGGAGTGGATGGAAATGCTTTGAACGAAAAAGATCTTTGGCGCTTTCCACAGGGTGTAAGCATCCCTCCACAAAGCAGTTTACTGCCTTTTGCTGAACATGCATGATTTTTAGCTGGATCTGTCCTTCACGGCAAGAAATGCTGTCATCCAGGCATTATCTGTCAAGAATGGGGAACAGTTCATGGTCACGTCGACGACTAAGGGTAAGAAACTCTACGAGATCGACGATTGGAATTCAATTCTAGCTTCACCGTTCAAGAAATCATTCGCCGGAAAGGACCGGATCAAGGTCCAGACGCATCTGGCCAAGTCTATGAATGAGTTGTTTGGGGCTGGTTCGTATGATGCTGGTGATTATATTCATTCTCCTTGGTGAGTGGGAATAGTAGCTAATGCTCCAAAGGAGTAGAAATCCAACCTTCTTTGGCGGTGAATGAAGATGACCTTCTTGGGATCGAACCAGACAGGCCTGTATGAGTAGGATAAATGGAATGAGACTTAGACTTGAAAGTGATAGACAGTGTCAGAATATATACGTCCAATATCTGGGCTCGGATGTTTGAATGTTGATGGAGCTGAAGATTAATTCTTCTGGCATTTAATCAAGCCACTTATGGCTTCAAGTCACCAAATCTCGAAGATGCCGCCGAATACATCTTGACTGCTTATGGCTTGTAAAATAATAGTCCTGACCTTATGTAAGCCCATCTAGATCCCTAGGTATATTGCAACATCTCAGTGTATGTTTACCTCAATTCAGCGATGCTGCCTGGATGTAAACATTGATTATGACGAGAAGAATCTATTCTTGACTCATGCTAGCTAAGCAAGTATCAAATCGATAACATGACTTTGCCCATCTGAGGTAACTCGTCGGCAGAAAATCCTTAAGTGGTTTCGCGTTGTTGTCGCGCTAGGACTGCCCGCTTACAAAAAGTGGCAGGGGCACGCGCCTTAAGTCGCGTTGCTGAAGTACTTCAGAAAACATTCCTCCTCCTCGTCCTCTTCCTCCTCTCAACATCAACACCACCACCACCTCTTTTCTCCTCCCCAACTTCTCGAGCCTGCACCTCTTAGGGATTGATTGTCCAGAGTTGCATTGCTTCTTATTGTATCTTGAATACAATATTCGAAAGCAGCAAACTCTTGCCACCCCTTTCTGCAAACCTACACTAATACCCCACCACCTCTACACGTCGCCATCATGTTCGTGTTCAAGCGCGGTATGTACTCCGTCCTGTCTTTCCTCTCTACACACTGTACCCTCTTCCAACCGGGCTTTGCTAATACCCCATAGATGGCCGCAAGGAGCGAGTGCAGTTCGACAAGATCACAGCCCGTGTTTCTCGACTGTGTTATGGGCTCGACGCCGAACATGTTGATGCCGCAGCAATCACCCAAAAGGTCATCTCTGGTGTCTATCAAGGTGTGACTACAGTCGAATTGGACAATCTGGTAGGTTCTTCACCACGTTTGCAACGCGTGGGATCGCGTCTTGGGCAACTGCTAATTCTCCTGCTCCACAGGCCGCAGAGACTGCAGCATACATGACCGTCACTCACCCCGACTATGCCATCCTCGCTGCACGCATTGCAGTTTCCAATCTCCACAAGCAGACGAAGAAGCAGTTCTCGACTGTCATCTCCGACCTCTACCACTATGTCAATCCACGAAACAAGAAGGCATCACCCATGATCAGCCAAGCAACATACGAGTGTGTCATGAAGCACGAGGCCGAGCTCAACTCTGCCATTGTCTACGATCGGGACTTCAACTACCAATACTTTGGATTCAAGACTCTCGAGAGATCTTACCTCCTCCGCCTCGAAGGCAAGATCGCCGAACGCCCACAACACATGATTATGCGAGTGGCTGTTGGCATCCACGGGGAGGACATTGAGAGCGCTATTGAGACATACAATTTGATGTCCAGTAAATACTTCACCCACGCTTCTCCAACTCTCTTCGCCGCCGGAACTCCACAAGCACAACTCTCGTCATGCTTCTTGATCGACATGAAGGAGGACAGTATTGACGGTATCTATGACACACTCAAGACCTGTGCCATGATCTCGAAGAATGCTGGAGGAATTGGTCTCAATGTCCACAGAATCCGTGCCACCGGTGCGTACATTGCCGGTACCAACGGAAACTCTAACGGCATTGTTCCCATGCTTCGAGTCTTCAACAACACTGCCAGATACGTCGATCAGGGTGGAAACAAGCGTCCAGGTGCTTTCGCCATCTACCTTGAGCCATGGCACGCAGACGTTTTCGAGTTCCTTGACCTCCGCAAGAATCACGGCAAGGAGGAGGTTCGTGCTCGTGATCTTTTCTACGCCCTGTGGATTCCCGACCTCTTCATGAAGCGTGTTGAGAAGAACGGGCTCTGGACGTTGATGTGCCCTAACGAGTGCCCTGGTCTTGCCGATGTTTACGGTGATGAATTCGAGGCTCTCTACGAGAAGTACGAGGCAGAAGGCAAGGGTCGTAAGACCATCAAGGCGCAGAAGCTTTGGTACTCCATTCTCGAGGCCCAGACTGAGACTGGAAACCCCTTCATGCTCTACAAGGATGCTTGCAACCGAAAGAGCAACCAAAAGAACCTTGGTACCATTCGCAGCTCTAATCTCTGCACTGAGATTGTCGAGTACTGTGCCCCTGATGAGGTCGCTGTCTGCAATTTGGCTTCTCTCGCTCTCCCAACTTACGTCAACCAGAACGATGGTAGCTACGACTTCCAAAAGCTCCATGAGGTTTGCCAGGTTGTTGTCAAGAACTTGAACAAGATCATCGACATCAACTACTACCCCGTTCCCGAGGCACGCAAGAGTAACTTCCGTCACAGACCCATTGCTGTTGGTGTCCAAGGCCTTGCAGATGTCTTCCTTGCTCTCCGTCTCCCATTCGAGTCTCCTGAAGCCAAGCACCTCAACATCCAAATCTTCGAGACCATCTACCACGCTGCTCTCACGTCTTCCGTCGAGCTCGCCAAGCTCTACGGTACCTACGAGACATACGAAGGCTCCCCAGCATCCCAAGGAGAGCTCCAATATGATATGTGGAAGGTCACACCCACCGATCTCTGGGACTGGGATTCTTTGAAGCAACAAATAAAGCAACACGGTCTCCGAAACAGTTTGCTCGTCGCTCCTATGCCAACTGCCAGTACCAGTCAGATTCTTGGATTCAACGAGTGCTTCGAGCCATACACCTCCAACATCTACTCTCGTCGTGTATTGGCTGGTGAATTCCAAGTTGTCAACCCTTGGTTGTTGAAGGATCTGGTCGACATGGGACTCTGGTCTGACAACATGAAGAACCGTATCATCGCTGATGGTGGTTCGATCCAAAACATCCCTAACATCCCTGCTGACATCAAGGCTCTCTACAAGACCGTTTGGGAGATCTCTCAACGTACCATCGTCCAGATGGCTGCTGACCGAGGTGCATACATTGATCAGTCACAATCGATGAACATTCACATGAAGGACCCTACCATGGGCAAGATCACCAGTATGCATTTCGCTGGCTGGAAGTTGGGATTAAAGACCGGCATGTACTATCTTCGTACGATGGCAGCTTCAGCTCCTATCCAGTTCACTGTCGATCAAGAGGCTCTTCTGGTTACCGATACCAACGTTGCTCGTGAGCGAATTGGCAAGAAGCGACCTTCGGCTGGCTTCATCACCCAGTCTCCTGGCCCGCAACCAATGTACCGCAAGACTTCTCCTAGCGGTGCCCCAAACGGGGTTCCGACGCCGACGGCAACTCCGCCACCGGCGTCTGAGAACAAGAAGTTCACTCCCGCAGCTGTCATCAAGACTCCAGCTTTCAAGGCTGATGTCCCTGAGGGTGATTCTCCCAAGTCTCTTGCCACAGAGCCAGCAGTTGCACCACCCAAGGAAGAGCAACTTCCCGAGCCTGCGAACCCAGTCAAGACTCAAGATGAGGATGTCAAGGGTGAGAGTGACGACCGAGAGCATGATATCTATGCCGAGGCTGCTTTGCAATGTAAGCAGTTCCTTCCCCACAGTAGCACATACCACTAACAATCATCAGGTAGCATAGAGAACAGAGAGGAGTGTATGATGTGCAGCGGTTAGGTCGAGGAGAGATTATTGATGACGGATACATGGTTGGATGCTCACGCTTTTTATGGTTTCTTTCTCTTTCAAGGCGTTTTTGGCATTGATTATTGCCTTGTATTCCTTTGCATGATGGGACTTGGGTTTAGTAATATGATTCTTTGCATGGATGAACAGGATGGACCAGCTAAACTGGAAGGATTATTGACTTGTATGTTATGTTGAATAAATAGGTACTCGTAAACATATTCCACAAGACGTAAATAGGCGTTTACTTGATAACATGACACTCAAACCGCAACCACTTGCTTGGACAATGATCTTGAACGTATTTGACTTGATATCCACACTCAACCAAGCTCGACAGGTTCACCAATCTGTTGTCATTTGCAAATCTAATAATCGAGTTCCACAGTCTCTCAGTTCTCAAGTATGTATCATGTCACTCAACTCACTCAGCTGTCTTGTTAAGAGCATCGAAAAAAAGAAGACTCCCAAGAAACTTCACTTTCATGAAACATCTGAAGCCAAATAATCAATCTTAGACATATGTTCATCTTCCTAGGGGGTTCTATTCTCAATACTCAATTGGAATTTCAAGAAGAGCTCTTGTAGTAGTCCTTTAATGACCAGATTAAAGAGAACTGACACGAAAAGAAAACGGACTACTGAAAGATTTATCCACTTGTTGTTTTCACGATGCCCAATGGAGTGAAGGCATGTATCATCCACGTCAAATTGAAATGAGCAAGGTTTGAATGTTCACAAGAGAGCGAAGCTAACATCGAGGAAGGATATAAGACCGGTCTAACTCAGAAACACCGATACATAAGAATGAATGGGCTCTAGACACATGGTATGCCGTGGATGGCATGAACTGCTGTTTCTTGCTGGTTGACATCTAATCATCAAGCATGCCGAAGGAAACTTCTCTTGATATGATATATGTGCCGTTCACGACATATATAATTCGATAAGTAATCTTCCCTTGGAAAGCATCCTGTTCTCTTTAGATACTATCAATGGTAGAATTATTGCCGAGGAAAAAGTTCTTGTCATTCCCATACATCCTGTCCTGCTCTCCAATTTCCACAACACAATATTGAAGCCCACAGAATTTCCAGTAATGTGATTGAAATCCGTGCTTGCGGGCTACCAATAATAGACAACCAGCAAGGACAAATTTGATTCCGTGTATTCTCGAGAAGGAGTGCTTTTAGGGTGAATCGGAAGCAAGCTGCTTGAGGAAGCTCGTTTTCGGCATTTCGCCATCTGCAGAAGAAAACAAGGGAAGAGAAGGGAAAGAGTTTATATAGAGCCAAACACAAGATACTCAGGCGATGAGTAGAGCTTCCAATCTTAACATATCCCACCGATGACAAAAATTCTCTTGAATCCAGATATAACCTAGGATACACTGAGTTGAAAACAACACCATTGGGTTTTAAGCGAAAGGAGAGGGGTTGTGATGACATCCAGGGCGATCGTTAGGGTAGGGCAAGTTGACATGTGCAATCTACTCTAGTTTAATCTACTGAAATGTATGCTGCCTGGGGTATAACGAATCTACTGTGTACTTGTACCACCCTCTTACCCATTACCAAGGTATGTGGAGAATCTCCATGCCTTGCCATCTTTCCAATCACAGACCGTGACTTGAACTCACTCAACCTTCAGACCGTTAACACCATTCTCCAACCCATTCTCCTTCTTTTCCTCCCCTTCTCCCTCATCCTCCAAATCAACGCCAAGCCCAAACATCTGCACCGAATTCTTCCACGCAGCATCCGCTACCTCCTGCACATTCAATCCTTTGATACCAGCTACCGCCCAGGCCACCCTTCCGATAAAACAACTCTCATTTCTACCCTTAACCACCACACCTTCAACCCACTTCTCCTTCTTGACACTCTTCCAGCTTCCCCATCCCATACTAGGATCCTCATCTACTTCCTCCACATTGACTGCTTTTCTATTCCCGGGCTTGCCTTTAGGCTTAGGAGCAAATCCCAAATCTTCACGCATTTTAGCCAGGATAGCAGAACTAGCATGCGCAGGCCTAATCTCACACCACGGCCCGTCCGTCTCTAGATGTAGCATATGCAGTGGTATCTCCCTCACTACATCACAATTCTCCTCCGTCTTCAAACTACAACCATTAACACCAATGTGCCATCCTCTCTCTACCAACTCCCGCATCTCCTCCATGGTCCCCGTAAATGAATGCACGACCCCTCGTTTTGGTAGATCTTTCTCGTGTTCTGATAACAGACGCATGAAATCGGAGTGTGCGGCTCGAGAGTGGAGGAAGAGGGGGAGTTGGAGTTGGACGGCGAGGGAGAGCTGTTGTTCGAAAGCGGAGAGTTGTATTTCTTTGGGGCAGAGCTCGAGACGGTCGTAGTCGAGTCCTATTTCGCCGAAGGCGACTGCCTGGCCGGCTTTTATGGCTTTTTGGGCGAGAGTTGTGAGGGAGGTAAGGGTACTGGGTGTGAGGGATTGGGCGTTGCATGGGTGGACGCCAATTGTTGCGTAGATTGTATTTGCTGAGAAGAGAGGTTAGCCACTGTCCATGCTGTGATCCTCTGTTTGTCTAGGTTGATATTCCGCCCATGGAGTCTCTTTCCATTCCTCTTTCTCCATTCCGACTTCAATCAAACGACCTCTCCATGCCTCCCTCCCGTACCCAAAAAATAGAACTTACGAAAATCCGTAGCCAACCTGATAGCCTCCTCCGAATGTCCCAAATCACTCCCCGTAACGATAAGTTTCTCGCATCCAATGTCGATCGCCCTGTGTACAACAGCAGAAAGATCATCCTGGTGTCGCTGTGTTCCATGGTAGAGGCCGGTAAATACAGGGTCTGTGAGGTTGATTCCTATCTGCGGAGAGACTGTAAGCTATTTTACCTATAGCAATGAGGCGCGAGAGTATGGACGGGAGAAGGAGGGTGTAAGGCAATATTGTGGTGGGGGTTGGGGAGAAGGGAAACCATACATCAACAAATCTAGGTTTCCACGCCTGAACTCCATTCTGTACCGGCATATCCGTATCAACATCCAATGCATCTGCCACTGTTTCTGGCACACCGTTGCCCGTCGATGATGGCGGTTCTGTCGTCGCTGTCACCATTTCGAAACCAATAGACCGTATTTGTCGAGCTTGTCGCAGTAGAGTTTTCGGTATTGAAGGGGCAGTTTGGGAGCGATTTTGTATTGAGCAGCGGTATATTTGCTGAAGGATTATGCGGGAAGCGGTCATTAATTAATTGGGAGATGTGGTGGGCTGTGAGGAAAGAATGATGGATGGTTGTTGTTTGTGAGTCAAGGGCGAGGCTGTCAATGCGAGGCTGAGATTTTTCGATGTCTTCAAAGGCTTAGCAGATGCAGTTGGATCTTGGCTAGTGGAGGCCCAGGGAGGGTCTTGTTTTGATTTTCTTGCATGTACGACCATCTTAATTAATCCTTTGTTCCTTGTTTTACATTTGGCAATGCCAGCCTGGATATCACACCCACACCCACCTCCAAACACCCAAAACGCCACGCCAAATCAAATCATTACTTATACTCATTCAATCATGACCTTGAGCTCCCAATAAAATCTCACATCCCGCTCCCTTTGAATCCCCTAATCCTGCCCTCCTTCACAACACCAATGCTAATTCCCTCTTCACCCGTCATCCATCCCGGCATCATCTCCCCATCCACAACCCCCTCCTCCACCAACTTCCTGATACCGGCAAAGATATGCTGTCCCTGGAAAGTAATTCTGATATCAGGTCTCCATCCCTCAGCCTGAACTTCTTCGTCATCACCCTGTTCAAAATTCATCGTGCTTCTCCTACCCCGCTTTCGTGGATTCGATGTTGGACTCGGATCTGGGTTCCAGATGACTTCGTCCTCTATAGGTGTTGGACAAGGGAACGGATCTTGAATCTGGACATCCAGGCGCTCAATTCCCTTGTCATCATTTGGCTGACCAGTAGTTCCGAATCGTGATGAGGCGAGCAACTTGCGGCGTTTGAGGACACTGGCATCTGAAATACGCTTCCGTTTCATGCCCAGTGAAGTGGGTTCTTCAGGCTCTTCCTGTGGAGCGGACATCTCTGGCGTGGGTTGTTGCATGTTGAGAGGGTTGTTCGTCGCTTTCGGGTCTGAGACATAGACACTCCACCCTCCACCCGCTGCATTCGTCCTCCCCCCTCCACGCTGCTCAATCAATGCATCGAGATTCCGGGCACTAAGGCTGGTGGATTCGAGTTTGTATCGTTCGCGGGGTTTGCTGAACGCTTTGGGTATGCCTTCGAGCATCAACTTGCGGAGACTCTTGTTGTCTGCTGTAGCTCCAGGCACTGTAGGTGCAGCAAGGGAAACGTATACATTTGGACTGCAATCCGGAAAAGCGACGTAGAACGTCTTGCTGGAATCAAATGCCTTCTGTCTCCCCTGCAACGCAAGCGTGGTGTTGTACGGACTCTCCAGTATGAATATTCGCAGAATAAGGAGAGGTAACGTAGAATGGCGATCGAGATTATAATGTGCTTTGACATCAGGAAGAACTTCGCGCTGGAGATTCTGCAGGAATGTCGCGGGGTGGAATCGTGGTATTGAGGGGGGTTTCTTGTCTTCGGAGGGGGACAATCGGACGATCTTCAAGGCGGTCCATTTCTGGGATGCGGGATGATCGTAGAGGTATTGCATGTCTGCCATTGCCAATTGGTATAGAGAGATGCCGTCGCGCCAGTCCCCTTCGATGATCCGGTCGACTACATCTCGTTTTGAGCCCCTGTTGGTTTGGAGCTCAGTGTATATTTCGCGAAGGTCTGGGAGGGTGGAGGCAGGAGGGTAGGCGTCTTGCGCATCGTCGGAGTCAGTATGAGAGAGGAGGTATGGACCTGTGTTTTCTTGGTTGCGCTCGTCGAGCCAGTCGAGGACAAGGGAGAGGAGTGAGGGGCGCGAGAGTCGGTGGAGTGTTTTGAAGACGGCGGGGTGGTTTGCTGGAATGAGTTGGGCGTGGCGAAGGGCAGAGGATGTAGGAATTGAGATAGAAGCCATTATGACAGTATCAATGAGTTATGGAGCTGTATTAAGCATTTCTGAAGCTCTGTTGCTGTTGTCGCATTCAGACTTGGTGGTGTTGTCGCGACTTTGGTTTGGGACGCGTCGGGGAGATCTCCAGATCACGAGCCGGCACTACCCCTGTCATTGCCCCTCTCCCCCTGAGCTCGCGTAAGATGTTTACTTAAAATCAAAGGCCAACGCATTTTGATTTTCCAGGAGTTTCCAGGAGCCACTCGGGGTCCTCACCCAGTCCCGGTCATCATGGCACAGATCTTCGAGTTAAGGGTTTATGTTGATTGGACTTTCACACATAATTATAGTCTCATCTTGAAACCAACACTTTATCCACAGCCCAAGTAGGTAAACAGGCCAGGGCAATGCTTAACAATACAGGACTTAGATATTCTTCGACCCTAACTATAAGAAGGAAAACACCAAAAGGTTGATGGAACGCCTCCCTTGGTAGTGAAAAGGATCAACACAGCAGTACTACAAGACCTTCCACACTAATGCTCCGAATGAACACAGAACAACCAGTGCCTCTTGTCGGCCAATCACTCGAGGTACTGAAGCCACTAATTTCCATCCTGAGTCGGATGCTTCTAGGCAGATGCATAGATGAGTCAAACTGCTCCATTATTGGTATGGCGGATTGTGAAAAGAGACGGCTTCAGAAAAGGATGGCTTCAGAAATTGATGAATGGTTCAAGTTGACATGGACATGAAGGTTGGGAGGAATTGGGGCGAAGACACGGTTGGCGCAACTTAGCGCGTTCCGGCACCAAATAATTCCCCATGTAGATCAAACCTTCAGTTGAGAGTTATGAAAGGTTCAACTTAACCCATGATAAATGGCAGGGCGTGGTGTCAACATAACCTCAACTTCCTAGCCCTAAAACGAGCTCATTATATATCGAACGGCATCCTTATTGATCACTTGGTATCGTGAGGTTTCTTTAGAATCCAATGATTCATCAAAGGTAGAGCCTCAACGTTCCACTCCACATATCTCACATGACTGTTGTCGTAACTGTTTTCGGCTTTGCTTACATAACAACTCTCTATCTGAGCTACGAGTGGCCCGCTGGTATCATATTTCTTTCTTTGTGCTTCACAAAATAATTCCCTACGCTGCTTTTGCTTCTTGTACCCCTTTCACTGCAGCGAGACGTTGGACATAATCTTACAATGCTGATGCCGCGGTGGAACGATAATCAAAGCCGACAGCATGCCCTGATGGTCAACCCTGCTTACCACCAGCCTCACCCCGCCTCAATTCCTGTTCATCTAAACGCCAGACGTGGTCAGCTTACACACGTTCCAAAAGATGTACCACCAGCCTCACCCCGCCTCAATTCCTGTTCATCTAAACGCCAGACGTGGTCAGCTTACACACGTTCCAAAAGATGTACCACCAGCGATTACAGATCGGCATGAATTCCCCTCTCTACCTGGATCGAAATCGAGTAAAGCAGTGCCAATCATCAGCCCACAAACCGGTGCAGCGCATCCCAGCTTGGCCCAAGAGCAGCCCGCCAGATCTTCGTTGCCTCTGACATGTCCTCCCAACGACCAACCTGCGTTTGGTGCAGCTTGCGACGAGAAGACTAGTGGAAGCTCTGGTTCACAGCAAGACGCCCTGTCACATGAGAGCAATGGCTATGAACTCAATGTCTTTGCACGGCCTTTCGTCTCGGAGGCTTTGTCGATCATAAATGAGCTCCCCGGACTTGAATTTCATACTGTAGCTGTCAAGGAGATTGACTTCGATGTTTATATAGGTCGTTGTATTGGCAAGGATTTTCTTCCTCTCATACCTCGACCGATGACACCTCCCGCGATCCCATCTAACGGCTTGGCATATTTCGACTTACCGGACGATGCCATGCATGATTGTTACGAGATGTATTTCCGACTTCGCCTTGAGGAGGAGATCAAATCCCAAAAAACTGAAAATGAGACATACTCACTATTCGGACACCGCATTGAAGTCCCGATATACGATTCGCGGGGCTCTATAATCTGTACCGTCCGGGTCCCTGGCCTGCAAGAGAACAGCCCCTACGTCGAGGAAAATGATGTAATTCAGTTTCGGCAGCTGATCTACGAAGAGTGTAAAAGAAAATTGATGGGAATGGAAAAGTGGATGACTCCACCAAGTCAGTATTATGGAATTGAGATGTGGCCACTCCCAGGCGGTCAATGGAGAGGGGAACCAGCACCTGGCTGGACAGGCAACATCTACAATGCTCGAGTTCTGGCTGTTCGACGAAAAGATAACATGTTGGTGGTTAGGATTGATGGAACTCCTGACACCCAGCGCTGGGCTCGCTTATCACCAAACAGCCTAAGGTTTAACATTCAATTTCCTATCTCGATGAAGCGATACCAGCCAATGAAGCACGTTTTGCCCATCATCCAGAAAGCTTTGAGACACGCCGACAGAACTCGATATCCACTTACAAGAAGGATCCCATCCTCAGATGCTGAAAAGGACTTCAGTCTTCCCAGCACGCCTTGGGTTCAATCAATGCTTTTCCCCGTCGAGGCAGATTGCGAGACTCAAACAAGGCTCAACCCCGGAAACTTCAAGCAGACATTCTTCGACGACCAGCTCAACTGGGAGCAGAAAAAGGCAATTGAGAGTATTTGCTCACGCAACTATGGCGCTCTTCCGTTCTTGGTGTCTGGGCCTCCTGGAACTGGTAAGACAAAGACATTGGTCGAAGTTGCTCTGCAACTGGTTAAACGTTCAGATGGAGTCTCTCATGTGCTGTTCTGTGCGCCATCAGGTCGGTATTTCTCCTTTGGAATCTCATTTTCTCTCCTAGTTCAATCGACAGGGCTGGCGGCCGATACCCCCTCAGACATACCCTTTAAAGTCCTAAATCCCCCTCAACAATCCCAACCGCTTTTTAAAAGGCATTGCTAACTCTACGATCTTCTTTTAGACCCCGCAGCAGACATGATCGTTCACCGTCTCAGCTCACACTTCACCATGACCGAGTTACTGAGATTGAATCGGGCGTCACGTCCATTTGCCGAAGTGCCAGGAGCAGTGCTGCCCTTTTGCTGCATCTGGGAGGATCGATTTGACCTGCCGAGATTCCAACAAATCATGGCTTGCAAATTAGTTGTCACCACCTGCCGGGATGCCTCGCTGCTCCTCCATTCGCGATTGTCGAACTCCGATCTTATTGCCGCTGAACACGGCTTACGTTGCGCCATCAATCCAGACGCCGCGACTTTAACTCTGGATCTTCACTGGACAGCTCTCCTCATCGATGAAGCCGCTCAAGCCATGGAGCCAGAAGCGCTGATCCCTCTATCTGTCGTCGCACCTCCTGTCGGCTCTATCAAACTTGCATCCCAGCCCTTGGTCGTCATGGCCGGTGATGAACACCAATTTGGACCACGAACTTCTCTCCCTTCATCTGCGCTCAAAACATCGCTCTTTGCACGACTTTTCGCCCGACCAGTATATGCTGAACACCTGTTATCACGGGGGAAGTCCGGAGAGCGAGCACCAAAGAACCTAAGACACTCTATGCTTCCCATCGCGCGCCCAGCATTTGCGAACCTCATACGCAATTATCGATCCCATCCAGCCATCCTCGCTGTCCCATCCAAGTTGTTCTACTTCGATACCCTTGAGCCAGAGGCCGCTGACACAGACTGCCTAGCAGATTGGTCTGGATGGCGTGGACGGAAATGGCCGATATTGTTTCACGACAACAAGTCTAAAGATAGTATGGACTTGGAGAACGGGGGATGGTCCAACAAAGACGAGGTTCGAATCGCGTGCGAACACGCAAAGAGCCTGGTAGACTCGGGTGTGGCACAGAAGGACATCTGCATTATGTCTCCTTTCAAAGCCCAAGTCGCACGTCTGCGCAACGATATCAGGGGATCCCTATACTCCTTGTGGGACGTTGATATTGGGCCCACGGAAGCTTTTCAGGTATGTTATGCTTGCCTTGATTCCGATCCGCTCTGTCCTTTCTGGAATTTCTACGTTGAGAATACATCCAGAGAGAGAGACACTAATTTATTTCCAGGGCCTCGAACGTAACGTCGTCATCATCTGCACCACCCGCTCCACGCAACGCTTCGTCTCAAGCGATGTGCTATCAAACCAGGGAATCGTCGGCCTTCCGAAAACTATGAACGTCGCAATGACTCGCGCCAAGTTCGGGCTGATCGTCATTGGGCGGCGCTCGATACTCGTGTCAGACCCACATTGGCGTGCCTTTGTGGAGTTTTGCGAACGCAATGACTTGGTAGCCGGAGGTGAGTTTGTACGGGAGAAGAATAGCAGTGATGACAAGGAAGTGACGAGGCTGGAGAAAGTCTTGGTGGCTCGCCAGAATGACCGATCTGAGTTGGATGAGGAGGATAGGGGGGAACAAAAAAAGAAAGCTTTGGGTGTGTACCCACAGGAAGATCCTATGTGGAGGGATGGAGTGCATGCTGAGCTGAATGCGGGGAGCGAGTATGATTTTGAGGAGGTTGCTGGGGAAGGAGAGGATGGGAATCATCAGTACGGCGATAATGAAGAGGATGCTGTTGAAGGAGAGGAGGAGATCGAGGAGTACCGTGACAACGAAGAAGGTTGAAAGAACATCTGGTGAATACCATCGAGCCGACCACTAGTGTTATCCAACGATGAAGTCTAGGATTACTGAATTGAATCTTCTGTGCTTTGGTGGGCAATGGAAGAAGAATGTTGGAATACAAAAGAACAATAATATCGGCCTAATACATACAAATCATGGAAAGATTCCCAGGATTCGAACGAAGGCGCTGGATTATCCCCTCACATTCAAATACCCGAAGAGCTAGATTGATTGAATTGAATGTCTTCAACCGTGGCGCGAATTGGCGGGACGATGTAGTTGTTGTTTCCATGCAAGATTGATAGACACCTACTTTCAAGTCATGAACGGTAGCCGGCCGGGTCGGCCACTGAGATAGTTTCTAGACCAGAACTTCAACCAGCTCAACCAGCACTATCCACTCTTCACTGTATCTGTGAATGAAAGTAGTTCCGCGAACGCATCACAGCACTTCTATTCCATGACCAAAAGTGTTTTAACAGGCCTTACTTACATTGAAGATAAAGACCCACCACCCCCCGGGCCTTTCTCAATGCGTGGCTAATTCAAGAGCTCCAGGGAATGGAAGTCAACACTTAAATGCATTCTTAATTTCTGCACCACAGCTGGTATACGCATACGTACCTGTCCTTGTGATTGTAATACACACAATATATGTAAGCGTTCTGAAACCGCTTAGTTCACTTCAGGAAGGAGAGGGTTATGAGATCAACGGCTCTATGTTCATCGTCGGAATGCTTACCAGGGGGAAGGGACTCACAACCAGGGTTGAGGCTAAAGGGAGTCTTGTAATTGGGGTTGGGGGAAAGGACTTGGGCGTTCTCCTGACGATGAATTTTAACAGGGGATTCTGTCCTGGTTCTTGATATTTCGACCTGTTCTTACTCTTAGTTCTTGTCTTACTCTTAGTTTTTGTCTTACTCTTAGTTTTTGTCTTACTCTTAGTCTTCGTTGAAGATGCTTTGCTCGAGTTGAGAAGGCAGAAAGGGAGCTTGGAGCCAACACTCCTCGCTTAATTCGGGGCCAGAAAGAGAGGACAAAGCCCGTTGCACCTTATCGAGCTTCAATTCTTCTTAGTCACATTTTTTCATGGGTCAATGGTGATCTGCACAATAGATTGTTGCTTTTGAAGTCTTGTATTCAGCATTATACACTTATGACATAGTTGTCTCTCATCATCATCTCATCATCTCATCATGATCATCACCACCAACAGCACACCCACCAAACACCTTTATATACACATCAATCAACCTTTCACTTCTTACTCCCCTTACTCTCTATACCTCACACCTCACACCTCACACCTCACACCTCACACCTACGCCAACTCAACCGAATGACTACACCCACCACCAACATGATGACTCTCATGATCCTCCTCCCTCGGCACCTCCTGCCTCCACTCACTCCTCTTCTGGACCCTCTCCTCCCTCTTCCCAATGCCCAAACTCTCGAAGCTCAACCCATACGTAGCAACCGCATGTGCAATAGCCTTAGAATTTTGGATCCACGCACCGACATTGCAATTACTCACATTATCACCCGCGGCGTGATAGTTGACATCGTACGCGACGCCAGCCTGGCCGCCGAAAAGCTGTTGCTCAAGAGGCGTCTTGAGGACTTCGGCGCCAGTGAAGAGACCGCCGACTGGAACGCCTGCCGCCGCGAAGGCGGCGTAGTCGGAACGCGAGTTGAAGGCTGTGGGGACGTGGTTGAGACCTGCGTCCTTGGTGAAGTAGTCTTCGAAGAGCTTTTCTGCTGCGGCGGATCCTGGAGGGCCGGAGATGTTGAAGGCGGATCCGTCGCCGTCGTAGATGGCGTAGACATAGTTAGGGGATGCGAGCATATCGAAGTTCAAGTATAGGGTGATCTTGGCGAGTTCCTCGGGGGAGAGAGACTCGACGTATTTAGTTGAGCCGATCAGGCCGACTTCTTCGGCGGACCACCATCCGAAGCGGATAGCGTTCTTGGTGCTGAATTTCGTGAGCTGTTGGGCGATTTCTAGGAGGGCGATGGTGCCGCTGCCGTTGTCGTTTATGCCGGGCCCGGCTTTGACGGAGTCGGAGTGGGCGCCTGCAAGGAGGACGTTGTTCTGATCGCCGCCTTTGGTTTGGGCGATGACATTATAGGTGGGGAGTTCGGTGACGAGGACGTCAAGGGACGCAGTCTTGGTGGATGTTTGAGAGCTGGCGACGAGAGCAAGGCCGTCGGCTCGGGAGATCATGACGGTGGGAATGTAGGCGGGGTTTGCAGCACCTAGGGTACCACCGAGTGGGCTGTCGGCATTGTTGTAGATGAGTGTACCTGTTGCTCCAGCGGCGCCAGCGAAAAGGGTCTTCACTGAAAAGTTGCAGGTTCCGCGGGAGATGAGGGCGATTTTGCCGGTGAGGTCAAGACTAGCGTAGTCGGCCTGGAATATAGTCAGCACGGGAATTCATAAAAGAGAGCAAGTAGGATGAAGGGATATTAGAACGTACAGCATCACATCCCAAATTTGGCACCGCGACCACTGCTCCAGTGGGCTTACCACTTGACGTGAAAGTCAAAGGCTCGGCACCAATGTTGGCACCGTCCACAGTCACAGTTGCTGAAGCAGACTGAGTCAAGAACTCATGGTACTCGACAGTGTAGTAATCGCTGAGCTTCTTGATGGATTCGTAGAGCCACTCGTAGGTGGCTTTGTGGCCTGGAGTGAAGATCTGACGGTTGCGTTGAGGAGTGGCGTACGCGAAGCCTTCGAGTGTGCGAGCTTTGGCGAGGAGTTCTGAGCGGAGGAGAACGCGGCGAAGTTGGTTCTGTGCGATGGTTAGTTTTGGCTTCTCATAATTGAGGAATGTTTTGAAGACCAAATGAAGGAAGTGAGAAGCTTACCGATTGGACGAGAGGCAAAGCTCTGGGCTCAAGAGCTTCCTCGGCAGAGACAACCGAAGAGACAGCAGCCAACGAGGCTGCAAGCAATTGGAACTTCATTCTGAGATGATGTACAAGTAATTCAGATCAAAGGTAAGAATTTCAGTCAAGCAAGAACTGGCGAAGTCAAAAAACAAAACAAGAACCGGGGCGAGCAGAGAGTTTTATAGCTGTGGCGTACCTGCAGTGGGGAAACACTACGCTATGCTGATCGGTCCCTTACTATTACATTTGCCTCCTCGAGGCTGAGCCGAACCGAACATCACCTCACCACCAAACAGCCTCGCACTTGACATATCCAGGAAGGAGACAAGGGATGTGGCTTGCCATGGCCCTTTAGACAATCCATTAAACTCAAATCTCCAAGGAATGAGAAGAAATCCCAAGAACCCCAAGAGATGTCAATAAGTAAACTTGCCTGTTTGTGGTCATGGAAAAGGTACGAGGCTGGGCATCCGGACTCCAGCCGGTACTTTTCGTCTTCATCCAATGGGATGCATTGGTGCAGAGTACCGAGCTCCGCGTGATCGACGACTGTCCTCCGCGATAAAGCTAGAATGGGGAGGTGCCAAGTTGTGCCCAGAGCCGCGTTCACGGGAGAGGAAGGTGTAGAGTATCGCCAAGAGTGGTATCTTTCTGGAAGGGAGCGTGATGCGGTTATCAGAGGAATGCATGTGCATGGTACAAGGTGCGGGGTAAATTAACGTGAACAAGAATTGGTGCCAAGGGGTGAAGATATGGAGTTGCGAGGAACCGACCGAGCCTTTTGCCACCTTTTACCCGAGAGCTTGATAATGCGCAGAGAATTGGTACTTGGCGTGATATGCATGAGTTCGCAATAAAGAGCAAGATTGCGAGATTTATCTACCTGGAGTTTCACCACTAGGTAGGCGTCCATCTTTTTGTCGTGTGGCATACAGAAATGATGGAACGTTTCCCTTCAAGAGAGCGAGAAAGAGGCAAGTACGGGCAGAAAGCGAGAAGCTGAAAGCAAACTCACCTTCGCAGCGGGAGTGCCGGTTCTAATAGCGGCCATGCAGTAAATGGGAACTGCCACCAGACGCATCCTACCTTTCCGCCTGCTTGCCTGCGAAACCAGTACGGTATACAGATCAGAACATCCAGTGTCTTCGCCGATAAGCACATGGCGAGGCTGAACTCGGGAGGGTTTATTTTGGAGTTGTTCAAGACATGGTCGGAATATCGAGTGGGTGCAGGCTGATGACTTTCACCCAAACCCAAATGAGTGCCTAGATCAACATCTGTTCGTTGTCACTCTCCAGTAAAAGTACACTGCTTTCTTCTCCCAAATCCTCAAACATCCCATGATCGGTGTCGTCCAATAACATTTCTTCCCTTTCGATCTCGTCCTGTAACACTATGTTGCTCTCTCCGTCCACAATCCCAATGTCGTCCTGGCCGTGTTCGAGTAACATGTATTCATGGCGATCAGGCCAACTCAATGACCACTCGTCACCCAACAACATATCTTCGGTACCATCCTCAATGTCGCGCCGTTCCCAGTCTGCGTTGTAACAATCATTACCGTCACCAAGTAGTAAATCATCATCTTCGTCATCTGCGAACAACATTTCCTCGTCGAACGTTTCACCGTCCCCATCAATCATTAAGTGGGATCCATCTTCATCGATTACCGCGAGCATGTCTTCGAAATCGCTTTCCAACTCTCCATCCCCCTCTCTTGACTGTCGCCAAAGTTTCCTGCCAGCTGATGTCTCAAACAGCTTTCTTTGCATCATACCCCAGAGTCTTGATTGTACCACTGATGACAACCTCTCAACCGTTCCAGGCTGCCCCATTTCATTGCTGGAATCTGTGAATTGAGAAGGCTCCAAGTTTGAAAGACGTAAAAGTTTCCGTCGCAAGCTGGGCGTCTGCACATTTTGTGGCATAGAGATGGAGAAAGCATGACCTATCGTTGGCAGGAACCGACAATGACCTGCCATTGACTGGGCACGTACTTGTCAGATCCAAGATGCATCAGGGTACGAGCAAGACCTACATTCTTGAAGCCAGGACTGAACATGCCAGGCACCAAGGTGGAAATCGATAGCTGGGGGCGACTTTGAAACTGTAGATCTTGATGTCTCAACTTTTGCTGGGAAGAAGCCGCTCCCATCAAACTTCCGAATGCGACATCTGCAAGCGTACATGGGGTGGCGATTGTACTTGGCGACGAGCCAAAACACATTGTGGCTTCCACAGCGGCTTCAGCATTCGAGGTTGCTGAGGAACTCGTAGAGGTGGTGCAAGTTGTGGCTGATAAGGTGGAGGATTGCGATGCGGGGAATGAAGTCACATTCGATGATTGTGAGAAAAACATGGCATCTTCTTCTTTTGTTTGCGTGTCTGCGTCTGGGCCGTCCAATAGCATTTCTTCCTCCGATTCGATGTGAACTTCACTGGCCAACTTCATCTTCCGTCGATAGTAAGTAAGCTGACTTTTCAATTGGTCTGGATCTGATAAGCAGTCATAGACGAGTAGTAGTGGACTGCAACAAACCAGACTCACCTTTACTAAGACCCGTGTCGGCCATCAACATTTCCTTTTCTCCCCCACTTGGGTACATGCTGTTTTGGTGTGAATCAAACCAAGCATCCAAGACACTCACAGCTCTTTCTGAGATCCTTCTTCCTTTCTTCAGCTTCTTGCTGCCGCTCTTCATGGGTGCGGAAACCACCATAGATCCATCATTGGCGTAGACCCTGCGATCCAGTTCTGCGAAGGGATCGTTGAGCAGGGCCTCATCATCAAACAAGCCAGGCTCGGGTGGGCCAAAATAACTCGCAACTTGACCGGGTAAGGCTTTGAGATCTTCCACGATCTGCTCTAGGTGTTGAGAGCTTGCCTCCTGCATATCTTCTGTGCCTCCAGGCGAATCAAGAAGCATGATATCAAGGGACTCTGGTCTCAGCGCAGATGGATCAGAGCTTTTGATCGCCTCCTGTATCGGTATGAAGTTGAATTGGATCTGCAACCTTTCGAACTGAGCACACAGGATTCCAGCTGGAGGATTCACGTCGATATTTCCAATCCATGCTGCCAATCCTCCCTCGTGCTCTGGTGGTTTCGTGCTGGTGTTCAAATCGATCGAGAGATGGGGTAATCGTTTGGAGGGGTCGTCATGGAGGATTTCCAAGGAGGTTGAGAGAAATAGTTGATCCCATGGCTGGAAATGGTCAGCAAAGTCTAGATTAGCGTTGCGGGCAACACACCTTTGCATCTCGGATCTGGCAGCCCAAGCTCTGTAGCAATTGGAAGTAAATGTTTCTGTCAAGCGCCTTACCGTTTAGCAACACTTCGATGTCAATCCGGCAGCCTCGTCCTCGTGAGATCCATAACTGCCTAGAGATCACAGCCTGCATCAATGCATCGTCATCCAAGTCACAAGTGCTTCGTGGACATCTGAAGTCTGCGGCAGCGACAATTTCCAGCTTCAAGGCGTCGGCAGTGTTGACCAGACCGATCCCGCCCAGTTCCAGAACTCTCAAAGACATGGCAGCGTCATATTTCAAACGCTCTTCCAACAAGCCTTGCTGTTGTACAATGCCATCGGAGGTTGGAACTTAGAGCGGGAGTATGAGCTTCAAGGAGATTATTGAACGACGGACGAGAGGCTAGTTCTGCGACAGGGGTAAGTTGAGTAGGTTAGTGTGTATAGCAGTGCATTGAGTCCTGATAGTCTTTTGGTTTTGTGATTTCCACACGGGCTTGATTGAAGGTTGTAGTGGTGGTGTTCATGAGAGAAGAAGAATGGGAACAAGAAGATATAAGTAAGAAGACAAGGCTCACATGGTGCTTCAGCTAATCTTGAGGCGGCTTATGTCAGCAATTACTGCCGCTCCAGACCGCTGCCTGATCCGCATTGGCGTTTATTGATTGGACATCACCTCGCAGCTCATGGGCGATGACGATGCTGATGCCGATGGCCCGAGAAGAACGGATTATCACAGCAATCCAGGCCCACAACACGACCACATCACAACCCTCCCCGACCCTCCTCTGTTCAATAATCTCCCTTCTAGGCCCGCCGGTGACGCTCGTCTTGTCTCCTCCAACATGGCATTAAGCAATGTTGGATCCCTCGTCCTCAATCTCCTAATCTTCATCACGACCCTGGTGAACTTCAGCTACGCCCTCACGTCTCTCGAACCTCTCCTTATCCTGGGTCTCTACGCTATCTCCAAGATCTTTGTCACCCCTCCAGAACAGGGCATATTTGCAAGATGCCAGCATCGAGACCTATACCAGACGGGGTGAATCAAGAAGTCCCAGAAAATGGCTATGAATCCCCCCTATCGCCGGAAGACACGCCAGAATTCTTTAGCGACGTCAACACGGAGAATAACGGAGAAAGGAGACGGACGGTATATAATGCCAGAGATGTGGCAGATCTAGAGAGAAGCATTTCGGAAGCTGGAACCTGTCCGCAGACCAGCAATGGACCGGACAAAGAGAAGGTTGCCAGTGACCTCGAAGCTGGGACAGAAGGCTTGGGCAAGGTGGGATTTCGAGACAGGATTGCGTGTTATACTTGGACGTGGTTCACTATGAATATGGCTACGGGTAAGTCGGATTTTCATATTGAGCCGGATACTCGCCTGGAAGCTGAAATCGGGGATATGGCTTGGTATCTGAAGCTTTGTTGGGTCTAAGTGCCGTCTACTTGCGGAACTATGTCCAGCAATGTTTACTAACTTTGTTACTCTGACAGGCGGAATTGCCAATGTACTCAATGGAAGTAAGATAATCCAAAATACGCCTATCTATTGGGTATCCTGACATTTCCTAGTTCCATACAAGTCTGAATGGCTCCAGATCATAGGCGTGATCCTATTCTTGTCCAATATTGTTCTCTTCTTGATCAACTCCCTTTTCCTTGCTATGAAATTCAAATACCGTCCAGGGTCTTTTACGGCATCTTTCACCAGTCCCTCTGAATCGCTGTTTATCCCTGCCTCTGTAAGCCACTTCTACCACCTGATCTAAGTCATTGCTGATTATGTCTAGGTTGTCTCGTGAGTGGTCGGAAACTGTTATGCATCTCATGTCAATACTAACGTTTCCCAGATTCGGAACCATTTTGATAAATTTGTGCCAATACGGCATTCCGTACACCAGCCCGTGGTTTCACACAGTCATGCAGGTGTTCTTCTGGGCATACGTCTCATTGAGTGTCATTGCAAGTTCAGGCATATACCTCATCATCTGGTCAACCCAGTCCGTCTACGCTACATTCATATCTGTACGCGTCTAACAGATCATCAGATCCTTCCCTATTCACATGATGACGCCAATATGGATTTTCCCCGCGTATCCACTCCTGCTCGTTGCTCCATTTGCAGCGCACTTAATCGATGCTCTTCCCGATGCCGCCGCAGCATCTAGAATTAACGGCATAGCCATTGCCTTTGGGGCTGTTTGCATACAGGGCATTGGCTTTCTGGTCAGCTTGATGATATACTCTGCGTTCATTTATCGTCTCATGACGCAGAAACTACCCCGGGAAGCCACGAGGCCTGGAATGGTACGTATCCCCACCGAAAACAAATAAACTTCTGCTGACCTTATGAACAGTTCGTTTCAGTAGGTCCATCTGGCTTCACAGTCGCCGGCATAGTCCTCCTCGGCAATTCTGCCATCTCCAAGATCTCACCCAACGACCACTTCGGAAACGAGAATGCTGAATTCGTCCTCAAGCTCATCTCGCTATTCGTAGGCATATGGCTGTGGGGTTTATGTCTCTGGTTTTTCCTTGTTAGCGTGGGAGCACACTGGCAAATCATCCGTCCAGATAACAAACATCAAATACACTTTGATATGACATGGTACTTCAACCTCGTGCCTCTACATCCACTCATCGCTAACAATCCAACCCAGGTTCTCGTTCATCTTCCCCAACACCGCACTCGTGACCGCCACTTTTGCGATAGCCAACTCCCTAGATTCTCGTGCTCTGGGGATCTTCGGCACTGTCCTCGCGGTGCTGCTGGTCATCATGTGGATCTTTGTGTTCGGAATGATGATCCGTGCTATTGTGCTTAAGCGGATCTTGTATCCAAAGCAGGTTGATGGCGCGGAGAGGATCAGGAGGAGATGGGCTAAGCAAGTTGAGGAGGCGAGAAAGAAGAATGGTCAGGCTCAGTGATGAAGTCTAGGGCACTCATTGTACATAAACTAGAGAAGCTCTGGAAACTCTCACAAGAAGAGCTCATGACAGCTCAATCTTCCACGCTAAACACGCAATCTTGCTATCTTGTTTTCAATCTGCCTTGCCTGGTATGACAAACCATGTCCTGCCATTCACCCCCTGTACACTCCCCCCGCCTCACGCCCTCATTCATTCTTGGTTTGCACGAATAGAAGTACAGCCCCTCCCCCGCTTCCATTTCCTTCCTCTTTCAGCACTCAAATCCTCTCCGTCAGCCCTACTTCCACCTCTTCCTTCCCTTCAAAACCACCATTCCTATTCGAGACAGCTAAGCTCACCCTCCTGGAAGCCACTTGCCCTCTGCATCATGTCGACCTTCATCAACGACCAGGAATGGGCCAACCAGATGATGGATTTGGAAGGGAAAGCCGCTCTCAGTGGTCCCTTGAATCCGTTCACGGGCTTCGAGGGCGCTGAGGCTGGGTGACTTTTTTCTTTTTCAAAGCTAACGGGGCGGCTGCTGTAACTGATTTCGCAATCTTGGGGAACATTGGGAGCGGCTCCTGGGCCCACTATGTCAGCAATGGTGTACGGGCTCTCAAACCCTCCGACCCCTTCACTCACATCTCTCCTGCCCGTGCCGACACTATTGCCCAATGGGATGTCTCTGGCTCTGGTACTGGCATCGATGGGCCGTCATACTTCAACTTCAATACCTTCGATTATAGCTCCGAAAGCCTCCGGGTGATGGATAGGCTTACTTCTGCCAAGGAGGTTAACCTGGGACCAAACTATCCAGCATTCGCTGATACACATGAACAATTCGCCCAGCCAGTTGAGTTGATCCAAACCGCCAGACCCATTGCAACTCCAGGTTCCATCATCACAGGCCAGGCCCAGTTCTTTTGCATCCAACACGGCTGCATCATCACATTCAAGCGCAACACCGACCGCAACTGCCACGAATCCGGTGTTCACGGCATCGACCGTCCATTGTATCACTGTCTGATCCAACGATGCACCAAGAGCCAGGGAGCGGGATATACACGTAAAGATAAACTCACTGAGCATTTGTGGAAGAAGCATGCCAATCTGGGGTTTGTGAATAGGACTTGAGTCTTCAGTGTGGCGAATGTCTTGTAGACGGGTCGTCAGAGGTTGAATGGGGTCAAGCGGTATGGTTTCTTTGTTTGGCTTTGGGTGCCATTAGAGCGGCAGTGCTTTAATACTGTGGTCACATAGTATACAATGAAGATTATGTGCCAAAATCATTGATATGTAAACAAAACTCTCCTCTTCCGTGGTCGTGGTATTTAAAGAATCATTCTTCACACACCTACGAGGTAGTTCTTCGGGAGAGCGCAGTCTCAACGAAGCACATGACGTATTTCGCAGGAAGGACATGCTCCCCAACGTTGACCTCATGCGCGTTATGTCTCCATTTGGCCGACTTATTGAGACGGGAACGAGCAGTTTCACACATTTAAGAGATGATCTGAGAAAATCGGTTCAAGTGAAATCAGAAGTCTCGGATTGAATGAATTTCGGCTTATTCGTCTTCTATCGTGATAGCCTTCTGCGTCGCACAGATTGCTATTTCTGATGTGCACAAGAGACTCCAAGAATATCATTGGCCATAGACAGATTTGGAATTCACCTCGATCTCTTGCGATCTTTCGATGATAAAAACCAATCACGATCTCACTTAACAACTCAAACAAATGCCGAGGAACAATTTATTTCTTCAAAGTGGACTCTCGGGGATTACTGAAGAGCCGGCAGGCAAGACAAAACACCATCGGCCCGCTAGATTGGTTATTCGTGAGTCCAAGTGAGATCTCAATGTCCATTGAAAAGGTTTGAGATCATTTGATAAGATGTTCGAAATAGACTCAAACCTCCCCCAACGTTTTAGATACCTCCCGACACCCTCCAAATCTTACTGGGGATGAGAGCCCAAGATGGATCTCGCACTTGTGCAAACAATAGTATCCGGATCCCCCTATGAGTTAATTGTGTGTTGAAGGGGCGGTAATGCACTCATTCTTCCACGTGCATGCGCATCCCAATCCACACGTATTTGGATTTTCGCAGGCTTTCACCAGTCAGTATCTTTCTATTTTGATGTCTATCAGAAAAATATCTTACAGCCACTACAGGGCCCGTGTGTTTTCATCGATCCATGAGATCCATGAGCTGCGTGTAAGACCGGTGCGGAGTCGCTAACATAACAGACATGTCCGTCGACAAAGCAAGAACACCCTTCAGGGCAGTGGGAATCACTGCTACAGACTACACACTTCAGTCAGTTGGATCGCCTGGAATGTAGTTGTAAGTGCTTACGTTGGCCACACCTTGGATATTGGATGGATACAAAGCGGTTAAATGAGCCCTGGCGAGGGACTGCAGTCGCCAATGTGAGGAAAAGAAACATCATCGCTGTTGAGGCACGCATGATTATAGATGGAATGACTTTGTCAGAGATTTGAAAGAATCGAACTTGTGTATGTTGCGGGTCTTCTTGAAAAACAAGTCGTGCCAGGAAACTCGCTGATAGCTTTTAGGAAGGGCATTTATGGACTTTGCGACAATCTGCAATTCTCACTTGATGTTGTACACAATTAAATTCTCTAGAGTAACGCAACAGCAAATCATCATGCTTGCCTCCGTTGAGTGATCTTCATCGGTCCAAACTCATCCTGCTCTACACGGTGGGTTCCGATCTACGGCTCTAGAAGCCCCTTTTTGATAACAAGCTCAGGTTTTTCGGCCTTGATGTAGCGAATGCTCTCTCGGGTTTGCTCAAGATGCACACTCCCATATCTGAGTAACTCTGCGAAGGTTCCCGGTTCCACATCCTTTCCCTCATTTTCTTTCTCGTCCCAGAGGACGCCAAGAGCGGGTGTCTTGGTCAAGTTCTTCCCGTGGGTGATCTTTTGCATACTCGACTTTGTGAGCAACCTCCATGCATTTTTGTACGCCAATTTGTACTCCTCGGAATCGAGATCGGCGTCGGGACCACACTTTGTAGCCAATGCGTCGAACAAGTCTTGCCCTTGGAAGCCAACCACAGTCTCAGCTCCCCAGTCTTCCTCCAAGGCGTCGAAAAGTAAGATGTTCTCGGCTGCGTAGTCTCTTCCATTGAATCCGTTCGGTTCCTCGAGTGCGCTGAGTCGCATCCAGGCCAAGACTTGGGCGATGTAACCAGCTACAAACTGTGGCTCGACCTTGAACTCCCACTTGAATCCCCGAGCCTCGGAGTCTTCGAACTTTATGGTTGCACCAATTGCTGCCAAAGGATGTTGGATGATGTTCGCGGAGTTGGATTGACCCTCCCACATATGAATGAAGATGTCGTGCCTGCCTTGTCAGATTATACTTCGTGCCCGAGGGGTACAGATGACTTACCATCGTTTGATGAATGGGTCGCCTTTCCTACTTGCGACAAAGTGATTGGCGATTACAGTCCCATACATCAATGGAGCCGAGACTTGGAATGGTGAAGAGGGGTCCGCCAATCTGGAGCAGGTCAGTAATTGGCTGATGTTCATGTGAGCTCATGACGTGAGGCAAGTCAACTCACTGATTCCAGCATATTCTGTCCAGGTCTCGGATGAGGATGATGCCTGTATCCATCCAAACCCCGCCATATAAAAACAAACAAACACCACGAAGAAAGTCCGCACTGTGTGGCCCTGTATACGGACCGTCCATGGTACCTTTGACAAAGGCTTCGGGCAGCTTGATCTCCGATGACTCGGCCCACTTCAAGGCATTGTTTGGCGATCCGGGAACATTGTTGAGAACACGAACTGTCCACGAGGGGCCGCATAAGCGAATCCAGTTGAAGATGTTTCTCTGGCACCAAGCAGGCATTGATCGAACTCCGGAATGCCAGAATGTCCATATGTTCTTCTCCGACTGTCTATCGATGGGGACATGCTTAGTCAGGGACTCGAGTATCTCTTCGTCTGATCGAGAATCTTTGGATTCGACGTAGCGAACATCGTCGATAAATCCGTCTGGTACTACAAATTGAGGCGCCATTTTGCAACTGTTTTGGCGGATGAGTTGGTTGAAGAAATGTCGAGGGCGACCATCGTTAATATACCTGAGATTCTTGGACTGCGTACCAGAGTAAGCACAGTAGTGGAATATTCGCTTCTCGCATCTTTGCGTGTCAGGTCAAAACGTCGTAGATTGAAGCATGTCCCTTGGCTGATGTGCATTGAATGGATCTGGAATTGGGTATGTTAAAGGAGGGAGTTCTGTCCAATTGGTCAGATTGCGACGCAAGGCTGGCCATTGGCCGATTTAGCGAGTGAGCGACGCCACGAGCTGACCTGGCCGACAAGAACTTCAGGATTCCTGTTTGTGGTTGTGCATACTTGGTAAGTAATTTGCCGTCGTTGTCACCAGCGAGGATGGCAAGACGTAGTGTCACAGTTACTTGCTATTAGCGGAATGCATTGACACGGAAAATGTTGAAACTAGAAGTTGTTGATGCTCTCGCAATTATCATACAAGTGCAATGATATGCTCGATGTCTTTCGCCATAGATTGCGTCCTAAGTTTCTGAATATCATTGTTGGCTCCCAGAGAAGCTGCTCCGATGAACGTGTAGTAGTGTATTGTCATGCCTTCAGTCCTGAACCAGAACTTCTCTCGGATACTTGTATCGATTTTCGCCTTTTCATTGCGTTTATACTTCGCCCGTGGTCGGAGAACAGTGAAGTGGAGCGAATCAGCAATGGGCTGAAAATAAATCATATCTCCAGCGATTGTATCATGAGGTACAACTGCAAGGCCGCCTGTTGCCAAAGTAACGAGTTTCCTCCCTTGTTCCGGATATCCATTGAAGCCGCTGATTCGAAATGCTTGTAAAGTCAGAAACTGCTGCAGAATGGTAAAGTCTTCGTGAGATGTTAAGGAGTCACTCCAGCGGAACCTTTGACACTGGCAATACATATCCTCTGCGTCATTCCAGAGTTTCCTCTGCTCATCGTCCTTCAGCACTTGTTCCGGCCCATGTGGCAAAGGTGGAAATGCAGCTTCACCGAACTTCTCCGCCAAAATGAATAGATTTGGATGTACAGTTCGGCTCTCAGTAGAGAGGGCCAGCTTCGCATTGTGGCGGGGTGGTGACTACTATCTAGGGACCAGTCAGGAACCCAAGACGGTAAATCTCGTCGGCGGAGTTTTCGATCGAAGCCCTCTGGGTAATGTAAAGCTTCGTTACTTTTCATCGAATTGACAATATATGCTGTTGCTGCATCGTATATCTGAGGAACGCTTTTGTTGTAGTCCACTTGAGGCACTGGTGTTGGGGAAGCGCTTTTCCGGTGAAGGTGGAGACCAGAAACGGCAAGATGCCCATATATCATGTCCCGGGGATCAGTCACCCCAAAGCCACGACGGGCTAGCAGAACAGACAGAAGAGGCTCCGGGTCGGTGTCGCTGAGTAGGCTAAGGACATATTTGAGTCTGGCATTTCTCATCTGTAGTAGCAATCGAAACGAATGATACATTGCTTGAACTGAGAAGGAGCTTTCTGGCGCTTTCGAAATGAGTATAATTCGGTGTTCCTATTCAAGAAAAGTGCTGCAAAAGACATCCCATTTCGGCCTCCTCCTCCCACATTGCACCCAGACGTCCTTCGACAGAACAAGCTCTTGGTATGTCCAGACCCGACTGAACCAGTCTCTCACCAGAAGTTCAGAAGCTGCCATCCGGCGGATTTCTGCCTTCTCTCCGGACAGAACTAAAATTGATCCACGCTTCCACCACTGGCCAAGGGCTTCTAAAACGAATGAGCTAGCACCGGTTGATTAGCCGAGATATACCACAGTAGGCTGGGCCAGTGAGAATATATCGCGCATGTGCTTGATTTGATGATTGCGTTCCAAGATTGTTGGTTTGATCGATACAAATAGCATCTGCCCACAGTCGCAGAGGCTTATGCTCATCCCTCAGATCGTTCAGCGCAGCCGCGAGATTGGCAGTGACTCGGAACGGCCGTGAGTTGACATGGATTAGCTGAGTGTTTTCTTGGCTTCCCCAGACATACGATAAAGCAATATATTGCTCATAGATATTATCATGGCATTCGATGATCGATGTATGGAGCAGGCTGCAGCGGCCGGCTCAAGTAAGAGAAGGCGAATGCTGTCAGACTCGGCAAGTGGATTGTAGCTGTATGATCCTACATTCGTGGGCAGTTTGGCACATCCCATGATGGGGCCCATTTTCATGAAGTGACTTTTGTGCCCTTGTACGCTTGTTTGAGGCATAAAAGCAAAATGCAGACGAGGCTGATAAAAGGATAGTTGGTCGCCACCTGACCCGGGCGGCTGAGAAGTGAGGCCTGGTATGTATTTTGGGCGTAAAAATAATTACATAATCCGATTCATCTTGACTTGTTCGACGTGCAAATGCATTAAGTTTGCTCAAAGCTGATAATGTTTACTTGAAGGCTCGAAGAGTTGTTGAGGCCAACTGCCAGAAATAAATGCAGACATGTAGTACCGGAGAAACTAAGCGAGCACATGAGCCTGGCTTCTGCTGGATAGTTCACTGGCAGCCTCATCTAAGGGCAGGTAGATTAGATTTAAGGACTGGCGAAAGCCGGTTTACTTTGCATTACGCAGAAATACATCTTCATTTCCTCCAACGCCATGATTGCACACGCCAAGCAAGCTTTTCAAAAAAGCCAGCCCCCATCTCTAGCTTGCCTGAGCTCCAGCTTCGAACCTATTGATGACCCCATCTCCGTTCAAATCGTCTTCATTTCCGGCATTCGTTGGGGTACCATTCGGGTTATTTCGGTCGAAAGTGCCTTGAAGTTGCTCGATAATGCTGGATCCACCTGAGCCTTGTGAGTCGGTGGCTGCATCTTGAGTGTTGGCACTGTTCTGAGTCGATACAGCCCCCGTCGGGCCCGTTCGCTTGGAAACTTCATCAGCAGGGGAAGAAACCAAGACCAACCCAAGTCGGACCTGACAATGGTTGTAGACTCTAGATTGAGATGAGTAGTAACCGTTGAGCATTCTCTGCAATGTCAGGCAGAGCCGGCATACGCAACTTCTGAAAAGTGAGAAGTCATGAAACATGTTTGACTTTGCTACAATACAGTAGATGACTAGTTGCTCGCCAAAACGCAGCAGAACAATATCATGCACACCCTCGGAATCCTTGTAAAATGACCCCTCTTCTATCATACCCTTCTGGTATCAAAATGTGCCTTTCAGTTATTCGTTCTTCTCCATATCGGCGAGGTCTTCAGATTTTGGCCAGAAGTGCGAGAGGTCTCCAACAGGAAGCTTGATCGTCATTCTCATCTCAGCAGCGATCATGACTACCGTGATGTAGTATCCAAGCACAGCCAGCACGAAGAACATCGCTCCACCAGCCTGATGCCGTCAGAATGGGTCTTGCAGTTGTTGGGATACTTTGACATACCTTCTGCAACTTCAATGCCATGTCATACTCGCCGGTACTGACCTTGTAATATGCACCAGCAAAGATGAAGCTGCTGATAAATGCGCACAGGAAGATGAGAGCAAATACAGTGTTCGTCTTCAGGGTGAATATGAAAGTGGTGAAGAGCCAGAATCCCCACATCGTCAGGTAAAGAGCGATAGCAGCATTGTATCCGACAGAAGCTGCGCCTTCAGCTGCATCGCCAGTTGCGCTATACGAAGCGGCAATGCCCCATGACGGTGTCTGTAGGACACCGAACGAGAGCCAGAACACAGCAAACATCCCCATCACGAGCATGGAGAAAAAGTTGCCCATTACCCATTCGAAGATCAGTGCGAGAAGAAGGAGAACTGGTCCGGTGAAGAAGAAAATGCCACTGTTGATGATTGGCGAGAGGTCTGCCATTGAGCATGGATGGGAGCTTACGCGACACCAGTGAGGGTTGTAGATCCACCCCATCCCATCATAATAGCTGCAAAAGTCAAGGCTGATATGACGAAGCTGATAAATGAGTTAGTATCATGGAGGAGTCTTGAGGAAGACAGAGTTGTACCCCATGAGACCAAGTGGTGTCGGGTTTGCAAAGCGCTTTCTAAAGTCGCCAGTCGTTTGTGTTTTCGGTGTGAGATAGAGCTATGAACTGTCAACTTGTATTTCATCGTCACCATGATACTAAGAATCGAAGCCAAGCTACCTTCTCAAACAGCTCGGGGGAGATCGTCATTCCGCCAGAGGTTTTCACATGGGACAGGTTGGCCCCAAGGCCAAGACCTTCTGGATATTGTTCATTGACCTGATGAACCTCATCATTCTTGTGGGTTGTCGCGTTGGAGGACATATTGATAGAAATAGACGAGTGTTTCGGATGCCTTGAAACGAGATGTTGGGTTTAACGTCTTTCTCTACGCCAAGGCAAAACTTCATTACCAACAGAAACAAAGTGGATGAAGGGAAGCTCCTTCACTATATGCCTTCATCTCGTCGCCTTCTCTCGAGCCTGCCGACGTGGGGCCTTACCATGGCCGAGCTTCTATGCGGGGTCCCCTGCACCATTGTCCAGCTTCCCCGCATATCGACCCTTGTATTATTGACACCCTCGACGAACTCGCAGCTTCCCTTCACTCACATTGGGCAAATGTTCTCAGGAGTACCACTCAGAACCTACCCAGGTACCAGGGAGGGGGCGTCAGGTCCAATGAAAGACAGCCTTCGTAATCTCCATCTAAGCAAGCCAGTCTGATCTGGTCCTGGCGTGAGAGAAATGGGGAAACGGGCTGTCAAACAGAGTTTTTGCAAACATAGAAGCCAAGCAGGAAGACAGCGTATGAAGTTCCCATGACTCTAGTCGAAATGAATGCCATGGATGGAAAGCTATCGGAAGCCGGAATTAGAAGCCTGATGATAGGCCTACGCCATGGACTGGTAGAGTGGAGGAAGACTTCCGCGTGGAATCGTCTGAGATCAGCTGAGAGCCGCCCGCACCACGCGTGAATCCTCAAAAGAGTGCCTGCAGAATGTGACGCTGAGTGCTATCACGCACTTTCAAGTGCAGATGTACCCAATATCAAATCTCGGTCGTCGCATTTGGTGTTCCACGACAAGTGGTTTGGAAGAAGATCAGCCTGAGATGACGACTATTTGATAGGGGGCCTTTACCGAGGGGCTAGTGCCTCCGGGGGGATCTGGGAATCTATTCTCGAACCTCCTCTCATATCCGCAAAGGCGAATGCGAATGGTTTGCTGTTTCCAGCAAACTCTTAAAAAACTATCCCATGAGTTCAAATCCAAACCTTTGCTTTCATGTCAAAATTCACAACGGAAATCAAGCGATGCAGTCGAATTTAACATTGGTGCAAACACGGGCCTCAAAATTGCTAATCAGTTGTCAAGCATGATTGAGTCGGAATGCGACTCCTTTGTGAGTGGAATTTGATAATGCCTTATGCAACTTTGATTTTTATAAGCTACACCATGTCTAACGAGTGAGTTCTCAACTCCTTTGCAGCCTCGCGCTCATGAGATACCAGAGACAATTCCAAACTTCTGCTCGTGCCTCTCCCTACTCACTGGGTCAAACTACATCACCATGACTACCGTTTACTTGAGGAACTTAAGTACCTTATCATGGAAGAGAATATCTGTTGCGGGGGGCCGTGGCTCTTTTTAATAGATTTGAATGTAGCAGCACGGGAGAAAATAATTCAAAGTGTTGGAATGAGGTTAGGCATTCCACCGACTTGATTTGATACTCTACCGTACTTCCTGCTCAGTAAGAGGAATGCCCTTTCTCTCCCTTTCAGCACCTTCGATTGTTACCATCTTCATTGTAGCGTCATATTTGTTTTGTCTAGAACCGCACATCATCAACTCCTCAGCCACAGCAGCAGCATCAAGTTGTCTAATTTCGGATCTCTTATCCAAGCCACACTTTTGTTATCATGAAACTGCGGCACAGCAACGCATCGCGACTCGCGAAAGGAAAAAAAGGGGCTGGTCTCCACCGGACATTTTCTGCCTCTTCAAAGACTAGTCGGAGCATTACAACCCTCATGGTCGATCCCGCAATATGAATGTCAGCATTGGTTCCAGGAGACCCAATCGCAAGCAACCAGCGGGGCTACGATTTTGATCAAAATTTGTGCCCTGAGCGTCTGTGAAAGGACTAGAATTAGAAGGATACGTGGACCTGCCTGTCAGAAGGTTCCGAATGCCGTTTTCCCAAGATTCATATATATATCGATACCAGCAGTATTGAAGGGTTTCGTCAGCTTCTACTATCCTGTGTCTCCGTGAACGGACAATATCTGAGCCTCTCGGCCCTGTCACAAATCTGCCCACAATGAGTTCTGGAGAGAAGGAACGTTTGTCTCTGAGGCCACCTGGTAAGAACTACTAAAGGAGCCAAAGCCGGTTGTTGAAAGATGTGAGATTGACGAAAAGCACAGGCAACATGGAACGATTCAACATCGTGCGAAACCACGTCAAATTCTACAACAATGTACAAATATCCGCCACATACACCATTCCTCGCTCAGCCCTGCCATCTCCAGACCTCGCCGGCTTCACAAATCTGATCTACTCGGCACTGAAGGAGACTTTGAAATCGCAGCCAATTCTCAACGTCGTGATTGAAGATGAAGGAAGCTCACAGCCGAAATGGAAGAGAGCAGAGACGATTGATCTTCGAGAGCTTGTCAAAATCACCGAACACGACCCCGCTGCGAGTCCCGATGCATGGCTCACAGAAGGCCATACAGTGCAACTCGATCGAGTTGAAAAACTCCCCGTTTGGAGAGTCAGGGTTGGTATTCAGGGGTCAGATCTTTCGGCAGAGTCACGTACTCTCTCGTTCGTGCTCGCGTTCTACGGCCATCATGCAATAGCTGATGGGGTTTCGTGCGGCGCATTCCATGTGGCCTTCCTCGAAGCTATCAACCACCTCATCGAGAATCCGTCAACCATCACCACTTCACCGCTAACCCGCCCGTCTCCGCACTTGGTACTGCTCCCGTCATTGGAAGAAGCCATTCCACTGCCCATTAGCATCTGGTTCGCCATCAAACAAATCATCAAAGCTTTTATCTATAACCCAGTAGATCCAAAGAGCTGGTCTGGTCCGCCAGTCGCCTCCTCCCTGCCTACCATCACCCCGAATCTACGGACTTTCTCGCTTGGTCCAGCGCAAGTCACAAAACTCCTTCAGACATGCCGAGAAAACAAAACAACATTGACGGCTCTCATAACCATTCTCACCGCGAGGAAGATCACTGAGATGCACCCAACCCACTCTCATATTGCTGGCGTGGTGCCTTTCTCATTCCGCAAATTCTCAGGCCATAGTCCCCGCGCAATGGGTGTCTTTGTGTCAAGCGTAACGCCGTATTTTGCTTCTGAGTCTAATCCCCCACGTGGATACATTTCTTGCGCCAGCACTGCTTCCGATAAGCCAAACAATGAGGACAACGAGCTATTATGGGAAAGCGCTCGCCAAACCCGGCAATTCATCGCGTTCGGCTCAGCAAGCCCGAAAGACCAAATGGTCAGTATGTTGAAATTCGCACCCGACTTTAAAGGTTTCTTTTTGGGTTTGTTTGGCAAGAAGAGGGATCATGCTTTTGAGGTTTCGAACGTGGGGGTTGTGGATGGTGGAATTGGGGGTGGTGAGGCGAAGGCTTCGTTTGATCGGATGGTTTTTTCGAGTGGGTTGTGTGTTTACGGGGATCCGTTTTCGATTCTAGTGGTTTCGGCGAAAGGGGGTGACTTGACGATTTCGGTGAGTTGGATGAGTGAGGTTACGGAGGAGAAGGAGGGGGTTGCGCTTTGTGGATATTTGGAGGAGTGGATGAATGGGTTGGCGAGGGAGATGGTATGAGATCAGGCGGAGGTAATAGCCTTGGGCTTGAGAAGGAAGGATATGGAGTCAGAAAGTAATGGTAATATGTCAATATCCTAAGTTTGGGAAAACAGGTTACCCCTCGAGCCAGCTTGGCGCTTTGCATGAGACTATGCATTTAACCAGGACTTAACCGGCGACAAAACGAAGTGAAGTTGAAAATCATTAATTCGTTACATGTACTATGTCTAAGCATCTTGGTATCATCTATCCCTTTCCATCCATCCATCCAAACCAAAAGACATTACCATCTAGGCAAGTAGCCATACCCAGTGTCTATCAATTACAACCGACCAATATATACCCCACTCCTGTTCTCAAGAAACGCAAGCTGCTCCAACAATAGCATCCAAAGCTGACGACTGCGTCTGTATGCTCGAAGTCCCTTTGGGTCCAGTCCAAACCAACCCCAGCTGATTATGGACTTGATTATACGCCCAGATGGAATCGGCGTTCTTCCTCAGGAAATTGACATATGTGGCCCTGATATCATCAGGTAACACCATCGCGCGATTAACGAGAAACTGGATACCGCGTCCGAAGATGCCTTTGAATTGTTCGGTATCCGAGTTACAGCCGCGATCACAAGGATCCGTGAGGATGCCATCGGAATTGGTGAGATTCTTCATCGCAGCGAGTGCGATGGTATTAGCGAGGTTGTTGTACTTGGCATCGCCGGTTGACCAAGTGAGTTCTGCCAGGCCGGTGAGGAGAATGCCTTGATTATAGGAGAAGACAAGGGTGCCGTCATTCTTGCAGGTGGCGATGTCGAGGCCGTTGTTGATTACATTATCGGAATTGATGAGCCCGGAGTTGATGAACCACTCGTAGGCTTTGATGGCTTCGTTGAAGTAGTATCCGCTTGATGGAGTATTGGGGCGGCGGTTGGCGAGTTTGGCTGCTGCAGAGAGGTACAGCTCGTTTTCTACTGCGCCAATGTGCGTGTGTGCTTTGTCCCACCTAAACAGATGTTAGATTTAATTCATGTGACAACGGGCAGGAAAGCGTACCAAAGTCCACCGCATGGAGTGGCTCCCCATGCATTCTTAGAGTCTTCGAAGATCGCAGCAGCTTTGTCCAAATACTTATGGTCATTTGTAACATCGTACACCTGAATCCAAGCAAGCACCCACCACAGCTCGTCGTCGTAGAAGCCGTTGAGAAATCCTGGGAATGTTTTCTCCGCCACAGCGAATGTGGTGGCGAAAACCTGATCTGTGATCCCTTTTGCCATATGAGGGTAGTACTGATGGAAGTTGGCCAGCATTGTGACGACGTTTGCACTTGGCCACCAAGCCTCTTGCCAGAGACCAGTAGCTGCGTCGTACCAAGTCATCATCTGGTTGATGCCGGCAACGGCATAAGAGACATATTCGGTTTTGGTTGCTCTGGTGCTGAGACGTTCATCATTGAGTCGACGCTCACCGATTTGAGCAAAATAGGGTTCGGGTAAGGACTGAGGAGCTGGAAGGGCATTCGAAAGAGTGAAAGTGGTAGCTGCAGAGAGCAAAACAAAAAGATTGTAAGGTAACATGACCGAAGCACGTGATGGTATATAAACTGCACAGCAAGCAAGGAGAACAAATGAATGAATGTAGCGGTGGGATGGGAATAAACCTTTCACGCCTTTGATCGGCAATCATTGCAGGCTTTATAAAAGAGACTTCTCCTTGCCTAGCAGTTAGTGACAGCGCCAACAACATGGCATTGTTGGTCGGAAATAATTGCGCTGGCATGGTCCTTTCCACGCTCAGGGGCAACGATCTCAATCCCCAACCTGGGACCGTAATTGGTCCAAAATATCCAGATTGTTCAGTTTCGCATTGTTAGAATGGAGAACAGCCCGAGAAGCGAGGCGCCATCACACGTCAACCGCCACGATCGCAGGGCAGAAACAAGGTTGGCCGCATTAAGTTCATCTCGAGTTCGCCCTTGGCGGCGGCGGTTTGCTCGTCGGGTCCCTGCCCATTGGGTATGCCGCGTTTCTGGTCCATCAGCGACACACCCCTTATCTGAGAGCGTGTCCCAAAGGGGACGAAAGTTGATTGATCGACGAGATCCATGATAGGGATCCGCTGCCGCTCATCGAGGTCTCGGTTGTCATCAGTGTCAACGATCTCGGCAATCGGGCATCGTCGATACTGAATCTTAGGTATCTGGCATAGTTCTTTGACCGTCAGGACTTTGGATGTCCAGATCTGTTCTCATAGAAACTCACCTTGATTAAATTGCTATGGTAATTAGATCCGAGGTTCCGAGTAGAAAATGAAATATAAATGACGTTCCGCCTATAGGAGTCGATACCACGCTGCACAGCCCCGCCACAGGAAACGCGGAACCGATCTCGAAGAGTGGATGAGCACCCCGTGATTTGTATCGTTCTTAGTTGGCATCTATCTTGGCGCATGATGCAAAAGAAATAGCGTTGAAATCATGAAATGAGAAAGATTCTGCCGATATGGATAAACAGCACGGCTGCAGATTTTTGGGAAAAGATAAAGAGTGAGGTTGAAATTGGCTCCTTTATCGCAGCCCCCTTATCCCCTATCAGGCTCGCGTACTACCTACAGGCGGAAATAAATGTTAAATGTTATCAAATAAGGCTCCAAGCAAAAGGTGGTCTGACCAATCAAATGGCTCTAAAATCAGGTGTTTTTCGCTGCTTTAAGGTGAGCTTATGTTGCTTTATTTTTTTCATCAAAATCAATAAAACCATAAATTTACTTTTGAAATTAATAATAAATGTCCCAATATTTAAAATGCCGACTTATATAGCATTTAAAAACGACAGGCTATATATCCAAATCTTATATTATATTGCAAGGTGGTTTATTAATAATATTCTACTATAAAATCCTTATATTATGCATCAGCAGATGTAATATGCTTTTAAGAATTGTTCTATTTTTTAAAAGCATAATTACGATTGCCATATTAAAATTAATACTCTTTATTGTGCATATCTTATTCATTGGGTTACATGAAGCTTGTTTTGGCGTGATATATTATAAGCAAAGCTATCAAAATGGCTAAAATGGGATATGTGGTATTAAGAAAGCTTTGCTATTTATACTGCTTTTAAAAAAGAGGATTATGTGCAAGAAATATAAAAAAAAAACCTCCTTTATCAGCCACAAATTAATAATTATAATTTATGTGAGCATATAAGCATAAACATTAAATATTAAATTAATGGGACGAGATCCTTTAGAGCAATAAGAGTTGGGTTTAGCCTAGGTATTATAAATGGTAATAGTATATAAGAAAAAAAGGCTTGTCTAAGCTATATATTGCCAATTATATAAATCACAAATGGCAAAAAAAAATAAGATAAATATTTTGGGGTTTAATAAATGAGAAATATAATAAAGGGCCTGGCCTTTTTTGGGAGAAAGCTTAAAAAACAATTATAAGCTAAACTTATTGCAAATATACCTTTTTAATTATTTGAAATTACCTTTATAATAAAACGCTTTATATAAAGCTTTAATTTTAGCAAAATGAAGAACTAGGTCACAAATCCGCATATACTTTAGCTTAAATAGCAAACCAAAGGATTATGCCGATTTTTCATTATCCTTTCTCTTCAAATCTCTTTCCAATTAAGGCTTTATAAAATAAAATAAAAAATATTTTAGTTGCATTATATCCTAAGGTTTATAAAAACTTTCCTCACCTTTATGCAGCTATATTAAAAGCTTAAAACTCAATTACAAATGCAAAGGTAAAAGCTTTAATTTATACTATGCTAAAGCGCTATTATAATATTATTAAAGCTTATGAAAAATACATAAAATGGTAGCTAATATCATTAATTAAATTTGCCTCCATAATATAATTCTTATATAAATTTAAAAGCAGCGTGATGTGGCGATTTAACATTTATTTATTTTTGTACAAAATAGATTTTCATAGCGGATGGAAATTTGATCTAGCGGGTATCACGCCTCGATGATGATCCGTCATTATCGACAAAGAAATCCCACTTTTGTTATCCACAAACAAGTGAAACCAGACCAAATCGTGCTTGTTTCTCTTCAATCGGATCCTACTTTCCTGCATTTTTCCTGCATAAAGATCTGTCCGTCTCACCATCATCAAAGGTTTGAATTATCGCCGATCCCGAGTAGCTCTTGTGGTGCCCCGATTCATTTCAAGATGACAACAAATTGCTTCACCCCGAAGACGGGGCTCACCCTTGGGGTCATAGGATGTGGTAAGTAGCTTTGAAGTACCAACTGTGCAGTCTGAAACTCACCTGTTTAGGGAATATGGCGGGAGCAATCCTCTCAGGCGTGCTCGACTCCTGTGCCAAGACCCAGGAAGCAGGAGAAGAGCCTCGGATATCACGCTTCATTGCGACTGTAAACAGCGAAGGGTCAGCAAAGAGAGTGAAGAGCCGGTTCGCCCAATACTCAGACCGTCTTAAAATCATTCAAGGGGATAACGTCACGGCAATGAAAGAGGCCGATGTTGTGCTCCTAGGATTCAAACCTTACATGATCGACCTGGTTCTCACATTTGAAGGAGTACGAGAGGCTCTGGCCGGGAAACTCATCATCAGTGTACTGGCTGGTTCTCCTGTTGAGAAGCTCAATGCTGCTATTTTCCACACAGGGCCGAGGACTGCCGATGAGAAACCATTCTTCATCAAGCGAGCGATGATGAACATGGCAGCGGAATACGGAGAGTCAATGACCGTTCTCGAGACCAACCCACTCATCCCAGAAGATTTCGAAGACCTAATCAAATGGATGTTCAGCCAACTCGGAAAGACAGCTCCAGTAGCACCGGAACTGTACGATGTCGCTGGAGTCATGGCCGGGGCCTCAGGTGCACTGTTGTCAATTGCCTTCGATGGGATGTTGGATGGAGCTGTCAGTCAGGGAATGAAGCGAGCGGATGCGAATAAGATCTTGACGCAGTCTTTGATCTCCCTGGCGACGCTGTTGCAGAATGAACATCCTGCTGTTTTGAGAGAGAAGTTCTCCAGTCCGAAGGGGACGACGATCGCGGGTTTGTTGAGTCTCGAGGAGGATAGAGCGAGGTATGCGTACAGCAGGGCTACGATTGCAAGTTCGGAGAGGAGTAAGGAGATTGGGAATTAGAGATCTGTTATAGACATATCAGGTTCGTTTCCTTGTGATCAGACATGGGCATGGGTATACCCGGGTATACTCAAGGAGGTAGTTGGGTGGGTATTTAGAATTTAAAAGTTAGGTGGGCGAATACCCAATTGAAAATTTGTATTTGAACGAGCATCAGGTAATCTGTCACAGGAACCTATTACATTCTGTCCATACCGTGAGTAGCACGGGAACTACCGATCCTTATTAATAGTTGATACGGGAAATGCATAACCCATCAATACCCACGAATTGAATGCTCGTCGCGTGCGTGTTATATGGGAGATTCTCTAGGCATCCTAATTTGAATGATGGCTTTCTCTCTGTTGACGCGCAGGAAGGGCCGACCCGATTATTTGCAGTTGGCCCCCATTGAAGTCTTTGATGCACTCGTACCAAACACCGCTGTGGTCATGTGGTCGATCAAACTGGAACTCGTAAGGAGTATGAGAATTGTGGGAATTGCGGTACGGTGAAGCATCCTTCGCACCTTGGGCAGACAACAAAGAAGAACCCGTGTATGGATTGCGTTGAAAATGGGCTTTGGGTCAAGGTTGAAGGCACCTGGAAAAAGGCTTAGCGCCGCCCGGCTAGGGTGGACTCACAAGTCGCGATCGCGTGTTGGAAAAGTTAAATATCACGAACAAAATAAATTACTACAACCTCAATTTCTGCAATGCATTTGCTTTGACACTTCTCTTACAATCCATACTATGGCCACAGCCAAGGAACTGTTACGGAACATACCCACCCTTGCAGAGCTCCGCAGGGGAGCTACTGGCATCGTATACAAAGTGAATTCCCTCATCGTCGCGAAGTGTCCAACAATTGAAGGTCACGAGGATTTCGTCAAAGAGAATCAAATTTTCGACATCCTGACGCGGCACCCACCTTGCCCTGAGCTTGTGACCAGTTTTCTGCGCTTTGACAACGGCAATTTCCTGGAATTTATGCCTGGATTCTCTCTCTCCGAACGCTTGCAACGTCACCAGATCAAAGACCTGAAATCTACTCGGGTCTTATCAGTACAAAGCCTCGAGTCACTTTCGTTGCGCAAGACATGGATGAAAGCATTGGCTGAAGGTGCTGCCTGGCTCGAATCGCTTGGACTTGCTCACGGCGATCTAAAACCCGAGAATGTCTTGGTTGACAGACAAGATCACGTCAAGATTGGGGATTTTGATTGTACGAATTCCATCGGTTCAGAATTTGAAGCATGTATACCGCCATATGGACGGCTCCTCGGTAGCGAAGCGGGGTCAGAGGAAGGAACTGCAGGCAACCTTGGAGCTCGTACAGAACAATTCGCTCTTGGCTCCATGTTCTACTACATCAATTACGGAGTTGAGGTTTACGATGATCAAGACTTTGGCGAAGATCATGGACCAGTTATTGTCGAGCGGCTACAACGAATGATGTTTCCTAAACTCAATGGTGACTCCGTTTTGGACTCTATTATTGACGATTGTTGGCACGGTAGATTCCATTCAGTTGCCGCGCTGTCCAAAGCTATCTCGCAGCAGTGTGATCTAAGAAACTATTCCTCCCAAGCCATACCAGCAGAGGAATTTGCAGCACGCCGGGCATACTGTTTGCAGCTCGTTGAAGAAGGCATTCTTAATGCTTCGTCAAAGGTAGCTTAGATTGAAAGCCGGACAGAACACTGTATGCTTATCGATAACCAAGACATCTCAGAGTCCTTTGACTTGACAAAGGAGCTTTACGCTTGCTGGAGGCGAGAAATGGTGCGGGATTGGATAGAGAAAGGGCAAGGGGAAGGGGAAGGAGGTTGAAATCTAACGAGTTGAATTATGTTACTCTGTCCGTAGGGTACAAAGAGTCCATCTATACACGATAAGATGCATTCAAATTGAGCAAAATCAACTCCCTCATTGCTTTACGGATCCCATGATAACCCGCCATCCCCGAACGACCTCCATTCACGCATAATGCCCATGGTAGTCTGTAACCCACAAATCATCACTTACTCTTATGCCCACACCTCCTCATTCCACACCTCACACCTCCACCTCTCCACAGTATAGTTCCCATCCGACCGCAACCATACTTGTCCCGCACCCATGCTGGAGACTGATATCTCCACATGAAGCCCTTCTCCATGCCTTCTTCATCCCCTAGAGCAAGATACGCGTCGGACAAATTGTAGGTTGAGGGTAAGATGGTGTTGAAGGGCTCAATGGCATTGAGGTCGCCGGCTAGCAATAAGCCGTACACCGATGAGTCGTGCAAATACTTGGCCGCGATCTCTATCTGCCGAGGAGCCCAAACGGGTTGCCCCTGTTCGTCGCAGGTCCAAAGACGGAAATGGAAAATGCTCATATCGAGATTCCGATATCGAACTACAGTAGCTGTTGCAGACCAGGAACTGCTAGTTGATGCTTCAATACCTTCGCCTACGATGATGGATCCATTTTATTTGGCTCGATGCAATATGCAACAATCAAGATGACACAATTGAGAAAGATATGCAGGCTGCCAAGATGGAGAGCATCTACTAATAATGTTCACGAGTTGTGGTATATCCTGGTGATGGAATTATCAAGTCATAAGCATCCGGTCGCCAATATCGTCGTCGCCTTAGCTTCTATGAGGCCTTAGTAACAGATTCAGCAAGCCCATGGTCTGTGAAGTCCCTTACTCAATATGTAAACTTTTCTCCCCTCCTATGCCACATCAAGGTATCTTCATGAACCCGAAATTTACTCTGCTCAATGCCAAAACGCTCGCACACTCGAACGCATCTCCTAATATGGGGTAAGAAACGTCTCAAAGCTTGATCTTTGGCTTCATCTCCCATCGCTCCTTCGATCGTCCGGTGGGAAATCAGCAATACCTGTCTCACTGCTTGGAATCTCATCCCTTCACCCATGGCATGTCTCGCACACTCTAACCAAAGGGGATGAAAGCGAAAGGGCTTCGAAGTCTGAAGCCTCTCACCAAAAGACACGGCTTCCAAGTCCGCGAAGGCTTCGGAAAGCTTTGGCCCACAATTTGAGAGCAATTCGTGGTTTGGGAACTCTTCAGGAGTTATGACGCACTGTCTTTTGTAGAAGAAATCTCGGTAGTCGACAATTGAGGCATCTGTCTCGAGCACGCTGAGGAATTGCATCAATGTCCAAGCGAGACAGTCGGGATTAGGAAGTCGGTTTCGAGATACATAGAAAGTATCCATGATTGATGGGGCACGGGGTTTGTATTTGAGGAAGCTCGCTCGTATTTCGTGATTCGGATCTTCGAGTACAGACAGCAGAGTTTCAGCTGGCGAGTCAACGGGTTCTTGAGAAATGACTCGGATAATGTATTTGATGGCATGCGAGGCGGCAAGAGGATGGGAGTGGACTGCGTTGGCAATTTCCCCAAGAACATCACGATTGTAGAGTTCGCCATCCTGTTCGTAGTCGCTCTGTTTGACTGTTGCTTCCATGATGTCAACAATGTCATCGGTTTTCATAGACCAGAGACGAAGATGCCGGCATTCTCGATCAACTTCCTCGCGTAGTGTCGGACTTCTCGTGGAGAAGATGACTGTTTTGGCACCTTGTGGAATTGCCGAGAGAATCAGTTCGGGATCTGCTAGTCCATCCAAGTCGTCCAGTATGACCAAGGTTTCCGAGTTCTCCGGTTGCGACAACCACTCTTTAAACATTTCAATTCTTTCCTCCGCAGGCATTCGACTCCAGATATCTCTTGTGTCTCTCCCTTGGTACTTATGAAGAAGGACTTCAGGGCCGATATGCATGGCAACGTGTAAATAAGCTTCTTGAAGCATTTCCTTGGTGCTAGCTCGGAGGAAGAATATGTTCGTCTTATCCAGGCGCTGATACGCAACGTCAAGTAACATTTCGGTCTTTCTGTCGAGTCGTCAGCAACCCTTCTAGGCGTCAAATAGGAATAAGCCACAGAACATACCCGATGCCCCCAATTCCTGTAATGGCAACCGCTCCACCGTCTCCCTGAAGTTCAGAAATGAAGCTGTTGAGATTGTCATGCTCAGTTCTGCGACCTTGCAACTTCGTGTTCCTGGTAGTGGGGCGAAGACCCCTCCCTGCGTAGAAGGCTTTCCCAACAGGATTCGGATATCTGGATGCTGTTGGAGGAGGACGACCAATCTGAGACTGGAAGAGCGCATTCAGTACTATATCGAAATAAAAGAGAACATGAATAAAGGAAAGCTTGTTCATACCCTTGGCGCCATTTGTTTCATGCTTTTTCCGTCCAGCTCAACTTTAAGAGCTGTAAGATGTCTCAAAAGAATCCGGTAAACCCCACTGAATTTGGTACTGACTTTGCAGATACCTAGGTGGTCAGCTTCTGGAACAGACATCCCAGTGATCTGGCCGAAAGTTGCGGATTCTTGAGTCACAATCTTTTTTTCAGCTTGTCAGCCGCAAATTCTCAGAATACCCATCACAGCCATGAGGAGGTCAGACATACCTGGCGATTGAGGCCCTTGATATTCGTCGCTTGACTTTCGTACAAAGACGCAGATGGTAATTGAGTACTTAAAATAGTAAACTCTTCAGAGTTACTTGGGGCTTGAGGGTTATATAAACGAAGCAACCTCGTTACCGGATGCCATCTGACCCCAAAACTCAGTTTCGTAATATCGAGCAGAAAATTATGCCAACTAGCTTCAAGGGATCCGGAGTGGGGAGTACTGAGGAACAGAAGTGCACATGCTTTGATGGTCAGATTGGGGTAGTTGTGAGGATAGTTATTCAGCTGGACCATAGCCTGGGAGGAAGGATCAGTCAGTGCTTTGAGTTGGGAACGCAAAGCAAGAAGTACCTCTCTTGCAATCAAACCGCCTACTGAATGGCAGATAAGTAATAATGGCCTTCTTGCTTCCTAACATACAGTGAGTATTCATGTAGATTGCGTTGAGAAGTTTACAAACCTCGTCTGATGCTCGAACCGAGCATAGATGCCGAAGAAGGTCAATGGCCCAGTCTTTCAACCCGAGAGTAGTGCCTTGATTAGACTCGCCGCAGCTGTATCCAAACGTCATGATACGAGCAGTTTCGAATGTTGAAGTTTGAGGCAGCAAGTCCCGGAGCCACATTGTCTTCCCGGAGGACCATGTTTCGAAGGCATTTTCGTTTAGGCCGTGGACTGCGCAAATGCTGTGATTCGGTCAGCCTTCTCTGAAGTTTGAAAATGATGGAACCGCGAACGCACTCTATGTCCGGCCTGGATGGACAATTCAAGACTGTGATCCCTTCAAAAACATCATCGAAGCTCCAGCCAGCCGTACTGGGTATCAGAGCAGCCTGTCGATGTTTGGAGGAAGGCAGTGTGATTGTCCCAACTTGATGTGCGCCTTGGATACAGCAAGATATCGGTGGTATGTATGGCGCCACAGGAGGGCATGACGGATAAGTGCTCTTCTTCTTGAGGCTGGCACACAGCCTTGTTGCTAGAGTTGTGAACTCTTCGGGTTTCACGTTCAGGGGGATCTCGGTTACTCTCACAGTCTTCGTCGTCCGGGCAACCATGATTTAGTGAAGTACAAACACAGCACTCTACAATGTGGAAAGAGCGTGTGAGCACTTTGAAGTGTGCTGAAATTTATTTCACGACGACACTCGAGATATCTCGAGGCGTTGTCGGGCGTTAAACAGTTCTTGTTCATTGGCCGGGTACCCGAGCAAACCATGGTGTTGTGTGGCGCGTTGAGTTAACTGCATGCTCAGCCGCACCTCCATTCATCCATCCTCACCGAACATCACCTCACTCGAAAATCAGGCTCCACCAACATAAATACTTTCGAGGCTCAGAACCCTCACTGGCGAGATGCCAGACAGCTATAGCAAGAACGAGGATCATTCTTATCTGTAATCCGATCTCCGAGTTTTCATTTGAACTCCGCCGAGAGTATCATCTCTGTCGCAGTAGGACGATCACGCTTTACCATGGCTGAGGATCAGCATACCGCATCGTGGTAGGCAGATGTTCCGGCTCCAAAGCACAAAGACTGCTAACTGTATGTGCAGTTTGCAAGATGAGATCAAGGTCTTGGCCGTTGATGATGCAGATCTACTGAAGTTTTGTCGGCTTCTCGCATTCATCGACAGTCTGATTGTCCCCAAGACAATTTTCGACCGTGCTTGTCGCAGTCGTGCGATTTGGACAGAGTCTGGAGAGTTAGATTCGGTGCCCCCGAGCTACAGCAGAGTGCCCGATTGGTTGACTCGGTTCTGGGGCTCGACGAACATATCGCAAGAATCTCCATCGTTGAAAAAGGCAGTGAATAAAGGGCTTCTTTCGACAAGTCAATATGGTCTATTGACATACATCTGCCTTGAGGACAAATGGAGAAATACTTTAAGAGCCGGCGTACCTCCGGCGACCTCGTTGGAATATCTATTTGATGTCTTGGCCGTGGTCCTTCACGCCTTTCCCGAGTCACATGCAGAACTGCTCTGGGAAGAAGTCGAAGAACAGTTATGGGACGTGGTCCAATCGACAATACTGCCGCTACTCGCTGTATCAAGTGTCTCGGATATCTTGGAACAATTCCCGGCTCGCGATTGCTCTGGGGAGACCGACTTCATACCGGCGCTTTTAAGCCTTCTGTTACGCATATCCACACTCCTTGGAAATAACTGTCCAACATCAGTCCTGCAGCTACACGAAAGACTCTTTGAAAAATTTCTCGACCCATATCGAAATGTAGGCAGCCCTGCTCTGCGCGATGAACTTCCCCGCTTCTTATTTTTCGCACCAGCTGCTACGCAGAAGGCGAACCTTCGGCATCAGCGAAATAATCCACGATTCAATGCGGCTCAGATACTGAACAGAGTCTATCTGATGAATGACTACTACGGGGGTACTTCCAATGAGCCGTCTTTGGAGTACTTAACCTGGACGCCAATTTCACAAGGCAGGCCCTCCACGATGGAGATATTTGCCATGGCTGTCCGTAACGGCGCCTCGAATATCCACAAGCACTTCCGGAATCTACTATACAGCCTACCATCACAGATCATCACTCTTCTAGGATTTCTTGCTGCAAATCAACAATCCTTTGCAGTTGCTCGTGACTTGCTCGAGGCCAGCATTGAAGACATCCGGGAAACGTTTGGAATGAATTCAATGGAGTATCTCATTACCGGAATCGAACTTGTCAAATGCCACAACTTTCTGTTTGAAGAAATCGAAGGGGAACATTTGGCACGTCATCTCAGGTCCGATGTTTTTGGACTGGTTGGCCGGACACAAGACGTCTCTTCCCTCCACAAAGTTTATTTGGCGATAGTGCTCTCAGATTCTCTAATCGGGCAGGCGAAATACGATGAAGCGGAAGAAAACTTGTTGGTTATCTTGAAGAATCCGGAGATAGCGGACGACATGGCTGTATCTACTTCGCTTCGGTTACTGAAGATTAGCCGACGACAACGCAAAGCAACCCCCAATTTTGATACTTGGATGTTGCTGGAGAGGGCTGTCAGCTGCATTACAAATCTCTCTGATGATCTTATGTATGAATGTGTGGAGGAAGCGATGTGTCATATCTCCGTCCTAGACGAAGAGATGGCCCAATTACCTCGCGCGGAGGGTGTCATGACCACCATCAGTCAGATCTCTCTGAAGCACTACTCTGGATCGGAAAGCTCCAAAGAAAACCTGCTATGTCATATGGAGGTATTAAAAGAGTACCGAACTGCGTTCAAATTATTTTCAGTGACTGGACCGCAACTCCATTTCTCTAGACTCATCCGAGACGGCTTCCCACATGCCTCGATCTCGCTAATTGAACACATCGGAACGGCGAACTGGAATAGATTCAACAGGGTGAAGGAGCTGCCTCTCCGTGCTGACGTTGAGATGGATGAGACTTGTAACACAGACGGGAGAACAATCGCCAGACGATCGGAAGGGACCTTCACGGATTCTGCTCTCGGCAGCTCTGTTCAAACGGCTTCGAAGAGAGCACGGTCACAGATCTCGTATCAGTCCGTAGGCTCCGCCATTGTAGGAACCTTGGAAAACTTCCCGCCCCTGCCGATTCAATCGGTCAAAGGAAAAGCATTTGAGTGTCCAATATGTTTCAAGAGTTTGCGAGGCATTTGTAGTCCGGCACAATGGGAGTAAGTCAGGTGAATGTGGACATGAAGCTGTTCGCTGACAAGGAACAGACACCATGTATACGCGGATCTGCAACCGTACATCTGCATCGTGGACCAGTGTCCAGCGAGAATGGCGGTATTCGGTTCCCGGCTCGAATTTACAAGCCACATGGCCGAACACCAGGACGAAGTGGTATGGAGCTGTGGTGAATGTGGGGATATCAAGGATGATTCCGCTGCTACTCGCCAGCATATTTCAAAAGCACACCCACACCTCGAAGCTGATTTCACAGTAATTTCAACTGAAACCCGTCGCAATATATTCGAAGAGCATTGTCCATTCTGTGGCGTGATTCCAGGTGCAAAGTTCATTGGCCACATCTGTCGTCATCTCGAAGAAATTGCTCTCACAATCCTTCCAAAGGAGGTTGAGTGGGATGCTGAAGGCGAGAGCGACATAAATTCTTCGCTCTCCATCGTTGCCAACAATCATTCGGAAATGTTTATTCTACAACAAGAAGAGCTCTCAAGACAACGGCGGGAGGGAACACCAGACATAATTTTCTGGGGCGAGAATGACACTCCGCCGATCAGCCTGGATGGCGATCCTTTCTACAGGAATTGGACAAAGAAGTCGGCATCTGGAACTATTGACTCTGCAAGAGTAAATGATCAAGATGGAAATCCCGTTGGCGCTATGGATATCGATTCTGACATCAACTTTATGTTAAAGGACTTTGCAGAAAAACCCGGATTCGCATATCACGATTCATATGAATCTGAGCAGGCAAAAGCTTCTTTCACAGACAAAACTAAGAGAGAGAAAGCCTTTCTATACATGAAAACCAGGTTGGATGAATTGACAAAAGACCAAACGATTCAAACAAAACTAATACAATTCGGATCGCTGACAGAAGATGACGATCCCGAATCGCATCTTGTGGCTGGGGCCCAGAAGGAAAGACTCGGAGCATTCCATGAAGAAGACCGGGCAAGTAGTGTAAGTCTTGATTACCCACTCCAAGTTAATTGCCACCATCAACTCACTCCATCTTAGCCCAGTCCTGTTCCAATGATGGACCGGCCTCAGTCCTACCAGCGTCGACTAACAAATCTGTACACCGATACTAAAAGCTCGCATGATTTCGTCAAAGAGCCTAATGCAGAACATTCCGAGTTGACATCTTTACATCGCAAGTTACGTATTCAGAAGGATCGTCTGGTATCTTGGGGTCTACAATGGTCGGATCCAATGCGATCACCTAGTATAGATGAATCATTTAGCAAGGCCGGCCTAAGTGAGCTCGTGAGTAATGTTATGTCGACCGTCAGGGAGATTCTCGCCGAGGCGGAACCATTATGGCAATCTTCAAAGCAGAGGTCGTCTAACGAGAAGGGTCTGATCGTCTGGGATAAGTCGAGATTTCAAGACTTAGTCCAAGACTTGACTATGTCTATCGATACCTTATACGATATTGCCAGGACGATGAAATCCTCTCGCAAGCTACCTTGGGAAAGTGAGGAGAGCCAAAACAGAGGGCCCTCGCCCATCCCCCAGCCATCTTTCATTGGCGGGGGAGCACGACCGGCAGGCCCACAGAAGCTTGACGGATTGCAGTTCGGCGAAGTGCCGCAGAACTCGCGCCATCAATCAATGCAGGACTGGAGTAGACGTTTGCCAACTATAATGGACTTGTACAAGGAAGGTGTATCTGTCCCAAGAATTCATGCCTTTATCCAAGACCCAGCAGCTGGGTTCACACCAACGTGAGCTGTTCTTGTCTTTCCCGTGGTTATTGCGAGGCTGATGCAAAATAGACTTCACGATGTGGACACGAAGATAAGAGACGAGTTTCATTCACAGAGGGGAGCAAAGGCGGCTTTGCCATCTGAAGACAACAGTTTGCCCACAACTCAGGGCATTTCCACAAAGGCTAATGAACATAACGTTACAGGCACAAGTAATGACTTGACGGCGACTTTTGATCCATCCCCAAGAACTAAAGGTATGTTGTTCTATACTACCATTTAATGATACACTTCTGAATTACTCGTGAAGATATGTACGCGAACACGCGAGAAATACAATCGTTCTACCATGATCTCGTCGAATTTCAGAAGAAGGCAGAATCTCAGTGCCTTGGTCTTTCACTCGACCTGACTACAAATGATCGCCGAACAATTCGAGTATTCGCCCGTGATCTTGGTCTTCATTATGTAGACCTCACCGCTCACAATTACGAATTCTGCGCCCAAGTTAACAAGAAGCCGAGTACAGTCGGCTCTCCTCGTGCCAATGGCGCAACAATGAGTGGAACTGCCTCATTACCAGCTCCAGATTCAGTCTTGACTCCGCAGGGTTATTGGACTCTTTCGGACAAGAAGTCACCGGGAGTCTCTGAACTCCAGCTATTCGCGGATGAGGAAGTTCGGAAAGCCTTTGATGCCAGCGAGGACGAGCGGGACATTCCATCGCCTCCATGGACACCCAGATTTTCCAAGCCAGCTGTCGCATCAACTAGAGGAGGTGTGTCATACGAGCCAGGCCAACCAAGCTCTCCTACCGAAGGCAAGCCTATCTTCCAACTACCTCGAAAGAACGCCGCAATAACAATCAAACGACCTGACGGAACTCCCGTCGACCTCAGTAAAGCCCGTGAGCCACCAGTTCCAGGATCAGCAGAAGACCTCGAGGTGAACGCGGCGATAGCAGCTGCAACGATGTTTTGCATAGGATGTAACCGACAATACAAGTCTAAGAAGAAGTGGAAGAAGCATGTTGCTACTCATGGTAGCCTGCTTTTCCACTGTCGGGTGAAACAATGCGACGAAAGATTTTATACACTGGAGGCAAGGAAAGTTCATGAGGCTGGAGGCCACAGCAGTCGTTTCGAATCGTCGAGAGGTTGAAATGAACATTGAGCGAGACAGAGGATTCGAATTCCGAGGGAAGATATTGATAAAACAGGTCGGTCTTGAACTCATCCTCACAGCAAAGGGCAGAAGTAAGAAGTGCTAGGGCTTATGCGGGGTGGAAATATGTATGGAGGAGAGCGCAAGGTGATCAGAAACATGCGGGTTCTAGCGTGGTTTGACTTCCGTCCTTTATTTTGGACTCTGTAGTTTTGGACGCCTATTAGGTGTGGTGATGGTTTTGATGTAGTTGATTACTTAGACATGTTCTGTCAATTTCCTTGCACCAGATTGTAGTCTCACTCCCACGGCGACTTCAACGATATGTTAGCGCATGTAGTGGTCTCAATAAGACTTTTGAAGACCAAATTTCGATTACAACTCACTCTAAATCATTAATTACTACTAAGAATCAACAGGGGGTGTCAAGACTCCATACGCACGGGCTAATTTCACCAAAATCTAAAAGAAACTTTAAAATTAATATATATCTAATTTATAATATAATATTACCACTTATTACCTTGAATGGGTTTGCCACTTGATTTTTAAAACTTAGCGCATCTTTTAAGCATATTAGTAATGTAATCCTATATCTTTTACATCGTGATTTTATTTTACTCTTTTTAAATAGCCTCCTTCTGTGACGCTTGCCTTATAAAGACCAGTGCCAACGTTTAGCAAAGGCCTCATATATTACGTAAAAAGTAGTAAAAGTAATTAAGATTCTTTTAGAATTTATAATTAAAGAGGAAAGAAAGTAAAGAAGGAAAAGGAGTTATATATAAAAAGCGTTGTTAAGTTAATTTTGCTTAGGCGCTTAGTAATACTTAATTAGGAAGGCTCTTTTAAATGCCCTTTGATTTGTATTAATTGTTATATTACCCCCCTTTTTGGAAAAAGCTTGTTTTTGAGCGTGTATTTATTTTTTTGTTTTTATTAAGGTAATTATAATTGTTTATTTTATTATGAAACGTTTTAAGCTATTGAAGTAGCTTTGTAAGAGGACTTGTTTACGTTGGGTTATTGAGATGAAATTTCTGAATTTTTATAGAAGTATATTTGATGTTTGAGGCATTATATTAAATGAGATTAATGTTTTAATTTAATTAAGAGATTTTATAGAAAAGGCTATCTTGTTGTTTTTAGTAAATAAATAAGTTTTTGATTTCTTATTCGTTGTTTTCGGTGATATTAATTAATAGGGGTAGCACAGTTTATTGATTTATCAAAGGGTTGTTGGGGTTTTTTTTAAGTTTTGCCGTAAAGAAGATATTATGTACTTTTATATTTACTGGCAATTTTAGGTAATATAAGCTTTTAACCTTTTTTAATATTTGAAATGAACTATTAGTAGAAAAGTCCAGTTTCTTTAAGAGGCAAATGATTAAAAAGTAATATATATTAAGCTAAACAAAATTATTTATATTAAAATTAATTGCGCGGTAAAAGCGATTATAAGATTAGGCCATTTTTGCTTGGGATTTTAGAAAATTAAATTTAGCTATAATTTATGCCGTGCAATAGCGCGTAGCATATTTTATAGCTTATTATATATTTAATTTATTAGTAGAAAATATTAAGTTTAGTAAATTAATTTTCTAATTTTAATTAATGCGTAATATATATTTATAAATTATTTAAATAGTAAAAGACTTTTTAATAAATTATGCAAAAGGGAAATTTGTGCATAATTTATTATAAGAAAAAACTTAAACTAATCGTTTTGGTAATAGGAAATAAAAAGGCGGAGTTTTTGTTAAAAGTATTGGTTATATATTTTAGTTTGATTATTTGTTTAAAAGTAGTTGGCTGTGAAAAGCTGTTTTTTGGTGTTAAGGATTAAAAAAAAGGCGGTTCAAAAGCGGGAAATAAATTAAGGTCTTTTGTTAAAAATAATGTTAATTAAGGGGCTAAAGTATTTATATATATAGTATATATATAACTTTGCTAAATCGCGGGTATTTAAGGTCTTTTAATAAGGGATATTTATAGCTTATTTATTAAAGCGGTTAATAAAAACAAAAATATTATTAAATTTATATTTGTTTTTATTAAAACTATAATAATTTATAATAATTTATTTTTAAGATTAAAATAAGATAGGAAAAAATTGAAGGAAGCCGGGTTTTTTATTTTAGGGGATTTGAATACATCAATAAATATAATAATTGCGGCAGTATTATTGGACTATTAATATAATACTATATTATTAGTATTAAAAAAATAAAAATTATAAGGTCTTTTTAGTATTAAGGTAAGTTATATTAATGCGGTTATGTATTTCTTGAATAAGGAAAGTGCAAAAATGAGTAATATTGGGAATTATAAAGCGGCTATTGAAAAGTAATAAATTGCTTTTTATGTTAAGCTTATTTAGCTAATTTGATAAGGCTTGCTTTTATAATGTTTGTAAAAAGGGGGTTATACAATTGGCTTTTAGTGCTTAATATACTATTAAGAATGCTAGGGAAAGATTTATTATTTTAATATTGGAAGTAAAATTGTTGTTTTAGCTAAGAGAGCGGAGATTCTTGGCTATAAGTATAAGGTTTATTTGGTTTTTTTATAAAAGCTGTTGTAGGCGTTGTGTTTGTTTGGCAAAGTTTTGTTTATTGAGTTTATTTGATTTATGGAAAAGCGCGTTTGTTAATAGGTTATGAATATTTGGCTAATAGATTATATGAAATGGTAATTGGCTAGTAGTTTGGCTTATTATGCTTATTAGGTATTTAGCTATTTGGACGTTATAAAGTATTTTAAGATTTTATGATTTATAATAATATGGATTTGATGGGGGGTTTTTGTAAGTTTTGCTTTTTAATAAGCAAAAGAGCGTATAATGGCAAGTATCTTTTTGTTATAAATAGTATAATTAAGCTTTGCGGGAAGTATAATTTTTTTAAAAAAAAGCAATAGGAAATTAGTTTTTATTATATTATTAAAAAAGAATTCCTATAATAATTTTATTATTTGTATTTGTTTCTAAAAAGCAAAGCAAATGCTACTGATAATGCCAAAAGAGCGAAGCCAAAATGAGAATGTGTTTTAAGAGATTAAAAGCATTTTTGCATTTGTAAGTAAAATAGAAGGGAATATTGTTTTTTATTAAATAAACAAGAGGTTTTGTTATAATATTATAGTTTTTAATAAAATGCCTATAAAAATTACAAAAACCAAAAAAGGATTATATATTTTTAATAATATTAGGGTAAGTTTAGTTGTTAATAATAGTAACTTTTTTGGAATTAATCTTTAATTTGAAGGTTGAAATAATAAATCCTAAATACTTTATATAAATAATAGCGAACTTACTTTTTTTTTAGATTTACTTGAAGGCTTGTGTTAAAAAGTTTTTAGAAGACTTTTTTAATATGTAATTGATGTTTTAGGGGATTTTTAAAATAAATAAGAATATCGTTAAGATATATTATATAAAAATCATTAAAGTAATTAAAAAGAATATTGTTTATATAGCGCTAATATGTGGCAAGGCTATTAGTAAATTCAAATAAAAAAATCTTGTACTTATACGCTTTATATCTTATGTAAAAGATTGTATATTTCTTTAATGTTAGGTTTATTTGTATTTAATGAAATGCTTAATAAATGTTCAGTTTAATAAAAATGCAAGTATTGGCTATTTTAGCTAATATTTCATTAATCAAAGAAAGGGGATATTAATTTTTATAAATAAGGGAATTTAGTATTCGAAAATCGATATATAATTATAAAAATTCATTTAGCTTTTTAATAAAAAAAATGGGGGTAGTAAATGATGCCTAAGATAATTTAATGAATCCTTTTTTTAAATTATTGGTAATATAGTTTTTAATAGTTTTAAGCTTTATTATAAACATTTTGTATAATGAGGAATATTTGAGAATTGTTTTGCTTTTGCCTTTTAATTTAATGAAATAATTATATGAATAATACAGAGGGAGTATATTATTTGTTGTTTTATTGAATATATAAGTTTATTTAGTATATTTAAGTGGAATTGTAGGTTTAGAATTTAATTTAGCTAAGGAAACGGCAAACTGCGTTGGGGATTGGCAATAAATAACAAACTTAATAATTAAATCATTAATAGTAGCGGCAATATTGTTTTTTTACGTTTTTGCTTAATCAAAGACTTAATTTTTTAAAGTATTATTATAAATATTTTATTTTTAGACTTTTGTTTGTTTAATAAATAAAAAGATATGCCAATAATTAAGTAAATTTTGATGGGTGGCTTTTTTTAAAGTCTTTATATTCTGGCCTTTTGTTTTTTAATAGTAAAGGCATTAAGAGAGGGTATTAAATTAATTATATTTAAATTATTAAAGAATTGAGTATATATTTTGCGAAGTGAAGCTGTAGAATTACGCAATTATGTTTAACGCAAAAGAAAAGCAAGCTGGAAGGTATTACCACGTGATAGTGTCAACTTCGACGAATATAAAAAAAATGTTTTTATTGGAATAAAGGGGGTAATACGATTATTATTATTATTTATGAGATTATGTAAAACAAAAGCTGTGCTTATTGTTTGTAATATAGCTTATTTTAAAGCGGTATTTTTGTTAGTGTTTACACTACGTTTATTGTTATTTTACATTTGGTTTGATGGTTTTTTTATATTTTAATATATATAAAAATGTGAAAATGTGGCAAAGGCAGAAATAATAACGGAAATAAGTTTAATAGCGCTAATCGTTAATACAACTAATTGAACTTGAAATTAGAGTGAGCGGCGATAATAGTTATTGGAATTAATATATGGCCTTATTGTTAAGTAAGAAAAAAAATATATATATATTTTAATAAAAGCGGCATTTTTTTGGAGTTTTTATTATTTTATGGTGGATTATTAAGGAAAAGATTGTTTTGGAGGCTGTTTTATTTTGCGGAATTGGGAAAAGGCGGAGGTTAAATTATATTTGTTTTTTTAGTGGTTGAATATTTTTAGCTTTATTAAATTAAGTATTGCGTTTATTTTAGTATTAATTAAGCTTTTGATTTTGTTGTTTAGCGTCTTTTTAATGGCGTTATTGAATGCAATAATGGCGAAGATTTTGAATTTCAATTAAAGTATTATAAGTGGCAATTGAAGGAAAAGCTTTTGGCTAAATAATGCATTGTTTGCCGGTATTAAAAAGAACTTGATGTTTTAATAGTTATGCTTTTTCAAAAATAATATTATAATGTTTTAATTAAATAATAAAAAAGGGGATAAAAGCTTGTAAGTGCTTATTTATTATTAGGTTTAATATAGTATAATAGCTAATTTTATTATTAGTATTATTAAATCCTTTAATAGTAATAGTATTTGGCAAAAGGTGAATTAAAGATTTAAAAAAAATGCGGTTAATAAAACAATAATTATTTGTTTTAAAATCAAGAAATGCGGGTAATTTATATAATAATTTATTTTTGGTAAAGATTATTTAAGTAATAAAGGATTGTTTTTTAAGAAGCTTTATTAGATTAAGGTATTATATATTTTTTAATATACTTAAAAAGAGTCTTTTCTTAAGCTTGGCTTTTTGTTGAAGAAGGCGGCATATGCTTTTTAATAATATTTTTTATATATATCTTTATTATTATTCTTCGATTAATTATCAAAAGAATGGCTAGCGTTAATTTTATTAATTTTATAAAAAATAAAAAATTGCTAAGATGGTTATGTGATGTAATGGCAAAATGTATTTGTTGATAATTAAGCATAAAGGGTATTAGTATATGTAAAAGAAATTAATGATTTTTGGTATTGTTATTGTTAAAATTAGGAATCTTTCCGTTTATAATGCTTTTTTGATTTATAACTAATATAATTATTAAGAGGAGTAGGAAATTGAGAAATCATATTTATGATTTAATAAAAGTTCGATTTGGCAAAGGTTAAAGGTTCGGGAATTAAGTGGAAAGTCTGCTCAACTAATTGGCTTTGTATCGAGCACCATAGGGGAGGAGCTTCAGGAAGTGTGAAAGTCTTGAATTATAAAGGAGTATAGTAGAGCTCCCCTTAAGAGGGAGCTCCAAAAATCTAGTTACATAAGCAGTCTTGATTGGCTGCAGCACCATTAAGGCTCTATTGGTGCTACCAGCCAATAAACTCTTATTTTATATGACATACCCCCTTAGCTAAAAGCAATTATAAAAGCCATAAAAATGCTTAAATGTAATTTGTATAATATAATGGCGTAAATGCAAATTGCTATATAATTAAAAATAATGCTAATATAATTAATTATAATAAAAGCGTTATTGCTAAGGTAATAAAATTAAGCAAGTGAAATTATATTAAAGCTTTTATGCTAAGAATTTGCGTTCCCTAGCAATCATATTATTAAAAATAGCTTATACTAAAAAACGTGCTCCCGCCGCTGCTTTTAAGGTATTAAAAAAAAAAAGAATAGGTTTTAAACATTTAAAAATCCAAAATCAATATGCTAATATGCATAATATAACTAGCCGGCGCTTTTTGGGCTGCTACTCCTTTCCTTCGCTTGCTTTTCCCGCTTTCACCAACCTTTTGGCATTGTGTTATGATTAAAAAAGCTTATGCCATGCCATGCTTTTATTGCATTTGCAATAGCATGCGTAGCGCATTAGGCAATCTTTATTGCAATAAGGCATTATTAATATAATGTTTTTGTTATTATAAAAATAATAAAGCTAGCTGCGCTGCTGCGCCTTGGGCTGCTGCCGCCTTTTTTGCCGCTTATTTAATAGCAAAATTGATGCTAAAAAGCTTTTGCATATGTATATTATTTTATATAATATTAAATATTATATAAAAGCAATATGTAAAGCTTTTATTAACCGGCCATAGGCCCTTATCGCTTGTTGAGCTGCTATTAAAGCTGCCTTAAAGGAGAAGGAGATTAAGGAGGCTAAAAATAAAAATGAGAAAAAGAATAACTCTGCCTTCAATTTGTTGCTTTATAAATATTATTTTTGTTAATTTAAAATAATATTTAATATATTATAGCCTTTTTTTGCCAAAAAACCGCCGTGCCCCCCCCCTGCCTTATTTTTGGCGCTGGGGTAAATGATAGTGATAATATAATTGCTGCTATTAATATTAATGGACTTTTGATTGCTGCTATTGCAGCGCATGCTGCCGCTTGCGCTTTTGCTTTAGCAGAAATTAATATTTTAGCTAGCGCCGCTTAGCAATTAATAAACCTTTTGCTCCCACTTTTATAAATAAAAATGGCTTTGCAATTTATAAATCATAATTTAGGAATATTACCCTAATAATAAAGCGGCTTTGCAATCCCAAAATCGCAGTTTGGGAATATTTCCTTTATATTATTATAATACTGCGGGTATATTAAAGCGGCTTTGCAATCCCAAAATAGCAGCTTAAAATCAGGTCCTTAAAATTTATATAACTCTTTTTTATGCTTATTATCTCTTTGCAATATTGATTTAAATTAATATATAAAATGTATTAAATATAAATATAAATGTGCCTTGGCATTAACTTAAGTAAGCTTTTTAATAGCAGCTTAAGCGTTTTGAAGATTTAGGAGAGCTATGAATACCTTAAACTTTTATTAGGGCAGGTTTTTTATTAAGCCATTTGCTGGCATATTATTAATGGGGAAATATATCATCTAAAAGCTCCCCCTTTTATGCTTTTATCATAGCCATATATTTTATATATCAACATATCTCAATTTTATCAAAATGCATTAATTCTTTTTAATTATTAGCCAAATTGTTTATTTATTATCACAAAATATATTCCACAAAGCTTCCACATTAAGTGTTAGTTCCTTAAAAAAGCGCTGGAGCATTATTACCTCCTTTGCCATCCTTGCTACCCTTAATAATTCCGCTTCCGTTATTGAAATGGTTATAGTATCTTGCCTTAAGGCTTTTTAAATGATTGCACCTCCAAATAATATTATAATAAAATTTTGGGAAAAGCATTTTAATTTTTTATTATTTGCAAATAAGGCATTTAAGGCTATTAATAAATATATTTCCCAATTTTTGCATTAATAGATTATTGCCAGAAAGCGTGATTTAAATAAGTATTTAATAATTTATTTAATTGCTTTTGCATATTAAGCGTTTGGGTTTATTAAAAAGTATAATAGCTAAAAAGCTGCAAATGCAATATTTGGCTTTAGCATAATGGCTATATATAAGATTAACCTAATCTTCTTTTGGTACTTTTTAATCTGCTTTAATATGGCAATTTTAAAATTTTTAATTAAGTTGTAATTTGGCAAAGGCATGCTTGGGCACTTCCCATTTATTATATTAAATTTCCAAGCCATTTTTTTTATATAAATATCATGCATTAAAAACACCATTTTTGCGGACCAATCTTTAATTACACGCACCCCCAAAAATCATTTCACATTTCTTAGTATAATAAGTTTATAAACTAAATGCAATCCTTTAATAATTTCTTGTTCTTCATTATCGTTTAAGGCATAATATAAAACTTGAATATTATTAATGTAAAACGCCACAAAAATTGTCTTATTGGAGTTTATGAAGATATATGGCTTTTTTGTTAGGGGGTTAAGGTTTAATTTACTTAATATTATAATAAAGTCGTTGTATTATAGCGCAAGGGAATTTCTTAGGCCATATAATGCTCAATCAATTTCTATTATTATTCCAGGTTTTTTTTAGCTATTTGGGAGGTAACATAACATTAAGGCGCTCCTCTCATCATGTTTGATGTTAATAAATGCGTTGATTATGTTGAATTGCTTTATTTTTAAGTTAAATTATGCTGCAAGCGCTATTATTATTTTAAAAAAGCGTGCTACAAATATTATAATATATGTTAAAAAGATTATTAAATTGTTTTGCATATTCTTTTGCATTATAATGCAAAAGCAGCAGCAAATTAATTTGCTTGCTAAATTGATTTTATATATGAAAACCTATTTTAGTGAAATGGGCTATATAATGGCATTTTCCCTAAAAATTACTCTTCAGCAATATTAAGCTTTTAAATTAATAATCTCCCTCTCAGCGTTTTTTCTAAAATATTTGCTTTAAGCATGGCTATTTAGCTTATTCCAGTTTTTTGGAGCTTTTGAAAGCTTCCCTTAATATAGGTTATATAAATTAAAAGCAATTATAAGGTTTGTTTCCATTTTGATACTTAAAACAGCTATTGCTATTATTACATGTAATATAATTATGTTTTTGCCATTTGCTTATATTAAAATAGCTTTATAAAATATGCTAGCAAATTTCATTATGCGCAAATGGCTATTTTATCATAAAGCCATTATCACAAAATAATAGCCTTAAATTGCGAGTTTATCATGCTCCTTTCATACTTCTTATGCTGCATAAATTTGATTATGTTCTTATTTTTATTGCTATTATTGGCTTGCTTTAGCTAATATTTAAAAATTGTTATTTATTTTAATTACTATAAGCGAAGCTTTTAATAATTTAAGGACTTGCTGCTTAAAATCTTATGGCCTTTAATTTAATATTATAATTTAAGGATATATTTAGCGCGCTTCTTTAATACCTAAATCTATACTTTCATTATGTAAGGCGTTTTTCCCAAGCTAATCTTTAATTATTCAATTTTTAGCAAATTTTAAAATGCCTAAACTTAACCTTTCATAAGAAATTAGAATTTCATTATTGTTTTTGATGCTGTTTTTGTAAAAAACCATTTTATTTACCTTTAAGTTTTGATTTTTATAAAGGATTATATTATTGCTCTCCTTTTTTTGGCTCTTATAAAGAATCATTTTATTGCTTTATATTTCCTGGTTTTTATAAAAAACCATTCCCATTTCACTTTTTATTACTCCTAAGCTTATTAATAATTCAAAAAAATCAAAATCCATTAATATTATTGCAAATAATTTAATTGCCAGGGGAAGCATTTTTATAAGCGGGGGAAGCACTTTTAATATAATAATTTCTATTTTCATTGGCTTTTTAGCATGCATTTTAATAATAGCATTTAGCTTGGCCATTTATTCCTCCGCAATATTTTTTATAATATTGCTTATATTAAGCCTTATGTTTAAAAAGATATTATTCTTTTTTATTATAGTAATAAGCTTTTTTAAAGCAAAAGCGATTTAGCCGATCGATTTCTTTTTTTTCAAAAAGTAAAACTTTGTCTTATTAAAACAAATATTGCGCGTTATAATAATATGGCGTAATTAGGGCACCCAGATTTTATATATATTAAAAGTAATATAATTAATTAAATAACCTAAATGTTCCTTAAGGTCAATTTTAAAGCCTTTTTTGTTTCTTCCGGCTTTTTTATTATTTTTTATTAAGTAAGCATGCGCCTTATACACGTATTCCTTGCTTTAATCTGATTTTAGGTTAATTGATAGCCTTTTCATAATTAATGGATTATATTATTGAAAATAGCTTCAAAACTATTCCTAAAGCACTTAATTTAAGCTTTTCATTTTTCATTATGCAAATGATGCCTTATTATATAAGTAAACCGCTGCATTATATACCTTTGGATATAATTTCTTTGGGAGTTTTGCTTGAATGCGCATTTTAATAAATTTAATAATAATTTCTTATTTTGCATGCTTTAAATCATCAACTAATTCTTTGATATATGCTGGGGGGTTCTCCATTTTAATCCTTTCCCTTATTGTTTAATTTTAATAGCATATTATTTTAAAAATTGTAATAACAAAAGTGTTATTATCATGCCTAATAACACAAATGAATAATCCATATTAATGTCTTATTCAATGCTTGAAGTTTTGTAACATCGGCATAACATGGTTTAGCAATTTGCTCACCAAGGTCCAGCTAAATAGCTTCCCATTATACTTGTTTTTGATTATTAATAACCATTGCATTCTATTATAACCTAAAGAAAAATCAAACAAGTCCCAAAGGATTTTGAAAAATGGTTTAACCGCCTTATTCTCAAATTCCCTTCTTAAAATAACGTTTCCGGCATATGTTATAGCATAATCTTTGCATTTAATTTTAAAAATACCATTAAATTTTATTCTCCTCCTTATATGGAACAGCGCCTGAAATGCTTTTTCTTCAAAATAGCCCGTTTTTAAGTGCCATATCTTTAGCATTGCATAACAAGCTTGCAATAGCTTTTTATTTAATTAGAAACCTTATTTTAAGCTATAATAAAAAGTTGAATATATTATGGCTGGAAGGCGCTTTATTATCATTAGGTTATAAAGGCAATAAAAGTAATTAAAAGGCTTATATTCAAAAAAAATAAGGTTATACTTCCGCTTTAGCTTCCAAAGCATTACGCTATTTTGAATTTCCTTATATTTTAATATAATATCTTTTTCTAAATATTAAATCTTAATATTTAATAAAAGCGCTTTAAAAATGATGTTAATATTAAAATTAATTATAATTGCAATATTGCTTAAGGTTAGGTTTTATGTATTTAAATTATTTTTGCTTTTTAACATATTTTTAAAAAATTGCTGGCTTTGATTAATAATTAAAAGGCGTTATATACCTGCTTTCACATAATTATTATTCCTAAATTTCACAAAAATGCTTAAAATAAGCTTTTTCTTATTATTAACAAAATGCTAAGCACTACAATTGTTTACAAATATGCTATTTAAAAATGCATATAAATTGCCAATAAAATTTGCGACATATACTTTTATTGCTTTATTAATATCAAACAGCTTCAAATTAATAATAGCAGCACTAATATTTTCAAAATATTTGCTCTTATTTATTAATAATAATGGCTTTTTTTTTTTTTTTATTTAAAGCAATGCTTTTAATAATTCGATTAATAGGGAGGATTTTCCAATCCTCCTTAATAATTTCCCTTTATAGCTTGGCATATTTTGCTTTTTTAAATCTTTTGCAAGTTTCTTTAATCTTGTTATTGCTAGGGCAATTCCTTAATTTGTTTGCATAATTGCTGTTATAAGCGTATTATAATCTTTAGCATTTAATGAATGCTTGAAAATGGCTATTTTTGGAATTGCAAAAGCAATTGCTTTTTTTTAATTATTTAAAATAAGATTAATTAAATAAGCCTTGTTTGCTATGAATGCTTAAGCTTTTAGCATTGGAGGTAGTTTTAAAGCTATTAAATTTTTTTAAATGCTTTTTAAGAAAAGCATATAGCTCATTTGCTATTTTTTTATTTTTTAAACCATTTTTGAAATGCTTTTTTAAATTGGTTTTAAAAGCTAAATCATATTTCTTAAGCATTATATGATATTTCTTTTCCAAAATATTGTTTTTGATAATATTAGCTAAAGTTTAAGCGGCCCATGTTTTGGCATAAACTAAAGCTGCAAAAAGAAAATCTTAAATGCCTAAAACGCTTTAAACTTTTGGAATATTATATGTTTTAGTTAAATAATACCTTTTTTGCTATTTTTTATGCCAAATGCAAATTTCCATTTTCCTTTTCTTTTTGAAGGCATTTATTAAAGCTTCTTAATAATTTAAAATAATAAATAATAGCATAAAGGCATTCAAAGAAGCAAGCTCTCATTTAATTAACCTAATTAATGCTTGAAATCCAATAAGATTTTTTAACTTATTATTATTAATGGCGTTTATTAGGATTAATACATTAATAATATTATTAACCTAATTAAATAAGTATTAATACCTTATGCTGAAAAGCGTTCATTAAGCAAAATTATTTTAAAATTCTCTTATGCAAACTTCCCAAATTTCCTTAATATTATTGAAAATCGCCTTTTGTGGTTTGATAGCTTATAAAGGCTTTATAAAAGTCCTTTTCTTATTTTTATTGGCAATTTTTTATTTATAATACATTTTCCGCTTGCTATTGCTTATTAACGCCATTCATTTTGCAAATCAATGGTTTATTTTAACTTATATATACTTATTGATGTTAGGAGCTGCTGGTCAAGATTTAAGGAGATTTGAAGCATTATGTTCATTTAGGTTAATAAAGTTGATAATGCCCTTAAATTAGGCGTAATATTGAAATCTTGTCCACCATTGCGGCCATTGGCAACAATTGCTTAATAAAGCATTATCCTTATTAATTAATATATCTTAAGAAGATATTTTATTATTATTAAATATTTAAAAAATTTAAAAAAGTATTATTAAATTAAAAAAAGGGGGAATGTGTGCTTTTGAAAATTTTTCCAAATAGCGGTAAGTGTCCTTTAACACTTACCCTTGCTTTTTTTAACCTATAATAATCGTACCTTAATAATTTATGAAATAAGGCTATGGCTTTTAATTATTAAGCACCGTAGGGAAGAAGCTTCAGGAAATGTGAAAGTTTTAAATTATAAAGGAGTGTAATAGAGCTTCCTTTAAGAGGAAGCTCCAAAGATTTAGTTACATAAGCAGTCTTGATTGGCTGCAGCACCATTGAGGCTCTGTTGGTGCTACCAGCCAACAAACCCCTATTCTGTACGACACTTTGGCTTTTGGCTTAAATTGTTTTTATGTATTTTTTTAATAATTAAAAGGTTTTATATTATTAAAACAATTATTTGCGTAATTAGGGGGGTAGCTTTTTTATAAATTTATTTTTAAAACCGATTTGTTATTAATACCGGTAATATAAGTAAAGGTTTTGAAATTGTAGTAAAAGTTTTAAAAAAAGCTTTGGTAATTTATGCGAAAAGCAGAGTATTTGAAACAGGTTATTTGTTTATTATGAAAATTGGATAAAAATAAAATAAATTGTTTTATTAAATCCAAGGTATTTATAAGTATATTATTTTTATTAAATTTGGGTTTTAAAAAAGCTGGTTTTAAGAATATTTGTGTTATTTCTTTGATTTGATTTAATAATTAATTTTTTTTGTGTTTTTATTAATAAAGTAAATAGCATAATAACGCAAAATGTTATGTATTTGGATTTTTTATAATTTTGGGGAATACTTAATATTATTAAAGAATTTGTTTAAAAGGTTTGGAATTTTTTTAATATAAATAGTATAAGATATGAAGAAGATTTCAAAAAGAGATAAGACTTGAAAGGTGTTTTTGGGGAGGGGATAACATGGAGTATTATTATGGTAATAGCTTGACTTATTATTATTTTTATCATTATTATTACTTGGATTAAAAGGGGTAGCGGTTTGTTTATTTTTATTTTTAATAGGGATATTGGTATTTTTTTTAATAAAAGAAAAAGGAATGAATGAAAAAAGGCTATTTTTAAAGAAAATAAACTTTAATGAAGTACAATTTTGGTTGAGGCTTTGGAGTTGTTTTTGTATAGTAAGTAAGTTCTTAGCCATTTGTTTATAACGCTTTTTTTCATTTAATTTTCTTTTTATCTTTTTTATTGTTTATATATTTGTAATGGTTTGGTTACTTTAAGAAATAAGCTATATTATATTAAAAGAAAAAAAAGGTTAGGAGAAAGATCTTATAGGGAAAATAAATAAGGCGAAGGCAAAAGATATATCGGTGTCTTTTGTTGAAAAGTGCTTTATTATAAAAGGTTTAGGCTTTATATAATATATTGGGAGTACGTTTATGTAAAAGGGGATATTGTTTTTTTGGCTTAATTAAATTAAAAAGGCATAAAAAAGGGAAGCCAATATTATTGGCTTTTTTAGGTTTATTAATTGTTTAAATGCCATTTATTAAGCTGTATTTGGTATAGGCTTTTTTTATAAAAAACTCTTTTTATAATAGGAGTTTATAAAAAAATAAAAAAAGGGGAGGATATTTATTGTTTTTTCAAACAAATTAAAAAAAGTTATAAATAATGTAACATTTGCCTTATAAAAATTAATGCCAATGTTTAACAAAAGCCTCACATATTATATAAGAAATAATGAAAATAATCAAGATTTTCTTAAAATTTATAATTAAAAAGAAAAGAAAGTAAGAAAGGAAAAGGGATTATGTATAAAAAGCGTCATCAAATTAATCTCGCTTAGGCGCTTAATAATGCCTAATTAGGAAGGCTCCCCTAAATGCCCTCCGATCCGTACCAATCGTCACACCTTCATTTCCCCCTTAAAATCAAACACTTTTTGTTATAACCTTTACTTAAAAATAACCCAAACACTTTTAATTAAGTTATAATTAAGGCTCTATGTAAAATGATACAAGTTCTTTATATTATAAGCTTCTTTATACTTTTGCGTAAAGCCTTGTTTTCGCATGCCATGCGAAAGGTCATCATTTTTTTGTAAAAGCCATGGTTTATTGTTGATTTTTTGCATAAATTTAATAACTTAAACGTAAACAAATAAAAATCGGTTTATATAATAGATTTAAGCCATGGCGTTACCTCTGATTTTCACTTCGACCTTGTGAGGCTTCTTAGTTTCCCATTTTTGTATACGCCGGTGATATTCGTCTTTTGTTTTAATTTTAGGTTGTTAACAAGGTTTCCGAGGGTAAAGAAGAGTCTTAATCTTATTTTTATTATTATTATAAAACTTGACTTTATCAGCTTTTTTATACTAACTGATCCACGCAATAATATGAAATCAAACGCCTTTTAATAATAGCCTTTTTTGATGTTCTCTAGGTTGTCTTATTTCCCTTCTTTTTAAATAATCTTATTAAATGTTTAAGTTATAAGATTTATATACATTTTGTTTATATATATAATATGATTATAAAATTTAAAAAGGAGTTTAAAAACGTGATTTTCGTTATACTATTGTTTTTTGGCGTAATTTTTTTCGAAAATGACTTTATTCACATAAGCCATTATTGTCGGTGTAGTACCGGTGGATTACGCAAAGATATATTAAAGCAAAGGGGTTAATATAGTCTTTAATGAAGTGAGTAATAAAATCTGTGTATTCTTAAGAAAGTGGGAAATATCCCCTATTATATACTCTTTCAAATGACCCTTGTAATAAGTCTGTTATAATTCCGATTACCCTTTGGAATTGTTAGACCTTATATTTTTAGTAGTTAAGGCATAAACTTTGAAGATTATTATGGTATTATTTTAGTGGCATTCCTTGTATAGTATGACGAGATTATATAACCCTTATAGACTAACATTGGCAATATTTCTTTTGGAAAGATAGATTGGAATTTTAATATAATAAGAAGAAAGCAGGGGTAATATAGACTTTAATAAGTTAGAAAAAAAACGTTTTGTAAAGATAGTGCGTTGAAGAGTATAATAGTACGTAATGTACGAAGTAAAAAGAGCTAAAATAACAATGACATAAGAAATATAATATTAAAATCATTAAAAAAAAAGACCAAGAGGTGTTAAGAAACAGAATAATATAATAGCTTGTAGTATAGGCATGAAAAAGGACCGAAATTCACTTGTAACGGCTTTATATCAATTGTACTAGGGGAGTTGTTAATCTAGGGCCAGAAATCGACAATATATAGGTTAAGTAAGATCTATCAACAACTTAAGTAAGGCCTATAGATCTTTTTATTGTTCTTTTATTTTATATATACCCTAAGGGCTCCTTAGAAATTCACTCTCTTTTTTTTAGTAATAATAAATTATTGTTAGTATATTAAAATTTATTGATTTTGTACTAAAGTTGACGTAATCTTAAAAACCTTTTAATTAACAATTTTAATTTATTAATAGTAAGTTAATTATTCTTTAAATTAGTACTTGGACTTGTTCTAAGGTTGTTTTGGTATTGTATTTTAATGTTAACAATGACGTAGTGCTAATTTTGGTGTTATTTGGCGCTTTTGCGGTTGTTTATCACAAATGTTATGTTTAGTATATCTGTGTTTAGGCGCGTGGTTCGGAATACTCTTATGTCTTCGATAATTTAAAATTAAAGAAGTACAGCTATTGTACAAAGCAAAAAGAAGAATGTCGCCTTGTAAATAAATCCTTAAGGGCTATTTGTAAGTCCGGTTTATAAGTTATAGATCCGAAAGAGATTTAAATACGTTTTGTATTTGATGTGAATATAGTTCCCCTAGTTCGTTGACATCGAGTTTGATATTTTAATTCATATAGTCAACGCCAAATCATTTGTTTTAGCGGACTTCTTTGCCGCCGTAAAGTCAATTGCCGTTGTGTTATTAGTTGTTTTAGTAAAAGCACTAAAAACAAAAAACCAGCTGGCGTTTGTCTTATTAAAGGAGACTTAGGCTTTTCGGGTTAGATTAGGTCAGTTTACTAACACTTAGTTAGTATATAACTTGGTGTGGTATTTGATTTTAGTTAGTAACTGATTCGAATATAGGACTTGGGCGTTTAGGTTGGGACAATAGCAGTGGCTTTGGATTACGTTGACAAAATAATATTTGGCGTTTATATTTAAGCCGTAAAAGCTTAAAGTAAATATAAAGCTCTTGTTAAAGCGGGACCTAATAGTAAGCGCCTTTGTCGCGATATACTGGTAGTAAAGGAGGAAAAAGAGAGTTTAGAGTTATTTACGGATGGCTTATATAGTATAAGTAATAAGTAGGCCTTGTTTCGGATTGGCTTTGTGGTAGGTTCTTTGTGATAATACTTTCTTTAAACCCTTGTACAAGAGTAGCCCTCTATAATAAAACCGGTAGTTAGGTCCTTGTTGGAGTGTTGTTATAAGGCCGCTTATTGGTACTTTAAATCAGAGGGTAGATAAATACGAATTCAAGCTGTCTTTTGTCTTTGTAAACTAAATAATTATAATATATAAATAAGTAAAATGAAATGAGTAAATAAAATAAGAAACGCATATTAAGGAAAGTATATACAAAAAGAAAGGTAATAACTGTACGAACTCCTCTGTTATTGATTAGTGTCGGTGCAGTACCGGTGGATCACGCAAAGATATATTGAAGTAAAGGGGTCAATATAGTTTTCAGTGAAATGGGTAATAAAATCTGTGTATTCTTAAGAGAGTGGAAAATATCCCCTATTATATATTCCTCTAAATGACCCCTGTAATAGGTCTATTATAACTCCAACTACCCTCTGGAACTATCAGACCCTATACTCCTAGTAGCCAAGGCATAACCCCTGAAGACTACTATGGTATCATTCCAGTGGCGCTCCCTGTACAGTATGACGAGATTACATAACCCCTGTGGACTAACAATTATATATCAACTTCCTCCCTTAATATATGCCTTCATCTTTCGTTATAATTAACATGATTTAACAGCGATTTTGTGATATGTGACTTGGGTTTTATAAGGGTGTTTACGAACGGGATTTCAAAACAATGAATAAAGCATTTTGCAAATCGTTTTGGTAATTCTTAAGGGCTCTCCAAGTATTGCAGACTTTGATCTAATCCTCCTCTTTACAATACTACCAAGCTTTGTCTATTGTTTTTTTCATTTTCGACTATAAAACTTAAAAATCGAATTCTTCTTAAAAATAGCCCATAACAATATTAAGCCCAAATCATAAGCTAACATATTAAAAAATCAAGTCTTCCGTATAATCATAACTTCTTTACCTTATAAAGATTTAAGAATAAATAAGCAAAAAGAATCTGATCATGTTAATCGTTCCATAATTACAAGTGTTATTATTATTTACATTTTATAAAAGAGCGTGATTTTCAATTTTAGTGGTTTTGGCCTGTGTGCATGGAGTCCTAACACCCCCTGTTGAATGTTGTGAATAGGCTTCATGTCGGAGATGAGCCGAGATACCGTGTATTATAATGTAGGACGGAATTTTTATTCATTTTCGAGAATCGAAAAGCTCCCCTCAGATGCTCTGCCCTTCACTCTGATTGTGTCCGATCTTGAATTGTTTCATGATTGACATATAGAAAGGATGTATTGGCATTTGAAGTCCCTTTCAGACTCGATTTGATCGCTGAGGCTATAGTCAACCATGGATTCTTGATTTGATAGAAACAAAGAGGGGTGCTGTAGAGCAACATGGTAGAGATCAGCACAGTTCATGATAGCCAAAATCACAGATCGGGCACCGAGGTGATGTTCGCCATGACGGTGCCTGATAGTCTTGAGTATTGAGGTGGATCTCTGACTGGCGAGATACTGAAGTGTCTTTATATTCATGTACAGCGTAGCTTCAAGAGCGAATACCATGAACATTGATACTTGGGGTGAGGAGTGCATAAGACACCAAGTCACTTTCCATATTTGAGAGTTTCTTCTTGACCTGCGATGATGGTAGGCCGCAATGGGGAAATCCTTCTGCCCATCTATCATGATAAGGGGAACATGATACTAATAGCCTACATAACCACACCTCACCTTCACACCAAGCTGTCCCGCCACTTCCTCAAAGCCTCGCCAAACCCACAATCCTCCTCTTTCTGCTGCATACCACTGCCCAAGCTCAACACCTCCAAGTCCACCAACGGGATCAAACTCGGCCTCCCGTGCGCACACTGGAACGGAAATTTGCATTCCGCCAACCTCTTCACAAGTACCTCACACTGTTCTTTGCTCAACACATCATTGAACATAATCGCACTTCTGCAAGCTCTTGAGTTGATCATGTCGAGGATTCCCTGTGGACAGGTATGAATCCGTTGAAGCCAATCACCTACAGCGAGGGGAGGAGCTGTTGCGGAGTGTTTGTCGTGGAATTTCCAGAGTTCGGTGCGGATGAGATCGATGAGGAGGCGTGGCGACGATTGACAGCGTTCGAGAATAGAAGGTGGAATTGAGTGGATGATGAGGCGAGACGACGGGGAATTGGGTATGGACGGGGAGATGGAGAAGAGCACGCCCCAGTTGAAGAAGTGTTCTTGATAGGTTACAAGGAGCCGGAGCTCTTTTGTTGACAGGTCGAAATAAAGGGGTTTTGTGAGGGCGGCGGTTAGGATGCCTGGCTGTGCAGCCCCGGCGGGATTTGATTGAGGGGGAGTGCAGAGTTCTTCCATGAGCGCCTCTACTCGAATGCGCTCATCTGCTGCGTGTTGGTCGACCAAGACCAGCATACTCGCGCCCCCAGGTTCCGAAGCGGCTCGGGTCGCCTGCAACCTCACTAATATGAACTTTTGGTCCACCTGGGATACGAACTCGGCATGGCTCAAGGCATCCTTTGATATTCGACCGTTGATACCAGAAGACACCTCCTTGAAAGCCCGATCGATATCGGAATCGGAGCAATGATGGCGGCGGCCACGCAGAACATTTTGAGTGGTCGCATCATGACAATCAAATGATATCTGGGGGATTGATGGTTCGGCTGGAGGGAAGACTGGATTATCCCAGGTCTTCAGCAGGTCGCGGATCCACGGACTTGATGTACTCTGAGGCGGCTTTTGACTCGATAGGTAGGTAGTCAATCGTGGCGCCTGCAAGCGGTAGGAAGATTGGCCCGTCAGTGCCACCGTCAGGCCAGTCCGCTGATTGACGAATGTCTGGACTCTTGTCACAGGGTTGATCCACGGCACAAGTTCGTCGCCATCACCAGAAGCCTTTCTCGGACTCAATCTTGGGGGCGGTACTGGGGGCGGGGGTTCAGATCGCGGCTTGGGAGGGAGGGCGACATCGTTGAAAGGGGCACGAAGGAGCTTCCCCGCCTTTGAAAGCAGAGGCTGAACCATTGGCCCCCGCGGAGAGGATACCCCATTGATCGAAGAGACATCAGACAAGGAGGGCGGGGCTGTTGCAGGCCTCGAAATCTTGCTGCTGTCGAGATCTTCCACCAAAGTTTTGGGAGTTGCTGGTCGTGAGACTGCCCCTTTCTTCACCCGAGACCACGAATCAAACGGAGAATCTGTAATTGTCACACCCTGTCGAAAAGAGGGTAGCCTGAAACTGGATCCAAGAGAATTCAGGCGATGGCTTGTTTGTGTAGACGGCTTCCTTGCTTTTGCTGGTGAGGGCATGTTGGATCCAGCCAGAGAAGAGGATGCCGGAGTTCTCCTCGAATTCAAACCTGTAGGCAACGAAATTTCGCTGCCTTTATTGGACCGATGGCTGTTGCTAGCTTTCGGACGGAAATGATTCCTTGCGAGAAATTCCAAAATCAGAACTTGCAACAACTCCAATATTCCGGTCAAGGTTTGCTTCTTCTCGTCTAAGATACCTTCCACACCAGATTTTGATTCTTCGGGGTCGGATATTTCAATGTTGATAAAGAACATGGGCCACCGGTCAACACCTCTCTTCACGCCTTTCAACTCCTGGTGGGTGTATCCGTCACCTGTGTACCGTCCGTCTTTTGCTCTTCGGTCCTGTTCAGCGGTATGAATTTCCTCTACACACTCTTCAATCCCGAAAGCAGAATTGGAGAACAAGCGGTTGATCTCATCATGAAAAACACTCTGACCCGTTGAGCTTAGAATTGGGTAAATGTCAAGGGATAAGAACTGGACATGCTTTGTAGCAGTTGGCTCCAATGAGATTGAACCACTGATATCAAACTTCGGTGTAGATGCATGGATTGAAATCCACGAGCTCTTCTGGTCTTGAGAAATGAATGAGGCTTGTGTCAGAATGTTGCACAGAGAGGACACGGATATTCTGCCCGACTGGATCGGCATCGATGAGGGCCGAACCCCCCACTTGTGAGTTGTCTGGGAATCCCGAATACCGACCGCAACTGTTCGTGGCCATGGAAGAAGAAGCCCGATAACATCGCGCCTCAGCATCTCCCAATCCCTAGAGTTTCCCCGTTCCTTTTCAGCAAGAATGGCTCTCTGCTTGACACGGACTGGCATGTTCCCGAAAAGATCTCGAACAGCGACCCGAGTCCCATGACGACTTGTAAAGTGCTGCTGTGCGGGGGCAGGTGTTTGACGTGATATCACCTCGGATTTGTGCAGTGTCAAAGTATTGTGAGATCGGTGCAAATGATGATGAGATGTAATGGAAACCAAAGATAGAGCTGATAAGGATGCAAGGAATGTTCCACGGCCACCATGTACTGGAGTCTGGGCATCGAGCTTGGATGAATCTGTCAAGATTAGTATTGCATCTTGCGAGAAGTTTGGCACGAACTCACGGTACAGCTTTCCAAGATGCCCATGAACTTGGAATTCCGAAGGCAATATCCCAGCTCCATCGTCTTCCACCGAGCAACTTCCTCGACTGTAGTCAACACTGATGTCGATTTTGGTGGCATTGGCATCCAGAGAATTCTTGATCAGCTCACAGACGACCCCGTTGAGGCTGGTAATGGTGATAGATGATTTGATCTGAGCAACAACATCTGGCGGAAGTGGTTGAATAGACATCTTGAGGCGAGTTAGGGAGCAATATCAGAATGCTTCAAATTCTCATGAAAGGCGGATCGAGACTTGGTGGCACCTTCCTGTAGCAGAACGGTGCAGTTGAAGACATAGTTTTTAAAAGAGGAAGATGGTATCGTGCATCAAGGCTGTCAATGTAACATTTCGGTCATGTACAATTTTTGGAATCAGTATGTGACCAAGTATTGCCGGACTCTATTTCGGTCTGGATGAAATGTGATTGATGGAGTCAACATCAGTCACGTGAATGTATTACATAATCACAGCCTAGCTCTGGCGGCACAACGAGGCTGCGTTCTCTTCAATTCAAATCGATAGCTCCCATCCCTTTCCTTTCCCTTCACGACTCCTCAGCCCACCACTCCACTCCACTACACTCCACCCTCACATCAGCAATTACCTAGTGTTCAAAATCTCTGCTTTCTCGAGAATCTACGAACGCTCAGAGGCCACAAACTTACCAACCGTCAACCATCTCCATTTGTTGTATCCGCGTCATCTCGTCGTCCTAACAACATCAAGACCACGCACTGTACATAGCGATGGCGACCGAGACAACACCACCACAAGCACATGGTACGAGCTCAAATAACGCCCAGCAGCGCTACTCTTTCATACATTTCCCCAAATCCGAATCTGCGGCCAAGTCTGCAACGCTACAGAGCCTAGCAGCTGCTGGTGGTACCCCTCCAGCAACCCAACTGACCGAAATGGCAGACCGAACAGACAGACCAGGACGGCGTCGACCTTTCTCAACATGGATGAAGAAGCTCACCAGTTTCAAGGGCAGCTCGTCTGGGACTGCCGAGCCAGGCCAACCTACGACTTCGAAACGAAATACCTACCAGATGAAGTCCAATTCGAAGAAGCAGACCCTCTCCAAGAACCACCCATATCCACAGTCCGGGCATTTGAATGGCAACGGTGACGCGCCGAATGGCCATCGCTCATTCTCGACCGTTCCTACCGGCAATTCGATCAGCACGTCCTCAATTGATCGCAGACGTTCTTTGCGTTCCTCTGTGGAAGGGCTTTCCCCGCCGACTATTGGTAACAAGTCCATGGCGCCTACGATGTCAACTGAACCCGAGAGAGCACATTCAGACGCGGCACCTTCACATGCGCCATCATCTGGGCAGGGAACGAATGCCACAATCGGCGGCGGAGTTAGTTCTGGCAGAGGCGTTGACAGCACATTCTCTTCACCTGCTCCTTCCGTACGATCGCTGACTACAACTCTTACGACTATCCATTCTGCAGCTCCGAATGCGGTAATCAACTCACACAATAATAATCATGGGAACAACACTCAAACTGTCCAATTCTCCCATCAGTTCCCTACTTCACCTCCTGCCACAGCCATCCCGGCGCATTTGGTACCTCAAGCAAGCAGCGGTGGACACCCCTCAACGTATAGCACTGCTACGGCTAACAACCTTCTGACTGACAATGCTTCCATCTTGACACTCGCATCATCATCGAAGAGACGGAGAAGACGATCAATGGACACCGATGCTTCAGTCCGCGCGCTAGCCCCATCTTCACTGTTTGGTGGCAGTCGAGAAAGTCTCCCGCTAAGTGTTTTGAGTGCTAATATCGAGGCTTCAAGCGGTATCGCGTCAACACCACACCAGCCGAGACCAAGTGTTGGTGGATTGAATGAGAGAGCCAGCATATACTCCGCCACTGGTGTAGCACCGGCCTTACCCAGCGAACGAAACAGTTACTACGCAGGAAAGCAGTCGACCGCCGCAGATGGAGGCAGTGTCAAGAGTGGTCTTCTTGGGCATGGGAGAAACGACAGCATCAGTGGCAGCATTGGGGGCATGGCGGCTACAGGAAGCCCATTGGCAAGTCCGCGAGAAGCTATAGCAGCCTCGAATGGAAAGCTAAGCAGAAGCAACTCTGCATGGGGTGAAGGTGGAGAGGGTGAAAAGGTAGGATCAAGCGACGGCCAGGCCACCGAGACTGAGAGGCCGACCGAAAATGAAAAGCATTAGGCACGAAACTAGACGGCGGTTCTATTATACTTCACGGGGACAATGACAAGATCGGTGTTCAGGTTTGGGGATACTGTAGGAACTGGGGTTGAATGGAGCCGCGATAGGCTGGAGTCGTGGGATTGATGGTCGAGGCTTGTTGAAGATACCCGCTACGTTGATAATGCATTGCATATTGCAGGCTGTGCAAAAAGCCCCACGCAGGGGTGGGGTTTGATGGTATCTCGGTTCCTGTGATTTGAGTTCGTGCTTGATATTATTACATCGGTCTAGCCAAAGGTAAATACTGAGAGAGCTCCATGCGTCGCACATTTCGGCCCCACGGAATCGCAATTTTTACGCTTCAAGTTAAGATGAACGAACCCTATGAACGAACCCTCTTAAGTTTCGCCTTAACTTACTTTGTACATAAGATTAAAAGTCTTCAAGGCGCCGACGGTGCGAACACGAATTAAGAGCTGGCGCTGTATATGTCCCTTTTAAGTTCTCGCTTCGGAGTCTCACCGGCTCACAGCCTCACAGTATGGATCTATGAAGCATCCTTGGTAATGTCGTAGAGGATGTGGATAGCATCACGGCTGTCATTTAAGGAAATGGAAAGTTTGGTGACGGGTATTATGTGCTAAAAGTTGAAGAGGACTGGTTGGAAGCTCACACCATGGGCCGGAGTGCCTACATTCATGACTTTAGACATTTGGCTCGGGTTATGACGGTGATCCAAACACTGCGGCTACTCTTTAGGGAGAAGATCGTCTGCTGATGAGAGATAGGATGACATACATACAAACCCTACAGCCTGCCAGTTCAGCTCATCTCATCTTCCAGGCAGCTAGTTCTCAAGGCCGACGGACAGCCGATCTCCTTTTTTCTCCTTTTTTGTTTTGTTTTGTTATCTGGTGTCTGTGGGTCGAGAATATATTAACTTTACAGTTGAAAAGTGACTTTGGCATCCTTGCCACATCCACTCATCCTATAAGTAGAGTATTCTACAAAGAAGCACAGCCTTCAACCGCCCTACTGCACAGCAAAGAGTATAAATATATGTCGCCCGAATTACGAGATCCATCTGGCCTCTTCGCTCAGTCTTTCTCAGTGCTGATTGGCAAGGCTTTTATGTAGGTCAGATTTAAGTTTGGGCCCGCCGATCTGCATTGCAAGCACATCCTTGGAGAAAAAGCGGGAGATATATGGGCTTTCTGGAACGCTGCATCTTTCGTCACCATGGGAGGGAGCGCACCGCCTCTAAGATCACGGGCTAGTTGGCTGGAATCTTACGCTGGAAAGGATGCTGCGGGTTTAAAGTATGGCTTCGTTCCTGCGTTTGGGGCTGGATGTTGGAAAACCTCTCATTCTTTCTCGTGTATGCGTTTGCTGGGCTCGGTTGTCTGCTCTTAATGTAAGCTTGTACTATGTTGACGCACTTCCTGATTTACGATTGTTCAAGCACTTTTTGTCTCCAGTGAGAACAGAGTTAGCCCATGGGAAATACACTTTCCAATGAGTATAAAGATGAAGCAGACTGCACAACTTTGAACAGTTTCGATTCTCGCCTATTTTTCTTCTACCAAGCTCGCATTTCGAATCACTATCAGCTAAGAAATGGCAGACCCATCCGTCACCAGAGTGCTGACAAGCACCCTCCATTCAGAAGATGTTGCTTCGTACTTCGACAGCCGTTCTTTTTGCAATCGCAATTTCCTGGCTCGGGTTCGTGGCAGCAGATACAACATGTCACAACGAAACCTTTGTACCAGACGCCATTCTTCGAGTTACGGAAGCACCCCTCGCGCAATCATGCTACCCCTCGAAGGCAACAGCGTTGGTAAATGGGACATCACCTGGTCCGGCACTGAAGATCAAAGAAGGGGAAACGTATTGGATACGGGTTTATAATGATATGGAACACAACAATCTAACAATGGTAAGTGCCTCATGCTTTCAACTTGTTAGAATTAACACTGACTCGATGTGAAGCATTGGCATGGCCTAACAATGGCAACCTCGCCTTTCAGTGATGGAACTCCACATGCTTCCCAATGGCCAATTCCCCCACTCAAATTCTTCGATTACGAAATGCATGTTCCAGTTGGAATGGCGGGGACTTATTTCTACCACAGCCACGTCGGCTTCTCAGCAATATCCTGCACCGGTCCTCTCATCGTCCAAGATAAAAAAGTTCCGTACAAATACGACGAAGAAAGGATTGTGTTCCTGCAAGATGTCTTCACCAAGAATGACAGTACGATTGAGAAAGGTCTTGTAGCCAACCCGTTGTCGTGGAGTGGTGAGACGAGTATGATTCTGGTTAATGGGAAGGGAGGGGGAAGCGCGAATGGGACAGCTTGCAATGCTAGTCTTGCTGGTATTGATGTGATGCCTGGGAAGACGTATCGGTTGAGGTTTATTGGGGCAACTGCTCTTACTCTTGCGTCCATTGCAATCGAAGGACATGATATGACTGTCATTGAGGCCGATGGGTATGCCTTTTCACAATCTGGTCTTCAGCTTTACAACTGACAGTTTGAAATCAGATCATACACAGAACCCCACAACACCTCGTTTCTGCAAATCTACACTGGCGAACGATACAGCGTCCTCTTGACAACCAAGGCCAAGCCCGAGAAAAGCACCTACTACATGCAAATCGAATCCCGGGAACGGCCAACTCTGACACGTTCCTTCGCAGTCCTCAACTACGGCATCCCCTCCCCACCAACAACATTCTATCCACCTCCTCAACCACCCATCACGGTTCCCGATATCACCCGTGGCTTCCTGGACTACCAACTGACACCCCACTCCGCCAACAAGCACATGGCGCAGATGCCCACTGCCGCGCAAGTTACCCGAACGATAATAATGACCGTCCACCAACGCGTCGACGGCGCCACAACATGGATTCAGAACTTATACCCTTGGACGGAAACCTTCCCAAAAGAACCATACCTCGTATCTCTATACAAGAACAACGCCTCGAATTTCCCCTCCATGGAACGCGCGCTGGCAAACAAGGGAATCGATCCCGTGACCCGAGTGTTCCCGGCTCAGATTGGAGAGGTAATCGAGATCATCATCCAGAACACAGGCGCCGACAAAGGCGGTCTCGACGCCCATCCGTTCCACGCTCACGGGGCGCATTACTGGAACCTGGGTTCTGGCAACGGGACATACAACCAGTCTACCAATGAAGCTCTCTGGGCGAATGCAACCGGGAAGCCAGTGAAACGCGATACAACAGTTCTATACCGCTACGCCTCAACTACACAGAATGGCACGGCGATGGGATGGCGTGCGTGGAGACTGCAGGTTACGCAGCCGGGGGTTTGGATGATCCATTGTCACATTTTGCAGCATATGATCATGGGGATGCAGACGGTGTGGGTGATGGGGAATGCGAGTGAGGTGATGAGTGTGGATCGGGTAGATGTTAAGGGGTATTTGGAGTATGGGGGTGATGTGCTGGGGGACAAGAACAAGTGGCCGAGTGTGGTGGAGTTTCAAACGGGCGGGAATTGGACGGATGGGCAGTAAATTTGAGAGCTGAAGAAATATTGTAGATGTTCTTATAAATAGTACTGTGTATTAATTTTAGATACTTGAGTATAAGAGTGTCAGGGGAAGCATCGATAAAATACAGGTGGATGGTCACTTGACTGACCGTTATCATAACAACATTTTCCGTACTTACCTCAGCTGAGACGTAAAGCCAAAAGCCAAGTAATTAAGTTATAACAAAAAAGCAATACAAGTAAATATAACCCGGTTTTTCGATCTTATGAAGTAAAAATACACATCCTATTATAAAAGCATGGCAGATAAGTGACACCGTATTTCCTTTACTTATTTAATGTGACGCTTGCCCTATAAAGACCAGTACCACGTCGTAGTAGAGGCCTCACATGTCAAGTAGAACGTAGTGAAGGTAATCAAGGTTCTCTTAGAATCTACAACTAAGGAGGAAAGAAGGTAAGGAGAGAAAGGGGTTATGTACAAGAAGCGCTGTCGAGGTAATCCCTCTCAGCTGGCTACTAACACCCAAATAGGAAATCCCATCCGAGTGCCCTCCGATCGTGCCAGTCGTCACATTTAAAGCTAGTTAGAAACACACCACGATATATGCAGCAGCATCAGGAGCTGCTTGTGGGTATGGGCAGGCGACCATAACGCCTCACTATTAACAAGTGCATTATACCTAGACTTCATTTAGCTACGAACTATTATTAACTTATTCTTAAGCTATATTGAAACTAGACTCATGTGTCGGTCGAGTTTTAGAGATCAAAAAGAGTTGGATGGCAGTAGAAGTCCGGGATTTGGTTCGAAGGTGCGATTAAAGCCATGGTTATTACAATTGATACTGTTACCCCTGATATGAAAGTATAGCGGAGGTTGTGTAGGGATTGTAATGTGTTAATCAATTACTTTGGTGCGCTGTTATTATTCGGAGGTTCAGGCCATTTAGTACAGTTGTGATTTGCTGGCTGAGGCTGTACAGCGAGGCTGCAAGGAAAAGCTGAAATTTTGGAGCTGCAACTCTCAATGTCGAATGCTTTCCAAATCATGAATAATCCACGCCAATTTTCGAAATCGAGTCTACGCGTACGCCGCCGTGAACATTCTGAAAGGCCTCACAGTGATCCTGCTACTATGCCTGGAACACTCAATCTCCTCGACCGCAATCCAATTACGTACGAGTCCGCCGCCAGCGATGAAGACAATATTATCAGCAAGGTGGCCGATGTAGCCCATACCAACTCTCTCTACGAGTACCTTTGGGAGCAAAGACGATCTATCGAGGCTCTTACCGCACACCACCTCGGGCTGGCCAGTAAAGATAGCTGCCACGTCTTGGACCAGCGTACGTGGATCTGAGGTTCCTTCAATGTTTGCATACCGGTTGAGGTGAAAGAGACGTCTGGCAGTGTGTCTAGGGAAGTTCTTATGCGCTGCCCTATGTCACATAAGCTCGCTGAAGTTAGATACCCTGGCACAGTAAATGAGAAGATCAGTTGCGAGGTGGGAACATATGCATGGATGCAGGATAATTGTGGTCATATCCGTATACCTCACTTGTTTGGCTTTGGCTTCTCGGACAACCGCCATGTAAGTCCACTCCCCGATATAGATATCCCAATCAGCCGACAATACTAATCAATTTCGAACGCTTAGTTTACCCACGCAACGCATCGGCCTTTCTATATCCGCTTTTTGTGCATGGCTAGGCGCTACCTCTGTATCCTCCTTCGATATCCAGTCCCTTCCCAATACACGCACAACCCAACTTCACACAATCTACTCACAGGATACATGCTCTTAGAATACTTCAAGCCAAGCACAGGGCAGATACTCTCTAAGACCTGGAATAAGCACCGGGAAGATCGAACCAGAAAGCAGAACCTATCCCGAACCATGTCTCGCTTGATGTCCTCTCTCGCCCGTATCCCCCAAGCAAGAATAGGCTCCTTCCGGTTTCACGATGACGGTACTGTGGCATTAACGAACCGGCCCCTATTTTGCTCAACTATAATACTAGAGAACGATGGGGCGCCGAGGATACTACAGAGGAGTGACACATACATGTGTACCGATGCTTTCGTGTCAGATATGCTCACCTTCCATAATCATCGCTTCCTCAGCCAGCCCAATGCGGTATACGACGAGCGAGACTGCCGTGGTCAAATGGCAGTTAAAACATTACTCCGGGCGCTCTCGCATCATTATATCAACCGAGAACGCCGTGACGGACCGTTTAACGTCTAACCCCCCCCTTCCGGACACCCCCGCCTTTCGAACACCTCGCTTAACACACCGCCACTCTTACCTACCAACTTTAATAATTATTAATTCTCTTAATTCTTTATCAAATTCTTTTAAAGTTAAAATATGAATTATTCTTATCATAAAGCCTAAATATTCTAAACAAAACATTGTATATACACTTGCAAAAATCGCAAATGGCAAGTCTTTATAAAAGGCATCGTTAAAATGGGGTGTTCCAAGGTTTATTCTCTATAACCACAAAATAATAATTTTATTACACCAAAAAAGTACCAGCCATTTGCAAAGGCTACCTATAATAATAAAAAATCGATTAATTAATTGGATTTTAAATCAAAAGGCTTTTGATTATGAAATTATATATACATAAATTAGGGTTTTTGGAAAAAGGCTTTTAGCTCTCTAAAGAAATCATAAACCACTTAATAAATACTAAATAACACGATTTTTAGCTTAGAATCTAATTTTTAAAATCAAAAGGCAAATTTACATTAATTTTATACATATTAATTACGTTTGATCTAAAGTTATTAGGCCTTAATTCCAAAAACTTAATATTCCGGCAATTAAAGCGATTTCAACCAACTAACAATGGAATATAAACAAAATAGGTATTATGAAAAGCTATGGTCTTAATGGATTTATTATAAGGAGTGCTAAAAAGCACAAGGTTCAAAGAAAACAACCAAGTTCATGTGCTTGAACATTAATCATTAAGTGTATTTTTGCAATTGAAGCCTTCACATTATCATTTGTAATTTATAAGGGAAAGTTGGTACAACAATAATGGTTTTTATTTTAGCAAAGATATTCGACAATTGGCATTTCACAGTTATTAAAAATAGGTAAACTATTAATGCTACGGCTTTGGAGTAGCTGGAAAAGGTGTTTATTCCTTAAACGGAACCACATAATTATTCAATAAAACTTCTTATTTTAAATAGCTATAAAAGCCATAAGATTACGGAATTCCTTTGAAAGTGCTTTAAGCATAATATTTACTTTTTATTCTTATCTGCCTATACGTCACACATCTTATAACCTTTAAATTTAACGGTTTTCTTTGTACTTAAGTATACTTACCGGAAAAAGTTACAAAAATTGAGTTTTTTAATTAATTCTACATCAATTGGCAAGCGCAATTTTCTTGTTTGTTACCAAAAGGCACGTTAAGAAAGTATTTTATTTTTAATATTAAATCAGGTTAAAGAATTATAAGTTTATAGCCAATATTTATAGCTAAACCATTAATAAGCCTATTACTATTAGAAAATAATAATAAATCAACAAATTTAACTCTTCCAAAGCCTTAAGAAACGCTAATACAACCCCTGAAGGTTTTTAGTACTTTAATTAAATTGCAAACTCCAAAAGCTAAAAAAGATCTATATTACAAATTCGTACTTTAGCAAGTAAATCACATAACCAACTTCTGATTTAATGATTATTTTTCAAAAAAATTATAAAAAAAAATTAATAAAAAGGAATATAAATTAGAAAAGGCAAATATAAAAATTAAAAAGCTAAAAAAGAGATTAAAACATTTAAGGCTAAAAAAAAGAGGAAAGTATAAATTAATTCAAATTTCAAGTTTGCGATAATATGTGCTATTAAAAAGGCTCAAATTATAACTGAAAAGCGTCAAATTATACTTATTAAATCAAAATCAAAAAAAAAATCAGATTTTATAATATCTTGTATTGAAGTTGACGCTAAATAGAGTTATTAAGTCTTAAATAAGAAGTGTGGAATTAAGCGAGGTGTCCGAAAGGCGGGGGTGTTCGGAAGGGGGGGGGGGGGGTTAGACGGTATACTTCAGTTTACCGACCTTCATGTGAGCAATATCTTTGTCGACCAAGAATGGAATATCACCGGCCTTATTGACCTGGAGTGGATATGCTCTCTCCCTATAGAGATGCTTGCGGTCCCTTACTGGCTTACTGGAAAGGGGATAGATCAGATAAAAGAAGAGCATCTCGATGAGTTTGACAAGGTGCGAAAGGAGTTCATGCACATTTTCGAGGAAGAAGAGCAGAAAATAACGGGCAAAGAGCATGATATCCTACTGACGAAAGTCATGTGTGACATGTGGGAATCAAAAGGAGTGTGGTTTTGGTATTGTATAGAGTCGGTGGACGCTATGTATTTCCTTGTTGAGAGCCATCTCTGCCCAAGATTCTCTGGTCGTTTGTCTCTGAAAGCCGAAGAGATCATATCGCAGTTTTGGTGTGAAAATTCGGAGGTTATTGTTGCAAAGAAGCTTGCCGAGAAAGAAAAATACGATCAGGAGCTCCGAAAGCTATTCGATATTGGCAGCTGCTGAAGCATTACAGTGAGCACAAGCATCAAGCTAGATTGTTTTATGAAACGGATTTACCGAAAGAGAAATCATTCTCACGATGATCTTGTTCCTGTTAGTCGAGGACATTACTTCCCACGATCAGTTTTGCCTCTTTCCTTCTCTCTCTCTTCCTTCTTTCTCTCTTCCTTCTCCTTCTTCTCTCGATTTGCCTTCCTCTTCTCCTAGGCCTTAATGCCAGATGAGACCGCAGTTGCCATATCCTGTGCCTTGCCTCTCTTGCCGACACCTGCCTCTTCGACCACGCCGCTGTACTCCCCAGAAGAGTGGCCTCCAGTGTCAGCCATGGCTATGACTTTGGGCGTTCCTGTGAGTGTCGTGGGTTTCTTGCGTGTGCGACGGATTGGAATGGACAGGGCTGCTAGACATGAGTCTTTATAAGTACATATCAAGTCATTCGTTGCCCCACATGGTTGGGTTGAGCATATGCTGTACATACTTTTAAAGTCCGATTGACAGGCGGTTGAAATTGAACTCCCAACCTTCTCTGAAAGATGCAATTTCATCATACGAGTCTGGCGGAATGAGTTCTTTTATAATGCAACACAGACTCCAGGCTTCTACATTACTGTTCCGAGGTATACGCCCTGCTGTTGTGGAATTGTGAGCCTCCAAACTTCAGCCACCACAGGCAAACCGCCGTCCAAGTGCCCCGTCTTTGCGCAAGGTTCCCCCTTCCGTTCTGCAGAGTTGACATGCACTTTACCATTCTGGCTAGTATATGCTGAAGTACAGTGTCTTATTGGTACCCACGTCTTCTTGTGAAAAACTGAGGAATGTATGCCGTGTACTCGGCCTGGGTGTGGAGCGGGTAAGCTTTTGCGTGGCGCACGTTTGAGTTAATATTTGCTTCTTTCTTTTGAAGTAACTACTTACCGTAAACCATATGAACTAGTTGTGCGAAACGTCTATATTTTGAAATAAGAAACACTTTATATTTATTTTCGCCTTAACCTTAACTTTACTTATATAATACACATTTCTGAAAATATAACTGGGATTTTAGGGATTTTTTAATATAACTTTTATGATTATTCAACTTGAACTTATATATATAAAAAGGCTTATAATTTAGGCTGTTGAGCCGCTTATAGTGAAGCGAGTTTTACTGAAATGTAAGGCTTTTTACCTTGCAAAAAATGCCATTTAAACCTACCTACTGTCCCCCTCCAGATGTTTGAGCCATTTAAGCGAATTGACAAAACCATATATTTTTTACTATACTTATATACTTATATAACTCCACTATTTTTGAAGCTATTTAAATATAAATTATACCTATTAATTCGTGAGCTTCTTCTTTTTAATTATATTCAAAAATTGAGTTATTTGGATAAAAACTCACCTTAGTATTTTATTTGCTACCTATTTGTTACGATATAGGCTTCAATCTTATGGCTCATAAATTAGTATAAAGCGTCGAACCTTGCCTTCGGAATAATTACTTAATATACCTTTAAGGCTTTTTTTATGTTCTCTCGATTTTGTTTTAAGTTCCCTTTATATGTTAAAAGATCAAAGTATAATTTTATTATCATTTGCTTAAGGAGGTATTAGATGTATTTGATAAGGTTAAAGTTGGGGGAGTAAAATAGCTAATTTATTACGATTATTCTATATTTTGTGAACTAATTTCGAACCTTGTGGATTCGATGGATTAGGGCGTTGTCCTATATAAATATACACCTCGGATTATTTAATTTCTTATATTATGGCTTGATTTAGCTGTTTAAAACTTTAAGGTAAGAGTTAGCGGAATAGTTATGTTTTTTTGACTTGAAATCTCGATTTATAATATATAAATCAGATCGCTTGTAGTTCTAAAAGTACACTTAAACTATAATAGTTATATTTTTCAACGCTTTATAAGTTTTAATTATATTATAGTCTTATTTTTGAGCCGGAGTACGAAATACTTATTTTGTCTTTTTACTTTTTTTTTTGTTTGACAGAATACTTGTCATTTTATATTATAAGGCCTTATTCCTTGTGGCTTATATTCTTATGGCGTATATATTAAGCAAGCCGCACAACTTAATGTTCCTCCGTGAGCTCAGGTCTCTTTTTAGCTCTTTAATTACATATGTTATACTTCAAAAGCTTTCGCTTAATCGTAATATCCGAATATTTCTTCCCTTGGGTATTTCGGACTTTCTGGTATATATCGTCGGGATTATTTTTAATATAACGTATAAAGGATTGTCGATCTCATATTAAATAAGTCTTTGGCGTATTAGATTTTGGAAAAAAGGCTCCTTTTATACGAAAGTGTACAATTATAAGGGTCGATTGTACAGCCCCGCGGGAGACTTTAAAGAGGGTTATAATGTCCCTGGATTTTATACTGTTAATATAAGCCTGTTCGATTTGACCTCTTTGTAAAAGGTAAAATTCTTCCTACGAGTGATATTCGGGTCCAAAGGACTAAGGGGATTATGTGGTAGTGGCATTTTGTTGTAGAATAAATAAAGAAGAAAAAGCTATGTCGCGAAAATTCGCGCTTTTACGCGTTTTTGGCTAATAGTTCTGACTAAGTATAGTACTTTCGCGCTAAATCGGAATAAAATTCTATTTTAAATTAATCAAAAAATCAATTGTATTATAAAGAGCATTTTAATCTATTATAAAAGTTATATTAAGGTCGTTGGGTAGTAGAATAAAAAGGGGCAGATCGAGGTTTGGACGTTCCGCACAACTAGTCCATATGGTTTGCTTTAAACTACCTGCAATTGGATTGGGTAAAGGTGGGCTGATAGGTGAGGCTTTAACTTGAACTCGCTGCTGCAGACAGCCCAAAAACTTAAGCTCCAATGACTCACCAATGTGATTCACGTTTGAGCCGCATGCCGCCTTGCTTCTCTCCTTTGACCCAACTCTTGCTCTTGGACCAGGGCAGGGAAGACCAACAATGTCGCACGTATTGCACGAATGGTGTAGATGCCCTGTAGCATAATATTACCCACACAATTGATCCAACGTGACAAATGTGGGAGAATATCCCGGGCGTTTGCCGTGCATAGCAATATCTCCCATCTGATCAAATCAACATTGCCACAGGAACGCCAAGGCTCGTGGCTTCCATTCCTCGCACCTAAACTAATTATCCTGTAACAACGTCGATCAAGACTCTGCATGGTGAGTAAATTTACCAACGGGGGCGCCAAGGATGTCAGCCTAGGAACCGTCATGAGTCTCGACGCCGCGCAGAAACTTGGTGCATTGCCTATTGTGACCCTGGCCATCAAGACTTCCTCCACTGGTAGGAAACGAGCCGCCTCCAAACGGATGATTGAACTGAGAATGTACGGAAGCAATGAAATACGACACAAAATTCTGCGGCTCGACCCCTGCCTGCACTGTTTCCATTAATTAGCGCTGGGATGTTGATGAACTTTTTGTTCTGGCTGCCTAATCTTTCTGCTTTATGCGTGTCACTAATCTATATAATTTTGTCTCGCTACCATCAGCGCATTTATCGGGCACCGAACCCCTGCAACATTCTCAATCCCAACGTCCCCCAGAGCCTTTAGAGTAATAATTTCAGATATAGATACCTTCCCTTATACAATCGCGTGTTCTTCTGCCCCTTATCGTCGTTGAAACGCTTCAAATTAAAAAACCCTTGTCGGGCTAATAGCGAAAGAAAGGTTTACTTAGTATAAAGATCTGTTGAAATTCGGAATCGACTGCTCCTGCGCAGGAGAATGCTCTCGAAGGCTTGGCGACATCAGATTCGCCAAAGGGTGAGTATCATATTGCAAGTCGAAGTGAACAAATCAAATCGGCAAGATAACAGCCTTTGCCGAGCGTTTATCTCAACTCAGTCTTTAGTCTACCTAAATGAGCTTGAGTAAAAAGCACAAAGTCACCATACTGATTGTTGCTCGCGAGATGACTGGCGGATGACTTGACTGCATTCGGTTTCAAGCATTGTTAGAAAGACTCTGGTGATGATCATGGAGCCCCAAATATCATATCCATGCCATACTGGTACCATTGATCCTTTGAATGAGGTCATGTTCATGCTCGGATGCCAACACACTCTCCGGTGGTCACTGGTAACGAACTGCTGAACACCCGAATTATCTCCATGAAATGAAGAGGGAGACGACGCTTTACATGACGTAGTCTGAGATCTTATCTGAATCTGTTTTTTATTCAGAATCAATTCCGAGGAGCAACGCTCGTCCTCGGCGGACACAGGAAAACTCACGAGGGGTAAAATTCGCTTACACTTACTGCCTTGGCAATTCGAAGTCAACAAACACCTTGAGATTTTTATGGCTGGCTAGGATTGATGACCAGGAAAGAGCCTTTGATTTGGATATATTGCATTGTAGTAAGTAAAGGATGAGTACCGACCGGATTATATGGGTGAGCTGCTTCGAAATAATTTGGGCAGTCTTCATAAATCCTCCAGAGGAAATGCAAGAATGTCTTGCCTAAACATGGAAAAAGCAAGAAAGTATGAAGTAAGCTTACGGGCTTAGAAGCTCCGTTCTCTGCGCGTCCATGAGTCACAAAATGATCAAATAGTCTCGATCATTGTGAAGTCTGTTTTGCCATTGATTGCTAGCATTCGTTCTCAAGCACCCACAAGCGTTACCAAGCGACCCTTACTGCATAATACTATCTGTGCAATGCTCCAATCAGGAGAATGCATATGTGAGACACCATGACCAGCTCTTTGAAAGCGAACAACCATCAGAGAGTCTCGAAGTAAAGCGTGAGGCCTAGCAACGATCTATCCTAATGTACACATTCCAGTTCTCGTTATCCCAAGCCTGCCCTCCAACCTGATAATTCTCCCAGAACCAAACTCGGAATTGACACTTCTTGAAAATTTCGATCACACAGAAAGTCACTGAGCGGCAAATTTGGTGGATCTCATAGGCATTTTTAGAAATCTGTTCGTTGAATGTTTGTCACTGGATTAGAAGCCCCTCACATTGTTGCAGAGGTGAATGCCACCATTGTAAGCAGCTGATTCGGCCACAACTGTGAGGTCCGGCGTTGCACATTAATCCGTTGAAGAAGAGATATCCGATTCCTTGGTCAATGGTAGGTACATCGGCTCCCTCGCTTCCGATTGCGGGCTTGGCGTCCCTAAGTCAACAAAGACCTCCGCGGTCGCGCAGACAAGTGTCCTTGCGCCATCACCAGCTGCCCACATCGAGAAGATGAACAATACCGACGGTAATGTTTGGCTTAAATTCGTGGGTCGCTCGAATCAAGATTTGGACTTTGGAATAATCACAGAATAAACGACCATTCCCTCCAGAACTTCTCATCTGGGGCTCTGTGCTGGGGCTATCACTGGCGCAAGCTCGCTGGCAAGGTCCAAGATGAATTGCCCAAGGCGAGCACAGGTATGATTTTTGCAAGGCAGACTTGTGTATTTATTGATACCTAGCTGCAGGCTGTGGCGTTCGTCCAACCACATCCAGTAACCGCATTCGGTTTTCCATCATGCGCAAGATCAAGTTATCGATATTCATCGTGAAACAAACGCTGAGGTCCCGAGTATGAACCGTGTATGTAGTGACCAGGCGAGCTTAACACTTGTCCTTATAGACATTAACATTCCAGTTGGCATTATCCCAAGCTTGTCCTCCGCACATGCTGTCATGGAAACCGTCGGTGAAGTAGCACTTGGTGCGAGTGGCCTGAGCGTAATTGGCGATGGTTTCACAGTCGGTGTTCAGTCTTTGTGGATTCTTGGAACTGGTAAGGAAACATGGTATCTTTCATGGGAATTTTGATTACTTACGTTGTTGCAGAAATAGATGGCAGAGTTGTAGGAGCAGGAGACGCGAGAACAGGAGTGTGAGTTGATCCAGCAGGTAAAATTCTTGTCACGGAGGTACTGGATGCCTTCACCAATGACGACCTCGTCGGCACGTTGCCAGTTCTGGCCTGAGACGGGGATGCAGTTGACGTCTGTCATGTAGCGCTGTTGCTTGATTAGTACACTCCTTCAGTTGCGTTGGGGGGTTGGGGGTGGGGGGTGGGGGGTGAACTGGCTCACCTTGTCAAGAGGCTTGGAATTCGATGATGTAGCAGAGAGTGCGGATTTGAGCTCAGGGTGGTCGACTTCGAGTTGAACGAAGAACTCCTGAATTGTACCAGTGTGGTTGACTGTGACGCCTTTAATTGTACCAGTCAAGAGAAGTGGAGAGAAGGTGTAGCCTTTAGGGATCTCAGCGAACTGGACAAGGTTTATGTCAGATGGGAGAGCCATGACACCTTCAGCTGCGAGGAGAAGGATAGCAGCAGTGAGCAGCGCAAGGGTGTTGGTGAAGGTGGTGAGCTTCATACTGTCTATATCTAGAGTTGTTTGATAGTTGTGGGTAGAAATGAACTGAGGATTAAAGCAAGGGTATTTGTGTTGCGTGTTGCTGAACGAGGAGCTTGAAACAGATGGCCGAAGAGGGAAGTATTTGCCAACGATAGGTTCCTGCCTGATTCGGAAATGTTCGATGTTTTTTTTGACACTGAATGACCCATGTAAGCAATGTCGCTGTTAAAACCTTCCTTGATTGTCCTGTATTTTGATTTGGAGATAATCTCTACCTGCCACGAGGAGAATCTAGCATCGTAAATTCCAACAGCAAGATCAGGGACAATGCATGACGGCTGTACAACACGACAGGGCACTCTGGTCAGTCAGTTAGCAATTGAACGTATCGCTGCATTATGCATATATGGTCACAAAATTCAACGCACTAGTAGCATTCAAAATATGTTAAGATGCTGAATGACAAAGTTCAAACTATTCAAACCCCTCTGAAAGTCAAGCTGCGTCCAGTTTTAATCTGTTGTGTCTCACAGAGGGATGGGAATGGGGTAATCCAAGCACGGAGGCGCCGACCTCCACCTTTCCAGGGACTTCTATCCGGACTTGACAGGTCTTAAACATATCTTGAGCGTCGCAGTAGTCTGGATGGAAGGCTATTGGGAGTGAGAGACTGCTCATGGGGTTCGGCGGTGTCAAATTCTTATGTTTACGTGCCTCACTCTTCTAAAGTCAGAGTGAGAATATGTAGTTTATATACATGGGGAAGAGATTCTAGGGTCTCTATGTGTTTACAAATCAATGCTTTTAGAGCATTCGGCATTCACGTAATCCTTGGATCACATGAAGTCTAACGGGCGGGAATGCTCTAATTACATGTCCCACTCAGCATGATGAAGACCACGCATCCCAGGTCTGCCAACAGAGCTTGTGAACCACTTTGCATCAATTCAAATTCCCTGTTACAGCTAAACTCTAGCAGCTATCTCTCTTGACAATGACGTTGAAGCCATCGGTATCAAAATATTGTCCACTGACATACCCACTGGGGCGAGCAATACCAACAGTGCTGTAGCATTTCTTCGAAATATCGTAGGCGTATGAGGCAATCTAGGCACAGAAAGGGTCGATTTGATGGCCGGACTGAGACATAATTAGATGGTTGTCACTTCCATTGAGGCTCCAGAGAAGATAAGCTCATGTCATTGCAAACCCAAATCGCAGCATTGAACGAGCAAGAGACTCTCACGCAGGTATGGGCCGGGATACTGCAAAAGAGACGATTGGTCTACAGATACCGAATACCGTCATTGGCCAAGCCTTCGCTGACTACCTCCCGGTTCTAACCTGGGATTGGAATACAGTACATTTTGCTCTTGGTACTGTTAGCAACTTTATCGTGAGGAAAAGGAAGGGTGTCACCTTTTCGCGAGTTTCAAGAGTTGATCTAGGAGTGACCTCGGCTTCGCGGGGAGAGAAGCCTGGGTTCTCCGCAGCAAGTTGGCTGTAGACCTCCTCGATTGTGCCGGTATGGTTGACTTCAATCCCACCGATAGTACCAGTGATGCGAAGTGGTTCAGATCGGTAGCTTTTAGGGATGCCGGCATGGGTGCTCAGGTGGAAATCATCATAAGGGGCGGCAACAACGCCGACAGCCAGTAAGATGCATGTAGGTACAAAGGCTGTGAGCTTTAGAATAACAGAAGTGAAAGCCATCTTGTGAGAATTGAAGGTGGTATTTGGTGGGTTGATAGGACTCGTCTTTGATTTTGAAGTATGTTTGGGATGATGAGGTGGATGTAATATTGGAGAAGGCTTATTATTTTAAGAAGAATGAATATAAGAAAGGGGGGAAATGTTTAGAAATTATTATAATCGTTAAAGTCTGAAAAAAGATACGGATTTTTTAAACTAAGTTTGAGTAAATTAAAGTACGACGTTTATAATACTTATTAATGTATAATTTAAAATTAAGTTAAATAATTAATAGATTAGTAAATATAGGCTTATATTAATAATATTATAAATCACCCTTTTAAATATAAAATTCTATAAATTATATGATTATGACTTTATACTAAAGACATTATATATCCTAATAAATGATAGGTTTACTCTTCTATCCATTAACATTTGTCTTAGTTATTAACATTATATCCTGGACTTGGCACCTTGTTGAACTATTATCCATTACTCTAATACTTAGTTAGGACTTTGTAATTTTTAAAGGATTTTTTAGTAATATCAGTGACTTTAGTATATAACTAATAAACCTGGATATCATTTTAAATCACTTGTCAACTATTCGTCCTTAATTTTACACCGCTTATTAAAGACTTACGTCGTTATAAACAAAGATGCTAGTAATATACTAGTAATTAACACAAACACAGCGCTTGAGTAAAATATTATAAGATTATGGTTAATTTGAAGAAAACAAATTCCGTTATAAGTGTGTTACGATCACGCTGCGGTGTAGGTGATCACGGTTGTCTTGGCCCTGAGGCTTAATGGCCCTGCCGCATAAAGAAGCCAAGACAGGGGATTTTATAGGTACAAGATATGGGACCACGGGTCACGTGATAAATATGGATTATTGGGGATTATGGTGATTTAGGGAGATTATGGTGCGATCACCTAGGGGCATGGTGATTTATGAAGAACGAAGGTTTTATATAAGATTGGCATGTTTGCCATTAGATAGGAGCTTTATGCTTAATTTTAAATAGTATTCTTAATTATATTAATAATTATTTTACTTTGTACGTGATACACCTATTTTTTAATTATTAAAGATTAATTGCAGTTTTTTGTGTTTATTGAGTAAATATACGATCGTTATACTTTAAGCACTTTTTTGTTAGAAGTGCCGATTCACGTACATCATATTTATCAAAAGATTCTTATCCAACAAAGACGTCGTCGTTACCGTCTTGGGCAACATTAATAAGAATATTAAGGTCCTTATTTCAAAGACCTTTAGCGGCAACCGCAATAAGTATTGATATTGGATGATTTAGGTTGATATATACACCGGATTTCACATAGGACGATTTACTTTTAAGACTAAAAAGGTCCTATAGGTTATTACTTTATTTAAAAAGGCGGCTTGGGATTGAATAAAACCGTTTTTTAAAAATTATATGACTATTAAGAATTTAGCGGGAAGTATAATAATTAATGCTTTTAAGGCTATTTAAAAAATGTTCTTATTTTTTTAAGGCTTAAAAGAATTTATAATTCGGATTTTTGGCAATATTAATATAGTGCGCATAATGGTGTGCAATATATAAAAGCTTTGGCAGATTAGGTTTTGCGCAAATTATATGGCAAAATTTTAGTAATATGCTAAACAAATTAAATAAGGAAAGGACGCTTTAAAAAACCGCTATTATAAAAAATTGAAAAATAATATAAAAAACAAAATCGCTTGTTCCAAATAACTTAATAATTTTTAAAAATTAATTAAGCTTGCAATCAAAATCAATAACCAAGCCTATAAGCGGAGCCTTAAGCAAAAGGGGCAATATTTCCATCAAAAGCATAATAAGCCTTAAAAGCCTTTTTACTTTAAGGAAATGAAGCTAAATGCTATCTTTTAAAAGCAAGCCAAAGGAAAGCTATATAATAGCGGGCTTTTTAAGAAAATTATAAATAAGCAATAATGAAATAAGCTATGCTTTAAATATGGTTTTTTAGGCCATATGATTAGCTTTTATTGTTAGGGAAAGTTATGATTAAAAAAAAAGCAAATTAATGCAATAAAACAGGGCGCTTATAATATTATTGGCATTTTTGTGCCATTATACCTTATTAGGTAGCTTAATGCCTTGAACTTTTAACACATAATTATTAATAAACTTGAGGACAACGGAATTCATACTTAAGTGGAAAATAATAATAGCATAGCATAGGATAATGGAAAAAAAGAAGATGGGGAGCTTTATTAGGTTTCGGATTTAAGGCCATTTTACCCGCCTTTTTTTAATCCATTATAAAACGAGATTTGGGAAGTCATTTAGCAAAAAGAGAATTTGCACCTTTAGGCCTTAAATTTTTAATATTAAACCAATAAAATTATAAGAATTATTTATAAAAAATCAAAACTAGTTCTTATAAAAGAATTATAATAAGGCAAAAAGTATTAAATAATTTATTGGGATTATAAACATATTAAATATAAGCAGGTTGAATATGGCAGCGGCTGTTTTTAAATTTATATGCAAATTATTCCTTAAAAATTATTGCCTATTTTTAAGAATTAGAATAAGCTAGAAAAGGGAGAACTTTGAGAAATCGTATTAAAAAGCAGCTAACGGCGCTTTTGATTTAATATAACCAATAATACCCAAATGTATTAGGAACGCCTTACTTTATTAGCTTAAATTTTGGGAATAAATTAGCTATTTATAATTGTAGCTATAAAACCAAATCACCAGGTTTAAAAAAATATTTTAATAAAAGATTTTTATTAAAAAGATTTCCTTATACGCCAATTAGCAGCAATAAAAAACCGCCATTTGATTATAAAAGCGAAAATCAAAAGAATAACTTTTAGGGCCATAATAAACTTTGAAGCATAAGGGAATTTTATATTTCTTGCTATTATGCTTAAATATTTGCTATCAATTAAAATAAGGAAAAAAAGGTATTAACTGATATTTGCTAATGGGAATACCATCGCTAATAAAATAATAAATATGCAAACTTAAATTTTGCATATAGGCATTGCCGGCCACTTTAAATTTTTTTTAATTTAATATTATTTAAATTGGGATGCATAATATTATTTTTGAACTTCCTTAAATAAAAAAGCATAATTCAAAAATCAATTAAATTAAAAAATAATTAATATTTAATTATTGCAAAAACTGCTATTAAAACAAAGCAAAAACATTGATTATTTAAAAGATTTGCGCCATTTTTAAGGAATAAATTAAACACCAAAATAAAGGTCTATTAATAAAAAATATACTATTAGCATATTATAAGTTTGCGGCATTATTTAAGAAAAAATGAGGCATTAAGGCCTTGCCCAAACACCAGAATTATGATTATAGGATTAAATTAAAAAAAAATACTAAATCAATATTTCAATTACTTAAGGAATATTTAGCAATAGATTTAATAACAATCAAAAATTATATTAATAAACACTTAGCGAAGGGGTTTATTAGGGAGTCCAAATCCTCGTGGGGGAGTAATGTTCTTTTTGCAAAAAAGAAAAACGGCAAACAATAAATGTGCATTAATTATCATTAATTAAATAATGCCACAAAAAAGGATTATTATGCATTGCCATTAGCTAAGGAATTATAAAATAGGCTTGCAAAGGCCAAAATCTTTATTTAGCTTAACCTAAAAAGCGCGTATAATTTTATTAAGATAGCTAAAAATAAAAAGGAAAAAATAGCATTTCGCATTTGTTTTAATTATTATAAATATATAATTATGCTATTTAATTTGATTAACGCATTGGCTATATTTTAGCATTTAATTAATAATATTTTGCGGCTATATTTGAACATAATATGCATTTGCTATTTGAACAATATTTTGGTTTATTTTAAGAATAAGGAATAATATATAAAGAATATAATGGCAATTTTTAAGAAATTAAAAGCCGCCTTTATGTTTCTTAAATCAAAAAAATGCAATTTTCATATAAAAAAGGTTATTTTCTTAGGCTATGTGATTATTATTATAAGATTGGTTATGGATTTTAAAAAGATTTAAGCAATTGTTGATTGGACTAAACCTATTAATATTAAAAAATTACAATTTTTTTTCGAATTCGCCAATTTTTATAGGCGATTTATTAAGAATTATTTAAGAATCGCTAAAGTACTCATAAAATTGATTCATAAAAATAGGGAATACGTATGAATGGAGGAAGCCAATGCAGCTTTTAAAGCTCTTAAGAAAATATTTATTTAGGAACCCGTCCTCATATTTTTTACACTTAATAAAAAAATACGCATAAAAATGAATTTTTTAAACTACGCCATTGGTGCTATGCTTAGCCAATTGGGCAAAAATAGCAAATAGCAATTAATTGCTTATTATTTGCGGAAATTATTATTAGCAAAATTTAATTATAATATATATAATAAAAAATTGCTAGTAATTATAAACGCAATACGCGAATGAAAGGTTTATTTTAAGGGCGCTGCTTATAAAATACAAATCCTAATGAATTATAAGAATCTTATTTATTTTATTATTATCAAAAAACTAAATTAATGCCAGGTTTGGTAATATAAAATACTTTTTATTATAAAACTTCAAATTTTTTATGTTAAGAGAATGGAAAACGCTAAAGCCAATGCTTTTAGCAAAAAACCAAAATATTTTGCAAACAAAATGCATAAATTATATATCATATTTAAATAAGATAGCAATTTGCTAATAATTAATTATAAATAATTAGCAATAATAAGCCGCCTTTTTAAAAAAATCTAAAAGAATTATAATCACAATTTGATAGTAGTTAAGCAAAAAAAATAATTGAATAAGGATTTTTTTTTTATTATTATTGGGGCTTTTTTGTATTAGGGACAAGTTTATGTCCTAATATGGAGTAAAACGGATTTTATTAAAGAATAGCATAGGCTGCCGGCTTATGGATATTAAGGAGTTGCTAAAATATTGTTAAGGCTTTTTAGGGAATATTATTTTTTAAGCATAAAAAAAATAATTAAAAATATGATATTATTATGCAACATATGCATTTAGAATAAAGCATTATATTATGCTTTATATAGGCTTATGAAATTGCTAGCCATATTATTATACCCATGGAAATTAATTGCTTTGGATTTTGTAATTAAATTATTATTTTTAAAAGACCTAATTATAAAAATCGAATATAATTTGATTTATGTGATTATAAATAAGTTCATTAAGTATGCGTATATGATATTAGTATTGGGAATTTAAAGCGCATTATAAATAGCGCAAGTGTTTCTTTAAATAATTTTTGCGAATTATGAAATATTAAATGAAGTGATTTTAAATAAAAATAAGCTTTTTATCTTAAAGTTTTAAAATTTTTTAATTGCATTTTTAAAAATGAAATAAAAAATGTTAATAGCCTTTTACCTTTAAATAAATGCATAAATAAAACAAATTAATTAAATAATGGAGACTTATTTTTAATGCTATGTGAATTATAAATAAGATAATTGGGTTTAATTATTTTTATTTGCTTAATTTACATATAATAACGCGGATTAAAAGATTATTAAAATATTGCTATTTTATGCAAATTATGAATATAACCCAATGGCATACAATACACTAATTGCGGATTAAAAAATCGCGCAAGAAGCCATGCTATAAGGAAATAAGCTAAAGCAATTGCATAAGGAATTATTAGCCAATATTTTATTTATAGCATAAAAATCAGCGATTTATTATAATAAAAAGCATAGCATAAAACCAATGCTTAAAAAGGGGAATAAAATTTATTTACTTTAAAAAAATATTGCAATAAAACAATCAAATCATAAATTGGATTATAAAAAGCTAAGGCCATTTAAAATTGCAAAAGTCAAAAAATTAGTTAATTATTAATTAGCGCTTTTTAAAATAATAAACATTTATTTAATATTTTATATATTCCTTTTTAAATTAGCATTATTAAAAGCATCACCTGCTTTTATTATTAAAATATAATCAATTAACCTAAACGCCAAATATAAAATAAAGACTATTTTTGATTATTAAAACTTTTATGGCAAAGCTAAATATTTGATTAAATGAAAAGAGTATTCATAATTGGAAAATACCTAAAAACCCAAGTTTAATTTTCATTGCCTTAAATTATTTTAAAACTTTTATTAGCAAAACCTAAGCCTTCCCAAAACAAATTAAGCAGCTTTTTAAAAGCTGCAAAATTAATGGCGGGGGATTTTAAAAAGGCAAAGGCCTTTAATAAGCTTGCAATGCTAGCTTTTAATTAAGCAAGCTTTGCTTTTTTTTTAAACTTTTTTTAATTTAATTTGTTTAAAGTTTTAAAATTAGATTTTATTATTTTTTTTTTATTTAAAAAGCGCTATTGCTTTTTAAAACAAAGGATTTTTGCTATGGCCTTTTTCTTTTTTTTTTTTAAATGCTATTGCTGCTTATTAATGAAAGCCTAGGAAGCCATAATAAAAAGTTTTTTAATAAAATTATATTTAGTATAACCATAATAGGCGTATTGGGAATAGCAAACGGCTTTAGGCCCCGCAATAATATAATAATAGCAATTTTGCATATAAAATCCATAAGAAGACATTTCTTTATTGGTTTTTTTAATTTTTAAGGCTAAAGCAATGCGTTTAAATTTGACGTTGTGCTAGGAGGATATAATAAGAAAAGGAGATGGCCATAAATTATTATTAATATTTCTTTAAGCATATTTAAGCATAAAAGCATACTAAGCTAAAAAAGGAATAATATTATAATCACGCTGCGATATAAATGATTACGATTGTTTTGGCCCTAAGGCTTGGTGGCCTTGCCGCATAAAAAAGCCAAGACAAGGGATCTTATAGGTATAGGACATGAGATCATGGGTTACATAATAAATACGAATTATTAAGAATCATAATAATTTAAGAAAATTGTAATGCAATTATTTAAAAGCATAGTGATTTACAAAGAACAAAGGTTTTATATAAAATTAGCACGTTTGCCATTAAATAAAAGCTTTGTGCTTAACTTCAAATAATATTCTCAATCATATTAATAATTATCTTACCCCATATGTGATACACCTACTTCTTGATTATCAAAAATCAACTGCAGTCTTCTGTATTTACCAAATAAATACACAACCGTTACAAAGTGGCATATAAAAGGAATAATTTGTTATTTTTGCTACATCTTTGGTTAAATGTAATAATGATTTCTTTGGTTGTAGCTTAATAGTGGTTAGTATTGGGATTAATTTAAAAAGTTATTAATAATATAATAGCATTTATGTCGGCGCAGTACCGGTGGATTATATAAAGATATATTGAAGCAAAGTGGTTAATATAATCTTTAGTGAAATGGGTGGTAAAATTTGTGTGTTCTTAAGAAAGTGGGAGAAATTTCTTATTATATATTTCTTTAAATGACCCTTATAATAGGTCCGTTATAGTTCCGATTACCCCCTGGAATTGTTAGATTTATTATTTTTAATAGTTAAGGCATAACCCTTAAAGACTATCATGGTATTATTTAAATGGCGCTTCTTGTATAACATAATGAAATTATATAATCCTTATGGATTAACACTGGTAATATTTTTTTTAAAAAAACAAATAAAAATTTTAATATAATAAAAAAAAGCAAGGGTAATATAAACTTTAATAAGTTAAAAAGAAATGTTTTATAAAGATGATGTATTAAAAAGCATAATAGTACGTAATATACGAAAGAAAAAAAGCTAAAATAATAATAATATAAAAGATATAAAATCAAAAATTATTAAAAAGAAAGATTAAAAAACGCCAAGAAATAGAATTAATGTAATAATTTATAATAAGGGCCCGAAAAAGGTCCAAAACTTATTTACAACGGCTTTATATTAATTATGTTAAAGGAATTATTAATCTGGGGCTAAAAATTAATAATATATAAGTTAAGTAAGGTTTATTAATAATTTAAGTAAGGCTTATGGATCTTCTTATTATTCCCTTATTCTATATATATCTTAAGGGTTCCCTAAAAATTTGCTTTTCTTTTTTTTAGTAATAATAAATTATCGTTAATGTATTAAAATCTATTAATCTTATACTAAAACTGACATAATTTTAAAAACCTTTTAATTAATAATTTTAATTTATTAATAATAAATTAATTATTCCTTAAATTAGTACTTAAATTTGTTTTAAGGTTATTTTAGTGCCGTATCCTAATGTTAACAATAATATAATGCCAATTCCGGTGCTATCTAGCGCTCTTATAATTGCCTATTATAAATATTACGTTTAGTGCGTTTGTGCTTAGGCGTATGATTTAAAGCACTTTTATGTTTTTAATAATTTAAAATTAAAAAAGTGCAATTATTGCATTAAGTAAAAGAAGGAATGCCGCCTTATAAGTAAATCCTTAAGAACCACTTATAAACCCGGCCTATAAGTTAGTTATAAATTTAAAGAAGATTTAAATGTATTCCGTATTTAATATAAATATAACTTCTTTAGTTTATTAATACTAAATTTAATATTTTAATTTATACGGCCAACGCCAAACCATTTATTTTAGTAAATCTCTTTATTATTGTAAAATTAATTGCTATTACATTATTAATTATTTTAGCAGAGGTATTAAAAACAAAAGAATAGTTGGTATTTGCTTTATTAAAGGAGATTTAGGCCCTTTAAGTTGGATTAGGTCAGCTTATTAACCTCCAGCTGGTATGTAACCTAATATGATATTTAATTTTAGTTAATAATCGGTTCAAATATAGGACTTAAGCATTTAAATTAAGAAAATGATAATAGCTTTAAATTATATTAATAAAATAATATTTAGCATTTATGCCTAAGTTATAAAAGCTTAAAGCAAGCGCCAGGCTTTTGCTAAAGCGGAACTTAATAACAAGCGCTTTTGTTGCGATATATTAGCAATAAAAAAAAGAATTTAAAACTATTTACAAATAGCCCATACGACATGGGTAATAAGTAGGCCTTATTTTAGATTGGCTTTATGATAAGTTCTTTATAACAATGCTTTCCTTAAACCCTTATATAAGAATAGCCTTTTATAATAAAACCAGCAATTAGGTCCTTATTGAAATATTATTGTAAAGCCGCCTATTAATGCTTTAAATCAAAAGGTAAATAAATGCGAATTTAAGCTATTTTTCGTCTTCGCAAATTAAATAATTATAATATATAAACAAATGAAAATAAAATAAATAAATAAAATAAAAAACGCATTTTAAAAAAAGTACATGTAAAAAAAAGATAATAATTATATGGACTTTTTTATTATTAATCTAAATCAGCTTTAATAGGTTTTTGAACCCATTTTTTTATTTTAATAATAAGCATATTAATATTAATAAAATCCTAAAAAGCTTTATTTAAAATGGCTTTTGTTATAGCATTAGTAAAGTTATAAGCACCATTAATTTATTGCATTTTTATAAATTCCCTGCGCTTATATAATTAATAAATTACTATTATATTAATTATTAAATGCTTTTCCTTTGTAATATTAAGTTTAATAATACATTTATATAATAAAAAAGAATTTATATAAATAACAATAAAAAGCCTTAAAAGATCAAGCTTATTAGTTATTATATTAATAGTAATTACCATAGCAATTAACATATTAATGCCGGCAATCATAGCATATAGCTTCAAAGCAAGCATTGCGCAAGTAATTTTTTTACATTTGATAAAGCTAGTATAAATAATGTTACTATTAAGGATAAATTTTACATTCCTTTTTAATTTAATTTTAATTGCTATTACAAAATTAATTTAAAAACTTAGATTCTTATTATTAATAAACGAATTATTAATAAAGACATAGACTTTTGTTAAATGTAAGTTTATGAGTATATATTATAAACCTTTTTTAAAATTATTCATTTGTTATTAAAAACGTAGATTTAAGGCCTTAATATTATTTATTATAGGATTTTGATATTAAGCTGCTATTAAAAGATTAAATGTGGCTTTTAATTAATAAATCATAATAATATAATCTTTATAAGCACATTACTTTATGTATGCTTTTTTATAATTATTCTTTTTAATATTAACTAGCTTAATTTTAGCCTTTTATCTCTTTTAAAATATATAAAAATCGTTTTCCTTTATAATAATAATACAATTATTAAATATAAGGGATTTGAAAGCGTTTAGAACTTAAATTGGCTTTATTAAAAAGTTTGCATTTACAATTTCCGTTTGCTTTTTAGTTAAAAAGTTATTATTTCCTAAAATCAAGGTATTATCCGTTTGCATTCCAATTATTCTGAATTTTTAATTATTTTTAATATTAATTAATAAGTAAAAATTATATGTAAAGGTCTTTATTCATAATTTCTTGGTATAATGTTTATAATAAGTATTAAACTAATGATTTTCTAATTTTGGAATGTTATATAATGAAAGCATTATTATAAACATTATATTAAAAGAGAATTTATTTATAATTTCTTAAGGAGGCTATGTAAAAATGTTTTAAAAGAGTTTTATTTATGTTTAAACATAGGCTTAGGTAATATTTTAAAATGCTAAACATGATTTGAATTTATTTTAAACCCTTTTTAATTGCTTAATTGTAAATACTAAGAAAATAAGTAGGCGTTAGTTTACGCATTAAATTATTAAAAATTAAATTAATATTTCCTTTTTGCCTTTATTATTAAAGTATTAAATTATAAATTTTAATTTTTTATACGGTGTTAAGGTCTTTTTCCTTTTAATTTCGTTTATCATTTTAAATTTAAAAATTAATTAGCCTTTTATTTTAAGATTATTCTTTTGAATAAGTATAAAAACCCCTTTTTTAATAAGTACCTTATATTTCATTTAATAAGATTATTAAAATAATGCTTTAAAAATGGTGATCTTGCTTTTATTTTAAAGTTTAATAAAAAGTTTTTAATTTCTTGTCTTTTTTTTAATTAAAAATATTTTAGTATTATAACTATTATTAATTATTAATAATCCCTAAATAAGTTATATAAATAGAACCTTAATAATAATTTATGATAGTTTTGAAATTAATCTGGGTATGTTGTTAATTGGTGATTTGGGATTAAAAGTAATTTTAATTAATTTGGGTGTGTTATTAATTAGTGATTTAGGATTAAAAGTTATTTTTATGGAATTCTTTGGTAAATTTTCTTTTTAATGCTTAACGCCTAGCGTATTTGTTTTAAATGGGCATATAAATATTAATTAAAATATATAAATTTAATTATTGTTTATGGCGATTTTGCAGGATTTGCTATTTATTTTTAGGAACTTATATAATTTTTTTCTTCTTTATATTAGGATTTGACTTTTTAAGTATAAGTCATATACCAAAATAATACCAGGGCCATTTTGAATTACTAGCGTATTATTAATTTTGTGAATTGTATAAATCCGTTTTATTTTTTTTATTGCCTTTTTGATGATAATGACGCGTTACTTAATGAATGGATTAGGGGGGTTTAATTTCGTTATTTTGGGGTAAGCTTTAAAAACAAGCAATATAGGAATTAGCCTATCAGATTTAATTATATTATTTATTACTTTAATTGCTATTTACAATTGATTTTTGTTATTTAACTTAAGATGCTTTTTTATAATGATTTTATAAGCATATTAAAATGGATAATAATATTTTTCCACCTTGCTAATTAAATGGTGTGCTTCTATAGGGATAAGCTTTAAAATATTCTTAATAAAGCGTAAGAAGCTGCGGAATTCCTTAAAATTAAAATTGGTCCTATAATTGTATATAATAAAATTAAAGGGTCTAATATTTGTATTCATTTATGTTAACTTAAAAGCATTAAATATAGCCTAAGCCGTAGCTAAACCAGGTTTTTTTTAAAATAGCTTTATTACTTTAAAGCCGATGGCTTTATTAATTATGTGAAGAGTATATTTTTTTTTTAAATTATATTATCTTACAGCTTAAATTAAAACCTATGTAAAGCATTTACGTGTTTCTGGCAATGCTTATATATCTCCTTAACCTGAAGCATAATATTAAAATCAGAAATATGGCCAGCCTGATTTAATAGGTGTTGTAGGCGTTACATTAAAAGGTGCCCAAATTGCTTATATAATTTTCAAATCTTTATTTTAATTAGGTAATATGCATTAATTATATTAATTAATAAATTTAGTAATTGCTGGTGCTAGTTTAGGAAAAGCCATGGATGGCCTTGTTTTTACATAATTAAGTGTTTTTTTTGCCTTGAATTAATATATTCCATAAGTTATTATATTAGGCATTAAGCTTATTTAGCTGTTGTAGGCATATTAGAAATGAAATGTTTGCATTTATAATTATAAATTTCATTTGTTTAATAAAAGTATTAACTATTACTATTCCCATAGATAGGTGGGAATTGGCTTTGAATATGATTTAATTTTGCTTTGCTTAGCTTATGTTAAACTTAATATTTTAAATCCGTTGTAAAGCTTGCAATTGGTTAATGCTTTCAATGTTTTTATTTAAGGCTTTAATATTAATAAGAAGACCTTAAAAAATCGATTTATTCATTGCATTATGTAGGCCTTATTGCATAAAGGTTTCCTAATTTTATTCTTTAAAATGTGAGCCGCTTTTTGTTTTTTAAGCTATAATAATACTTCCCATGCATTATATTTGATTTTATTTATTATAAACACAATTGTGAAGTTTGCTATATTATTGCCTTTATTACTATTTGTTTTCTTTTGAAAATTATTATTATTTAATAAAATGTTTAATTTATTATTATAAGGGTTATTCTTATGTCCTTTGAATTGGGTTTAATTTAGGTCTAAATTAAGTTTATATTTTTTAATATATGTTAAATAGGCTTTAAATAAATTATTTATAGCTTTTATTCCTTTTGCTTTTTATTTGGCAAAATACTTCGTTTTTGCAGCATTTTGCTTTTTTTTAAAATGTCGGCTATTATGGCAATCCTTCTTTTTGCAAATAATGCACCTAATATAACCTAGCCTAAGCCGGAATTTGTTCCCATGTTTATTATTTTATAAGAATTTCATTTTCTTATTTAAATAATATGCACTTCCATTAGTAATATAAAATTAATAACAATTTAAATCCAATTCAAAGGCCTTTCTAACCTATGATCCCGACTTATATATTATTTTAATGCCAATAGCAAAGCAAAAGCTGTCCATTAAAATAGGGAATATTAATAGTGCCTTAAATAAAGCCATTTTAAAAAGTGGGTTGCTTAATACTTCCTGCAATAGCTTATCCCAAAGCGTCTTATCATTCCTTATGTTATTATTCTTGAAACCTAATTAGAGGCTCTGTAATTCCCTAGCAAAGCTCTTTAACTAATTTAGCATTGGTTTACCCTTTTGATATAATTTAGCTTAAAATAATAAAAAGGTTAAGCCAAATCATTGGTTAAAAAACTTATTTACATGTTCCTTTATTTTAAAATTACCTTAGGTAACCATAATAAAATTCTTAAAAAAATAACCCTTATTTTAAAAACATTAATAATAATACATATTAGCTTTGTTTTATAGCATAAATAAAAAAGCTTAATTCCAGATGAAATTGTTAATAAAAGCTTGCTAATACAAATTGGCGAAAATGTGTAATTTTTTATTAAAATAATCCTTGGCGCCATTATATTAAAGCTTTTTTAAATATATTTTACTAAAATTTATTAAGGACTTAGCTTAGTTTAAAGATAATGGGTTTATTATAAATTATAAAGGCCATATTAGCTTAAAATAAGGTTTAATAGGTTTTGGTGCTATTGTAAAAAGGGGTAATATCTTGTTTTTTAAGTAAACACTTGGCAGTGGTGCCAAATTAGGCAATGCATTATTATTTGATTTTTATTTTAGTTTATTTTCAAGGGGCCCCTTATTAGGGGTAAATAAGAATTTCCTTTTTAGATTAGCAAATAATATTACATTATACAAATCCTTTTTTATAATATTAATTTTAATAAGGGCAGAGGTATTAAGCAAGTCATTTTAATATCTTAATATAATACCCAATGTTTCTTCTTTTAATACTAGAGGTGTTTGATCCTTTTTACTTTTTGGCATAAAGGAAAAAGGGGTTTACACAGGTATAAGAACCTTTGATTGATTTTAAAAGGGTTGTATATAAGGTGTGAATATGTTTTAGATGTGATTTAGAACAAATCTTAAGTATATCCGGTTTTGTATTTCCAATTATTCCTTAGGTCATTTGTTTTTATTAGCCTTTTTTTTATTTTTAATACGTTTATAATTTTTATCCGCTTTACTTTTTACACGTAATAATTGTGGAATCTAAAATTATTTCTTAATTGAGCCCTTTTTTGCTTATGGATTTTTTTTGAAATTGGCAGCTATTTATTTACTAAAGAATTCCCAAAAATCCTGAAATAGGTACTTTCCTTTTAATTTCTTATTACAATAATACTTGCAAAATTCTCGCAAATACTTCGTATAATTGGCTAGCATATTATTAGCCCCTAATTATGTATTATTTATTAGTTTTTAAATTAATGAAATAATACTACTTTCCACATGCTCCTTTACCGGCTTTATAATACGCTCCCCTAATTAAAACATTATATTAGGGTAGGTTCAAAGTCGGTTTAAATATAATTTCCTAAATAATCCATTAGTCCGGTTTTAAAGTATTAATTTAACAATTATTGTTAAATAATTATTATATTATATTTACTGTAAGTTATATAGCTGTTGGATTTTTAATCAATTGAAATGCCTTCACCAATGTCCTCAAAAGGGGGAAGTTATCTATCCCTTAATCTAATTAAATGGCTAGGCCCTAATTAAAGGTACAAATAATTAAGTGCTTTAAGTCGATTCTGCAATTTAAGACCTTATTGTTTATGATATAAATTAACCACTAATCAGTCTTAATGTAATACCAATAGATTACACAAAAATATATTAAAATAAAGTGGTTAATATAGTTTTTAATAAAATGGGTAATAAAATTTGTGTATTTTTAAGAGAATGAGAAAGATCCCTTATTATATACTCCTCCAAATGACCCCTGTAATAGGTTCATTATAGCTCCGATTACCCCCTAGAACTGTCAGATTTATTATTCCTAATAGCCAAGGCATAACCCCTGAAAATTACCATGATATTATTCAAGTGGCGCTCCCTGTACAACATAATGAAATTACATAACCCCTGTGGACTAACAATTTAAAATTTTATTTATAGGATTTAAACCATAATCTTAAATGACCTTGTTATTTTTTTTATTATTATTGTGAAAAATAAAGTTTAAATTATTTTGTATTATAAGTTAAAAGCTGTAAATATGCGTAAGTATTACTAGATACTTGTATTCTACTTAGGTAAATGAATCATAAAGGGAAAAATATTTGTGAATATCATCAGTGTTTAGAATATTAAAGTAGATATAAAAAATAAGAGAAAAAACGTAGCTTTAAAATAGATCTTAATATTCACTAGCTTTATAATGATGATTATATAAATTTTATGCTTTGCCAGGCTTAATATTTCTTTTTAATTTATTGTTTTAAAAATAACATGGACTTTTAAAGTTGAACTTTGCTTTTTATTCTTAAAGCGAAAATTTGTACATTTTATAATGTTTGTTTTATTAAAAAATACTATTTATAGTGACTTTTTATATTTAAGATTTTAAAACTGATGAGTAATTTGAAAGACTGTCTTAGTCTAAGAGTTATAAAAAGAGTGAGATTGCTGACTGAGTTGATGGAGTACTGAACGTGTTTAATTTGGTATGTTCAGTTATGAGTGCAGTTGTATATGTGCAGAATAGATAGAACGATCTTAATAGAGATAAACGGCGTTTAAAGTAGTAAAAAAACTAACACATTTTTTTTATAAGTCCTTAATGGTATTTACACTCTTTAAGACCTATTTTTATATTAATTGTTATTTTTAAGATTACTATTTTAAATAAGCTTAATTTTAAATATGTAATTTAAGGTATGATATTAATTGTCACGCAACCAGCGCCATCATTATGTTAGCATATTTGATGAGGTTTAGTGTATGCTTGCGTAAGCATTCCATATATATATCTTCAGCTTGCAATTTTATCTTAAAAGGGGTAATGCTTAATTCAATTTATTAAATATATTTATATATTTTTTATTTTCAATGATTATAAAAAATTTTCATATTTAAAAAGATTTGCTTTATTTTTTGTATTATAATTAAAAGCCATAAGCTATTACTTTTATTTGATGCATATATGAAATTGGATTTTATTTAAAGCCTTTTATTTATTGATTTTATAATCTTTTTTTATTTTTTATTTTTTAGTTTCTTTGCCTAATAATCGCTTGATTATTTTAATATATTTATAAATAATAGTAGTATTAAAATATTGAATGCAAATATTATTTGCAAAAAACTTAAGCAATAGGTTAATTAATATATTTATTTTATTTTTAATGCAAATATCCTTGGATTATGGCCTTTAATTAATTTTAATGCAATGGATGCTTGTACTCTTATAAAAGTTTTTAATATTATTCCCAAAAGCGCCAAGCAAATTGCAATAGCAAAAATTGCTTAATTGCAAATTAATTTTTAAATTGCGCAAGCTTAATATAGCGCAAATCTTATTATTTAAGCTATAGCAATAAAAGCTTATTTAAATCTTTTGGCCTTATTATTAAATAATACTTAAAGCAGGACTTTTATTATTATATTAAATGAAAGCAAGGCCAAGCAATTAATTCCAAATCCTTTTGCTTTTATGATCCCAAAAGCCTTAGCTATGGTGGTTTTGTATAAGCCGGAATTATGTATTTTTGATGTTAAAAATAAGAAAAGAAAATGGAAATTAAATTGCGCGATTTGGCAATCCCAAATAATTATGTATTTTAAATTTTATAAATGGATTTAAAAAATTATAGCGTACAAGTATTTTAATATTGCCATATTATAGCTTATTTTGAAAAAGCGCATAAATATTTAAGCGCTTATTTGTTCCTTTTGCTTTATGCTTTAATAAATAAATTAAATCCTGCAAACTAATATTAAATAAAAATATATAGCTTTGCTTGCTTAAGCAAAAAAAGGAAAAATTAGCTTAATTAAATGAATTATAGCATATTAAGCCTTTTTTTTAAAAAGCCAAATTATATAAGATTATTAATATTAAAAAATATTAAAAGCTTATAAACTTTTTGATTGCTGCTAAATAATTTAATAACAAATGATTTATTAATTAATATTAAAAGATTAAAAAAGTTAATAAGCTTAAAAACCCTTTTTTATATATTTTAAAATAATTATGCTGCCTTTTTTATGCAAACAAAATGAATTTAATATATTGCAAGCTTATTAATAGCAAATCATATGCTGATTATTTCGCTATTTTTCAAAAAAGATTAAATAATGCGGGATTCAAAAACAAAAGCTCATTTAAGGCCCAAGGCAAAAAATCTTTTAAAAGCTTATTAGATTAATAAGCTTTAAAACGGTTATGCCTATGCTTTAAGGATCCACATAAGTGGTATTCTAATTATTATATGAAATTCCAATTTGCTATTTATAAGAAAGTTTTTAAGACTTTTCCCAATGGGTTGCCTAAACCAATTTTAAAGCAAAACAAAAATCAAGCTAAAGAAATTCGTTAACAATTTGCAAAAAACAAATAAAAAGGTTTGCAAAGCTAATTTGGCCAAAACAAGCTTTTGCTTTTATTAATTAAAGATTTAATTAAAAAATTAGGAAACTTAAAAAATTTGGGAAAATTTAAATCCAAATTTTTAAGAAATATTTTTAATAAATTGGCGGGATTAGGAAATAATGCATTTTTAATGCTTTTATTAAATTTTAAAAAAGGGGCCCAATTAAAAGTTTACTTTTTTTTAGGGAAATGCCTTATACCCTTTTTCCAATTTAATACTTTTAAACAATTATAAAGCAATTAACTTAATTAATAATATTTTGTTTTTAAAACCTGGATTTTTTATTAAAGCAAAGCCAAATAATATTATAAAAGCAAGAAATAGCCAGCTTCCCATTTTAAGGCGCAAAATTTAAATAATAAAAAACGCTTTTATAAATAATAATAATTAAACATATGATTTTATTTTTTATAATATAGCTATTATAAAAGGATTTTATATTAATATTATCTTAAAAACTTGTTTATTTAAGCAAAATCTTTGATTTTGCGAAATGAATTGTATTTTGCGCTAAGGCAATAATAGCAAGCTTATAGCAAACCATTTTATTATTTATTAATTAAAATGCTAACAAAATCTTATGTTTTTTAAATATAAGAAACATTTAAATTACTTATATAAAATCCCCTTAAGCTTTGCAAGAATTGTGATTTATGCAATTATGAAGCAAAAGCTTAAATAAGCATTAAAGCCAATTTGAGAGCATAAGAACCTTTGATTAAATACGAAAATAATGTGGCATTTGCGCGCTGATTATTTAGGCTTAAATGCATTAAAAAAATTAATTGAATTAGTTAAGAATATCAAAATAATAAACAAAATTAAATGCTTAAAATATAAGCAATATACGCTTATTTATGCTTTCAATTTTAATTTTGCTTGCCCAATTTATTGGCAATTATTATATTTATTTTAAAAAATCATATAAATTTTTTTTAATTACTTGGGTTGCTTTGAAAGCATGTTCTAGCTATTAGTATTTAAATGTAAATATAGCGGAATATTAATTAAATATGCTTTGCGCTTAAAAAAGCATGATAAAATATTTAAATGTATTAAAAGCTTTGAATTTTAGGTTTAAAGGCAATTCGGACTTTTAATATGCAAAATTAAATATAATCAAAAAAAGGCTGTTATTGCAATTAAAGGATTTATAAAATACAAGGAATAGGCTTTTAAACTTAAAATCAAATTTAAGCTCTCCCTAATTATATTCCATAAGCCAAATGGCGATATTAAAAGGGCTGGTTAGAAAGCAATTAATAAAGGGATAAAAATGCGATTAAAATTTAATTTCCTTATCAAATTAAGCATTAAATGCGCACTTGCAAATATTCATTTATATAATAAAAGCCTAAGGCGCATAAATAATTGGCAATTATTTATTAAAAAAAATAATAAGTGATTTTGCAACTACTTTTAATAATACAATTTTGCACTTATTGCCAAAATCACTATTAATTTCAAACCAAACTAAAATGAAATTTATATATTTAAGTATAAGGCGTATGCATTAATAATAAAACAAGCATTGGGAAAAAACAAAAAAGCATTTAAAACCAATGCGCATGCGCATATTAAATACTTAATAAAATATATTACTTCAAATATTTATAGGATTTAAGTGCCACGCTTTAATAAAATTATTATTATTTATAATATGCGATTTAATAAAAAAAGCTTTTATACCTTTTTTAAAAAAGAGCAAAAGATTTCAGTTTTAAAAGCTTAATTGATTTGCGAGCTCATTAAATAAAAAAAGCCAATTGGCAATTGAATTAGAATTTTTAAGGCAAAAAATAAAATTATTAAAAAACAAAATGCTATAAAAAAAAGCATATTAAAATCTTTTTTAAAAATTATAAAATAGCAAATAAAAGCTTCTAAAATATAGAATTTAAAAATAAAAAATTATGCTAAAAACCCTAGCACTTAAATTGGACTTTTAATTTTAAAAGCAATGCTTATTTTAAATAAAAATGCGCAAAAAGCAAAAAAGCAATTATTGGGTGCATTAAACCCAAGGCCTAATTTAAGCATAAATCCAAACTTAAAAGCATTTCATTTAAATAAGCGCATGCAACTTATAAATTAGGCATTAAATATATTTTAAAATTAAGCAATAAATCCGCTTTAAGTATTAAAATTTAAGGTTTAAATCCCATTATATAATTTAAATGCGCATTAAAACGCATTATCCCCAAATTATAAAAAATTGAAATTCAAATTTTTTAAATTAGCAAAAGCATTAATGCGCTTTTAAGCTGCAGCAACTAAAGCTTAGCTAATTAAACCAAAACCTTCAAACATTTAAAGCAGGCTACCAAAAGCTGCGAAAAAAAAGGAAAATAATCCAAAAAATGTGCTAAAATATTTGCTATATTTAATATAATTTTTAAAAAAATAAGATTTTAATAAAAACATCTTAAATTTGGGAATATTTATAATTTTAAGGGTAATGCATTAAAAAAAAAGCACTCCTTCAATTTGCACAATAATCTCATATTATACATAAATCTTATGCTTAATAAATTAATGCCTAATTAGCATATGTTTTTAAAAAAGCAAAAGAAATAAAAATAAATAATAAAAATAATGCATATAATGATTATGGCAGCCATTTAAACAAATTGCCCAAAAGGATAGCTATTATTAAAAAAAAAATCCCACTTCCCAAAATCAAAATTCAAAATCTTCCGCCAAAGCCCAAAAGGTAAAACAATCTTAAAAATTACTTAATAAAAATGTGATTTATTAAAAATGTTTATTTAAAAATAAATAACATAAATAAGCATAAATGCTAAATGCCGAAATATTTTAATTTAAACATTATATTAATGCTTATATTGCTTATATAAGTATTTAAATATAAACCTAATAAAAATAAAAATATTTTAAAATGCTAATTATGTATTATAATGCGCAAAAACCTTTAAAGCAAATTCATAATTATTTTAATATATGCAAGCATTTTAGCAGCCAAATTATTTAAAATAATTATAGCGCTTATAATTAAATTTGACTTAAAAATCAAATGCTTTAATGTAATTAATGCATTTATTAATGCTTTCCAAAATATAAATAGGGAAATAATATATTGCAAATTCCCTTTTGGCTTTTAAAAGCTAAAAAAGGTATTGCGGATTAATTATGCATTTTACAAAATACGCAATTCCCCCTATTTTTAATATAAGCATATTAATAAAATTTTAATAAGTTTAAGATTATTTCCTTACTTTAAAAAGCTTTGCATATTCATGGACCTTGAGCATAAAATTTTAATATTTTTTATATTAACAATATTTAAATGCTTTTTTATTAAAATAAAGCAAAGCTTAGCAAAAAACTTATTAAAAAGCTTAATCAAGCATATAATATGCATAATTTTAAAAACATTAAGCAATTTTTAAAAATCAAAATAATATGCAATCAAAAGCGCAAGACTATTTCTTTTATTTATAATTAATATATTAAAAAGATTATTTACAAATTTAAGCAAATAAATGGGAAGTGTCCCATAATCCCGCTATTTTAAATTAAGCTTATGAAATTTAATAATTAAGCATTAAAAAAAGTTATTAAAATATATTAAAAAAAGATTGGATTTATATTATATATAGCAATTATTGCATAATCAAATATTGCATATGCCGCAGCTCTTTTTTCATAATTTGCCACAAACCTTGAACTAAAGCATTTTACAGCTATACATTGGCTTATTTGGTACTTATTTGGAATGCGCTTTTTAGGGATTATATTTAAAGGCAATTAAATATGGGCAATGTTTATTGCTTTTAATGCTTTATTTGCAAATAATTTTAAAATTAGGCAATTATTGCAAAGATATATGATTTTGATATTTAATGATTTAGTAATTTGAAAAGCATTTTAATAATCCACAATTACAATTTCTATAATAAAAGCAAAGTTGCTGTTTTTTAAGCATATAAAAAAAAAGCCATGGCGCTTTAACAATTTTTTAAGGACTTATCTTTAAACATTAGCAAAATTTGAAAAATCTTTTATAATAATTAGCAAATAATCAAGCTTATAATAAATAATAGCAAAAAGATTATTATTAAATTTTGCTATATAAATATTTAAAATATGTGGCTTAAGCAAAAGTTTGTTTAGGGCTTGTTTAAGATTACGTACTTATTAACAAATAATATGCTTGCTAATGGGCTTACAAAAAATCTATCTTATTAAAAATTTAAGCAATTCAAAGCTTTTTTGAATTTTAAAATTTTTAAATTTTAAATCAAAAAGCTTTAAATACATTTACTAAAAGCATATTAATAATTCATGCGCATTTTTATTTATTAAATTAATTTTTTTAATTTTAATAAATGGGTATCCCCTATTATTTCAAATAAAAAAGCAAAAATTTAACGCAAAAAACCGCAAAAAAAACCCTAAGCTTATGCAAAACCTAATAAAACCTTATTCATAAGCGCAATGCTTTTGCAATTCCTTTTAATAAAATCGCCAATAATTAATCCCTTTCCCTTTTAAAAATCTTTTTAGCAACAGCACCAGCTTTATTAATAGCATTATTATTATTTTTATCCTTTTTTTTATGCCCAAAACCAAAACAACAAGACTTAAAAGGCAAAATCTTAATTTTTTTTTTATTCTTTTTTTTTCCCCCATTTTTATTATCCAATTTACCTTTTTTTAATAAGATTTTAAGGGTTATGCGAATTGCGCAAACACCTTATGTAATATTAATAAAATGCTTACAAAATTTTTAAAAAAGCTCATCAAAGAAAAAAGGCTATTTCTAGTTTTAAGAAGGAAAATCAATTAAATATTATATTAAAGGATTTAAGAAAAAGCAATATAATAAGTATGCTTAAAAGTGCAATTATAATAGCGCAAATTAGCGGAAAGGGTATTAGCAAAGCATTTGCTTTTATTATTGCAGTTATATGTAGCAAAGCAAATATATAGGAAATAAGGCTTAGTAAATTATTAATTTATAAGCATATATTAATATTTGCTTATGATTATGCAATAAAAATGAGCATAAAATATAATAAAAAAATACATATTATGCTTATGCTTAATAAGTAAGGCTTTGGATTTTGAATTATGCTTTAAGGAAATGCAAAACTTGCAAGGAGATTTTTGGGAATGCAAAGATATGTTTGGAATAAATAATAAGAACATAATCAAACGCTTTTGACCTAAGCTTTTATTACTTAAATGCTATAATCTTCCTAATTTCTTATTAATAAATATATAAGCATCATATTTATTAATTATTTTACTTGCTTTGCTTTTGCTTTTGAAAGTTTGGGAAATAATAATTTAGGCAAAAAATGAGGCAAAAGCAAAAAAAAGGAAAATAAGGCAAAAGAATATTAAATGTTTATAAGGAATAAAAGCTTAAATAAAAAAGGGCATATAAGCAAAAGGGGAAATTGCATTAAATTTGTTATTAAATGCAAAATAATAATGAAAAAATAAAATAAGCGAAATATTATTAAAGTTCAAATAAAAGGGATTTTTTGATTTAAGAAAAAAGGAATTCAAATGCATAATTTGCCATATAAAAAATAGCATAAAAAAAAATATTTAAGCAAGCTTATTTTTGAAAGTATTTATTTATAATCATATTATAGGTTAGCTTAATGCTTAAAGCTAAAAATCATAATATATAAAACATATAATAAAAAAAAATGGAATACTTACTTAATTAGCATAAAGCTTGCAATACTTATTGCTTATTTTTTTGATTAATTTAGAAAGCATTTTAATAATATAAATTGTTCAAATAATATGTATAAAAATCAAAAAAAAAGAAAGAAAAGGCAAAAAACAAAAGCATAAGCGCGAATATATATAATATTAATATTAAAAGAAAATTATTGTTTATTAAAGCAAATACTTTTTTTATGATTATTAGCCCAATAGGCGCAATCACTCAATTATTGGCCAACGCGCTTGGGCCACCCAATAACACACCAATCAATGTGCAACGTGCAACAAAACATAAAATAAATCTCAACTTAACCAATAAATAAGCATAATTCACTTTTATTTCCCGCAAACTTAATTTAAAGCAATTACTTAAACTCTCAAATCACCTAATCATAGTATCAACCGTATAAATTCGATTTCACTTTATCAACGAAAGCACCCGCGCAAAGCCTCACTATCCTAAACTTAAACCAAATATTTGAAATTAAATAAAACAATAATAATGCATAATCCCTTATTTTTTTTATGTCAAGCTTATGATTGCATATTTTTTTTATATGTTTTAATATATTAGTTTAACACGCTTTGACTGCGTACTTATTGCTTACTTTCATTTATTATATTTTATACTTACCATTAGGTGTCATATTTATATTAAACGCAATGATTATTTATATTACGCGCTTTCATCACGCGCATTAGCTGCGCACCCATATATTTCCTTTTTTTTGAATTTACATAGCGTTTACACGTAATTATATATATAATTTATAATAAGTGTATTATAATCCAAGGTATATAACTAGTATAATTGTCTTTCTTAGCTATAATCATATATTGCGCATTGGGGATAACAAGCTTTTGATTCTGCGAATAATATTTTACCATAAGAGTATATCACGCAACCAATGCCATCATTATGTCAGCATATTTGATAAGGTCTAATATATGCTTGCGTAAGCATTTCATATATATATCTTTAGCTTGCAATCCCATTTTAAAAGGGGTAACGCTTAATTTAATTTATTAAACATATTCACACATTTCTTATTTCCAATGATCGTAAAAATCTCTTATATTTAAAAAGACCTGCTCCACTTTCCGTATCACATTAATTATATTATTAAATTTAAGTTTTAAAAGCTAATAGCTTTATTGTCTTGCTTATATTATGAGAAAAAAGTATAAAAGCTATAATTATTTTATTTTATTTAAAAAATTGTGAAATTAAGGTTTTAATAAAATCTTTTACGGCGTATGGTGCTTTATTTGAATTGGCATAGTAAGTATTAGTATTATTTTATTAATGATAGTAAACAAGGTTAAAGAATCACTTTAATAAATAGAGTTAGGAATTTAAAGTAATGTGTAAAATGTGTGACGCTTGCCCTATAAAAACCAGTGCCAGCGTCTAGCAAAGGCCTCATATATCATATAGAAAATAGTGAAAATAATCAAGATTCTTTTAGAATCTACAATTAAAGAAAAAAAAAAGAAAAAAAAAGGGATTATATACAAAAAGCGTTATCAAATTAATCTTGCTTAAGCGCTTAATAATACCTAATTAAAAAAGCTTTTTTAAATGCCTTTTGATTCATATTATTCATCACATTATTCCCCCTTTTCAAAAAAGCTTATTTTTAAGCATTTATTCATTTCCTTATTTTCATTAAAATAATTATAGTCATTTATTTTATTATGGAACGCTTTAAGCTATTAAAATAGCTTTGCAAAAGGACCTATTAACATAAAATTGTTGAGATGAAACTCCTAAATTTTTGCAAAAGCGTATTTAATATTTAAAGCACTATACCAAATAAAATCAACATTTTAATTTAATTAAGAGATTATATAAAAAAGCTATCACGCTGCTTTTAGCAAGCAAATAAGTCCTTAATTTCCCATTTATTATTTTTAATAATATTAATTAGCGGAGGTAGCATAGTTTATTAACTTATTAAGGGATTATTAAGGTTTTTCCTAAGCTTTGTTATAAGAAAAACATTATGTACTTTTATATTTGCTAACAATTCCAAGCAATATAAGCTTTTAATTTTTATTAATATTTGAAATGGATTATTGGTAAGGAAATTCAATTTTTTTAAAAGGCAAGTAATTAAAAAATAATGCATATTGAACTAAACAAAATTGTTTATATTAAAGTCGATTACATGGCAAGAGCAATTATAAAATTATGCCATTTTTATTTAAAACCTTAAAAAGCTAAACCTAATTATATTTTATGTTATATAATATTGCATAGCATATTTCATAGCTTGCTATATATTTAATTTATTAATGGGAAATGCTAAGTTTGGCAAATTAATTTTTTAATCCCAATTAATATATAATGCATATTCATAAATTATTTTAAATAGCAAAAGGCCTTTCAAAAAATTATATAAAAAAAATATTTAAGCATAATCCATAATAACTAAAAACTTAAACCAATCATTTTAATAATAAAAAACAAAAGGGCAGAATTTATATTAAAGATATTGATTATATATTTTAATTTAATCATTAGTTTAAGGGTGATTAGCTGTGAAAAACTATTTTTTAATGCCAAGGATTAAAAAAAGGCGGTTCAAAAGCGGGAGATAAATTAAGGTCCTTTATCAAAAATAATGCTAATTAGGAGGCCAAAATATTTGTATATATGGTATATATACAATTTTATAAAATTGCGGGCATTTAAGGTCTTTCAATAAGAAATGCTTATAACTTATTTACTAAAATGATTAATAAAAACAAGAATATTATTAAATTTATGCTTGTTTTTATTAAAATTATAATAATTTATAGTAATATGTTTCCAAGATCAAAATAAGATAGGGAAAGATTAAAAGAATTTAGGTTTTTTGTTTTAAAGGACTTAAATATATTAATAGATATAATAATTGTGGCAATATTGCTAAATTATTAATATAATATTATATCATCAATATTAAAAAAATAAAAGTTACAAGGTTTTTTTAATACTAAAATAAGCTATATTAATACAATTATGCATTTTTTAAATAAGGAAAATGCGAAAATAAGCAATGTTAAAAATCATAAAGCGGCTATTGAAAAGCAGTAAATTGCTTTTTATGCTAAGCTTATTTAATTAATTTAATAAAGCTTGCTTTTGCAATGCTTGAAAGAAAAAGGGCTATGAAATTGGCTTTTAATGCTTAATACACTACCAAAAATGCTAAAAAAAAATCCGCTATTTTAATATTAAAAATAAGGTTATTATTTTGGCTAAAAGAGCAAAGATTCCTAGCCATAAGTATAAGGTTTACATAATTTTCCTATAAAAGCTATTATAAGCGCTATGCTTTTTTAATAAAATTTTATTTATTAAACTTATTTGGTTTATGGGAAAACGCATTTATTAATAGGTTATAAACTTTTGGTTAATAAATTATTATAAAATGGTAATCGGCTAATAATTCAGCCCATTATGCTTATTAAGCATTTAATTGCTTAAAAATTATAAAGTATTTCAAAGCTTTATAATTCATAATAACACGAATTTAATAAGGGGTCCCTATAAGCTTTGCTTTTTAATAAGCAAAAGAGCGCATAATAGCAAATATCTTTTTATTATAAATAACATAATTAAGCTTTGCAAAAAGCATAATTTTTGAAAAAAAGCAACAGAAAATTAGTTTTTACTATACTATTAAGATTTTTCTTTTATAATAATTTCATCATTTGTATCCATTTTTAAAAAGCAAAGCAAATGTTATTAATAATGCTAAAAAAGCGGAGCCAATATAAAAATATATTTTAAAAAGTCAAAAGCATTTTTACATTTGTAAATAAAGTAAAAAAGAATATTATTTTTTATTAAATAAATAAGAGGTTTTATTATAATATCATAATTTTTAATAAAACATTTATAAAAATTATAAAATCTAAAGAAAGATTATATATTTTTGATAATATTAAAATAAGTTTAATTATTAATAATAGCGATTTTCTTAAGGTTAACCTTTAGTTTAGAGATTAAGATAATGAATCTTAAATATTTTATATGGGTAATAGCAAACTCATTTTTTTTTAAATCTATTTAAAAGTTTGCATTAACAAGTTTTTAAAGAACTTTTTTAATATACAATTAATGTTTTAAGGGGTTTTTAAAATAGATAAAAATATTATTAAAATATACTATATAAAAATTATTAAAATAATTAAAAAGAATATTATTTATATAGCACTAATATATGGCAAGGCCATTAATAAATTTAAATAAAAGAATTTTACACTTATATACTTCGTATTTTATACAGAAGATTATATATTTCTTTAATATTAAATTTATTTATATTTAATAAAATGCTTAATAAATATTTAGCTTAATAAAGATATAAGCATTAGCTATTTTAGCTAATATTTTATTAATTAAAGGAAGGGGATATTAATTTTTATAAATAAGGGAATTAAGCACTTAAAAATTAATATATAATTATAAAAATTCATTCAGCTTTTTAATAAAAAAAATAAAGGCAGCAAATAATGCTTAAAATGATTTAATAAACTTTTTTTTAAATTATTAATAATGTAGTTTTTAATAGCTTTAAGCTTTACCATAAATATCTTATATAATAAGGAATATTTAAAAGCTATTTTGCCTTTGCCTTTTAATTTAATAAAATGATTATATAAATAATGCAAAGGAAATATATTATTTGCTGCTTTGCTAAATACATAAATTCATTTAGCATATTTAAATGAAATTGCAAATTTAATATTCAATTTGGCTAAGGAAATAGCAAATTGCGCTAGGGATTAGTAATAAATAATAAGCTTAATAATTAAATTATTAATAATAGCAGCAATATCATTTTTTTGCGTTTTTGCTTAATTAAAGACTTAATTTTTTAAAGCATTGCTACAAATATCTTATTTTTGAATTTTTATTTTAATAATAAATTAAATGCTGCAGCATTAATTAAATAAATTTTAATAGCTGATTTGTATAAACGGGTTTATTTTCTTAATAAATATTATTAGCAAAAGCTTATTGATAAAAAAAAGGATATTTATAAATGATTTATAAAACTGCTTTTGCATTTTGCAAAATAAAGCTATAAAATTATGCAATTGCATTTAATATAAAAAAAAAAGGGAATTAAGAGATTTTATTATATGATAATATTAATTTTAATAAGTATAAAAAAAGGTTCTTATCAAAACAAAGGAAATAATATAATTGTCATTCATAAAATTACTTAAAATAAAAATTATGCTTATTGCTTGCAATATAACTTATTTCAAAGCAATATTCTTATTAGTATTTATGCTATTCTCAATATTGTTTTGCACCTGGTTCAAAGGCTTTTTTATATTTTAATATATATAAAAATGCGCAAATATGGCAAAAGCGGAAGTAATAGCGGAAATAGGATTAATAGCAATAATTATTAACATAATTAATTAAGCTTAAGATTAAAATAAGCGGCGATAATGGCTAATAAAATCAAAGTTTGGCTTTATTGCTAAGGAAGAAAAAGAAAGAATAATATATTTTAGTAATAATTTACCTAATGAGGGCAAAGGGAAAGGTCCTTCCCTTAAAATTTTTATTATCTTATTATATTATATTTAAAAAAAGGCTGCTTTGGAGGCTGCTTTGGAAGCTATTTTATTATGCGAAATTTAAAAAGTATTAAAATTAAATTATACTTGCTTTTTTAATAAAGTAATAGCAGAAATAAAATTAATATTAGCAGGAGATGAAGTAATTAATAAAAAGAAAGCCGTAATCTTTTCCATTATTTTCTCCACAATAATCATTGCTTTATAAGGAGCAGGAAGAAGGGTGCTGAAAAGATTGCCTTTATAATTGGATAAAGGTTAATGGGGAAAAAGTAATTAATTATCCTTAGCTTTATTAAATTGGGCATTATATTTATTCCAATATTAATTAAGTTTTTGATTTTATTATTCAACATTCCTTTAATAATATTATTAAATGCAATAATAGCTGAAATTTTGAATTTTAATTAAAATATTATAAGTAGCAATTGGAAGAAAGGTTCTTAGCTAGATAATGCATTATTTGGCGGCATCAAGAAGAACTTAATATTTTAATAATCATGCTTTTCTAAGAATTATATCATAATGTTTTAATTAAATGATAAAAAAAGGAATAAAAGCTTGCAAGCGCTTATCCACCATTAGGTTTAAAATGATGTAATGGCTGATTTTTTCATTATTAGCATTATTAAAGCTTTTAATAACAATAACATTTCATAAAAAATAAATTAAAGATTTAAAAAAAAAAGAAAAAGATTTTAAAAGAATGTGGTTAATAAAATAATAATCATTTGCTTCAAAATCAAGAAGTGTGGGTAATTTATATAATAATCTATTTTTGATGAAGATTACTTAAATAATAAAGGATTATCCACCAAAAAGCTTTATTAAGTTAAGATATCGCATATCTCTTAATATATTTAAAAAGGAATCTTTTTTTAAGCTTGGCCTTTTATTAAAAAAGGTAGTATTTGCTTCTTAACAGCATTTTTATACATATTTTCATTATTATCCTTAAATTAATTATTAAAAAAACAACCAGCATTAATTTCATTAATTTTATAAGAAATAAAAGGTTGTTAAAATAGTTATATAATATAATTGCAAAGTGCATTTGCTAATAATTAAGCGCAAGGGGTATTAGTATATATAAAAGGGGTTAATGGTTTTTGATATTATTATTATTAAAACTAAAAGTTCTTCTATTTATAGTGCTCTTTCTTTTCATAACTGATGTGATTATAAAAAGGAGTAGGAAATTAAGAAATCATATTTATAATTTAATAAAAGTTCAACCTAATAAAAGCTAAAGATTTGAAAATTGAATGAAAAATCCGCTTAATTAATTGGCCTTAATTTTTAGCTTAAATTTCTTTCACATACTCTTCCAATAATTAAAAGGTTTTATATTATTAAAATAATTGTTTGCGTAGCCGGGGGGGAAGCTTATCTTGCAAATTCATTTTCAAAACAAATTTGTTATTAATACCAGCAATACATGTAAGAATTCTAAAATTATGGTAAAAGCTTTAAAAGGAGCTTCAATAATCCATGTAAAAAGCAAAATATTTGGAATATGCCATTTGCTTATTATAAGAATTGAATAAAAATAAAACAAGTTGTTTTATTAAATTTAAAGCGTTTATGGGCATATTATTTTTATTAAATTTGGGTTTTAAAAAGATTGGTTTTAAAAAGATTTATGCTATTTCTTTGGTTTGGTTTAATAACCAATTCTTTTTATGTTTTTTATTAATAAAGTAAATGGCATAGCAGAATAAGGCATTATGCATTTGGATTTCCCATAGCTTTGGAAAGTACTTAATACTATTAGAAAATTTATTTAAGAAGTTTGAAATCTTTTTAATACAAATAGTATAAAATATAAAGAAAATTTAAAAAAAAGACGGGACTTAAGAAATGTTTTTAAAAAGAGGACAATATGAAGTATTATTACGGTAATAGCTTGATTTGCTATTATTTTTATTTTTATTATTATTAAAATTAAGGGCAATAGCGGTTTGCTTACCCTTATTTTTAATGGGAATATTAATATTTCCCTTAATAAAGGAGAAAGGAGTAGATGAAAAGGGGCTATTTTTAAAAGAAATAGATTTAAAGGGAGCATGATTTTTGTTAAAACATTGGAGCTGTTTTTGCATTACAAGTAAGTTTTCATTTATTTGCTTAGAACGCTTTTTTTAGCCTTTTTTTATTTTATTATTATTTATGTATTTATAATAATTTGATTATTTTAAAAAATAAGTTATATTATATTAAAGGAAGAAAAGGGTTAAAAGGAAAATCTTATGAAAGGAATAAAAAAGGCAAAGGCAAAAAATATATTAGCATTTTTTATTAAAAAGTGCTTTGTTATAGAAGGTTTAGGCTTTATATAATGCGTTAAGAATGTATTTATGTAAAAGGGGATATTGTTTTTTTTGGCTCAATTAAGTTAAAAAAGCATAAAAAGAAGAAGCTAGTGTTATTAACTTTTTTAGGTTTATTAATTATTTAAATGCCATTTATTAAGCTATATTTAGTATAAGCCTTTTTTATAAAAACCTCTTTTTATAATAAGAATTTATAAAAAAATAAGGAGGGGGGAGAATATTTATTATTTTCCTAAATAAATTAAAAAAAGTTGTAGATAATATAATGCTTGCTTTATAAAAACTAATGCCAGTATTTAGCAAAAGCTTCACATATTATATAAAAAGTAATGAAAGTAATTAAAATTCTTTTAAAATTTATAATTAAAGAGGAAAAAAGATAAGGAAAAAAAGGGATTATAAATAAAAAGCATTATTAAATTAATTTCGCTTAAGCGCTTAGTAATACCCAATTAGGAAAGCTCCTCTGAATGCCCTCCGATCCGTACCATCCGTCACAAAATGAGGTATTGTGGAAGATAAAAAATCCAATAACTAGAAATATAAATTATGCCTCTTTTTTTTAATAGAGATTATTATGAATAGTAATAATATATTTAAGCGTTTTATGTTTAGATTATATCTCTTTGATTTAGTTACTTTTTAAGTATTTTTTAAGAATTTCATTTGTTATATTATTAATAATGTTATATAATAGTTTAACTTTTTAGTTTAGGCTTTATTAGAGAATTAAATATTTATAATAAGTTTAATAAAACTGCTTTGAAAAGGGAATGTGGCTTTATATTATTATATATGAAGATTCTATTATTCCACGAGTAATTAGCTTTTATATATGTCTTTAGCGGTACTCTATAAATATTTCTATTTACCTTTAAAGTGGATATACCTTTCCTAATAAGATTTCTACCGGCTAACTTCCATTTGGTGGGTATATTGGATGATTTGTCATTTATATAATATATTAACTTATTATTAGTAGGTTTACACTAGACTTCCCTTTTTTATATTACTTAAGGTTTAAATATGATATTAAGTTAGGAGTATTTGTACTATCACTTTTAATTTCTTTAGCGCTTGGTTTTTACTTAAGAAGAATATTTGGGTTAGGTAAGGATGTATATGTAAGCCTATTTATAACTTAAGTATTATTAGCGAAGGTACCTGTGTGTTAGCGTGATAAACGAGTAGCTGTTATTATATAATAGGTGGCGAAAGATTTTGAGGTAGGCTTAGGTGTAATTTGAACGCCTTTTTATTTATATATTATGTAGTTATTAGATTGTAATAATATTGCCAAATAAGCAAGAGAATAATACGTTAAATACATATTTTAAATTCGAGTTAGTAGGGAGATGGTAAGGTAAGAAGCTTTAAGGTCTTAAGTTGATTTAAGTATTTTAATATTATAATTTGTTTAACTTTAAATACCTTAAAGTTTTTAGAATTTGTAATATAATATAAAGATATTCTTAAGCGTAATATTTATACTTTAATAAAAACCTGGTTATAAAACCGTTTATAATAATTGTGATTCCGCACTAAAGCGGGACTTAGGTAGATCATAGGAAGATTAATATTAAGTCTAGAATCTTTTGCTTTAACTCATAATTTTTGCCATCCTTAGGGAGTAGACTTTAGACTATCCTTTTCACACTTATACCTTCTTGGGCCGTTGGGAAAATTCAGCTCGCGAGCTAGTTTGTGCTAAGCAGCAGCAGCAGCAGTAATCATGCACATTTCATCTAGGCAACTTTCACTTCCAGCACAGAAAAAAATCCGACGGCCTGAGCAATCTCTCACCTCTCTGCAGCAATTTTCATCTCGCTCCTAGCTCCCTTCCTTCCAGGTCCCTAAAATTACAATGCAATGCAGTCGTCACTCTCAACATCCCGTCCGCTATCAACCATCTCATCTCAATCCCCCAAAAAGCTTCATCTCAAGATCATCGATTTGTTTCAAGAAAAGAAAGTCCTTCCGCAGGAGCAAAAACAAAAAGGAACGTTGAGCACGGGGATAGAAATTCAAGCAGAACTCAAACAAAGCCATCATCTTATGCTCGGGTGCATTCCCGTCCTTGGAGGGTGTGGTCTAAAGACCTTTTTGGTTTACCATTTTGTACGGCTTATTAAAGTGGAGGGGTTTTTATATCATGCTCTGCTGTTATTCATGGTCTATAATGGGTGAAGCTTTAGGCTAGGGTGTTGGTTGAGATGGGGATATATTCACACATGGCGACATAGTTGAGGTGAGGCGTAGAGTTGGGATGTGGAGTCAATATCCAGAGCTCCACCTCAACACATTCTGAACTAGCTGGTAAGTATCATTTCTACTCAACTTTATGGCTTGACAGAGTATCACCCCCAAAAAGAAAGGGGTAATATAGCCCCTCCCCTCCCCACATCACATCAACCGCGAGCTACGATCTACCCACCGGACTCGGATCCGCGTGACTGATAGCGTGCTCGAACTATAATGAAGTTTCCAGAAACAAGAATACCTACAAGACCACCAGATTGTATCGCTTTCACAAAAACACCGCATCTTTTTGAACCACACCAAGACGCCAGTCAGTCTTCATACTCATAACTTTTCCTTCCCTAACTCCAAGACCGACAAAAAACAGTCAGAAAATCAAGTCTCCACCCCCATTCCCACCATTCCCATCCAACTGCAGAAACCCCGGCGCCATAAACCCCGCCCCAACGCCATCAACACCCTGTCCATCAATCCCGGTTCCATCCCACGGACTCATCTCACCAATACCATCATATTCGGCCGCAGAACCGGAGCTGCTAGGCCCGTTCTGTAAAGCGTACTGAGAGGTCGCAGATAGGTCAAGCCAGCTGAAATACGGGACTGGAAGGCCTCCTTGGTGTGGATTCTGTTGTTGGAGGGAGGGGCCGTTGGGGTCGGCGAAAGGGTCAGAGAAGGGTGTCTTGTAGTAGATGTTTGGGTCGAGGTTGGGGTCGAAGTTTGACGGTTGGTTAGAATTTTCAGGGTGGTGGTTGAGGGGTTGATTCTCATTTTGGCGGTCAATGTGTCCTTGACCTTGTCCTTGCTTTTGGTTATGCTGGCCTTGGGCGACAGAGTTCTGCTGCTGGGCTAACATCCTATTGTCGATGCTCATGCGATGCAGAGCTTTGCTTCCGTTCCGCTTGGGGGACTTACGCCAGAGTAGCTCGAGAAGTCTGGCATATCGGTTGCCGATTTGATTGCCGCCTACAGAAGAGGCTTGCAGACGATCGATGGTCTGCTTGATTGTCTTGTGAACTTCATCTCGCTCGGACTTCTGTAAGGAGGTTGTAGATCGGGCCTGGATGAGACTTGTCAGTGACATATGGGGACTAAAATTGAGGTGGTGAGAGTAGGGCAGGGCTAGTATAGCGTGGCAGATACGTACTTTGTAAAGAAAGACGGCGCTGTAGATTACGAAGAGGTAGTACGAAGATGGCATGTGGCGGAGGGTCTCTGGGGAGACGGTGTCGTTGAATCGGGTTAGCAGAGATGTTGCAGCATTGACTGCTTCGTAGATAAAACGTGCATCGGGCGCTGTAGAGTTGATGAGAGGTATGGAGCCATTGGGATTGTGTTGGCTATCCCGCTGGTCGGTCATAGCTCTGGAGATGGTTGCTTGGTATGCGAAGGCATTGACGTAGAGACGAAGGTAGTCGTAGGTCAGCATCAGACTTGCTTTGATGAACGGGTGACCTGGCCTGGTGAGTTAACAGTTAGGAACGAAGTAGGCAGAACGTACAATTCAATGACCCCCAGGTCTCCATCCATGTTCCGATACTGTATCGGAAGTCATCAAGATATTTTGCATATCGACCCTCTAGCATCTCCTTCCAAGCACGACCTTTCGACGAGTACAAGATGTCATGGACATTGGAGAAGATCTGCGTCAACTCCAACTTGGCCTGGAATATGGTGGCGAAATCCTCTTCATGCTCAGCAGACCGCTGCAAGGTTGGAAAGTTGTCCGCTTTCAGCCCTGAAAGCGGGCCTGGTCCACGAGCCCAGAATCCCTTACCAACACGCACCGAGACCTCACGGTCGCAGATATAGCAAGCAGCCCAGACGAGGCGCTTTCGTTGGAACTTGGCAGGATCTTCCTGTGTGTCACTGTTGAAGGATGTTCGATCGATTTCGAGAAAGTAGCCAAGGCGCAAAGCCGTGCCAATATACATCCACGCCACCCTATCTTCTTCTCCACGGCCCACGGTGACCGCAACTTGAGGTCGATGTGACACCCATTGCGAAAGGAGAAGGAGTGCTTCGACGGCCTCAACATTTGCATCCGCGCCCGCCAAGATATTTGAGATCAACTGCTGCATGTGATCGTAGCAGACTTGGTGCAATGCTTCTTCATCTTTGGATGCAACTGTAAGGATTGCGGAAAATAGATGCGGCTCGTAACGAGATAGCCATTGTAGTCTGCTTGGATTGCAAGTCTCTCGGGGGACGATGGGAAAGAATGGATGGAAGAACTGCTCGTAACTGGAGGGATTAGCTCAATTGCATGATGTGAAGTGGTCCACTTACCTAGCAAACAAAGAATAAATCTGTTCAGGTGTAATCAAACCATCCTGAAGAGGTCGATAATGCCATATGGTTACTGTAGGCTGAAGGGTCATATCTGGTTGAAAGGTTGGGCGTCTTCGTTTTGGTTGTCCGTTGGGATCGTCACTTCGGGATGAGTTTGAGTCGTCGGCTCGGTCCGCTACTTGGGCCAGGATTTCCAATGCGTCTGATGGATTCTGTAAGTCGGCAGTTGCAATGCCTTCATGTGATGGTTTTCCAATGATGCTTGCTGTGGATTCCATCCGAGGTCGGTATGGTTGGTTGTGCGACGGACTCAAAATCTAGGGCAGGTAAGTTGCAGACACACTAGTCCAAGGAAACGAGATGTTTGAGGAAAGATTCGGAATAGCAGGGAGGTGCGGCTTGGAGAGCCTCGGCACAAACTTACAGGAGGATATTCGGTATATCTCGAAGGTCCATCTGCTGACGCTGGAGGTTGCTGCCACATCGGCCTATCATCGTACCTATTCTGAAGGGGTTCAGACTGCTGTCGAGTATGGGAACTGTTCATTCCATATTGAGGACTTGACTGTGATTGTCCTGCTGGTGAGCCCTGGAAGGTAGCAGTTGTTGGTGTTGATGGACCAGAGTTTTCTGCTCCGTCTTCCAGCTTGGGCTTCTTCCGCACTCGACGACCACCGCGATGACTCTCACCCAGAACACATTCTCTGTTCTCTCTTTGGCATCGCTTGCAGGGCTAGTAGCACTGTCAGCGCTCTCTAGATAGATATGCAGGAAATCGCCAGTGTCACGTGAGCCTGAAAGAGCATGCTTCCTCTGGATTGCTCTGGGAGACACTGCAGTTGAGTTGGATATCGGGTCTGTGTTCTCGGAGTGAGAGCATAGATTGGATACCGCCATCTCGACTTGAGACGTTCAAAGGCGGAATCCAACATTCAGATATGTCTCAACCCAATGTGGCATGGATATCCACAAAAAACCTAGATCAACTCAAACCTCAAGAAATTTGAACCACCTACCGGCTTCCCTCCATTCGGATCCAAATCACATTTGCTCTTCCGATTCCGACAATGCAAACAAGCACGGTACGCTCTCATAGCATCAAACGACTTCTCATTCGGCTGCTGAGGCCCGAGATTTGGTTGGCCGGATTTGCCTATCATGAGCTGTGAAGCTTCGATCGGGCCCTGACTCTGGACATGAGATGAGCCATTGCCCTTGCCATTGTTCATAGATGAGCTGTTTGAGATGGGCGCACTGGTGACATTTCCGGCGATGCCAAGAGGAGGCAGCATATGGCCCGACATGAGATGAGGCTGATGTGGAGAGATGAGGTTGGATGATGGATTGACGGCACGGATGCGCGGCGAGTGACGGTCGGAAAGAAACCTGCGGTCCGACGGGTACTGATTGATTGATGATGGATGGGGCCGATGGATTGTGATGCCGATATTAATGAGCAAGAGAGAGGAGAGGGTCAAATACCGTTGGCTGGTTGGATGATGTCGGTGATGTCGGTGATGTCGGTCGGCCTTTGCTGGTGAAGTGCCGACCCCTCGGATGATCGGTGCTCGGCTCGCCCGAATTAGCGTTATTGACAAGGCTGCACCACGTGACTGCTTCTCTGCTCAGAAGGTCGTGGAAAATCAATTCGTAGATTGTTATGAAAATTGTCATTCTATTTTGATCTTAAACTACTTCGTCGAGAACAGTGTCCAAAATCGATCCTTGTCATGCCTAACTTTTCCTTCTAGTCCACATTTAAGGTTGCACGAATGCGGGGTAAGTCCCCCCCCACCATTCGGGCCACCCCCCCATTCGGGCCACCCTTTACACCAAAAACAGCGATTTTCACTTAATAATATCTTTATAAAACGTTAATAAAAGTACACTAAATTAAAAATATAAACTAATAGTATATATATAACCTGGCTTATTTATTTTGAACTAGTTTTAATCGGGTAATTTTTATTAATTTAAAATTTAAAAAACACCATACAAAAGTGACTAAAAATAACTTTTAATCCTATAGTTATAAGTACTTGAAATTAATATATATAATAATAAACAGATTCCTTATAATAGTTTTTTATTATAATTTTAAAATAACCGTTTTATAGGGGTTTAAAAAAGTCTATTCTAATATATATTAATAACTACTAATAGAATCATTTAGTAATTGCAAATCTTAAATCAATAGTCTTATCGATTATAATCGTCCTTTTTAAAAAATATTTATAGTCACTTTTGTATGGTAATTTTTAAATTTTAAATTTAAGAAAATTGCCTAATTAGAACTAGCTTGTATATTATGTTTAAAGTGATATATATATAAATATTATATATTATTAATTTTATAAGTTTCTATTAATATTTCATACAGATATTTGTTGGTGCAGTACCAGTGGGTCACGCAAAGATATATTGAAGCAAAGGGTTAATATAATTTTTAATGAAGTGGGTGGTAAAATTTATGTATTCTTAAAAGAGTGGGAAATATCCCCTGTTATATATTCCTTTAAATGACCTTTGTAATAGGTTTGTTATAGTTTTGATTATTTTTTGGAATTGGTAAATTTATTACTTTTAGTAGCCAAGCGTTGTACAAAATAGGGGTTAGTCGGCTGGTAGCATCAAGCAGAGCCTCAGGGCGCTGCAACCAATCAAGCCTACTTATGTAACTAAATCTTTGAAGCTCCCTTTTAAAGGGAGCTTTATTATACTCCTTTATAATTCAAGACTTTCACACTTTTTAAAGCTCCTCCCCTATGGTGCTTAATAATTAAGAGCCACAGCCTTATTTCATAAGTTATTAAAGTATAATTATTATAAGCTAAGAAAAGCAAAAGTAAGTATTAAATAATATTTACTATTATTTAAAAAACTTTTTAAAAGCACATATTTCCCCTTTTTAATTTAATAACATTTTTTAACGCTTTTTCAATGCTTTAAAATAATAAAATGTTTACTTAAGATATACCCATTAATAAAAACAACTCTTTATTAAGCAATTAATACTAGTGGCCGCAGTGATCGACGAGATTTTAATAGCACGCCTAATTTAAGGGCATTATTAATTTTATTGATTTAAATGGATTACATGTTTTAAACCTTTTTAAATTTTGACTAATAGCTCTTAATATTAACAAGTACATACAGGTTAAAACAAGTTATTAGTTTATAAAATAAATGACATTAATAAGTAATAGTAAGCGGAAAATGTATTAAAAGTGAAAGAATGTTAATAAAAACAAAAAAAATGATTTTTTATGAAGCTTTAATAAGTTATCACATTTCAAAAGGCGACCTTTAGTAATATTAATTTCTTTTAGGAAACTTGTACAAGAGAATTTTAAAATAACCTTGCTTAATGAACGCTTTTTAACATAAGATATTAACATTTGTTTAATTAGGTTAATAGTGCTATTAGTATATCGATTTTATTAAATGCCATTAATAATAATAAATCAAAGAATTTTATTACATTTTAAGCGTTAGTTAAGTTAATTAAATAAGAACTTGCTTTTTTAAATGCCTTTATACTTTTATTTATTATTTTAAATTATTGAAAAACTTTAATAAGTGCTTTTAAAAAAAAGAGAAAATGAAAACTTGTATTTGGCATAAGAAGTGGCAAAAGAAGTATTGTTTTTGTTAGTCCATAGGGGTTATGTAATCTCATTATGTTATATAGGGAGCGCCACTTGAATAATACCATGATAGTCTTCAGGGGTTATGCCTTGGCTACTAGGAGTAATGGATTTAATAGTTCTAGGGGGTAATCAGAGCTATAATGGACCTGTTATAGGGGTCATTTAAAGGGGTATATAATAAGGGATTTCTTTTACTCTTTTAATAAAAAACAGATTTTACCACCCACTTTACTGAAGATTATATTAAACTTTTGTTTTAATATTTTTTTACGTGATTTAAAGGTACTGCACCGACAATTTTACTAAAACATATAATTGACAGCTTTAGCTGTTTTTATGTTTTCTTGAATTTTAAGAGCCTTAGGCATTAACTTTATCACGTGTAAATCATTACGTGGATAGGATTTTCCCAGTAGTAAAAAAATCTATTAAATTTTACCCTCTTATAATTAGTCATAAATACGTGGACTGAGCTTTGTATATAGCGTGATTATAATGTGACTTATAAGAAAAAGTCTTTAATAAAGGGTAAAGGGAAAGTAGTGTTAATTATACGACATGCAACAAAACCTCGCTTAAGTACGGGAGTACAGGAGTGTAGGAGTGCGGGAGTGCTAAAAAGTTTAAAAAGCCCCACTTTAAAAGGGGAATTTATTTAAAAGTCGTGTATTACTACGAGTTTTTAAGTAAAATATAAAATAAGACCTGTTTTAAAATCAGCTTAATTAGCTTATTAAAATGGCTTTTTCAGATTTATGATTACTAATAAAGTTATAAAGATATTAATTATTAAAAGAATATTTTAGGGTTTTTATTATTTAAAAGTCGTACATTATTATAACTTTTTGAGTAAAATATAAAATAAGACCTGTTTTAACATCAGTACTTATAATATTATATTAAAATTAAGTAATATTAAAGCTGTCACCTATTAATCTCTGATTGGTCCCCTAGTATTAATTCTTTTTATGATTTTTTTAATAATAAAAGCTGGTTATATGGCTTAAAAACCATACTTAAAGTATAGTTGATCCTATTATTGCTTATTTATAATTTTCTTAAAGAGTTTATTATTATGTAGCCTTTTTTAATTTGTTTTTAAAAAATAGTATTTAATTTTATTTTTTTAAGGTAAAAAGGGTTTTAGGGTTTGTTATATATTTAATAGAAGTATTGCCTTTTTTACTTAAAGCTTTATTTATAGCTTAATTATTGATTTTAATTGCAAGCTTCATTAACTTTTAAAGGTTGTTAGGTTATTTGGAATAAGTAATCTTGTTTTTAATATTATTTTTAGTCTTTTATAATAGTAGTTTTTTAAAGCGTTCTTTTTTTATTTAATTTATTTAGTGTATTATTAAAATTTTCATATGTAATTTACGTAAGATTTAATTTGCCAAAGTTTTTGTATGTTGTGCATTGTTATGCGCGCTACATTAATATTACCAAAGATTTTGATTATAGATTCTGTGACGCTTGCCCTATAAAAACCAGTGCCAACGTCTAGTAAAGGCCTCACATATCATGTAAGAAGTAGTGAAGGTAATCAAGATTCTCTTAGAATCTACAACTAAGGAGGAAAGAAGGTAAGGAGGAAAAGGGGGTTATGTACAAGAAGCGTCGTCGAGTTAATCTCGCTTAGGCGCTTAGTAATGCCCAATCAGGAAAGCTCCCCTGAATGCCCTCCGATCCGTACCAACCGTCACAGATTCTTTTAAGCCCTTAAAAATGAGAACATTTTTTAAGTAGTTTTGAAAACATTAATTATTATGTTTTTTGTTGAATTTTTAATAGCCATATAATTATTAAAAAATGATTCTATTTAGTCTTAGACTGCCCCTTTAAGCAAAGTAATGACTTATAAGACTTTCTTAATCTTGAAGGTAAATTGTCCTATGTAAAATCCAATGTATATATTAATTTGGATTATCTAATATTAATCCTTATTGCGATTGCCATTAAAAGTCTTTGGGATAGGGATTTTAATATTCTTATTAATATTGCCTAAAATAATGATAATAACGCTTTTGTTAAATAAAAATCTTTTAATAAACATGATGTATATAAGTTGATATTTTTAATAAGAAGGTGCTCAAAATATAATTGTTGGTGCAGTACCGGTGGATTACGCAAAGATATATTAAAGCAAAGGGGTTAATATAATGTTTAATGAAGTGGATGATAAAATCTGTTTATTTTTAAGAAAATGGGAAAGATCCCTTATTATATATTCCTTCAAATAACCCTTATAACATGTTTGTTATAGCTCCGATTACCCCCTGAAATTATCAGATTTATTACTTTTAGTAGCCAAGGCATAACCCCTGAAGACTACTATGGTATCATTTAAGTGGCGCTCCTTGTACAGTATGGAGAGATTATATAACCCCTGTGGACTAACAATAATAGTCCAATATTTACTTAATATAAATATAAAAGGCCGCAATTGATCTCTAATAATGAAAAAATAAATGTATCATATATAACGTAAAATAGTTATTAAATAAGGGTTAAGTTTATTATTACAAATTAAGTATAAAGCTCTTATTTAATAGTAGATGTGTCAATTTTATATATAACTTTTTTTTTTAAAAATTCTTTGGCATTAAGGTTCTAAGTGCCTTAGCTCTTATGGCTCTCAAGGTTCTAATTATTACATGACCTAATATCTACTATAATTTAAATAATTATTATTATTAACGTAAATATATGTAATAATACCAACCATTATTTTATATTATTCTTTGATTGGTACCAATTCTTAGATTATGCCAATCCCTTGTTAGTACTAATATTCCTATAATATCATCCAGTTGGTGGTACCATCAGTATCCTGGTGCCAATTGCCCACTGGTGCTAAGGGGTCCGTAATAGCCTGTTTGTAATGCTGCAAATAATTGCTTTGCAAATGGCATATTATAAGTTTTTATAAGCATAAATTAGCAAACTTTTAATCATAAAAAAGAGATGATTTTATTTAGCTTATTATAATGCTAAATAAAAAAAATAAAAAAATACTTTTGTGCTAAAGCAAATTAATTTTTATATATCAAATATAAATTATTAATGCTGTAAATTAAGATTTTTAAGCCCTTTTTATTTTTTAAGGCTTTTTGTAATATATATATACTAATGTTGATTTCCTAGCCTTTTAAACGCTGTTTAAGCTAATAAAAAATGGCTTATTAATATGCTAATTTTGGTAAATCTTAAAACGTAATAAAATAAATGGTATGTAATGCGAAGATTTATTATTAATAATTTATGATTTAATGATTATATTGGTAGGTGATTTGCTTAATAATATTAGGGTTGGCAATTGGAACATTAATTAACGCTATTGTAAAAAGCGTGCGCTAGTAAAAATTACTATTAAGGCTTTAATAATTAATATAAGCCAATGAATATAAAAAGCATTGGTTGATATTAAAAAAGTAATTTTGATGAACAATTTGGTAGGGCAAAAAGGAGGTTATTAGTTAGGAAAATATAACTTTTGAATAAAAAACATATGGCTTTTTTTTATTGTGGAAAAGATCTTTTTGAAATACGTTTTAAAGCAGGCCCACATACGTGGGCCACGGGACGCCGCTTTAGGGCTATCTAGGACTTATCAATCACAGCCAACCCACATTTTGCGTTTGCGGCGTTTTCCCCGCCTATGCAATATGACCGCCGCCCTCTCCTTCTTTTTCTCAACCTCAACAATAACACCGGCATTTAATCCGCAATTGAATAAAAGCGCAAAATACCTTATTTAAAATAAAGCAGGCATGCTATGAAAGCGTTATTTATAATATTGCTAATTATATAATAACAAACACAAGCGGGGAGGGAAAAAAAGCAATACCATCATAATCAATTAAGGTGTTAAAAAAGGTTCAAATATATAAATATTTATGTTGCATATTTTTTGGGTTTAATATTATACGCGTATTTATAATATTAATATGCTTAAAAAATAATTAAAATATTAAATACAAAATATTAGGCATCTAAAAGTAAAAATAATTTGCTTTTAAACAAGTTAAAATGCATAAAATGCCTTAAAATGAATTTGAAGTGCATTATAAATAACGATTTATAATTAACATTAGTAAATAAAACAAAATATACAATTAGCATAGTTATATAAAATTTAATTAATTGGCGTATAAATGGAAATCAGACATTAAACAAACAATTTAACAATTGCAAAAAAGGGCTTAATAAATAAAAGCAACTATTTTCCCCAAAAAATTATGTTTTAAATTTCTTAAGCCTAAATTTATTGGCAGCGTTTAAGCATGCTCCTTTGGCTCAGCTAAATTTTTTAATTGATTTTACCGCAATAATAAAGCAATTAAACCTAATGCAAAGCATTAATTGGCCTTTTAAGCAAATTCCAAAAGTAATAACAATAATCCCCCAAAAGAAATTAATAAGCTAAAAGGCGTTTATAATGATAATAGTATATTAATTAAAGCACCAATTAAAGCTTTATATAAAATTATAAAGCCTTGGCATTTGCGCACAAATCCGCAAGTATAATTTACAATAAACCCAATTTTGAAAAGTGATTTTATTTTTAAAAATATAATTCCCAAATAATCCTTAATTAACCCTAAATCCTTTAATTTAAAGAACTGTTTAAGTTCATTAATAAAGGATTTAATAATATTAATATTTGGGCTAATAATAATGAGATCATCTACGTATATACAGACTATAATTTGTAACTCTTTATTAATTAAAATACAATTTTTAAATATAATTACATTTGCAAAAAGATTTAGTGGCTAATGGCCGCTAGCGGCGGCTTTTTGCGCTTTTGGCGTTTTTGGCTAACATGTTGCATATTAAAAAAATTAGGGACAAAGGCTATATACTAAAAAAAATGCGTTAAAAGCATTAAATTTTACTTATAACGTTTATTTTAATAATAATAATAATTTTTTTAAGGCTTTAAGTACTTAAGGTATTTAAAGGATATATTATGGGAATATATATACGTGATTAATTTACTTAAACTAAACTTTGTTTAAAAAAGCTAGTGTGCTTATTAGATTTTTATTAACATAAATATTTATAACGTGATAGGCTTAGTGAACTTAGTTTATTAGCTGTGCACGCCAAGGTATAGCCAAGCTTTAGCTTTAAAGTAAATAAATTAATAATCTACTCTAATTGACATAAAGGTTATTAAGCTCCGGCTTAATTTGCTAAAAGGCGGTTAAAAAAGACCCATTTACTTAAAGGCGGCCTTTTACGTTAAAAGCGCCAAACTGCTAAAATAGCCGATTTAGCCAATTAATTAATTTTTTGGCGCCGATATTTTTTACTGATATAACTAAAAATTAAATTTATTAATTAACACTTCTTTAAGAGTTATAAACCATAATCTAGCGGATTGTTTTAAGCCATATAATGCTTTATTAAGCAGTAATAGCTTATTAGCGTATTTTAGATTATTTCCTTTAAGAGGTATGATCTAAAGCGAATTAATATTAATATTACTTTGTGTAAAAACTAATATCATATTCATTTTATATATAAACCAACTATATAAGACTATTAACGCAAATATAAGGCGCCAAGCCATTTGCTTTACAACGCTAACAAAAGTATCTACGTAATTTAAGCCATATAACTACTCAAATCCTTTAATAACAAATCGAGCTTTAAATTTATAATAATCAAGGGTTTATTTTATTTTATAAACACAGTGTGTTTTTAATGGTTTCTACCCTTTATTAACGTCTTTTAAGACTATTTTCCATGTATTATGACTCTCTAAAGAACTAGTCTCTTTATCTATAACTTTTAACGAATAGTCTGTATATGGAGAGTTAATTGCTTTAATATAACTCTTAGGCTCTTGGATTTATAATTTATTAGAGGTCTTTTTAATTAAGATCTTATTATTATTTTCTTTAGAAGTTTTAATTAAGCTTTGGTCCAAATTTTCATTGATTTTAAAGCTTATAAGCGCTAATAAAGCTAGCCTTATAATATTCTTATAAACGGAAAAGGCATTTTTTCTTTAATAATTAAAAGATTATTATAATCTTTAATAATTAAATTTGAAGAACTACTTTAATTATTAGTATTACCTTGAATAATAACATTTGGCTTCCAATTAAAATAGTCTTTTTTAAACCGAGATTTCTTAGTTTATATTTCAATAGTATTATTAAGATTTAAATTCTTATTAATTTTAATATTATTATTATTCTCGTCCTTTGATTAATTATTATTAGACTCGTTTAATAATTCAATAATTTTAAGGCTAATATTATTATTATTTTGCCTTATAATAGTAGTATCTTCAATAGTACTTGAAATATTATCAAATATTACTTTAAAATTTAAATAATTGTTCTCGTCTATTATATCGTTTTTATAAGTAAGTTTTTTTTATAAAGACGTTTTTAGAGCTAATTACGCTTTTAATTCTTGGAATATAAATTAAGACATTATTAGCCGACTCCCAGTTAATTAAAATGTTTGTTTTAGATTTCTTTATTAATTTATGCTTTTTTTTTTTTTTTAAGAATATAAGCCAAAAGGCTTGATACTTTAATATGATTAACATTCAGCTTTTTATTATATAAAACCTTATAAGAATTTTTTTAAGAATAAAGTTATAAGAACGATTTTTAATTGACAGCTTTAGCTGTCTCTACGTTTTCTTGAATTTAGGAGCCTCAGGTACTTATAGTCACGTGGAAATCTCTATACCAGCTTGAATTCTCCAGTGGTGAAAAAATCTCTTAAATTTTGCCTTCCTGTGATTGGTCATAAATACGTGGACCGAGCTTTGACTACAGCGTGATTATAACGTGACTTTTATAATACTTTAAGAGTAATAAAAGGTGGTGTTAAGTGGTGTTAATTGTACGATATGCAATAAAACTTTAAGAATGCGGGAGTGCGGGAAGTTTAAAAAGCCCCACTTTTAATAGAAATTTATTTAAAAATCATATATTATTATGAGTTTTTAACTAAAATATAAAATAGGACCTGTTTTAGAATTAGCTTCATTAGCTTGTTAAAATGGCCTTTTTAAATTTATAATAATTATTATAATTATAAAGATATTAATTATTAAAGAAATATTTCTAAAAACAAATTATTTAAAAGTCGTGCATCATTATGAGTTTTTAAGTAAAATACAAAATAAGACCTGTTTTAAAACCAACTTAATTAGCTTATTAATATGGCCTTTTTAAATTTATAATAATTATTATACTTATAAGAATATTAATTATTAAAGAATTATTTTTAAAAGAAATTTATTTAAAGATCGTGTATTATTATAAGTTTTTAACTAAAATACAAAATAAGACCTGTTTTAAAGTCAGCTTGATTAGCTTATTAAAATGGCTGTTTCGGATTTATGATGACTAATATAATTATAAAAGAATTATTTTTAAAAAAAAAATCTATTTAAAAATCGTACATTATTATGAGTTTTTAAATAAAATACAAAATAAGACCTGTTTTAAAATAAGCTTAATTAGTTTATTAAAATGACTTTTTCAGATTTATAATAATTAATATTATTATAAAAATATTAGTTATTAAAAAAATATTATATAATTATAATTAAACTAACTTTCATTTTATTTTAATATATAAGCTAATAAACAGCTATTTATAAGAAATATAATTAATAAAACTTATTAAAATAAAATATTATTATTATAATCTAAATATTAAGCCTAATATATAATTAAAAATAAATATTAAAGATTTATTTTTATAAAAAATTGATTTAAAAATTAAGTAATATATATATTATATTACTTAACAAATAATTAAGTAAATTATAAAATAAAGTACTTATTAAATCATTTATAAAATTTAATAGTTTAATAGTTTAATAATTTAATAGTTTAATAATTTAGTAGTTTAATAGTTTAATAGTTTAATAGTTTAATAGTTTAATAGTTTAATAGTTTAATAGTTTAATAGTTTAATAGTTTAATAGTTTAATAGTTTAATAGTTTAATAGTTTAATAATTTTAAAAATAAGCTTTTCTTTAAGTCAATATAATTATAATTAATATAAAGGCCTCGCAAAGCCCGCGGAGGGCCCCCCGGAAGGCCTGCGGAGTATTAAAAATTAAAAAATACTTATTATTATATTTATTATTATAATTATAACTTGAATATTAATTATAATATTACCTTTAATAAAATTATATTAGAGTTAAATAACATTAAAGCTGTCACCTATTAATCTTTGATTAGTCCCCTAGTATGAACAATAGTTTAAATTAATTAAAGGTATAAGAAAAGTGGTATTTTCCTAGCTTTATAAATGTTAATAAGCCTTTTAATTATATATTAATTTAACTGTTTAGTTATGCCGTTTTAGGAAAAAGAATAAGTCCATTTATTTAATTTAAATTCCCCGGTATTATTAAGTTTTAATATTTTGATTTTAAATTCAGAATTTAATAATTCTTTATTGAATTAATTATTAATCATATTATAAAAATCGATTAATATCTCAAAAGCTTAGAGACTCTCTTAAACGACTTAGACTTATTCTTGGGTTAAAGCTCTGTTTTAAATCACTACTTCCTTTAAAGCCGAATTCTGTCTTTAAGTCAATAATTACTTCCTGGATATTTCCGCTATTAATAAATAACTCTCTCTTAATGTCTTTAATATTAGCTTTAAAAAATAAGACGAATAAGTGTACTTCTTTATCTTCCGCAGTTATTTAAACGACTTCCTCGTTCTTAGACGTGAAATCAACCTAAAAACGCTTTTTTTTAAGGATTCAATGTCATCACTGAGGTTAATATTAAAGTCGTCTTTGTCATTATTGCCGTTTACCTTATGGCTTATATTTAATTTAGTAATTAAGTCATTATCTTTTAAGGGAGAAATGTTAATGTCTTTATTTTTATTAAACGAAATAACCTGGTTTATAGCCTTCCTTGAGTTTACGGCTTTATCTGAATTAATACCCTTATCTTTGGCCGATAGACTGTAAATATCTTCATTGTCTTCTTTAGTCTTATTTTTTACTAGTAGCATTTTTATATCTGTGTCTAAATTTACTTTAAATTTATTGTTATTGACTATGACACGTTCTTGAGCCTTAAGGCTATCTAATAAAAGAGGTAAGTCTTTAAAGCTTTAATTAACACTATTAAAAGCAGTAACTCGTAAAGGTAGTCTTTGAGGTCGAAGTGATCTATTACTTAAAGAAGAGCCAGGTGTATAACGAGGGTAGTCATTAAAGTCAGATGATGTGCCTCTGCGAAGGCTGCCTAAGATATAAATCAAGTATATAATAAATCATTTTTTAATAATTATAAAAGCTAATATTTCTTAATGTAATTAAAACAAACTTTTATTATATAACTTTAAGTGGCATAAACACTACTTTATCTTTTAGGCTTATTAATTATTATAAAGCCATAAAACACAAATCTTTGTCTTATTTATTAACCTTTGTATAATAATGTAAAAGTCTTACAACTGTTTAAAAATCTTCCTTATTTATAATTATTTTTAAAACACCCAGTTTCCCCGGTTACTCGTACCTGAACGACAGTCCGCCCATTAGAACCTTTGCCTTATTATTTACGATATTATACTTTGGATCTAGTTCTTTGAGGATTCTTAGGAATAAATCCTAGTTTAAATGTTTTATATGAATGTCCTCTTTAAAGGCCCCTTTAATCTTAAGCTATAATAAAGCACTGACTCTTATAGTAATCTATTCGTTGTCTCCCCTTTTAGGCCCTTTAATACTCATTATAATATTCCGCTAAAATAAGGCAGTCTTTAATATAACCTTATATTGCCTTTTTATTAATATCTTATCACTTATTATTTTGTAAACTTCCATTAATGTTTTATTTTACATTTGTAGTCTTTTTCTTACTGCTCTTTTTTGTTTTATTTATATAAATGCCTTTCCTGTTGTCGTTATTAATAATATTACGCTTTTACGAGTCAGCTTAAATATAATAAGCTTTACTTGTCTTAACATTAAGTTATCCCTTTTCACTAGATTATGCGCTGACTTTTTAACCGCTATAAGCTTTTATGTTTAATAGGATAATGTTTTTATAATATGTACTGGCGATTGTTTTACTGGTATTTTACCTTTTATTATAGACTTTAGCGTATTAATTTTTAAACCCCTTTTATTAGGTTTTATAAGTTCGTTAGCCTTTAAGTTAGTCTTTTCTTTCTCTACTATTACTTTTATTACTCTTAGTATCCCCGTTACCTTCTTTCCTTTATTAAAAACACCTGCTTTACTAATAGTTCTACGCTGTTTAGCCTTTTGTTTTTAAAGATTATTATAACGGCGAGCGTATGTCGTTAGACACTCAATTACTTAATTTAGTTTTATTTTTAAATTAAGTCTATAAATATATTTGTTATTTCTTTATGTGTATTATTACTTAAACGTGTCTTTGTGTTAATATCCCCATGGGTAACGAATTAATTATCTATAGCTTGGTTATGCAGCGGCGTGAACTCGTTTATCGTTATCTTTAACACTTCACATATGATAATATTTAAGTTAACTTAAATTGAACCGTATTTCGTATTTATTATCCTTTATATTATAAAGTCACGGTTTATTTTATCAGTAAACCACGCGTCTTAATAAGTAAGATCTTCTTTAAGGAAAAGATAAAACGCGTTTAATTATATGGCAAATTTAAATAAGTTATTATTCTTAACGTTTAATATTACGTTAATAATATTAAAGAACTTAATATTAGCGTATATCTTTATTATTTAAACGGAACAAATTAGAGTATAAAATTGTTAATGTATTAAAACCGCGGGTTAAAGTAGCCGACCTAATAGCCGTTTAAACAGCTTACTTAAATAACTAATTAAACATCCCCTTAAATAACCCCCCTTCCCTTTAAATAGCCGACTTAAATAACCAATTAAACAGTTGACTTAGGTAGTTCATTAAGTAACTAACTTAAGTAGCCCATTAAATTGACTGTGGAAAATTATTGACTTAGTTAAACGACTAGACTAAACTAAAGGGGTTGTAGATGAGGCTACTTGTTAATTAATTCTCGGAGTATATTTTTATTTTAAATGTCTTATAATTAACTTATTACACGTGTTTTTTATATTAGTTATTTGTTTAAGAATAAAAAGCATGTATAGATATAAATATTTATTATATATAGGGCTGACTAATTCTTATATTAAAAGCTTGTTTTTACATTTATAACTATAAAACAACTATCTTTACATCTTGATCTTTATTATTAACACTTGTATATAAATGTAGTAGTTTATATGTTGTTTAAAAATTGTCCTTGTCATAGATTAATTTTAGTTTACTTAACCACTTAGGAAGTTCATATATAAACACACCATTGTTGTTATTAGTTTTATATATATTATTAATAATGGCATAGTTAGGGTCCATTTTTAAAAGATATAAAAGAACTTGTATTAACTTACGTGTTTTATATATATGTCCTCGTTTATAGTTTATTTACGTTTTGATTTAATTAAAGTATATACTCTTATAATAATTATATTACTGTTATTATACTTAAGCCCGTTAAATGTCATTATAATATTCCGTTGAATAAGTGTTATCTTTAACGTGGTTTTATATATTAGATTAGTTAATGTCTTATTGTCTTATATTTTAAAGCTTAACTTTAATACGTTTGTTTATATCTGTTATTTTTTTAAAAATAGCCTCTTTATTATTTTATAGTGACGCCTTGGCTTTTGTTAACGGAGAGAATAAGAAAAGCGGAGAATCGTCATTTTCGGATTAAGGGTGGCTAAATATCCGTCTTATTTGTGATTTGTCTTTAGACTTTAATAATGTTTGTTTTTGAGTTTTGAAAAGACGTGCGACTAGTGTCTTGGCTCTTGGCTTAGACTTTAAAGGCGGGGGTGATATGTTATTTATATTAAGGGTAATAATAACACGTGGCGTTCTCTTTATAAGTAGTAGTACGGCTTTTGGTTTATTTAGCTTATGAGTTTGCCCTTTTTTAAATAAAGCGACGTATCTTTTTATATAATAACTGAGACATTTTATTACTTAAATAGTCTTGTCTTACGACTAGTTATTATGGTTTTGTTTTTAAATTAAATCTTTAAATATACTTGTTATTTATTTATATTTATTATTACTTAAACGTGTCTTATTATTAACCTCGTCTTAACTAGTGTACTATTAGTCTATAGCTTTAATACGTAATGACGTCAATTCGTTTATTATTATCTTTAATACTTTATAAATAACGGCGTCTAAATTAAACTATGTTAAGTTATGTTAGATGTTCATATTTTCTTATATTATAAAATTCTGATTATAATAATCCGTGAATTATACGTCGTATTATGTAAGATCTTTTATAAGGAAAGGTTAGAACGTGATAAGCCATATAACGAGTGTACTAACGGTTATAGTTATTATTGATTAGTTTTATAATTTTAAAATTAAATAAAATATCCTCACTTTTAGTTATTATAAAATATATATTATTACTCGTATTTGTTGTTTGATTATCTTAGTTAATTGATGTTTATGCTAAGTTGGCGTAGTTATATAAAGTAAAGAAAGTATTGACTGTTTTAAAAGGCTTTTTTGTTTAATAGATCCGTATTATATTGGCTTAGAGCACCATAAGTAGCGTAGTGGAATAGGTTAAGACTAGTGGGAATGTAATCTTAAAGTTAAAGAAATAATATTATATAAAAGTAAGCTTATAAATAAAAGATTTAATTAAAAGAGAATAATTTGAATAGTGAAAAAACTAGGCAACATGTAAAAGCGGAGGCTACTTTAAGAGGCTGTGACATGGGTTGTTTACGGCGGTATTAAGTAATGGCGCTAATGGCGGGGTCGTAGCCTCTTAAAATAGCCTATAAAACAGCCGTTATTTTATTGACAGCCTTTTTTTTTTTGTAAACATTATTTTACCTTTGTCTTTACTTATCGTTTGACTATATCTTTAAGGTATAATATTAATTTATATTTTAAAATATGCATTTAATTATACGCACACGTTTAATTAATAGTTATTAATATAATAGTAGACTTTCTTTTAAAGACAAATACGTCTGTGCTTTAAGTTCTCTTACTTTAGCCTATATAATAGCCTAATCCTGAAGTTCTACTGGGTAATATTATAATAACCGACAGTTAAGTAGACGTATTAATAATAACAGGGGAAGATATAATCATAAGTAATAAAAGACTATTAATTAAACTTAATTATAACTAACGTTTAATAAATATAAATCCGTTATATATTATTAATCCTTTTTCTTAACCCGACTTACTTATTCGCGCGTGCCCTTACATGATTAAGAATACTAAACACTTAGTTATAAAACTAATTATTATTCATTTATAGAAAAATCTTAATTGTTAAATTAACGACGCGCTTATAAGTATAATAGAGATTATTCCTAGTACTTTACTTAAATCTGAGTAACGGACTCTAAAAACCGTAAAGATTCGCGCATATTATTTGGACTTTGGCTTTTTTAAGTGATTTATTAATAAAGAGTTTAAAGTTAATATGGCTTTTTTAAATATAACATTAAATAAGTATGTTAAACATTAGGTAATGTGCTAATTATATACTTTATGATTAGTAGTGAGTTTACTTTTTAGTCTGTAATTAGCGTCTTATTTAATAATGTGTGATTATATAATATAATCTTTTTCTTGGAACTTTATTTATAATAACTTATCTTTAATAAAGTCTTATTTGGAGAAACCCGAAGATCTTAGGCCATTATTATTTAAAGAGAGAAGGCTTGGACCTTAATTACCCGGGATATGTCTTATGATCTGACAATTATCGCCTTAAAGCCAAAAGCACTAAAGACAATTGTTCCTTTAATTATAAGATAAGTTAAAAGATAAAGTAATTTTAATATTAAAGACTCAAATGTTCTTAATAATAAGTCCTTAAGTGGCTTTAATATAAACTCAGAGTTAAACGATATGTTTAATAAGAATAATAAAAATGAGGAGTTTAAAAAAGAGCCAGAAGGCATAAATCTTAATGACTTAAAACTTGAGAAAGTAAAGTACGAAAGTGATAAGCCAATGTTAAATGACTTTAAAAGTAATGATAATATATATTAAATAATATGGACCATATGGTAAAATGGCAAGATAAACGAGACTATATAATCGTATGCCCCTTTCCCTTATACTTAACGAGTCATTGTTTAATTGATTCATTTAAGATAATTAAACTAATAGACTTTAAGGTTATGATACATTTAAGTAAAAATAATTAAAGTTATAAGAATATAGACTCGCTTATACTATAGACTCACTTATACTCGCTTATACTCGCTTATACCTAAAGACCTAAAATCCCTTAAGAACTAAGGTCCCCTAAAGGCTCCTAGGGTCCCCTAGAGGCTCCAAGAGGCTTCAAGAAATCCTGTAACTCTTGGATCGATACGAAGCCTTGGCACTAAGCCCAAATAGGCAATCAAAGCAATAACTAAAACCTAGTATCAACTTGAGTTTGATAATCGGCTAAGCGAGGAAATCAATAAGTGCCGGTTTTAAAGCTATCAAAGCACTCTTAGCCAAGGTTTTGAAGTTATTAAAGCAGAGGCTTGGCACTAAGCCCAAATAGGCAATCAAAGCAACGAGAGCCGAGGAGAGCTTGGCACTAAGAGTAGTTAAATAGACCTAGAAATCCCCCCCTCAATACAATCATCATTCGCACCAATATCACTTCTTTTCAAAAGTAACGGCTGTGCGTTTTTTTAATATAACGTATAACGTTATAAACTTAATCGTATTATTATTACATATGGTTTTACTTGTAAACTACTGTTTATCTAGATGTACTCTATATATATACTTCTTTAGTTCCGCTATAGTCTAATAAGTAATGTATTCTTGGCCTTGTTAATAGGACTTAGGAAGACAACCGTTGTCTTTTTTGTCTATTATATATAACATATATATAACTTTATGTAAAAAAATATTCTATAAGACTACCTTAAGAAATACGTCGACTAAAAGACCAATGATACCAAAAATCCTAGTATTATATGTCCTTTTATTTAAAAGATATTAAATATTTACGGTTATTATTGCTTATATTACCATTTTTCCTTAGGACGTTTTATGAGAACGGCGCTTAAAGTATTTATTACGCTTATTCTTATTGGTTTATTAATAATTTAGAGGCATGAGTTAATACGTGTTTAAACCTAATATAAGGTAATTAAAAGTTAAGTCTTATTAATTATATGAATAAGTAAAGTTATTTACTGGTAAAGTTCTACGGTACTAGTATCAAAATCCGTGTATAATAGTGGGTAAATATATATAAAATAAAGAGGTAATTCCTTAAAGAGTTAAAATATAATAATAATATATTAATTAATAATAATTAACCCCTCGGTTAATTATCTTAGACCCCCCGCGTATATAATGATAAAGTTTTTATATTATTAACATTTAATTCTTTAAATGTTAAATTTCTTTAAGATTTAAATAATAAACAGCGTAACACATGGTCCGTCCGTTATTATAAAAAGGGAATAAGAAATGGCACGCCTTATAAAATGAACAATTAACCTGTCATATATCAGTTAAAGAATAATTAAAAAATAATTGTGGTTATTATTTTTTAAAATAAGTCTTATTCGTGTGTTACTAAAACAAACAAAGGCATTAAGGTAATTCTTGCCGCGTAATAGTGTGAACTAAGGCGTGTAAATTATATAAAAAAAAGGCTAAACATTAAATTCTTTAAGATTTCTTTGTGTTAATTATTTAAAACGCCTTTAATATTTAGCCCTTTAAACATTATTAAATTTGTTAAGTTAATGGTTAGAGATAAATAGGTAACACGCGATGTGTTTTAATATTAAATAAAAAACAAGCTTAAAAAGTTAAATAATACTTAAGTAAAAAATCTCATAATAAAAAATCATAAAAAGGAGATTTTTTAAAACGTCTTATATTAACTCCTTTTAATCCTTGAAACACTGTTCTTTCGTTTTATACCTAAAAGTAAGTTCTTTGGCTTCTTAATTGTTAAAGTTCTTAAAAACATACATTTGAACTATAAGTATACATACTTTGGCATATGGCAAAAAAAGGCATAAAAATTACTTAATTTAATTATATTAAATGGGTTAATATTAACATTAAACATAAAAAAAAACTTACTTTTAAAAGTGCCGATTATTATAATAGGCTCTATTTTTGACCCTTTCACGACGCTAGAGCCTTAGGCAGAAAACCTCAAGTTATAGTCTATACGACTAGTATAAAAACTCTTAGTACTTTTATAATTTAGATGAATAAAGACTTTTCTATTTCTGAATTTGACCTTTATACTTTGCCTCGGGTTTAGTACTTAGAGTTTAGTTTTACTTAGTTCTTTTGTTTTATGTTGTCTTTACATTAATAACTTATATAAGGAAATAAACCGTATGGTTTTGTCTTTATATAACTTATAAAAGTAACATCTTAATTTATAAACAAAAAGCTATTTTTATAAACATTAAACGGCCTCAAAATTTTAAATCATTCCCCTTTTCTTTAATAACTATAAACATAAAATAAAACTCGTTAATTCGGTACTGTTAATAAAACCTTAGTTTTACTTAAGCCAATAGTTCTTAATTATACTAGAGATTAAATTTACTCAATCTAAAATCAAAGTTCAATAAATCTAAAGAAAAGTCCTAGAACTAGGTTTCACTTAAAAATCCAAAATATAAGGAATAAAACTTCTCTTAAACCAAAATAATTGTATAATCACAATTGTTAGTTCTAAGAGCCTTGTTTATATTACTTCTCATTTGTATTACTTTATTAGAATTTATTAAGAATACCCTGATTTACATCAATTTCATATTAAGGCTAATAACTAAAAAAGGACTAATAAACCCAAATCACAAGTCCTAAGTTAAAGAAATATAATACTCTTATTCCTTAATTAGTAAAAGTAACAAAACAAGACACATGTCTTCACCCTTTCCTACCCTTTCCAACTTTTTTTTTAAAAAATAAGCCAAAACTAATCAAAACACGTCAACTACTATCATTATTAGACTCATTTAATATATTGATATTGTTAAGTTCTATAGGAACCTAATCTTTAAATATTAAACTATTTAAAGATAATATAAACCTTATTAAAGAATCCGCTAATATAATTACTTTAATAGCTCAAAACATTACTAATTTATTAAAAGGCAAAATATTTTTTCCTAATTTAGAAAATATACTTTACTTTTTTAAAATAAATATTACAGACTTTTTAGAGTATTATAAAGAAATTTGTAAAGATTATAATATTATCCAAAACAAACGAGTCCTCCGGCTTCTGCGCTATTATAATAAGTCCTAGAGAAATATTATTAAAACCATAAGTAAAAAAAAAAAAAAAAACAATTATAAGTAATATTTGCCAAAGCCTTAAAAGTCAAATTTAAAAAATATAATTATTAATAAATTCGATATTTAATGAGTTTCTTTCGCGAGTTTATAATAACAAAGTACACTACTAAAGACTTAAAGGCTTATATATAATTGTATTCTTAGATTATTGATGCCTTATTTAAAAAAAAGATTTTAAATAAAATAAATCAAAGATAATACTTCCTTTTTAGTTTATTAACCGTTAAATAAAACAAACTCATTAAAAGTCAAAAAATTAATAATTCGAACCCTAATACTTATATTAATTAAACCAACTTTAAGAGTAAGATTCTCGTAATTACTAAAAGCAAAAAAACAATTAAAACTTTATAATGAGAAAAAGAACTAATAAAAGCTTATGCTAAAAAAATCCAAGAATTAGTCGATAAAGTCATTCGCTTACTAAAAGTTTCTTTTATAATAAAAAAGCGTCCGGTAATATTATTATTTATTAAAAGAAAAGTAATACTAATTTAAAAAACAAAACTCGAAGATTTAATAAACAAAATAATAGACTTCAGGCTGAATGTACTTGCCTTAAGACTAAATCAAATAGAACAACCTAGAGTTCTAGAATTCGGCCTAAAAAGTCGTAACATCCTTTAATATATTTAATAAAGGCAAAATAGTCAAAGGTATTCCCCTTAAAATAAACAGAATAAAGTCATAGATTTAGGCGGGAATTTTGAAATTAATATTATAAAATATAATAGTAAAAATCAAAGGCTAAAATGTTTTTTTTATAATAACTAAATAGAAAGAAAACCTCATTAGACCAAAGATAATTATTTATTCTTCAAGTATTATATTAAAAATAACATTATATATATTAACAAATAAGGCAAATATTATATTAGTTTTTAAAGCCAAGAAAATACCCTAATTATTCCGAAAAAACCAAGTTAACTATAGGCCGCTATCATTTAATTAAAAACTATTAGAACAAAGTAAGATAAAAACCTAAAGGTAAAAAAAACCAACGCCTTTATTTATATAAATCATACCCCCGTTTATTTAATTAAGCTAAGGCTAAAACAATCAAACAAAACCACTCTTAATCTTAAATTAAAAGTCATAAGTACTATTAAACTAATTAATAATATTAAAATTAAAGAATAGGTTTTTTTAGTTATTGTGGTCTTTATTAATGTTGTACAAATAAAAAAACCAAATACTCCGTGACTTTTAACAAAAACCAACCTTAATTAAATAAATAAGACTTAAATAAAAAAAGAGAAAGATTATAGTACTTTATTTAATAAAATAAAAAAAAGGAAAAAGTAAATAAAAAATCTAATTATGTTTTAAAATTAAAAAAAGACAAAAAAATAAAAGAAAATTTAAATATTATAATTCTAAAAATAATAATAAGCCAAAGACTTTTAATTAAATAAAACAAAACTATTATAAAAATCCCTAAAAAAAAAGTTCTTTAATTAATATATTATACTAAAAACTCAAAAAAAAAACAATTAAAAAATTCATAAAACAAACATTTAATAATATTACCCTTAAAGATTTTTATAGACTATAGGTTTATTAAGATAAAATACTTAATTAATAAATATTACTAGTCTTAACGACAAGAAAAACTAATATAAAGATCTCGACTTTAAACCAAACAATAATAATAATAACCTAAAATAACCCAACTTTTAACTATTTTTTAAAAAACATAATCAATTTTATAAAGTTTATTAAAAGTTCTTTATTAAATTAAAGTATTTTAGTCAATATAATTGCTAAATAAAGCAATATTATCAAAAACTACCCAAATATAACCATAAAAACACTTAAAATACAAGTCAATTATAAAAAACAACTCTTGGTTAATGCCACTATTGACAATAATACAAAAGTCAATGTAATAAATATAACTATTATAAAAGCTTTAAGGATAATAATTATCAAAAACAAAACCCTCACATTCGTTATTATCACAGGCTAACAATATACCTTTATTAGTTATATTAAAGACGTTTTAATTAATATCAAAAAAATTAAAAATCACTTTGATTTTATAATTATATATAATATTAATTATAAGTTATTTTTTAAAATGTCGTTTATTTTAAAAAGTTATATTAGTTTTAAATATCCCGGTTATAATATTATAAAAGCTGTCTTTTAAGACACAAAGAAAGAACAAAATAAAAAAATAACAATTACTAAAGATTGGTTTAATTTAACTAATTAAACATTAGAAAAAACATAACTAGCTTAAATACTAAGGAAAGTATTAATAATGAAGGAAACTTAAAAAAAGACTTAGAGTATATTAACTCGACTCATAATCCAGGATTAAATATCGATTCGGAAATTTTATTTAGTCTTAAAGGTATTTAAGTGTTAAAATCAAAAAAAAAAGAAAAAAAAAAAAAAAAAAAAAAAAAAACAAAGACTATTAATCTAAGATTATAAATTAAAGTAGGCGTAGAATTATATGCTATTTAATTAAATAATAAAAGAAATAATTTTATGTTTGTTTTCGATACTAATCCACTAATAAACCAAGATCTAGATCCAATAACAATGCTTATTTTAGTATAAATCAATACTGTTTATAAAAAGAAAATAAACAAAGTTCAATTAGTAAACTTAAGTAAAACCAATGGTAATATATTTAAAAAAATCAATGACTAGTTTAAAAAAGATAAAAAAACAAAACCATTATAAAAAAGAAACAAATTTAGTAATTATATCACAGGGCGTTTTTCAAATTAAAAGCCAAAGAATAAACTAATAAAAGAAAGGTTTAACAAATTAATCATTAATAAATATTTTACACTAAAAAAACAAGAACTACTTTTTTAAACATTATTAAACCAAAAAACGGCGTTAGCCTTCGATTGGACTTATCTTGGTATAATCAAGGAAAAGGTTTCGCTTCTAATATTAATTAAAACCGTACTATATGAGACATAGTAAGAAAAGTCCTTCCCGGTTCTTAAGGCTTTATAAAAAATAATTATATTAATGTTTAAAGATCGCTTAAAACAAAGATCATTAAAGTACTATCATAATACTTACAAAAACAAGTGGTTCTTAATAGCCAAAAAAGAAAAAAGAACTTATAAACTCATTACAATTATAATTAAAATAAATCACATAACTGTTCACGACGCCAATATCCCCCCGAATATAGACTAGTTCTTTATTAAGTTCGCCGGCTTTATTATGGTATTTTTTATTGACTTATTTTTAAAATATAATCAGTTTTTATTAAATATTAAGTCAAAGGATATAATAGCCATTTATATACCAATCAGTTTATTTCATATAATAAGACTTCTTCAAAGTACTACTAATTCTATAGTTCAATTTATTCGAGTCATTTATAAAATTTTCTTAGATTATATTTTAAATATTACTTTACTTTATATAAACGACGTTAATATTAAAAAAAAACACATCTTTTTATAATAATAAGGAAATCTTTCCAAGAATTTAACAATTTATTATAAAATATATTCAAAACTTAAATAAAATACTAATTCGTTTTAAAAAAGCTAAAACAACAGTTAAAACAAAATCCTAATATTATTTATTAAAACTCAAAATCGTAGGTTTTGTTACAAATAATAATAAACGTCGTTTAGAGACAAGTAAAATTTTAAAGATTATAAAATAAGAGTACTATAATAATGTCACTAAAATACGCGCTTTCCTTAAAGTTATAATATATTATCACATCTAAATTAAGAACTTCTCTATTATTGTTATTTTAATCTATGTTATTATAAAAAAAAGAATTATCTTTAAATAGTTAGATTTATAAAAACTATTTATAAAAACACTCAAAAATATACTTCTAAACGCCCCTTCCTTAATCAAAATTAATTATTAACTAAAAACAGGCCTAATTATTTTAATAGTAAATACGAGTAAAATCAGATAAAGAGCTGTACTACAACAACTTAACTAGTTTAAAAGACGTTATCTTATATAATTTAAAAATAAAAAATAAAACCTAGCCGAAAACAAATACAATATTATTAAACAAGAATATCAAAGAGCCTTCAAAATTATAAAAAAAAATACAAAACAAACTTTACAAAGTTCATTTTATTTTAGAAACTAATACAAAAGTACTTGTAGAATAACTCAATAAAACAACAAACGATCTCCTTAAAGCCTTATTAATAAACTAAATTATATAAATATAATTAATAGATTTTAAAGTTAAACACATCCTAAAAACAAAGAACACTATAATAAATAAATTGTTTTATAAAAAACGAAAACATTTTTCAGATATTATAAAATAAATCAAAAAAAATATTAATAAATAGATTTCTAACAAATTCAGTAGAGTCGGTATTTCAAGTACTTTAATTAAATGACTTATAATTTAAAATTAAAAGTCGTTATTAAGAATTTTAAAAAATTTATATTTAAAAAAAATTAAAAAAGATTACATCTTTTTTGTCAACTTTTAAATAGTTATTTAATATTTAACTAAACAACTTCAAACGATTTAAAGGACAAATACTCTTATATTTTATTTAAATAAAAAACTATATTAATAGGTTAATAATATATACCCCATTTACTTCATTATTAATAGTAAATTTAAGAAATATAAAGTCATTAAAGATTGTTATAATAAAAATAAACACAAAAAAATAAAACAACTTATTATTAACTAATAAAGGCATTTTTTTTAAAAAAGATCTTTTAAAAACTATAAAGCCTTTACAAAAAATTATAAAAACTATTAAAAAAAACAAGAAGAGAATCCTCTATATTTGACTTAATTAATTAAAATCTTTTACAAGATTAATTTAGACGTTTATAAAATACCAGTATTTAATAACAGGAAGACTTGTTTTGTTTTAACAAAAGATAATTTATTTAATTAACCAAAAAAGAAAGCACTAAAAGCAACTATTACAACTGAAATTACGAAGTTTCTATAAGAAAACGTAGTATATTGACATAAGTTGTTTAGTACATTGGTTATAAACGGAAGACCAGAAAATAAAAGAGTTATATAGGCTTTTATATTAAAATACAAAGTCAAATATATTTAGATTTTAATATATAATTCAAAAAGGAATAAAAGCGCGGAAAAAGCCTATTAAGACATCTTAAATAGTCTTTTTAAAGTAATAAAGGGTGATTTTTATTAATAGATTAATAAATTCTCTAATATTTTATTTATAATATAAACCTTTATTTATCAACTTATTAGTGTTACTCCTTTTTTTCTTTTATATAAACAAAAAACGATTTTTCTACTAAAAAGCCGTTATTTAATATAAAAAATGTTTAATTATACAGAAGTTAAAAACAAAAGAGATTTATTAGCCCTTTATTATCGACAACTAGAATTACAAAATAATAATATTAAAAAAATCGTATTATAAAAACAACAATTCAAAAAAACTAATAGAGACTAATAAAACAAGACACAAATCTTAAAAAACACACTAATTAAAAAAGGTAATTACGTTCTAATATATGACGTTAAACAATTTATTAATATATCAGTTAATAATACACTCGATTATTGTTAACTAAGACTATTCCAAATCTTAGAAATTTAAATAAATAAAAGATATTATAAATTACAAAAAATAAATAAAATAAACTTTTAAAGAACTTTTATAATTAATTGACTTAAACGGTTTTATCAATAAAATCGTACGTTATTTCTCGTTAAATTAAACCTAAAAACGAGTTCTTTTGAGTCGGACAATTATTCTAGTAATAATAATTATTAAAACTTGGATTATAACAAACTACTGTAAGAGTTGGGGCCACAGCTCATGGCACACCTAAGCGAGATGCCCCTCATATACCTTTATGCTTTAATATTTTATAACTCAATAGTATTATATCTAATTACCTTTAAATTCATATTATAACTTAATAAATAATAGCTAATCTTTTTAATAAAATTATATCCTTTAATTTATAAGTCAATCTTTCAACATATAGCCGATAATTACGTAAATTAACCTAGTCTTAAAGCCTTTGAATCTCCCTCTTTAACTACTCTACAAAAGTCAGTATAAATGGCAATTTCTTTAACTCTTCTTTTATTTACCAGTATACTTTTTTAATAATATTCAAATCTAATAAAAAAGGCGACTAATTAAACCCTCGAACCCCGTGTTCTAGCTTTAATAATCGAGCATATTCTAAATAGACCTTTGAACCATTTTTTATAAAAATATAATTAGGACTAAGTTTATTAAAAAGCAGAAAAACAATTGGCTCAAAAACTTAATATAAATACGCCTTAAAATTAACTTCTTTTAAGCCTTCTTTTTTCTTAAGAAACACAAGGGGCGACTTCCAATCCCAGCCTATTGTCCCTCAAATCATAACCAACACTCTCCCTAATTAATATATTAATTTAATACAATCAAAACACTTCTTTTCATTAATCCATTATATTATCCAAATCCAGCCAACCTTCCCAAGCTCAAATAAGCACTTATTTAATTATATAACCTTTTTCCAGTCCCTTTCCCTTAATTAAGAGGCTGCCTAATCACTTATCCCCCACCAGCAATACTTAAAAGCAAAGGCTAATCGTTTTTTTACTTGTTTACAAAAAATAAAGGGCCTTGAACACACAATATATCATTAATAGCCTTTCCAATATAGTTCTTAACAAATTGTACGGGCAAAAGCTTGAATTCCAAGGGCTCGCTTAACTTACTCAAAGGTCGCTCTTCATATTGTATAATTACTTACGATATATTTAATAATTTAACGAATATTTCGTAAAGTAAGTAATCTCTGTTGATATTACTTGCCTTTCCAAGTTGTTCGACTTAATTTAGCTTTACAAATGTATCATACAATCATCCGAGGTACTCTTAATTCGTGAAAGATTTGATTCTACGATTTGCCATTTACGTAAGTTTGGCGAACTTTAGCTCGTTTAAGTATAGGCCAATTTTCATTTGGCTAATAGATTAAAAAAAGGAGAAAATATCTATTACCATCTTTGATTTTAGAAAAATTGATTAAAAGGTTAAGTTATAATTAAAAGTTAAAAATAGGGGATCAGAAATTAAGATAGGGACGTAATTTCGCTTAGGTGTGCCACGAGCTGTGGCCCCAACTCTTACTATTATCACATCTCTAAAATATTAACCTCCTACTTTTAAATCATTTTACCCACTCTTTTTAACAATTAAAAATCAGTTTATTATATAGTTTTTTTTAATAATTAAAAATACACTCTCTTAAAAAGACAAAGGCGTCTCTTTTTTATTAATAAGGACAAATATTATTATATCTTTTCCGTCTTTTTTTTATATTTTTTTTATTCTTTCTTTAATTATTATAGAGTTTATTTACTAAAATTGTTTATTTTCATTTTATTTTATTTAGTCAAAAATCACATAGTATATTTGTTTAAGACATAAATATTTACAACAATAATAATATTATTTGTTGTTTAAAAAGTATTAAATAACTTTATTATATAAAATTAAACGAGAATTATTCGTTTAACATAGTTCTTAATACAAATTAAGACTTTTCTCTAGTTATATAAACCCCTTTATTTATATTTTAAACCTAAAACTTATATTAACTTTCTAAAATTCCTAAATTATAACAAATCACTATTAAAGTCCTCAAAAATTTCTAATTTAAGAAATCTTCCCGATTTTGACTTATAATCCCAAGATTATAAGTCAAAATACTATTAAAAAATACTACTAATAATTAAACCTCTGGTTTCTTAAGTATTATTTATTAATAATCTTAGATTATTAGTAAAAAAGTCAACTAATTTTAATAAATCAAAGTTAATAATAATACTTAATGATAATAAAGACGTTATCATTACCACGTTTTCCTTAAAAACACCAGTCAAATATATAATAGTTATAAAAACGACTATTAATTTAAGATTAACAATAATAATAAACATTCTTTATAAAAGATGTATATTAACAAATATCTTTTAAATAATATAAGTCTTTAACTTATATAAACTAAAACAAGCCAAACTTTTAATTATTTAGACTTATTTTTAACTAAACATTTTCTAAAAAATAGTTTAACAAAACTACTATTAAACTAGCCAAAATAAAAGGTTTCAATATATAAGACTATAAAATAAATAACTAAAACCTATTTAACAAAATCCAAAACATTAAAACTATTTATAATAAAAAAAAACAATACTAATAAATTAGTTCATATCTAATTTATAAAAAAAAGTGTCATATTCTGCCAAAAATATATAAAAGATTTTAATAATTAAAAGTGTCTAAAACAACTCAGAACTATTAATAATAAAATCAAATTATTCTTAAAATACATTTAAGCCCTAAACTAATACACAATTAATAACGCCTAAAATAAACGAGTACTTTAGATAACTAAAGCCAAGACCTGAATATTAATTGATATCACGCCTAAAAACGTTATTACTTACTAAACTAACCTCACCAAAAATAAAGCCTAGTTCTTTAAAAAAATCACTGTATTATTATCAGACAAAATACTAAAAAAAGTAAAACTCAAAGTCTTTCGTTACGGCTTGTTTATTTTAATTAAAATAATAAATAATAATATCCTTAGTAACTTTTCTAATAAACTAGAACTTACTTATTTTTTTGTCTTTAAAACTGAATTATTCAAAACTAAAGTTTCAAAATCTAGTTCTTTAATAATTATTAATCCTAAATCAAGAGTTAATTTAATTATTAAAAAGAAAATCACTGCCCCGACTATATTAAAAACTATTATAATAAAATCACTATGTATTTCTGTACTATTATTAAAAAGTAACCAATTATTAATACAACTCGGTTCACTAATACCTAAAAAAGTCATTACCCCCTTTGTCAATATTGCCAAACTAAGTTCTTTTGAGAAAATCATTAATTCTATAATAATAAATGTTTTAAAAAAGGCTCTTACGACTTATAAACCTAAATTAACAGTTAAACCCCTTATTTCTCATATTATAACAAAAACCTCTAATTTAAATAAAGAAAATTCAATATAAAAACAATCGAGTTTATTAAATTCTTTATTATTAGTTAATTTTGACTTTATATTAAATAAAAATAAAAAATATATAATATAAGTCTATGATCTTTTATATAAAAGATTATTTAAAAACAATCTTAAAGTCTAAAAAACAGTCCAAATATTAAAAACTTTCTTAGAAGTTTTTTATTTATATATAAAAGAATTCTTATTTTGGGTAAAAGAATAGATTTAAATAAAGAATAAAGCCGTTAAAAGGGTTCTCGAACTTTTCGAAATATAACTAATAATGTTTAAACGAGCCAATAAATAAATCTCCTAAATTTATTATTTTTTTAAAGATAATTTTAAGGCTTTATTTATCTTTTAATATTTCGATTTTGTTAAAGGGAAAGGTAAAACCATTATTGATCTAAGATCATTAATCGGAGATATCTTATTCAAAGTCTAGTAAAATAATTATAAAACTGTTATTAAACCAAATAATTATAATTACCAATTATTAATCATTATTATATATATACTAAAATATAAAGACAAATTTAAAATAGACCTCGGTCTTTTAATCAAACTTTACTATAAAAAATACCTTTAAAAATCAGATTTACCAAAAAATAAAAAAAATAAAATATACTTGTTTTACTTTAAAAAGTTCGTTAATTATTATAAGATAATTAAAAAAGGTATAAAAAAAGAAATTCTCTAAAAAAACTTCGATCTTATCATAACTAATAAAAACGATATTAAATAACTATAATTAAACCCGAATTATACGTCAATTTTCAAAGCCTCCAAAAATACCAAGGACATTAAACCCAAAGTCTAACTTAAATATTCAAAGTTCTACCCTACCTTAATAACTATTATAACTATTACTAACCTTAAATAATCCATTGACTTCTCCCAAGAATATTTCCTGATATCTCTCTTTAAAAAGCTTAAAAACAAAGGTACTATTCATATTCTTAATATACTTAACTTAAGATATATTTATAAAAAAAAAATAAAAAAAACCCTATTTAAAAAAGATTATAATTATAAAATTAACAATATATTACTATAAAAACAACACAAAACAAAAGAATTAAGTAGAGCTGAGCTCTAGGTGCTGAACCCAAGGCAAAGCACAAAGGTCAAATTCAAAAATAAAAAAGTCTTTATTTTTTTAAATTATAAAGGTGCTAAGAGCTCTTATATTAGTTGCATGGGCTGTAATTTGAGGTTTTTTGCCTAAGGCTTTAATATTATGAAAGGGTTAAAAATAAAGCCCATTATATTTATTCCTATTAATAAAAGTGATTGACCTAAATTATTAATAAGTAAACTAATTAGGGCCATTTAAAAAAAAGAAAATATTATAAGGATATTTATTTATAAAAAGGAAATAAAAGGAAAAAAAGAAAAAAAAGGTTTAATGCTATTAATGCTTTGTTATAAAAGAAAATTGTTTAAGTATTAGAAAGAGATTAAAAAAAAAAAAAAAAAAACTCCTTAGCCTATTAATTATTAATTACCTATGATTTAAGATTATAATTTATTATTTGGCCTTTTTTGGCGCTTTGGCATTTGCAATTGTTTTTTTCTTTGCGGCTTTTTGTTTTTTTATTGCTTTTATTAGTGATTTGTATTTGGCTTTTAAATTTTTTATAATAGGTTAATTAAAGCTTTGTTTAAAGCAAATAGATTTAATAATTCGGCAATTGCTAAATAATTGAGTTTCTTTAAATGGGGGTAATTTTAGGGAAATAATAGCTAAAGTCTTGGCTAAGGTAATAGGGGTTATAAAAGTGGGAGAAGCAGTTTGCTGCAAGCTAGCAAGCACAAAAATTTGCTTAATATTAATGCAAATCTTTATTAATAGTTATGGTTTTTAATCAAGTTTAAATAAAGAAATATTTTTGGGCAATGAAAAGGTGCTATTTGGTGCTTGATAGCTTATAATAGTTTTTTTTAAAGATTTGGGGTTAAGCCAAGGAGTTAAGTGTAATAAGATTTTGATTTTTGGTATCCTTTTGCTGCTTTAAGGAATCTTATTTGGCTTATTTTATTATGCTTTCTTTAACTTAATGCATTGCTTTAGCTAATAAAGGCGTTTTATTAAGGTCGCTGCCAATAAAATGAATTGCAAGTTTTAAAATATTATTAAATGCCATATTCTAAGGTTTTAAAATAGAAGGCATTAATAATCTGGGATTAGGAGTAATTATGATATTTGTATTTAAAGCCTAATTAAGTTTGTTTGCACAAGCTATTTTGGAATTTTTAGCTTGATTTATAATACTTTAAATGATTTATAAGGCGGGATTAGGGGTGGAAGTGTTTTTATATTCTTTCAATATTTTATTATTTATAAAAATTCTCTAATTTAATATTATGCCCGCTTTTTTTGATTTCTTTTTTTAATGCTAATTTATTAATAATATTATTTGCGGGAATAAACCTATTGGGTAATCCCACTTTAAAATAGGACTTTTTTTTATAAAATTCTTTTTTTAGCTTTTAAATTAATTGCCAAGCTTTAATTATTATTATAAGCTATTTAATGCGATGCAATTTTAGGTGGGCCGCAAGTGCTTTATTATTTAGCTGTAAAAGATCTTAAACTTTTGCGCAAATTAATAAATTAGATCAAAATTTCCGTTTTGCCAAGGCTTTTAATAAAAGGCCAAAGCCAATAATAATTGTTATTGCAGCAAATGGGGCATATATGTGTTTTTTAATTCCTTATTTATTAATTGGTGGTTTTTGCAATTTATTTATGGCTATTATAAGATTATTAATTTTGATTTTATTTTTTAGAATTTTTTTATTTAAAATTAATATGTAATTGTTTAATAAAATTAAAAATTTAGCATTAAAATGCTTTATATTATTATAAGCATAAAAAACAAAGCTTTGGCGTATTAAAAAAAAGCGGGAAAGATTTGTTGGGTTTAAAGATTTTGTAATAATTTTTTTATTACTTAAGGCTAAGAGGTATTTTAAATGGGTTCCTTTTTTGCCAATCAAAAATAAATTAAATTTTTGATTAAGTTTCTTGTTAATAATAAAATCAAAATGATTATAAAAACCATTAATCTCATAATAATAGCTAATGATTAAAAAATTGCTAAAGAAAATATGATAATTAAAAGCCTAATGCAAAAAAATAAAAAGCATTATTAATCCCGGATTATAAGTCGCAATAGCGCGAATATGATTATTAATATTGGTTTTGATAAAAGCAATATTTTGCATTTTATTAAAGGATAGCAAAATAGGAAAGGTTAAATAATAAATAATTTAAGCATTGGTAATATTTATGGCGAAAATAGCAGCAAAATAAAAGCCATAATTCATTTGAAAGTATTATTAAACCATGCCATAAATCATATTATACAAAAATGCAATAAATCCTCTAATTTTGCATTGGTTTTTTTAATAATAAAAGCAATATATTATTAATTTCGCAATTGCAATCTTTTTTAAATTAGGCTTTTTTGCTTTTCTTTTATAAATATATTTTAAGCCAAGCATATTAGGAATATAAATAGCACCTTTGTTTTTGAGCTTTTTAAAAAAAGAGGTTAAGAAATATTTTTGAAAAAAGTTAATAAATTATTTAAAATTGATAATAATTGCAATAATCATAAGGATAAGGCAAAATTTTAAATGCTTAAGCCAAATTTTAGGTTTAATATTTTTAGCATTTTTAAAGGCTTTAAAAATTAATGCATGATTTGGGTTTAATTGCAATTGCTTAATATTGTTTTTATTAGCTATAATAAAATCAAAGTTTTTTTTGGAAAACCTTTTCTTTTATACCTTTTTTAATTATCCCATAATAATTAGCAAACTTCTTAAGGTAAAGCAGGCATATTTGATTTTTCTTATTTCCTAATGGATTTGATTTTTAAAGGTATTTTTATAGCAAAATTTAATTGGGAAATTAAGATCCATTTTAAATTTGTTTTCATACTCCAGCGTACGCATAGCAATAATTGGCAATTGGCAATTATAATTGCTTAATTTAATAATAGCCTTATGATTACTTTATTGGATTTTAAGTGAAATATTTATAATTAATGATTTTGGATTAGCAATGATTTTGCCTTTTCCTTTAATAAAATCAAAATACTAAAAAATAAACCAAGCCTTAAAATTATTTTTAAAAAGGTAATAAATTTAAAAGGCTTATTTACTAGCTTGCTCAAACATTATTAGTTGCATTTTAAAAAGTTTAAAAGCCCTTTTAGCGGCTTTGTTTTCCATTTGAATTTGTTTTCTTACCTAAAATAAGAATTTTTTTATGTATGGATAAAATATTTTTAGAAGAGATTCTAATATTTGAATTGCTTTTTGGACTTTAAAATTATTTTTAAATAATCTTTTGCATAAAAAATCATTAACCTATGCTACATATTCTCCATTTTCATTTAATATAAAGTTGAGATTGGCTAATAGCAGGGAATTTAATAAATTTAATTGCTTTTATATTAAATTTTCCATATTTAAATTAGTATTTTTTATTATAATATAAGAAAAAGGGGATTTAATTGCTAATTCAAGTTTACAAATTGCAAAAGCCTTTTTTAAAACACCTATTATTGCAAAATTGCTGATTTTTTTAAAAGAACTTGGTTTAGCAGTATTAATAAGGGGGGTATTAACTTTTTTAAGTATTAATAAATCAAATTGCGTTAGTAATTAATCACTTTTTAATAATAGTGCGAAAACGCGTGATAATTTTGCTATAATAATTTTTGATGTGATTAAAGCACTAATTTTTTTTTTGATGGTTGGGCTAATTCCTAATCCAAGATCAGTAGTCACTAGGGAACCAGATTTTAAAGCTCCAGCTTTGAATAGTTCAATTTTAGGGACAAAAAAGTAAGTGCGTTTTATTTCATCAAAAAAGTTATTAAGAATATTATCATTCATTATTTTGATTAAAATAAATAAGCCGCAGCAAAAGATTTTAAGTCCTACTTTTTTTAGCATTTTGTTTAATGGCAACATAGCAATTTTTTTAAAAAACTAGGCTTTATTTTTAATAAAATTAATTCAGCAGGCAACAACATTTCCAAACATAATGCCAATCAATGTTTAGGTTTTGGCTTTGATTATTTAAAATACTTGCTTATCCCAAATATTATTAATTGCGTATTAATTCAAAGCTTGGATGCATTTTGGGAATAATTTAATTTTATTATTAATGATTTTAAGCTATTCTAAATACTTTTAATTATTAAAATTTTTTATATATTTTTGGCGGAATATAATACCTTTTTTTATAAGCTAAATGCAAATTAATTTATTAGCATTGCTTTTCTTTTTATTGCAAACAGCTTTAATGTTTTGGATTTTATTAAACAGGTCCTAATTATTTGTTTTATAATCCTGCATATTAAAACCTTTTATTTTGGCTAATTTAGTAATAGCTTTATTAAACCATTTTTTAAAAATATTTTTAAATTATTCCTAAAAAATGTTTAGCTAAAAATAGGTTTAAGTAATCAAAAGTTTGGCTTGTTCTGGCCCACATAAATTAAGGATTTGCATTACTTAAAAGATATTTATTAATATGCGTCCTTCATAAGGAATATTTATTATTACTACTAATCCCGGATTAGCAATCGTTTTTGCAATTATTGCATATTTGATTAGTGTTTTTAAAAAAAACGCAATAATAATAATATCCTCATTATTGCTGATTATTATAATTGGCTTTGATTTATTGGAATTGATTGACTTTTTTACTAATAATTCAGGATTACCAATGAATAACATTTGAAAAACCGGAAGTTCAATTGTTGGTAGCATTTTTAATAATATTTTAATTTATAATCCTGGGATTATAAATCAAAATTGGGAAGATTTTTTAAGTTAAAGATTTTTAAGGACTTTGATAATAATTTATTATAATCCAAAGATTTTGGAAAGTTGATGTAAGTTTTAGGTTTAAAACATAAGTAAGGGGGTTTATATAATTAGGGAAAAGTTTTAACCTGCATTAAAAATTGCGTTAGGCAAATAATTCCTGCTTAGCCTTATATAATAAGGCTATTTAGCACCTTTTAAATGGCAAATGATATTATTGTTATTGCAAATGTTTGTGTTTTAAATAAACATATCACATGATTTTCGATTAAATAAAGCAAAATGAAAATAAATAATTTTAGCAAATAAACTTTATAATAATTAAGGAAAAAATATAAAAAATATAAAAAAAAAAAAAAAAAAAGATATAATAATACTTATTCCCATTAATAAAAAAAAGATGCCTTTATTTTTTTAAAAAAGCGCATTTTTAATTATCAAAAAAAAATATATAATAAGCTAATTTTTGATTATTAGCAAAAATGGGTGGAATAATTTGAAAATGAGAGGTTGGCGTTTTAAAAACATGATAATGGCGCAATGATTTATTATAATTTAAGTTTTAATAATTATTATAGCTAAAATGCTTATTTGATTTAAAGGAACTTGTTTTTAGGTTTAATTTAATGGGAAATAGAATACAATTTTGTTAATAAAACTATTTAAATTGATTGGCTGCAAAAGTTCCTTAAAAGTTTATTTCATTCATTTTTTATAGCTTGTAATATCCTTTATTCATTTAAGCTTTTAAGATTTAAAATAGTTTTAGCTAGCGGTAATTGAGTTTGTTATTAATTAATATATTAATAAATTATTTGATATTATATATTAAAACATAATTACCTTTTTTAATTGGCATGCTTTTTAAAATTTATGTTTTGTTTTATTGGTTTTTGCTAGCTTTTTTGAATTATTGTTTTTGTAGCATAATCTTTTTAATATTATTATTTTATAATTTCAATTGCTAATAATAAAAAGCCAATAAATTTATTTTATTTTTAATTTTCGCATAATCAAATATTTTTCATATTAAATAACGGATTTTCAGCAAAAAAATTGCTTTTTGTTTATATAAAAAAAAAAGAAATAATACCAATAAGTTAATAAACAAAAGTTTGTATTGCAAACAAAATGTTAAAGAATTTATTAATTCATTAATGAAAATCACTTTTTATTGCTTTAAAAAAATCATTTAAGATGTTTTGATGGGCCTTTTTTGCGCTTTTATTCCCTTTTAAATTATATGCTAAAATTTGAATGCGTTTGATTTTGTATTTTAATATAAAAGCCTATACAACTTTTTTATTTTCCAATTCTTTATTCATAATTAATATGCTAAATAACTTATATCAACATATTACATTTTTTTATAAAAATTTCGCAATTTTAATTGCGATAGCTGCTTTTAGCATTTTCCTTTTTGATTAGCCAAATAAATCATTTTTTGCTAAAATAAAACAAGTTTTTTTATTATTAAATATTGGCATTTTATAAACATTTAAATTAATTTTGTGAAAAAATTTAGTTGGCTAAATTAAATATAAAGGATTTTTTTCTTGCTTTATTTTCTTTTTTTGATAATTTTTATAGCTTTTTATAAAAGCTTTGCAATTTTTAAATAATTTTTTTCAAAAAAATGCCTTTGCCAATTAATAATAAATTGCTTTACTTTTTTTATGTTCATTTTTATTATAATAATTTTTAATGATTTTATATTTTTTAAGCTTGTTATTAATAATAAAGCAAATAAGGTGTATATTATTAGCTTATTAATATAGCTTTTTTATTTAAACAAAATATAAAAGTGCTTGCCTTTTGAATTGCTTAAAGTTGTTTAATTAAATATTGGATGATTGCTTAAGGGTTAATAAAAAAAATGCAATCTTTTTTGATTTTTTTAAATATGAATTTTTCAAAATTTTTGGCAACGATTTTTAATCTTAAATTATAAGTTATTTAATTAAAATATTTGAAATATCAATTTTGCTAAGCTTATTAAAAATCCATTTATTAATATTCTTTTTGTTTTATTTTATAATATTTAAAAGATATTCCCATTCCTTGCAAGATAATTTATTTGCTGCAATGTTTTTTGTTTTTATAATATATTTGATTTTAAAATTTATTAATTGCATTTATGCAATTTAGTTTATTAATAAGGTTTTAGGGAAATTGCTTATTGCTTTATTAAATTGTTTTATAAGCATTTTTGCATTAATTTCCAAAATAAAATAAATGCTATAAAATTTGCTTTGCATTTTTTTTATGATTTTAAGGGCTTCTTAATACTTTTGCTTAATAGCATCATATTTGCTTTTGGCCGGGTTTTATATTTTATTTTTAAATCGTGTAAGATAATGTTTTTTAAGCTAATTAAATTATTGCAGCATAGCTTTTTATTTAATTTTATTTGCATTTATTATTAAAATGATTAGGCCTGCTTTTGGTTGATAGTTAATTTTGATTAAGGAAAAGGCGCTTAAAAGTACATTTTTAAGCGTTTTTATGAATAGTTTTTGTGGATCCAATTATTTCAAGATGATTCCTTTTTTTATTATGGCATAGATTGGAGCAATAATAATAAAAAAGTTTTTGATTTAAATGCAATAATATATTATAACTTTAAGGAAAGCGCATGCTTTAGTGATATTATTATAGCGCTCCCATTTCATAATCTTTAAAATTTTGCTTATCTTTGGGCAACGTTTATTATTATTTATAACAAAACCCATGATCTTAAGTCCTGATAAATAATATTAGGATTTTGTTTTAATTATTGCTTTAGCTTTTTTAAAATGGATTAGCATTTTATTTAGGTTTTAAATATGTTTTATAATAAATTATTAAATTTTTAAAAGGATTTTCTTATTATTATAAAAGAATATGCTTTTTTTAATATTAATATTATTTATATAAAGCAAAGCAATATTTGAAATATAATTTAAGAGAATTTTGTAAATGATTCAAACGAACTAAGCTATGGAGTTAATAATACCTTAAAAAAGTCTTATTATGCAAAATAAGCCGATTGGTATATGAATAGCTATCATGTCTTTTAACCTAATATTTAATAATAATTGATTATATTTTAAAAACAAATTGATAAGGAATGCCATAATAAGGCCGGCGAATTTAATAAAAAACTGGTTTACGTTTGGGGGAATATTAGTGTTGCAAACAATTATGCAATTTATTTTAATTATAGCTATAATAAGTTTATAAGTCTTTTTCTTTTTTTGGCTATTAAAAATCATTTGTTTTTGTAAGCATTATAATAATACTTTAATAATCTTTGTTTTAAGCGATCCTTAAGCATTAATATGATCATTTTTTGCAAAGCCTTAAGAATTGGGAAGGATTTTTTTTGCTATGCTTTATATAATATAATCTTAATTAATATTAAAAAAGAAACCTTTTCCTTAATTATGCCAAAATAAGTCCAATTAAAAGCTAATGCCGCTTTTTGATTTAATAATATTTAAAAAAGCAGTTCTTGTTTTTTTAATATGAAATATTTGCTAATAATTAATTTGTTAAATTTTTCTTTTATTAATTTATTTTTTGGCTTTTGATTTAAGAAACGCCTTATGATGTAATTATTAAATTTGCCTTTTTTTTATAATGATCTCGCCTCCTCATCCTTTTTAAATTAATTATTAATTTCTTTAGGCACATTGCTATTAATTTTACCTAAATCCATTAGCCAAACTTTGTTTGCTTTTTTTTTGTAAATAATATTGATTTATGCTAAAATAGGCATTATTATTAAATTTGGATTCTGATTTGCTGGTGGATTAGTGTCAAAAACAAACATAAAATCGTTTTTTTATTGTTTAATTGAATAGCATATAATTCCGCGCTTGCTTTAATTTGTGATTCTGGATTAGCAGTCTTTGTTTTCTTTTTTTTTTCGCTTTTCTTTTTTTTTTTTTTTTTTTTAATTTTAATACCTAAACGCTCTCAAAATTAAATAAATTTTTTAAATTAATATTTAATCCCGAATTATAAGTTAAGTTAATACCCCCTGAGCCTTCTTTTAGGTTTCCTTTGCTATTAGCACTTTTCCTAGCATTTAGGCTGGTTATGCTTTTCCTAATGCCTAATCGATTAAATTAAATTAATCTTTAGCAACTATTACTTTTTCATTTTGTTTCCTTTTTGCGTTTCAAAAAATAGCTTTTATAATGCTATGGCCGGGATATTTAAAATTAATATAATTTTCCAAAATGAACGGCATTTTAAAAAGTAATTTATAATTAGCATTATATATAATTATAAAATTAGAATGATTTTCAATTCCTTTAATATTAATTAAAACGTTTTTAATATAATTAGCAAAAGCATGTTGCTAGCCTATAATAATAATAAATATGAGGATTTTGCTTTTGATAATTATTATTCTTAAAGCTTTTGCAATAGCTATGCTTATTATATTAATTTCCGCATTATTATTAATAATGGCATTAATCAAAAGCTGTTTTTCATAATTAATTTGCATTTTGGGTGTTTTTATGGCAATGTTTGGGCAGTTCTTAATAATATCGCTTTATTTAGCAATTGCATTAATTAAAATGCTTTGATTTAATAAAAAACTTTTAATAAGCTTTGCAAAATTAATTGCGCTTTTTAAGAAATGATTAAAGGTTAGGTCGCTTTAAGCTGCTATTATCATAGCTTGGTTTAAAATCAAGATTTTCATATCAATTCCTTTTGCTATTGAAACCAATAGTATTTGTTAATTAAGCATCTTATTCTAGTAAGCTTATAATTCATAAAAATCCTTAAAAGTAATATTATTAAATGTTTGCTTTATGAATTTTTTAATTGCTTTTTCTTAAGCTTTTGGCATAATATATTAATTAAGAAACTTTTCTTTTTTAAGGATTTTCGCAATAGCTTTGCTTTGCTTAATTAAAGGTCCTTAGCTTATTATTACTTTTGAAATTATAATATTTAAATTTTCCTTTATTTTCTTATTTTCTTTTAATTTTAAAACATAACCAGATTCCTTATTTGCCTTTTTCCTTTTTTCTTTTTTATTAAGCAAGATATCATAATCTTTTTTCCTTTTTTGCTTAAATCTTATTTATTTGATTAGGATTAGCTTTTATTAAAAATCGCAAAGCATTTAGCTTTTTTGCTTATGCAATATTGATATAAATTGCGGTGATTAAGGAAACCCATCTTTCAATTTTAATATTATTAATTAATTTGGCAGCACTTGCGATTTGTGATCCGGGATCAAAAGTGGTTTTGCTTAATTATCCTGGCCTTAGCTTAATTAAATAAATAAGGGCATAATTTATATAAATAGGGGCATTGGTCTTTTTTGCTTTTAGGTTTTTATCCCATTTTATTTTAGCAATTTTTAATTAAATGGCAGCGGCCTATAATTAACCTAATTTTTTTAAAATAATTAAAGCATTTTCCCAGCTTTAAGAATTAATATAATATTTGCTTTATTTGTTAATGTGCATAATATTATTTTTAATATAATGCCTAAAAAATGAATAATTATTCTTGGTTTAATAAGGTTCTTTTTTCATTTAATTATTGCAAAAAAAATATTTTGGCTTTTAATTTCCATTATCATATCCTATGGCATTAATCTTAAAATTCTCGCCTAAATCCACGACTTTACTTTGTTTATTTTAAGGGAAGTACCCTTGACCATTTTGCTTTTGCTAAACATGTTAAAGGATATTACAATTTCCTAAGCCAAATTCCAAAATTTTAGGTTGCTTTATTTGATTTAGTCTTAAGGCAAATGCGTTTAGCTTAAGGTCCATTATTTTGCTTATTAAATTTTTAAGTTCCGCTTTTTAAGCTGGCATTACCTTTTTTTTAATAAATGATAATATTATTAAACGCTTTTTTGCTATAAGAAAAACTTCCAATGGGCAAATGATTTTATTGACCAATTTTTAGATTTCCTTAGCATAAGCCTTTATTAATTCTTTTTTTTATTATAAAGCTTTAATTGTTCTTTTGCTTTTAGTAATTACAAGAATTTTGCTTTTAAAATTGGTTTAATTAATATAAATATTAAGATTTAAATTATTAATTTTTTGATTTTTGATAAGCTTATTTTGTTTAGCGATTAATAAGCCAAAACAAAATATTATCCCTAATTCATTTTATTTAGGATTTTTCTTTTAAGCAAGGCATTAGCAATTTGAGAATATAATTATACGTAAGCTTTTAGGTCTTTGGTAATGCGCTTTATTATTATAAACTTGCGAAGGAAGCTTATTGAGTATCGAATTTGCTAATAATCATGTTTTTTAAATTCAATTTTCAAAGCTTTGGCAAGTATTGCCCATAAATTTTTTTTTTTTTATTTATTTATAATTTTGATAATATCTTTTTGGGACTTATTATAATAGCGCAAAAGCCAAAAAACTTGCTTGCTTTAAATAATATCATAATTTTTATAAATTTTTTTATAACGCTTTAGGAAATTTATAATATTTGTTTCAAAAAAGTAAAGCATACCTTTTAAATTAGGAAAAGGCATTTTGCCTTTTAGCAAGTTAATGATGTTTTAAGCTATTAAGATAGCCATATTAGCGGATTTTTTAATAAAATTTATATTATTTTTAAGTAATTTAATATTTGGGGATTAGGTTTTTGCAAAATTTAGCAATATTAGTGTATTAAACAAGTCCGGTAATAATAGTAATTAATGTATTTTAATCGATTTTGGCTTATTTTTTTTAAAAAAGGTTGGGAAAGGCAAAAAAAAGTAAAAACATGTGTTTTGCTTTATTGCTTTTATTAATTGAGGAATGGGAATATTATATTTTATTAGCTTAGAACTTGTAATTTGGGTTTACTAATCCTTTTTTGATTATTAGCCTTAATATAAGATTAATATAAATTAAGGTATTCCTAATAAGCTTTAATAAAGTAGTGCAAATAAGAAGCAATATAAATAAGGCTTTTAGAATTAATAATTATAATTGCATGGCCATTTTGGTTTAAGAGAGGTTTTATTTTTTGTATTTTGGATTTTTAGGTGAAACCCGGTTTTAGAACCTTTTCTTAAATTTATTAAATCTTAATTTTAAATTAAGTGAATTTAATCTCCGGCGTGATTAAGAATTATTAGCTTAAGTAAGACCAAGGTTTTATTAGCAATGCCAAATTGACAAGCTTCATTTTGCGTTTATGATTATTAAAAAAAGGGGGAATGATTCAAAATTTTAAAGCTGTTTAATGTTTATAAAAATAGCTTTTTGTTTGCGAATTAAGATGCCACTTTTGTAGGTTGTATAAAAACGAAATCATACGATTTATTTTCTTATATAAATTACCAATATAAAAATAACACAAAACAAAAGAATTAAATAAAGCTAAGCTTTAAGTGCTAAACCCAAAGCAAAGCATAAAGGTTAAATTTAAAAATGAAAAAGTTTTCATTTTTTTAAATTATAAAAGTGCTAAGAGCTTTTATATTAATTGCATGGGCTGTAATTTGAGGTTTCCTGCCTAAGGCTCTAGCGTTGTGAAAGGGTCAAAAATAGAGCCCATTACATTACCTATGTTATATAAGCTATTCGCGAATAGCTCTAAACCTTTTTCTTTTTTTTCTACCACCGGCATACCGTAATAAGGACACTTATTACTAGGTCTTGTTTTAATAAAAGCCTTACGCTTGTTTTAAGCCTTTTCAATTCAAGTGTAAACGTTAGATATTATTTTATTAATATGGCTTAAAGCCACTGTTATATTTTTAATCTAAATGCCTAAGTCTTATATACGAACTAGTTATTAACTAGAATCGGACATTATACTAGAAAAGGTTATATATTAATTAAGTATTAATAAACTAACCTAATTTAACCCAAAAGGCCCGAGTCTCCTTTAATAAAGCAAACGCCAATTAGTCTTTTGTCTTTGGTACTTTTACCAAAATAACCAATAATACAACGGCAATTAATTCTACAGCGGCAAAAAGGTTCACAAAGACAAACAATACGGCATTAGCCGTATAAACCAAAATATCGAACTTAGTATTAACAAACCAAGGGAGCTATATTCACATTAAATACAGAATATATTTGGATCCCCTTTAGAATCTATAAATGACTCATAGGCCGGGATTACGGGTAATCCCTAAAGGATTTACTTACGGGGCGGCATTCCTCCTTTTATTTAATACAATAATTACACTTCTTTGATTTAAAGTTGTTGAAAACACAAGAGTGCTCCGAACTATGCGCCTAGGCGCGGACGCATCAAACGCAACATTTGCGGTAAACAGCCGCAAAGGCGCCAGATAACACCGGAATTGGCACTACATTATTATTAATATTAGGATATAATACTAAAACAGCCCCAAAACGAATCCAAGTACCGATCTAAGGGATAATTGACTTATTATTAATAAATTAAAATTATTAATTAAGAGGTTTTTAAGATTATGTCAGCTTTAGTACAAAATTAATGGATTTTAGTACACTAATAGTAATTTGTTATTATTAAAAAAAGAAAAATGAATTTCTAAGGAACCCTTAAGGTATATATAAAATAAGGGGACAATAAAAAAGTCTATAGCCCTTGTTTAAGTTGTTAATAGACCTCGCTTAACTTACATATTATTGATTTCCGGCTCTGGATTAATAACTCCCTTAACATAATTAGTACAGAGCCGTTACAAATAAATTTTGGACCTTTTTTAAGCCCTTACTACGAGTTGTTGCGTTATTCTGTTTTTTAACATTTTTTAGTCTTTCTTTCTAATGATTTTAATATTACATCTCTTATGTTATTATTATTTTAGTTATTTTTTTTATTTCGTACATTGTGTATTATTATACTCTTCAGCGCATTGTCTTTACAAAACGTTTCTTTCTAGCTTCTTAAAATCTACATTACCCCTGCTCTTTTCTCATTATATTAAAATTCCGATCTGTTTTTCTAAAAGAAGTATTGCCGGTATTAGTCCACAAGGGTTATATATTCTTTTTATATTATACAAAGAGCGCCACTTGAATAATACCATAATAGTCTTCAAGGGATATGCCTTAGTTATTAGGAATAATGGATCTAATAGTTCCAAGGGGTAGTCAGAGTTATAATGGACCTGTTATAGGGGTCATTCGGAGGAGTATATAGTAGGGGATCTTTCCCACTCTCTTAGAGATGTACAAATTTTACTACCCACTTTACTAAAGACTATATTAACCCCTTTGCTTCAATATATCTTTGCGTGATCCACCGGTACTGCACCGACAATAATACGTGACCATATAATACAATCCTTCTTTTAGAACTTTACTTATAGTAACCTATCCTTAATCAAGTCTTACTTAAAAAAAACCCGTAAATCTTAAGCCATTGCCTTTTAGAAAAAACAAACTCAGACGTTAATTATTTAGGATATGTCTTATGATTTACTAATCATTATTGAAAAGCCAGAAACACTAAAGACAATTATTCTTCTAATTGAAGAACTTATTAAAACATAAAGTAACTCTGATATTAAAAACTTAGATATTCTTAATAATAAGTCCTTAAGTGGCTTTAATATAAACTTAGAGTTAGACGATATGTTTAATAAAAATAATAAAAATAAAGACTTTAAAAAAGAGCCAAAAGGCTTAAATCTTAATAATTTAAAGCTTTAAAAAGTGGAATATGAAAATAACAAATTAATTTTAGCCGACTTTTAGGGTAACGACGTTATATATTAAACGGCATAAACCATATGGCAAAATGGCAAGATAAATGAGACTATATAATCGTAAGCCCTTTTCTTGTGTATAAACTAAGCGATTATTTAATTAATTCATTTAAGATGAGTAAACTAATAGATTTTAAAGTGACGATATATTTGTTCACATTAAATTAAGGCAACGGTTGTATATTTTTCAGACATAACCTAAAGTAGTATAAACCTGAACATATCGTTGTTATACATGGTTTTGCTTGTATATTGTTATTTGTCCAAATATATTTTACTCATATGCTTCTTTACTTCCGTTATAGCTTAATAGTCGGTATGTTTTTAATACTGTTAATAGGGCTTAATAAGACAACCGTTGTCTTTTTTGTTTATTATATTTAACATATATATAATTAGATATGGAAAGACATCTGACTAAACTATTTAAAAAAACACGTCAACTAAAACACCGATAATGCCAAGAATCCTAGTATTATATGCCCTTTTACTTAAGAAATATTAGACATTTATAGTTATTATTACCTATGTTATTATTCTTCCCTTAGACGATTTATGAGAATGGCGCTTAGAGTCTTTATTACGCTTGTCCTTACTAGTTTATTGGTAATATGAAGGCATAAGTTTAATATATGTTTAGACTTAATATAAAGTAACATAAAGCTAAGTCCCATTAGTTATATAAATAAATAGAAATATTTACTTGTTAAATTCCACGGCTTTAGTCTTAAAATTAGTTCAGAATAATAGGTAGACATAGTTAAGAAAGAAAAGTAAGTTTTTAGGTAATTAGATAATCCCTCTAATGAATTAATCAGTAATAAACAACCTCTCAGTTGATCTATTATTACCCCCCGCGTATATAATAATAAGGTTTTTATATTGTTAATGCCTGATTTCGTGGAATCTAATTTTTTTTAATATCTATTAAATTAATAGTGCTACACTTAATAAGTTTATTATTATAAAAAGGCCAAAAATAAAAAGGGTAAGATTTATAAAATATAAAACTAACTTATTATATATAACTTAAGGAACAATTAAAAAGTAATAATAGTCACGATCTTTAAGGATGAGTCACATTTACGTGTTATTGAGATAATCAAAAGTATTGAGGTAATCTTAAAAGTATAGTAATGTGAGATAAAGCGTGTAAATTATAAAAAGATATGGCTAGGCATTAAGTTTTTTAAGATCTCCTTTATTTGGCTCTTTAATACGCCCTTAATATTTAGCCCCTTGGATATTATTAAGTTTGTTAAAATAATGGTTAAAGATAAATAGGCCACTTATGATGTGCTTAAATATTAAATGGGGGGTAAGCTTTAGAAGCTTAGTAATATTTAAAAGACTAATTTAAAAGTAAGGAAGCATAAAGAGGAGGTCTTTGTAAATGTTTTATATTAACTCTTTTTAATTTTTAAGGTGCTTTTTTTCTGTTTTACGTTAAAAAGTAAATTCTTTAGTTTTTTAATTGTTAAAGTTCTTAAAAACATAAATATGGACTTTAAGTGCGAGTACCTTGGGGAGTGACAATAGAAAACTTAAAAAATCGCTAAATCTGATCATGCGAAATGGCTTAAAGCTAATAATAAACATAGAATGAACTATTATTAAAGATATAAAACGTATAAGGATTATATTAATTTTAAGTTAGGTAATTCTTATTATTATTTATGTGTTTATGTTACTTTTCCTTTTTTAGTAACTATAATAAACTTAAAGACCGGAGGACTCTTTAAGTTTATTAATAAGGAATTCTTAGACTTAACGAATAATATTAAAAATGAAGATAGTAATATTATTCTTTTATTTTTTAAAACAAGTGAGCTTAGTAATCTTTTCTTAGATAACTTTAAAGAGATCTGTGAGTCGTCGGGTAAAATAGAACTTTAGTAGAAGAAACTTTAATTAATATAGCCTTTTAGAAAGACAGAAAAAAAGGATTTATAGCACATTATAATCAGTTACTTTTATATTATTATATATATCTGGGCTTTAGTAAGTAATATTTTTATATTTTTTAAGCTTTTTTTTTAAAAACGACTAAATATTAATTAAATTACTAGTAGTTAAAATATATTAAAAATGTTAATAAATATAATATCATTATTATAGTCTCGTATATAATAGACTCATAGCGGGTTAAAGAGCTTAACCGTTTTTATGTTACTTTAGAAAGAAAGCGAGCTAAGATCTTAATTAATAAGTAACATATTACCCGGTTTATTATTATGACAAGTTCTATGATTATTATTAGACTTACTTTAGTTAAAATAGTCTTAGTAACGTTTATTAAGGTAGATTATAATGCTTACATAATAGAGTAAGGATTTTATAGACATTACCGTTAAGGTAATTATAATAAGATCGTGTATTTGTGACTCTTAATTAATAAAGACAATAAGACTAAGAATAAGATTATTATTATAAATGGCTTGTGTAAGTGAATTTAAAAGGCACAGGTACGTAAGAGGGAAGAGGTAGAGCTAAGGTAAAGTACTCTTATAATAATTTTAATAAGAATTAAACATTAATATATAAATATCTAAAAGATATCGTTTAATCTTGACTTTAAATCAATAGTGTAAAAATCAGCTTATATTTTTATTATTAATCGTAGTTAATTAACACAACGTTAAAGTTATAGTTTTATTAATAGCCTCTTTATATATTATGTAAAATAACCCACCTTATAAATCTCTAAGTAGTCGTAATAAAAACAGCCTCTTCACAAATTTTATAAAATAACCCATATTAATGATCTTTAAGTAGCCGTAGTAAAAACAGCCTCTTTATATATCATATGAAACAACCTACCTTATAAATCTTTAAGTAACCGTGGTAAAAACAGCCTCCTCATAAATCTTATAAAACAACTTATTTTATTAATCTTTAAATAACCACGGTAAAAACAGCCCTTTACACATCTTACGAAACAGCTTACCCCGTTAATCTCTAAGTAGCCGTAATTAAAACAGCCTTTTCACGTATTAAATAAAACAGCCCACCTCGTTAATCTTTAAATAACCGTAATTAAAACAGCCTCCTTACATATTAAATAAAGCAGCTTACCTTATTAATCTTTAAATAGCCCATTATAAAACAACCTACCTTAGCGCCATCTAAGTAACCGTGGCAAAAACAACTTATTATTACCTATTATAAATTATCCTGAAACCAAATTTATAAGACCCCGTTATAACGCGTTAGTTTATAATAATAACTTTAAACATAACTGTCCACTTTTTTATTAAATAAGATATTATAATGATTATAATGTCTATAATGTTTTAAAGAACTTTTAAGTTTAAGTAGATTTTTTAAGTATATTAATAAGTGTAAAAAGCCAGACATTTAAAACGTTTAACAGAAACGAACCAAATATATATTATTAATATTAGTAGATCCTTTTACTAATAACGAATTGACATCATAATTAAAAGAAGGGTCGTATTTTCCAGGCGAAAATATTAAAAGTAGTAATAATAAGGATGGTATATTATTAAATAAGCCTATTAGTTATATATTAGTTTTATTAAATCTAATAGAACAATAGCCCGCGATAGCCCGCGCTTATATTAAAGATGAAGAAATCGACTAACCTTAAGATTATCCTTTAACTGCAAATCCTAAAGTAAAGTTAACATTTGAAATCGATGTCTTAAATATAACGAACATTAATATAAAGGACTATAACGACGAGGAGTTAAAATCCAGTAATGCCACGGAAGTAATATATTTAAAGCATTTTATATGTGAAGATAGATGTAAAATAAGTAAGCCATTAATTAACGAAGAAGTTAAAGAGTTAAAAACTTTAAAATAACTAAGTGGCATTATTATTATTTTAGAGGATGACGTATATAGCCCATTTATAATTATTATTAATTAATAACTTATTATGTGGTTTTATAATACTAAGGTAGGTAAAGGGAAAATTCAAAAGTAGTTAAATAACGAAAACTTTAATATATTAAGTCAAGTAAATAAAGGCTCATTATAAACTTACGTTGATATGACACGTATGATATACTAGATTCTGTACGGTATTTTAGACGGAGATTATTAAGAAAAGGTTACTATATATATTAAGGCTTAAATTATAGGTAATAAAGGGGAAAATCATCCACTTTTATTTTGTTTTATAAAAGGGTATTTGGAATTTCTTTTAAGGCATAAGCCCTCTATGTTAAATATAATATAAGGCCTAGTAAAGAAATCATACGGATAGAGAAGGACGCGGGTTTATAATAAAATAAATAACGGAAACTAATAGTGGGACATATAAAATAGGCTTATTCCAAGAGTTACCTTAGTTCTAGTCATATTAACTACCGATAAGACTTTAATAACAAAGCTTAAAAGAAACAGGGTTATTTAACTAATATATTTATAAATTAGTAATTATAAAAGACATCTTAAAAAATAACAACAAATCCCGTCTATTATTTTATTTAGTTTACTTCTGATATTAAAAGCCATTTTACGTAAGACAGATAATAACATAAAGCGTAGAGTAAAATCAGACCTTTATTATATAAGTATAAGTATAATACTTAACGGTATATATAATTATAAGATAACTTTTAATTATAACTGATTAGTCCAGATATAAGAGACTTAACTGAGCGCGGTTAATTCATTTATTACGTTAATAGCTGAGTAAGGCGTTGTTTTCCGGTTTTAGGCCTAATATATATAAATTACGAGGAGGTATGTTTTGTATACGGTATTAAGTATAATCGCTAATGTACTTGATGTGAAGTGGAGTATAGCTATTTATAAGATATTACGTCCAAGTGGCTAAAGAGATTTAAAGTTAATATGAGGCGTTAGATTATAACGTAAAAAGAGCTTAAAACCAAAAAAGATAACGTATAATAAGTCTACTCAATTGAGCCTTTCTTTTAAAAACATAAGTATTTTAATATATATAAAACCGTTATAGTTAATATATTTTATAGTCTTTAAAAGGGCGTATTTCACAATTTAATTAATATGACATTATACTTAATTAAAGATTTATATCCTGCGGTTTAACGTTCTAAAACGGTACTATTAAAGGTTAATAAAAAGTCTTGACAGTCCCTGGGATTAATTTAATTAAACGCCTGATTTATAAGTGTGCCACAATATTAAAACTTAAAGTATTTTAATAAATTCACACAAGTGACTTAATAGACTGGCGGCGAGGAAAGGGCTTTAATGTGTATTTGACTAGTTATTATAGCCCCGTTATTAATAGATAAAGCCCTAATATAACTTATATATATTAAAGCCTTTATAAATTTCATTTTTATTATATAATATTGAACTTATAATGAAAATACGCTCGGTTATCTTGTATTAGTAGTTTATTGTATTGACATATTAAAGGAGTCATTTGTTAATTATTACCCGGATGGCCGCGATGACTTTAATTAAAACACACTGAAATTTCACATGTTTAGTTATTACGCCGAATTCATTTGATTGTTTAGTTCTCTTAACGGTTTTGATATAGAACATCTTAAGGCTCTTTATAAGTTTTTACTTAAATAGTTTTATGATTATATAAATAAGAATAATAAATATTTAAATTAGATTACCGGGTATAATACACAAGATTATAATTTAAAAGTAATGGCTTATTGACTTTAACACTACTTTATAATTACGTTATTTACTGATATTAAAGTTTTAATAAAAGTGACTAAGGCTATTATATAACATTTAAGTCTTAAATTGTTTAATTATAAACCTTTAGATTTATATATAAATTTAATGTTTTAAAACATATGTCATTTATATTTCATAATAAAGTGGACTATTTCAATAGGCCTTATTATTAAAGGCATTAGACTCAATGGATTTTTAAGGGTATTAATAGTCTTTATTTTAAAAAAAAACGGCAACGGGCCGTAAAGTAATCTATAATATATGACTATATATACCTTTGCCTTAAAGACATCACATAAATATTTAAATATTTAGTAGTGTTTTTATTAACGATTTAGTACTAGAAACGTTCTAGGTTAAATAAAGAGGATTTTGAGGGGATCGAAGAAGAGATTTTAAGGTATAATCTAAATTAGCGTGAAAAAGGCTAAAAAGGAGACTTTTATTAGGTTTAGGTATATCCGTGTATAAGTATAAACGCTAATTTAGAAAGCGGCTGATTTAATTTGTGAAATAAAGCACGCGTGGGCTAAACATAAGTCATTATAACTATACTTAATATTAAAAAGGCAGACGTTAATCTCTTAAGAGAGTACTTTATATATTATAGTACAATGGTAGATATTTATCTATTTTAAGGGGAATTAATAAACCTAAAACATTAAAAAGAGTCGTTTAATTAACCTTACGTACTTTATGATATAATTAAAATTACTAAAGCCTTTGTGCCATTAACATAAAGACTAAAGAAATTGTAAGGACAACGGTTCTTTTAAATAATAGACATTTATTAAAGTACTCATATTATAAAAGGCCTATATATATATAAGGATAAGAAAAACGATGTTTTTTATATTAATAATTATATAAATTAGGACTAATATTAGACTTATTATAAAGACAATTAAGAAAAAGATAATAAAGAATAAGCTGAGATATATCACGATAACTTATAATTTATAAACGGTTAAATAATGTTAAAGTTAAAAGATAATTTTTTTAATAAAACAGCCCTTTAATAATATAGCCGGATACCTTAAATAACCCCTTAATAAAACAGCCCTTTACTAAAACAGCCCTTTACTAAAACAGCCCTTTAATAAAACAGCCCTTCGCTAAAACAGCCTCTCATTAAATAGCTAAATACCTTAAATAGCCAAGTGTCTTAAATCACCACTTACTAAACAGCCTCTCATTAAATAGCCTTTCACTAAATAACCTCTCGTTAAGACATAATAATAATAAAGTCAATTAAGGACAAAAAAAGTAAACGTTATATTATTTAAAGAGAACTTACTTTTAAAATATTAAAAGAGTACACTATTAAGCGTAGATAAAATCACAAAGTAATATATTTAATAAATTACGTTATAAAAATACTTGGCTTAATTATTTATTATATTATATTAAGGCGTGTTTTTTATATGAGAACGCATCCATTAGTGCTTTACTTTAATGCGGTTAATGTGTAAAGTTAATATAATCAACGTTTATAATAACGCGCTTAACCATTTAACTTAAACATTCTTAAGTCTTTTTTAATCTTAAATAATTAAAAAGTTAAAGAACGTGCCATTTGTATAACATATATATAATAATATTACTTATATAATATTAAACCAGAAGCCTAAATATAATAAGTAAATATATCTCACTTAGTTTACCTTTAAGTTCGTGTAATTAAACTTAAGATATAACACAATGTTACAAAAAGGTGGACAAGAACCTCGCTAAATTAGTCAAAGACCCTTAAGTTCAAATTATTCTCACGTGTTAATCTTAATAAGTGCTTAAATTATGTCTTTTTGCCTTTAATATTAACTATAAATAACGTCCTTTAAAGTCAATAAGAGATCCCAATCGACAAGAATTATGAAAGGATATACTAAAGGCTTTATAGTTTAGTCAGTTAAACTTATAAGCCTTATTATAAATAAACAATTTTAATTCAAATATAAAAATAGATAGTGTGTTTAGTTTAATAAATAATAGTGCCAGTTTACCTTAAGGGAATATAAAGTGCCGTTAAGGGCGGAATAATTTAATAAAAGAAAGACATATTAAATATAATAAAAGAGAGATTATGTTAATATGTTCTTTAATTATATTTATATAAATCTTAAAAAACTATAAGATTAAATATATGTTTTAGCTTAAAGAGGATGAGTATTACTTAAGTAACGTAATAATCTCTTATTAAGAAATGACTCACTAATAAGAGTTTATTAATAACTTTTAGCCGTATGATTTAAAGGCAATTATTATATAAAAGGCAAGTATACTTTTTATATTTAAAAACATAACTAATTAATAATAAATGCGGGATTATATTAGGGATCGTCGCTTTAAGCTTTTAAAGAGTATACGTCAAATGGTAATGACGACGTTCACGAATCGTTTAAAAATGACAAATAATAAGAACTAAGTAAAGTTTTAAAAACGTATAGCTTATAATTATACGATTTTATCCCCGGATCTTTTAAATATAAGTTATGGCATTATTAAAACAAAACCTAATTAATATAAGTTTAAGCTAAGGTAATTAAAGTAAACTAATGATATTATGGTTAATTGCCTAAGGCTTTTACATTAACAAAAGCGACATTAGGCTAATATACCTTATAATAATGTTATAGCTTAGTTTATAAGTATTAATAAATCGACAGTTATTATTATTAATACGATAATTATACTGACATATTATAAACAGAGCCGGGGATTAAAAGTTATGCCTTATATATTAATAAATAATGGGCGTAAGTTATTATAAACATATAATAATAAAAATTTATTGACTTTGTGTGATTTAGTATTATTTCGCTTTATCTAGGAAAACTAGCGTGGTATAAACAAGGACTAGTAAAAGGTAATTTTAAACGGACTATATAAAAAAGTAAGTAAAGTCATAGCCGTTACCTCTCATAAAATAAAAGAGAAGGCGATAAAGAACACCGTTTAATACTTTATTAAAAGACTTATTAAATAACTCAGATTTCGTAGAGGTATATAATAATCGGTTTATTATGCTTGTCTTAATTATTAACATAAGTATTAAAAGTTTAAAGGGTTAAAGTTATGGTAAAAGAGATAAAGGAGTGAAATGAAAGCACATAAGTAAGATTTTAGTTTTATTTAAAGTCATAATTAAAAAGGTTTAATATAATAAGTCCTAAGACTATTTAGGGTTTTTTAAATTTAACTTAAATAATAACGAGGGTTTTAATCTTAAGGGAAAGGCACTCGATATATTGAGTAATAATGATCCCGAGGGTCTGAGTTATATAAGTTAACTAGGGTTTTAGACAATTAATTCCTTTATTTTCACAAACGAGTTACCGTAATATGTAAGAACTTCAGTGGTAATAAAAGTCACCGATGATTTTAAAGCCTACTCACGAAAACGGCGTTTTAACGAGGTTTATATTAAACACAGATTTATAAATAATATTAATAAGTTATAAATAATAGAAAAATCCGGCTTACGCGTTAATGAACGGGCCCGTAAGTGTTTTATTAAAGAAAGTACAGAGGTTTTATGTAATTAACATTAAAAATAAAAACACAGGAAACTAATAATATAAGTAAAAGTAAATATAAGTATATTAACGAGTGGTTAAAAAGAATAACTAATGGGTACATAAGTACATATAACATTATATTCTTAAAAGAAAGATAAGGACTTTATTAAAGCGTTATAAATGACGTCAAGAATAAACGTAAAATTAGGGCAATTGTTTAATATTATTAAAAGGACTAATTAGGATGACATTTTAAAGAGATTTAAGTTAAAGGCAAAAACCACGATCTTTATATAAAGTTCACTGGCTTAGTTGACTAAGGCATAAGATGTAAGTAAGAGGGCGATGTTTAACGAGTATGATTTTTAAAGGTTAAAAGACTAAATAAAGAATAACCTAGTTTTATAAGAAATAGTAATGTATAATGATTCGGATTAGTTTTTAAATAAAGAATCGCCGAGGAAACAAAAGCCATTAGATAACGTTATATTAGTGGATAATATTATATTAAAAGAGTAAGTGGTTTTTTGTTTTAAAGTAATATTTTAACTTATATATAAGTAAAACAACCCAGTTATTAAATAGTTCTTTAATATATTTTTATAACTGTAGCTATTATAAGTAGAATACCACTTTTTATAGGTTATTTTCCCCGCTAGGTGTTTTTATTAAAAAGGCTGTTTATACGGGTTACTTTTCTCGCAAGGTGTTTTTATTAAAGAGGCTGTTTGTATAAGCTGCTTTTCCCGTAGGGTGTTTTTACTAAGGAGGCTATTTACGTAGGCTACTTTATTTCACGGGTTACTTTATTTAAGGGGGGGAGGGGTAGAATAGTTAAGGCGTTCGTGAGGATTTAGTGTATTTATAGTGTAAATAATTACGTTAAAAACGAAACAAAGCCTAGGAAGTAGTGTATTTATAAAGCTAGTGAATAATGGTGTTTTTATACCTAGATTTATTATTTAAAAGTTAAGACATAGTGTAAGTGTTAAATAAACCGTAAATTAATGAATGTTTTGTATAAGCAATTAAGACTGTTTACGTTTTAAGAGTATTTTAATATTATAAGTACAGACGTGTCTCCGGTATTTAAAGTGACTAAAGGGGAGAATACCTAAATGGGGTTTTTAGCGTCACTGGTAACATATAACTTTATTACCCCTAAAACACCGTCATAATTAATAATAATAGGTACACCGCGAGAGCTTATGTGGCATAGATTATAATAAGTGAGATTAATTACGCGGGTTATGAAAGTAATGATGGCTTCTTAAATAAGGTAAGTCTTTAAGTCATAATATGTTTCTTAAATATTTAAGGTCCTTAATAAAAGAGAAGGACCTTAGTCAGTGGTCACTCATAAGACTAAAGTAGTATTATGAGTGAAATACTCCTAGAGTGTACAAACGCGACATATAGTTGATAATGTTTCTAAAAAACCTAATATTTTTAAGGGAAGGGGTAAATCATGAGAGCCAGAATGATCGTAAGGTGTCAAAGCATCGATGGCAAAGGATATACTTCTGGTAATTAGTTAGAGGGTTATATCAGAAACGCGGCTTGTGTTAAAAGCGCCAGTTTAATTTAATATAGTGCTCATCTGTTCCCAATTTTTTTGATATGTAACCTTTTAGCCAAAAGCGCCAAAAGCGCAGAAAGCCGCCGCCGGCCGCTATCTGCCCTAGAAATTCTTTGTTGATGTAAACCTAATTTTTAAGGCTTTAGTCAAGATCTTTAAACGCAGAGCCGCCTAAGAAAGCTCCTTAAAAAATGAAAATTTGTTGTTTAATTTATTATTATTATTAACAAAAGCGCGCTTACGACTTAAATTAACGAATTAGAATAATTTATTTTGAGTAAAGCTTTTTTATATACCTTAAGCTTTTACTGCCTTATTTTTATCAGCTTTAATTTAATATGCAAAATAAAAAAAGTATTAGCAAATTTACATATTTTTTAGCCGCAGCTAGTATTAAGTAAACGGATTAAACAGCTAATTTGATTAAGCCAAAAAGTATTTTTATTATAAAATAACGGGTTTAATAAAGAAAATACAAATCAAATAAATTTTATATTCTTAAAAAGCAGCTATTACAAAATAAAATAAGCAAAAAAAAATGGAGTTTAAGCATATATAAAATGTTTAATAAAGGGAATTAAGCAGCTTAAATAATAATTTATAAACGCCTACTTATTGAAATTAAATTGGTTTTGTTCATAAACCAGCTTTGTTACTCGCAATTGCCGTAGGTTTTTTTTAAAATCAATTTAATTTTATGCATAAAATCCCAACCCCTTTAGGCTTTTGCTAGGACTTGTTTATTATACAATTACTAATCTTTTTCGGCTTTATCAAAGATTGAGAAATTAGCTTATGATTTACTACTTGAAATTTAATTTATTATACCCATCCTATGAAGCTTATAGCCATTTTTACCTAAACGATTTTTCTTTTGCAAAATTAAGACCTCATAGCGTAAATTATGCCCTGCTCATTTTGATACAGCGAAAATCCTGCAACAGCAGCGCCCTAAGCTAAAGGCATCCTTTTAATATACAACCGGCTGTGGATCAAGCTCCTTTTAAGGTTATATAACCTGCCTTCTCGCAATTTTTCATATTAGCTTGCTTATTTATAATCTATTTTCCTAACGCCAGCATTTTATATTCAATTCGTGGAATGCTTAGCAAAAGCTGTAATGCTGCCATTATTATATAAAACATTATTTGAAATAATCACGTTTAGCAAAAATTAATCCTTCTTATTATAAATTAGCCCAAATCAAAGCATATAACGCATATTATTATTTTATTACCCTAAGGAAGCTCATCAAAACCCTTTTCCCAACGCATAATAGCATAGCGCAATTAGGCAAAAGCCGGTCATGTTATTATAAGGCATTTTTTTTATTAACCAGGTTATATCGCATAAAAGAAATGCCAAAAGCAAGCCTTCATTATCGCAATCACCAAATAAGCTATTATTGCAAAAATTATAATAATACAGCAGCAAAAAAAAGGCAACAAGCTAAGCTTATGCTTATATTTTAAGCAATACAATACTATTTAGAGAAATAATCGCCGTCGTAATAATTATAAGCATTAAATCTAAAATGATAAATCAAGGCAAATTAAGGGTTTTAGCTTTAAGCCGCCGCGCCATAAAAGTTTTCAGTTATAGCAGGGTTAGCAAAAGGGGCATATTGCATGAGTTTTATTAGGAAGGGGTTAATAACGCATAACAAAGGCAAATGGCCAAACAAAAGGGGGATTAGGAAAAAATTGAAGAGGATGAAGGTTAAGCAGCGGGGTAGGCGAGCTTTTATAAACGTTGAAAGCGGCGCTAAGCCCGTGCACGCGCCTTACCCGAAGCAAAGGGTTATTAAACCCGGGGGGGCAAACCGCAGTATTGAGATTATTAAAAAATTATCTTTGATTTTATTTTATTTATAAAGTAATATAAATATAATCCTTATTAAAACCCCGCAATTAAGCTTTATACAATTTAAAAAAATTATAATAATTATTATAATAGTAAATAAGATAAGTCAAGTTGAAATCGAAGAGTTAATAGTTTTAAAAGGTATAAAGCCCAAATAAAACATAAAGGAATAAATAATATTAAAAGTAGGAGTTATATTTCAAAAAAATAGTGATATATTCTATTAACTAATGTATAATTAATGCCTATATGCCTTTATTTCTTATCCCTATCCAGCAGTTCTAATATTAACTGCTTATTCTACCTCTCTAAAAAGTATTATATCCTACTTTATTTTTTTAGAAGCCAGTTTATTTATTGCCTATTTTACCTATATATATAATATTAAGTTAATATAAAATATACTAGTTATTATTAAATAGCCATCAAAAATTCAGATACCTGAATATATTTTAAAATATTTTAAAAATCGATTATAAAATATATATATATTATAAATTGAAGTTTTAACAGATTGATTTCAAAAGAATTTAAACCATTAACTTCAGAACCATTATTGTAACCTTTAGAGATATTTTCGACTTATTTATATTTATAATTTAAAATGTATTTATACTATAAAATCTAAATGCTATAGAGAAATCTAATATTTTAAGTTATCTAAGTATAATTATAATAAAACCAGCTAAAAAGATACTTTATATTATAATCTTATATTATGGTATTATTAGAAACAACTTTTCAAACCATTTAATATATTATTAATCATGAAATATATTAAATATTAAATATTTAAAAATAGAAATTTCGCACAATCTTTCTTATAAAAGCATATTACTATAAATATACTATTTATATTTGTTATCATAATACCTTATAGTCTAAAATATATATAAAAATATTCTAATTATTATTTTTATATCATTACCTCTATTACTATATAATTATTTAATATTTAAATGTTATTTTTAATTTCCTTTTAAAAATCTCATTAAATACACTAGCTTTATTAAAGTGATTCACTCTAAATACTCAGATCTTATATTTAATAACTATAACTATTCATAAAACTTGTTTTTAGCCTTATCGGATTATATATATACAAATATACTCTTATCTTATTTAATCTGATCTCCAATTAATTATAATCAAAAAAAATTGATATCTTGATTTTAGTATGGCAGGTAATTTAATTTCAAAGAAGAGAACTCGCATCTCAAGTGAGAATGTGAGGTATGTCCTTTGCTTACGGAGTTGGGGAGTGATTAAGGAGGATATAGATAAAGAAGAAATTCAAGTGGACGAGGACGGGGCAATTATCCCCTATATAGACGTCGTTACGAATTGATTTGGCATCTTTTTACGTATATAATATCTCTTGAAACACCGCCTAAAAGCACCTTGTCGGTGCAGTACCGTGTGACAAAGGGGCAACAGGTCTCAAGTCATATATCGATATAAGGTTTGAGTCCAATGTGTTGTTTAATCTGTGTCTCTCTGAAGGAGTGAAGAGGGAGAAGCTATATATACACATGCGGAACGCGCCCGGAACATGACCGGGATTGCTCCTACCCCTGAGGTTCCCCCTTTTCCCCTCCTGTCAGGGCCGGTGGACCAACACACCTGAAAGCACTTTATCAAATCCCCGAATCTCACCCTAGATCTCGTCTGAAAACAGCCAAAACCCCCCCCTAACCAGACAATACCCGGGGGTATACCCTACAGCCAGGGGAAATTGCTGGCTAGATACCCGTCCAGTGAGAATTTGGCTTGCTGGATATCTAGCCAGCAATCCTGGCGTACCCGCGGGTATACCTGGCAGTATGCCCAAGTCTGCTCAAGTCAACCTTCTGAACAACATAGTTAGGAGGGCGAGAACCTACTACCAATGAATCAAAGCATCATCGCACCAAATAACAACCGTGCTGAAATTGTAACAAATAACTGGGATAATGCTGCCGAAGCACCTCGAGATTGTATAATTGTCTCTCTCCTTATGGCACTGTCGATAGTACGGAGCAATCCCTACATTCTCCAGCCTTCCACCTCCATTCGTGTCCGGGCAGAACTTCCACTTGCTACCATTGTTGTCCGTGTAGTCATTGTCGGAGCACGTTCCTGGGTTACCGCTCAAGCGCCGGGCAATGTTGGTTCCACCGTTGCTCTTGTCGCAATTTTGTGACTTGGGCGTCAAGGTTTGTCCCACAACAATGCGGTGGACGGTAACTTGGTTGACGCAGGTCTTGCCAGCGATATCGTAGCCTGAGTTTGTTTCTTTAACAATGAAAATGATTGCTTGGGTGGTGGTGGTGAGGAGAGCGAGAGGGAGAAGGAATGCGTGAGAGAGCAACATCGTGGAATTGAATTCGACCTGAGACTTAAAGGTTGGAGGGGAACGGTGGTGTAGTAGAGATATATAAGAGCGCAGTTGCCACCTTTTATACCTTTCAAAGTAGTAGTAACCTTAGGGGAATGAATCTTTACCCAGCCTAAAGCCTTTTCACCCCCATCTTGAACTTCTTTTATTAGCCGCGGAGATACTTCGTATCCTGTACCGCGGCGGCACAGCGATAAAGTATTATTCGCTCGGACAAGGGGGTAATCCTCGCAGGTGAATCCGAACAGACAAAACCATTGTAAAATTCACTCTATTTTGTGGCAGACAAGGGTAAGAGGCCTTGTCTAAGCCAACAACACTTTACCGCTATGAGGCTGTACCCAAGTAATATGCGTCTATGTTACGAGTCTAGATGCGACCTGCCGAATAGAGGCCAGGCAGGCCTAGCTGTCACCTACCTTATAGAGGTTAAGCGGGGCGGGATTTTAATAATTTATATTAAAAGAGAGGCGAAGCATCTTAGCAGTGCTGCCTAAAATACTACTTTTTATGGGTGTAGGCACACACAGAAACGTGGGGGTAAAAGGGGAGAAATTACGGGATGTTTTCGGTGGCCGAGACGGGGAAGTGCGAGATTGTAAGGAAGTTGATGCTGGCCATATTTCGAGTTTACTAGCCGGTTCACCTCCTGTTTCGCTCGGGGCTCGCGATCAAAGCGTGCATAAGTGCTTTTGGGGTGGCTAGGCAGAGTTTTTTTTTTTTTTTTGGAGTAACGTATCTTGTTAGTATCAAGCAAATTCCATCATTTGTAGGGGCGTAGATCTTACTAGTATGCCCCGAAAGTTTTCCACGGCATTCCGTCCTCCATCTGGCCCTGACTTCCTTTTCTATCATTCAATTCCCAGATTTCTTTAGCTTCCCTCAGCAATAAGAATACATTATTGTCAATCGAGATTGACTTCGCTGGTGAGCCTGAGCGACTGGGCCGGTCTTGCGCGCTTGCAGTCATGTTCGACGATGCTATTTCCGTGAGGCTGCCGCCCAATTAACTGCGCCAGCCTCAAGCCGACATGAATTCTTCACCCTTCGCATCTGTGCCAACTCGACGGCTTTACCATTGTCGAAAACCTTCCTTTTCACGATTCTTGAACTTAGTTGAATAATGCATCTATTGCAGCACAATAACGATGGCGATATTAGCCTAATTGAATTCTTTAAAGGCGATATACTTAAAAAGTATGCCATACTTTTGCATAAATAGGGCAAAGAGGAGGTTACTTTTAAGGATTCAATAAACGGCAAAAGCAAAGGCAAAGCTAGTTATGGCAAAATATAGTTTTACGGAAAGCAAGCAAGGCGTAATGATTTATAATACTTTTGGGTAAACACCTATTGTATTAATAAATCCAATGCCGTTAAGCTTTAGGAAGCCATTAATTTAATGTTTTGCTAATACCGAAATGTAATTAAATGTTATATTTATTTTTTAGATGTTTTACGACTTTAAACCGATTTAGTTAATAAGTTTAATAAGGATTGGGTATTAATATTTTGGAAAAGCGCATAGTTTAGATAAGGCTAAACTTTGTAAAAGCTTATTGCGCTGGCATTAGTCGACTTCTTCTTAGAAAAGGGAGGTCTATTAGGCATTAAGGCCTCATTAGAACATGACATTTACAAAATAACAGGCATTCCAGCCAATGCTTTTTGAGGAAGCCTTTTATCTGATTTTAGCGTTGTTAAGCGATTATTGTAGGCAGCAAGTCGTGAGACTTTTTGTTAGGAAAACAAAGCATATTCGTTATTAGGCATTTTTGATGTTAATATACTACTTATCTATAATGAAGGAAAGAATAAAGCAATGAATCAACTTTGAGAGGAGATTGGCTTTAAAAGGTAAGTCTTGCTCTTTTGTCTTAAGCACATATTAAAAATACATCTGGGTAATGCAAAGCTATTAACTAGATCAGGTTTCAAGCGCGAGGATTTTTTAATTCCTTTTAGCCTTTATGATGTTTCCGACGTTGAACACTTCGTGGCAAGGAAGACAAAGCTCATAAAGATACATAAAGCACTCAGTGGCAATGGCTCCCGCTGTACCGTTGTTTTCCATGGTTTAGGTGAAATTGGCAAAACATAACTCGCTGTTGCGTATGCAAAGCGGCACAAGGACAGCTATTTAGCAATATTCTGGCTGAACATCAAGGATAAGGATTCATTGAAGTAAAGCTTTATCAAAATAGCTAGGCACATATTGAGCCAACACCCCTCAGATTTTCCGCCTATCAACGTGGATACAAATAAAAACCTTAATAAACTGGTTGACGTGGTTAAAGCATGGTTGAGTCTGCCTTACAACATACGGTGGCTGTTGATTTATGATAATTACGATAATCCGAAGCTACCTAGTACGACAGATCCTATGGCTATAGATGTCAGGAAGTCGTGTTGTGAAGCAATAAAGTGGCCAAGTTGTGGGATTCTTCTTTGTTATCATATCTTAGTTGTCATACCTTGTACATATGGGTTCAATACTACGCACCGAACGATGTGGCGAGAGTCTTTGCATACTGCAACAGAGCCCAGTGAATCCAGGGGAGGGGTCACCTCGCTGGTAAAGTATCCAGCCGGCGCTAGATCGAAGAGGTAGCGGTGCATGCAGAGGGCTGCTCATATTAACGAGGATATTGATGCAGAGCATGTGTGTCGTTGCTGTGATTTGATGAAGGCCAAACTTTGAGGATCTCCGATCTTTGACAGGTGAGGTCCGTCTGCTCGAGGGTGGAGTCTTCGGCGTCGACATAACATAAAGTTCGATCCCTTCGACTAATACCTTGCTCGGTCTGTAGGGCCGTATGATCATCAGAGCCGGTAAAGTGATACTTATGCTGATAAGACGGCCCGTCAGATTCAGGGTTTTCTCGAGGCGTGGAGACGGGAGTTGGCAAGTCTTTTGGCCTTGGAATTTCTTGAACGGCTGCTAGAACTTCGTTGTAAGCGGCAGGATGATTCTTGATGTATTGGGTAATATTGGGGTTCCATAACAGGTGGACCAGAGAACTGAACACCTATGGGACATTAGGGAAGAACAGAAGCAATAGAGCAAATTCGAACCTTATCCATGTCGCAGTGGTGTGACACTCCAGTACCTAATTTGAATTCATTCCGAGTCGACATTTTGTCGTGATACCAGTGGTGACGGAGGTCGAGGCCAGTGTTCCGAATAGTGTACGTTCTGTATTACTAGCTCAGTATTCAGGCGGTCTGATACGTACGTCGTACCGTATCTCTGAGACTGTACGTATTAGTAAGGGTAATAGTATTACTATACTGTACGCCGATATACTAGGAAACTAGAGAAATACGGCGTTAAGCCTAAAATAGACTATTAACAGTAAACCTACGCGCTAATTAATATAGAATTAAACGATTTAAATAACTGTAATTAAAGAACCTTACAAAAATAGCGATATTAGAGTAAAGAGGAGTGAGATAACGAGAAATCTAAAGATCCGGGTATCTAAAAAACAGTAAAAATACAGTAAAACAACGACATTTAGTATATCTAGGGCTCTTAAATCTCATTCTAATAGCCCTCTATATAAAGGAAAAACAGAGTAATTCGCAGATGACGTAGCCCTATCGATTATCTCCTTTTTATCGACGCTAATTAGCCCTAAGGACTAATAGTCAAGGTGAAGCTAGTATTTTAAGTATTTTAGTAATTCTACTAACTCAATCCTTATACGATTACGTCGATCTATTATAATAACTTTAGTGGTAGAGAAGAGGCGTTCGTATTCGGATGACATTATAGGAATAGAGATTTAGCTGGGTCATGTCTGTGGCCTTCTCCTCCGACGGCAAGCAAATCGTGTCGGGATCACATAATAACACGATGCGGCTCTGGGACGCTGTAATAGGAGCCTTGCAGTAGACGCTTGAGGCCCATTCTAACTCGGTCATGTCTGTGGCCTTCTCCTCTAACGGCAAGCAGGTCGTGTTGGGATCTAACGACAAGACGGTGCGGCTTTGGGACACTACGACAGGCGCCTTGCAGCAGACGCTTGAGGGCCATTCTGACTTGGTCACGTCTGTGGCCTTCTCCCCTAACGGCAAGCAGGTCGTGTTGGGATCTAACGACAAGACGGTGCGGCTTTGGGACACTACGACAGGCGCCTTGCAGCAGACGCTTGAGGGCCATTCTGACTTGGTCACGTCCGTGGCCTTCTCCCCTAACGGCAAGCAGGTCGTGTTAGGATTTGACGATAAGATGGTGCGGCTCTGGGACGCTGCGATAGGCGCCTTGCAGCAGACGCTTGAGGGCCATTCTGATTGGGTCACGTCGGTGGCCTTCGGCCCCAACAGCAAACACATTCCAACCTTACATATATTTGGCGAATGGCTAGTAGAAGGTATTGCTAGGTATCTCTGGCTACTTATTAATTATCGACCTACTTGTAAAGCTGTATGAAGCAGGATTGTGGTTTTGGGGCATTCGTCAGGGAGATTGTCATTTCTTCAGATTCAATAAGAGCTACACCTACTAATATAAAAAGCGGGACAGTACTTCTCAATGGATAGTATTTAAAGCTCTTAATATATGAAATATTTTTTCTTTTATATCTATTTCATGGAGGGTCCTAGGGGAATTCAAGACTTTATAGCAATTTGACAATTATCAGTTGCTTCTAGAATCTTCTAGAACGAGCTGACGTGGTTATGTAGGTTAACTTTCTAACTTACTTCGTACTTGTAAGTTACCAAAGCTTGGCAGGAAATGCGGGGTCAGGCCCTTTTAGCCGAGGAGTTAGTTCCGTCGATCAGAAGTACCAAACCGCGTGGCGACTCTGCAGCTGTTGATACTATCCCCCCCCCTAAATGAATGTTAAACTGTGGATTTACTAGGCCAGAGGCTCGAAAGACTATTTCTGAATAGTCAGAGGCCTTAGACAGAGCCAAAAGCTCGAGCCAAAATCCGACCTTTGGTAAAGGCAAGGGTGGCTGTAGAAGGTTCGAGAGCCTATTCAAGGTTAAGGAAGCCCTGGCTTATTGGATAGACACCCTAGAATACTACCCACACTGTCTCCAGTTTTCCTCACATTTAACATTCATTTAGGGGGGGATAGTATGCCACAGCAGCCATAAAGCTTAACAGGATCTCGGACAAAGAAATAAGGATCCAAAGCTCAGATAAGAACTTTTAGTGTGTTTAAGGAACAATAAGAGCTCGACAGGATCGCAGTGGCAAAGAAGTCAAATAAAGCCTAAAAAGAAAGAGACTTCTCAAGAATCAGGCGAAACGGCGACAATGCGAATATAAATTTTTTTTCGGAAGGATTTAAATTCCTAATAAAAAGCTGTGTAACACAGCTGACCCTTTATTTTTATTGATTTGTAACTTGGTGTGGAGATTGAGATGCGTAAAGTCAAAGTACCTGTTGTTTTTCTCGGCACGTAGGGTTTCTCGGCACGCAGGGTTTCTCGGCACGCAGGGAGGGACGTTATGCTATTCTTTCGCACAGATGGGGACCAGAGGAGGTTACTTTAGCAGATTTGAAAAATGGCAATAATAAAAAAATGGCTAATTATAGCAAGATACAGTTTTATGAAAAACAAGCAAAGCGCAACGGCTTGCAATACTTTTGGGTTAATACCTGCTATTAATGTAGTCGATAGTTTTCTCGTTCTTGGCAAAACGGGAACGAGCGGCCGCTCGTTTATGCTAGCCCCAAACGGACTGGCGTCCGTTTTAGCGACTCAGAACGGCCGTTGGTTGGTCAGACTCTGAACGGACGAGCTCGTTTTAACCCGTTTAGGTGTAGTCCCCGCAGAGCCTCTCCAACGAGGTCAATCATGTGTATATATTCCCACGGTATACCCCTTAAATACCCTAAATACTTAAAGCCTTAAAATTTTTTATTATTATTATTATTAGAATAAACGCTATAAGTAAAATTTGGCGCTTTTAGCGCTTTTAGCGCTTTTAGCGCTTTTGACACAGAATTTTTTTAGTATATGGCCTTTGTCCCTAATTTTTTTGATATATAACTTTTTAGCTAAAAGCGCCAAAAGCGTAAAAAGCCGCCGCTGGTAGCCATTAGCCACTAAAAGATTTTGCAGATGAAAACGCAAAATAACGATTATATTAAATAAAGTAATTATTAAAGAAAATAACCTAAGAAGATCAATTAATCTTAGACTTTAAAATTATAAAACTAAACCATAGAAAACTTTAAACGTCGCCTTTAATAAAAGAGCCTGTAAAAAACCAAAAGTACTAGAAATAATAGAACCGACTATTAAAGATAAGACAATTCTACAAGTTATAATCTTATCGTTTACGCCGCTTACTAATGTATTAAGATTTACTGAGGAAAATATACTAGACTATATTCCTGAATCTCAGTAATAAGCCCTTCTAATAATTAACTCAACTCATAATCCCGCTTTATAAGTCGACTTAATATAAAGTTTCTATAAAAGTAGTTTTAATAAAAATAACCTTATAAAAGGTATTTTTAATTTTAAAGGCCCAGCCTTTAAAATCGCCGTTAAGCTTAATATAAGTTAATTAATCAAAAAACCACCCTTTAAAAGCCAACGTTAAAGTTGACTTTAATTAACTTTAAAGTAAAAAACAACTTATTAAAAACTAAAAAACACTTAAATATTTTATTAAATTTTAAAAAAGATTAAAGTTAAATTTAAAAGACTAAGGCAAAATAAAGAAGATTTATATTATAATTATACACATTTTATTAAAAGACAACATATTCAATAAAAAATAAAATAATATATATAACGAAATTATTATATTAGTATAAAAAATCATAAATATTAAAATTCTTTAAACACATAAAGAAGTCACCGCTAGCCCTTATATAAAAGAATAACGAGTAATAATATTTTAAAAAATGCTTTCCTTATATATAAATAACACTTTCTATAAAATAAAAATTCTACTTAAAGGCGTAAATCTTATTTTTTATAAGTGGGTTTATATAATGAAGACACATCTGTAAAAAAATTTAGTAGCCAATGGCCACCGGCAGCGGCTTTTTATACTTTTAGCGCTTTTAGCTAAAAAATTACATATCAAAAAAATTAGGGATAAAGGCCATATACTGTAAAAACAACACAAAATAAAAGAACTAGGTAAAGCTGAGCTCCAGGTGCTGAGCCTAAAGCAAAATATAAAGGTCAAATTCAAAGGTGGAAAAGTCTTCATTCTTTTAAATTATAAAAGTGTTAAAAGCTTTTATATTAATCGCATGAATTATAATTTGAGGTTTTTTGCCTAAAGCTTTAGCGTTATGAAAAGGTTAAAATAGAGCTTATTACACCTATTCTCATTAATAAAAGTGGTTGACTTAAATCATTAATAAGTAAATTAATTAGGGCTATTTAAAAAAAGGAAGTATTATAAGAATATTTTTTTATAAAAAAAAGTAAAAGGGAAAAAAAGAAAAAAAGGTTTAACACCATTAATGCTTTATTATAAAAAAAAATTATTTAAGTATTAAAAAAAGACTAAAAAAATAAAATAAAACTCCCTAGCCTATTAATTATTAACCACCTATGATTTAGAATCACAACTTATTATTTAGCCTTCTTTGGCGCTTTGGCATTTGTAATTATTTCCTTCTTTACGGCTTTTCATTTCTTCATTGCTTTTATTAATAATTTATACTTGGCTTTCAAATCTTCTGTAATAAATTAATTAGAGCTTTGTTTAAAGCAAACAAATTTAATAATTCGGTAATCGCTAAATAATTAAGTTCCTTTAAGTAAAAATAGTTTTAAAAAAATAATGGCTAAAGTTTTAGCCAAAGTAATAAGGGTTATAAAAACAAAAAAAGCAATTTGTTAAAAGCTAGCAAACATGGAAATTCGTTTAGTGTTAAAGCGAATTTTTATTAATGGCTATAGCTTTTGATCAAGTTTAAATGAAGGAATATTTTTGGGTAATAAAAAGGTGCCATTTGGTGCTTAATAATTTATAATAATCTTTTTAAAGGTTTGGGATTAAGCTAATAAATTAAATATAATAAGACTTTGATTTTCGATATCCTTTTGCTACTTCGGGGAATCTTGTTTGGCTTATTTTATCATGCTTTTTTTAATTTGATGCATTACTTTAACTAATAAGGGCGTTTTACCAAAGTCGCTGCCAGTAAAATAGATCGCAGGTTCTAAAATATTATTAAATATTACACTTTAAGGTTTTAAGGTAAGAGGCACTGGTAATTTAAGATTAAAAATAATTATAATATTCATATTTAAAGCTTAATTAAATTTATTTACACAGGCTATTCCGGAACTTTTAGCTTAATTTATAATGCCTTAAACGATTTATAAGGCGGGATTAAGGGTGAAAATGTTCTCATATTCTTTTAATATCTTATTATTCATAAAATCCTCCAATTTGATATTATGCCCGCTTTTTTTGATTTTTTTTTTTCAATGCCAACTTATTAATAATATCATTTGCGAAAATAAATCCATTAAGTAATTCCATTTTAAAATAAGACTTTTCCTTATAAAATTCTTTTTCCAGCTTTTGAATTGATTGCCAAGCTTTAATTGCTATTATAAGCTATTTGATGCAATACAATTCTAAGTAGGCTGCAAATGCTTTATTATTTAGCTATAAAAGATCTCAAACTTTCGCGTAGATTAATAAATTAAACCAAAGTTTTTGTCCTGCTAGGGCTTCTAATAAAGGGCCAAAGCCAATGATAATTATTATTACAGCAAATAAGGCATATGTGTATTTTTTAATTTCCTATTTATTAATTGATAATTTTTAAAGCTTATTCATAATTATCATAAAATCATCAATTTTATTTTTATTTTCCAAGATTTCCCCATTCAGGACTAACGTGTAATTGTTTAATAAAATCAAAAATTTAATATCAAAATGTTTTATATTATTATAAGCATAAAAAATAAAACTTTGGCATATTAAAAAAAAAGCGGAAAAGATTTGTTAAATCTAAAAATTTTATAATAAATTTTATTATTATTTAAAGCTAAAAAGTATTTTAAAAGGGTTCCTTTTTTGCCAATTAAAAGTAAATTGAATTTTTGATTAAATTTCTTATTAATAATAAAATTAAGATAATTATAAGAACTTTTAATCTTATAATAATAGCTAATGATTAGGAAATTACTAAAAAAAAATATAATAATCAAAAGCCTAATCCAAAGAAATAAAAAGCATTATTAATCCCAAATCACAAATTGTAATAGCGTAAATATAATTATTAATATTAATTTTAATAAAGGTAATATTTTGCACTTCATTAAAAAATAGCAAAATAAAAAAAATCTGAATAACAAACGACTTAAGCGTTGATAATATTTAAGGCAAAAATGGCAGTAAAATAAAGGCTATGATTTATTTAGAGGTATTACTAAATTATATTATAAATCATATTATACAAAAATGCAATAAACCCTTTAATTTTGCGTTAATCTTTTTAATAATAAAAGTAATACATTGTTAATTTCGCAATTGTAATTTTTCCCAAATGAGGCTTTTTTACTTTCCTTTCATAAACATATTTTAAGCCAAACATATTAAAAACATAAATAACACCTTTATTTTTAAGCTTCTCAAAAAAAAATATTGGGAAATATTTTTAAAAAAAATTAATAAACCATTTAAAATTAATAATAATTGCAATAATTATTAAAATAAGGCAAAACTTTAAATGCTTAAACCAAATTTTGGGTTTAATATTTTTAATATTTTTAAAGGCTTTAAAAATTAACGCATAATTTGGGTTTAATTGTAGTTGCTTAATATCATCCTTATTAACTATAACAAAATTAAAGTTTTTTTGAAAAACCTTTTCTTTTACACCTTTTTTAATCATCCCATAATAATCAGTAGACTTTCTAAGGTAAGACAAGCATATTTAGTTTTCCTCATTTCTTAATAGATTTGATTTTTAAAGGTATTTTTTATAATAAAGTTTAATTAAAAAACTAAAATTTATTTCAAATCTGTCTTTATATTCCAATGTACGCATAGTAATAATTGGCAATTGGCAATCATAATTGCTTAATTTAATAATAGCCTTATGATTATTTTATCAAATTTTAAGTTTAATATTCATAACTAATAATCCTAAATTAGTAGTAGCTTTGCCTTTTCTTTTAATAGGATTAAAATACTAAAAAATAAACCAAGGTTCAAAATCATTTTTAAAAAAGTAATGAATTTGAAAAGCTTATTTATTAGTTTGCTTAAACATTATAAATTGCATTTTAAAAAATTCGAAAGCCCCTTTAGCAGCTTTATTTTTTATTTAAATTTGTTTTTTTACCCAAAATAAAAATTCTTTTATATACAGCTAAAAAGCTTTTAAAAAAGATTCCATTATTTGAACTGCTTTTTGAACTTTAAAATTGTTTTTAAATAATTCTTTATATAAAAAACCATTAACTTATATTATATATTTTTTATTTTTATTAAATATAATATTAAAATTGGCTAATAGCAAGAAATTTAATAAACTTAATTGCCTTTATATTATATTTTTTATACTTAAATCAATAGTTTTTGTTATAATATAAGAAAAAAAGGCTTAATTGTTAATCCAGGTTTATAAATCGTAAAAGCCTTTTTTAAAACACCCATTGCTGTAAAATCGATAATTTTTTTTAAAAAAACTTGATTTGGCAATATTAATATTACAAACATACCCGGTAGGGGTATTACGTGTGTTTTGGCCCTGAGGCTTGGCAACCCATGTTGCATAAAGAAGCCAAGATTAGGAAGCATCACGGGGATAAGGGTCATGTGATGGCTGGATTTTTTGGAGCTTTAGGATTTAAGGCTTTAGGAGCCTTGGGGCTTAAGGCTTCAAAGGGATTCAAGGGAACAAAGGTTTTATATAAAACTGGCACGTCTGCCATTAAATAGGAGCTTTGTGCTTAATTTAAATAGTATTCTCAACCATATTAATAATTGTCTTCTACCATATATAATACACTTACTTCTTGATTATTAAGATCAATCAGCCTTTTTGTGTTTATTAAATAAATACATAACCATTATACTTTGAGCACCTTTTTATTAGAAATATCAATTCATGTATATCATGTTTATTAAAGGATCTTTATTTGATAAAGATGTTATTATTATTGTTTTGGGTAATATTAATAAGAATATTAAAATCCTTATTCTAAAAACCTTTAGCGGCGATTATAATAAATATTGATATTAAATGGTCTAGGTTGATATGTATATCGGATTTCACATAGGACGATTTACCTTCAAAACTGAAAAAGTCCTATAAGTTATCACCTTACTTAAAGAAATAGCCTAAGATTGAATAAAACCATTTTTTAATAATTATATAACCATTAAAAATTCAGCAAGTAATGTAATGACCAACGCTTTTAAAGCCACCCAAAAAATGTTTTTGTTCTTTTAAGGCTTGAAAAAATTTATAATCCGGATTTTTGGCAATATTAATATAGCGCGCATAACAATGTGTAATATATAAAAACTTTGGCAAATTGGGTCTTGCGCAAATTATACGGCAAAATTTTAATAATACGCTAAATAAATTAAATAAAAGGAGAACGCTTTAAAAAACCGCTATTATAAAGGATTAAAAAACAACATTAAAAATAAGATTACTTATTCCAAACAACCTAACAACCTTTAGGAATTAATTAAGCTTATAATCAAAATCAACAATCGAGCCTATAAGCGGAGCCTTGAGCAAAAGGGGCAGTACTTTTATTAGAAGCATAATAAACCCCGAAAACCTTTTTACCCTAAGGAAATAAAGCTAAACGCTACCTTCCAAAAGTAAGCCAAGGGAAAGCCATATAATGGCGGGCTCTTTAAAAAAGTTATGAATAAACAATAATAGAATAAGCTATACTTTAAGTGTGGTTTTTTAGGCCATATGGCTAATTTCCACCATTAAGGGAAATTATAATTAGAAAAAAAGCAAATTAATGCGATAAAATAAGGCGCTTATAATATTACCAATATCCCCATGCTATCATATCCCATTAAGCAGCTTAATGCTTTAAGCTTCCAATATATGATTATTAATAAGCTTAAGAACAACAAAATCCACGCTTAGGTAAAAGACAATAATAGTATAGCATAAAATAGCGAGAAAAAAAAGAACAAAAAGCTTTATTAAGTCTTGGATTTAGGGCCATTTTACTTACTTTTTTTTGATTTATTATAAAGCGAGGTTTGGGAAATCATTTAGTAAAAGGAGAATTTGCATTTTTAGGCCTTGAACATTTAATATTGGATTAATAAGATTATAGGGGTCACTTATAAAAAATCAGAATTGGCTTTTACAAAAGAATTATAATAAGGCAAGAAGTATTAGGTAATTTATTAAGATTATAAACATATTAAATGAAAGTAGGTTAAGTAAAGCAGCGGTTGTTTTTAAATTTATATGCAAATTATTTCTTAAAAATTTGCACTTATTTTTAAAAACCAGGACAAGCCGAAGGAAAAAGAGCTTTGGGAGATTGTGTTAAAAGGCAGTTAATGGCGCTTTTGGTTTAATATAGCTAATAATATTTAAATATATTAAAAACGTTTTACTTCACTAGCCCAAATCTTAGGAATAAATTAGCTATTTACGGTTGTGGCTATAGAATCAAATTACCGGGTTTGAAGGAATATTTTAATAAAGGATTTTTATTAAGAAAACTTTTTTATGCGCTAATTGGCGGCAATAAGAAATTGCTATTTAATTATGAAAGCAAAAATTAAGGGAATAATTTTTAAGGCTATAATTAACTTTGGGGCATAAAGGAATTTTTTATTTTTTATTATTATGCTTAAGCATTTATTATTAATTAAAATTAGGGGAAAAAATATTAGCTGATGTTTGCTAATGGTAATGCCGCTGCTAATGGGATAATAAATATGCGAACTCAAATTTTGTATATTGGCATTGCCGGCTATTTTAAAAAAATTTAATTTAATGTCACCCAAATTAGGATGTATAATATTATTTTTGGATTTTCTTAGATAAAAAAAACATAATTTAAAGATTAATTGGGTTAAAAGGCAATTAATGTTTAATTGTTGCAAAAACTGCTATTAGAATAAAGCAAGAACATTAATTATTTAAGAAGTTTGCGCCATTTTCAAAAAACAAATCGAATACTAAAATAAAGGTTTATTAATAAAAGATATATTATTAGCATATCACAAATTTGCGGCATTATTTAAAAAAGAATTAGGCATTAAGGCCTTGCCTAAACATTAGGACTATGATTATTGGATTAAGTTATTATTAAATACAAAGCTAATATTTTAATTACTTAAGGAATATTTTGCTTTTAATTTAATAATAATTAAACAATATATTAATGAAAACCTAGCAAAAGGTTTTATTTAAAAGTTTAAATCCTTATGGGGAAGTCATGTTCTTTTTGCCAAGAAAAAGGATGGAGAACAACCAATATGCATTAATTACTGTTAATTAAATAATGCTAATTAAAAAAGATTGTTATGCACTTCCGCTAGCCAAAAAGCTACGCAATAAGCTTATTAAGCCAAAATCTTTACCCAAATAAACCTATAAGGCGCGTATAATTTTGTTAAAATAGCACCTGGAAAAAAGGAGAAAATAGCATTTCGCATAAGGTTTGAATATTATAAGTATATAATTATACCTTTTGATTTAATAAACGCATCAGCCATTTTTTAACATTTAATTAATAACGTTTTGCGGCAATACTTAAACGTTATTTGTATATGCTATTTGAACGACATTTTGATTTATTTTAAGGACAAAGACTAGTACGTAAGAGATATGATTACAATTCTTAAAAAACCAAAAAGGCATTATTGCTTTTAAAGCTGAAAAGGTGCTATTTTCATATAAAAAAAGTTGTGTTTTTGGATTATGTAATAATTACTATTAAATTGGCAATGGATTTTTAAAAGATTTAAGCCATTATTAATTAAATAAAATTAATAAACGTTAAGAAAATGCAATCCTTTTTAGGATTTGCCAATTTTTATTAACGGTTTATTAAATGATATTTATTAATTGCGGGCCCATTTATAAAATTAACTTATAAAAACAAGAAATTTAATTAAACAAAAAATTGCCAAAAAGCATTTAACGCCTTAAAAGAAGCTTTTATTAAAGGCCCGGTTCTCATTTTTTTCACTTTTAATAAGGAAATATGGGTAAAAATAGATTCTTTTAATTATGCTATTAATGCCGTATTTAGCTAGCCTGGCAAAAATGGCAAATAGCAATTAATTGCTTATTATTTGCGGAAACTATCCTCAGCAAAATTTAATTACAATATTTACGATAAGAAGCTGCTGGTTATAATAAATGCTATGCGCGAATAAAAAGTATATTTTGAGGGCGCTGCCCATAAAATATAAGTATTAATGAATCATAAGAATTTTATTTATTTTATTATAATAAAAAACTTAATAAGCGGCAAGTTTACTGATATAAAATATTTTTAATGTTTAATTTCCGAATTTTTTATATTAAAAAAATAGAAAACGCTAAGGCAAACGCTTTAAGCAAAAAACCAAAATATTTTGCGAATAAAATCCATAAGTTTTATATTATGCTTTAATAAAATGGTAATTTGTTGGTTTTTAATTATTGATAGCTGGCAATAATAAGCCAAATTACAATTTTTTTTTGAAAAGGCTACGCTAATAACCCGGTTATAGCTAAATAGCAAAAATAATTAGGCAAAGGATTTTCCTTTATTTTAAGCGGATTTTTTTTTTATCAAAAACGAGTTTATGTGCCCATTTGGGATAAAACAAAATTTGTTATGAAATACCACAGGCTACTGGCCTATAAATATTAAAGAATTGCTAAGATATTGTTTAAGCTTTTTAAGAAATATTATTTCCTAAAAATAAAAAAGGTAATTAAGAATATGATATTATTTTACAATATATGTATTTGGAATAAGGCAATACATCATGTTTTATATGGGCTTATAAAATTATTTATAATGCCACCACGCTTATGAAAATCAATCGCTTTGGACTTTATAATTGAATTATTATTTTCAAAAGATTTAATCATAAAAATTATATATAATTTGATTTATGTTATAATGAATAAGTTTATTAAATACGCATATATAATACCGGTATTAAGAACGCAAAATGCGCCTATTATGGCGCAAGTATTTCTTCAAACAATTTTTGCAAATTATAAAATATCAAACAAAATCATTTTAAATAAAAACAAGCTTTTTATTTTAAGGTTTTGGAAAATTCTGATTGTATTTTTAGGAATAAAATAAAAGATGTTAATAGCTTTTTACCTATAAATAAATGCACAAATAAAACAGGTCAATCAAATAATAAAAACTTATTTTTGTTATTATATGAATTATAAATAAGATAATTAAATTTAATTACTTTCATTTGCCTAATTTGCATATAATAGCGCGAATTAAAAGACCATTAAAATATTGCTGTTTTACGCGAATTATGGGTATAACCTAACAGCATACAATACACTAATTACAAATCAAAGAACCGCGCAAAAAACCATGCTGCAAGGGGATAAGCTAAAGCAATTGCATAAGAAATTATTAATTAATATTTTGTTTCTAGTACAAAGATCAGCAATTTATTATAATAAAAAGCGTAGCATAAAACCAACGCTTAAAAAAGGAAATAAAATTTACTTATTTCAAAAAAATATTACAATCAAATAATCAAATCACAAATTAAATCCCAAAAAGTTAGGACCATTTAAAATTGCAAAGATTAAAAAACTAATCAATTTTCAATTAGCGCTTTTAAGGATAATGAACATTTACTTAGTATTTCATATATCCCTTCTTAAACCAGCATTATTAAAAGCATCACCCGCTTTTATTATTAAAATACAATTGGTTAATTTAAACGCCAGGTATAAAATTGAAACTATTTTAAATTATTAGCATTTTCATGGCGTCGCCAAATATTTGATTAAATGAAAAAGGTACTTATAATTAAAAAATATTTGAAAACTCAAATTTAATTTTTATTGTCTTAGGCTATTTTAAAGGTTTTATCAATAAAATCTAGGTTTTTTTAAAAAGAATCCCCAAAATCTGGCAACGCCTTGCCAGCGTATAAGGGGTTAAATGGCGCGTTGCCAAGATAAATAATAAAAAGGGCACATTGCTCTTGCTTTTTTGCTTTCTGTGCCTTTGTTTTCTTTTTCTTTTTTTTTTAGTAGCGTCCAATTTATTTAAAATTTTCAAACCACGGCAAAGTATTTCCTTTTCTTTTTTGCGAAGTTTTGCTTAGCAAAGCTCAAGCTCGCAAACGTAAGCAAGGCCGGCCATAGCCGCTTTAAAAGCTATATCTCTTTTAAATTTCAAGCGATTTTTTTTTATGCGTAGGCTTTGAAAATCGTTAATCAAAGTTTGAAAAGCATTATATTTCACATCACAACAAATACATTTCCCATAATACTAGGATTTTTTATTCAAAATTATATAATTACAATAATAGCAAACATAATTAAAACAAAGCATTGCGGGGAAATCGTAAAAGTTAATTATTTTAACAAAAGCTATACATTATTTATATTTAATAATCTTAAAAGGCATAATAAAAAAAGAAAATGGCCATAGGCTATTATTAATATTTCCTTTGGCATACTTAAGCGTAGGGACCATGCTAGGCTAAAAGGGGGATAATATTACGAACATACCCAATAGGGGTATCACATGTGTTTTGGCCTTAAGGCTTAGCAACCCATATTACATAAAAAAGCTAAAACTAAAAAGCATTACAGGAATAAGGATAACGTAATAGTTAAATCCTTTAAAGCTTTAGGATTTAAGGCTTTAAGAGCCTTGGGGCTTAGGGCTTTAACAAAATTGAAAAAATAAAGGTTTTATATAAGACTAACACGTTTACTATTAAATAAAAGCTTTGTGCTTAACTTAAATAATATTCTTAATCATACTAATAACTATTTTTCATTATACGTGATACACCTACTTCTTGATTATTAAGATCAACCAGCCTTTCTGTGTTTACTAAGTAAATACACAACCGTTACAATTAATAAGGGAAATAATAACTTTTTTAAATGTTGATAAATTAAGTTGTATTAATAATTAATCATTTTTTAATAATAGTGCAAAAACGCGTGGTGATTTTTTTGCAATGGTCTTTCATATGATTAAGGTATTAATCTTTTTTTAATAATTAGGTTGACTTTTAATTCAAGATCAGCAATCATTAAAAAATCAGATTTTAAAGCTTTAGCTTTAAATGATTTAGTTTTAAGGACAAAGAAATAAATGGATTTTGGTTCATTAAAAAAGTCACTAGGAATACTATTATTTATTATTTTAATTGAAATAAACAAGTCGTAGTAAAAGATTTTAAGTTCTACTTTTTTTAACATTTTGTCCAATAGTAATATAATGATCTTTTTAAAAAATTGAGTTTTATTTTTAATAAAACCAATTCAGCAGGCAGTAACGTTTCCTAATATAATATTAATTAATATTTAGGTCCTGGCTTTGATTATTTAAAGTATTTGTTTATCTCAAGCGTTATTAATTGTATACTAATGTAAAGCTTAAATGTATTTTAAAAATAACTTAATCTTATTACTAATGATTTTAAGTTATCCTAAATACTTTTAATTATTAAAATCTTTTATATATTTTTGGCAAAATATGACACCTTTTTTATAAATTAAATATAAATTAATTCGTTAGTATTGCTTTTTTTATTATTATGAACGGCTTTAATATTTTGAATTTTATTAAATAGGTTTTGATTATTTGTTTTATAATCCTATATATTAAAACCTTTCATTTTGGCCAATTTAGCAATAGCTTTATTAAACCATTTCTCAAAAACATCTTTAAATTATTCTTAAAAAATGTTTAGTTAAAAATAGATCTAAATAATTAAAAGTTTGGCTTATTTTAGCTTACATAAATTAAGAATTTGCATTATTTAAAAGATATTTATTAATATGCGGCCTTTATAAGAAATGTTTATTATTATTATTAATTTTAAATTAGCAATTATTTTTGTAATTATTGCATATTTAATTAATGTTTTAAAAAAAAAACGCGATAATAATAACATCCTTATTATCATCGAATATCATAATTGGCTTTAATTTGTTGAAGTTGATTAATTTTCTTATTAATAATCTAAAATTATTAATAAATAATACTTGAGAAATTGAAGATTTAATTGTTAATGGCATTTTTAATAGTATTTTGATTTATAATTCCAGGATTATGAGTCAAAATTGGGAAGATTTTCTAAGTTGAAATTTTTAAGGATTTTAATGATAATTTGTTATAATTCAGAAATTTTGAAAAGTTGATATAAATTTTAGGTCTAAAACATAAGTAAAAGGATTTATATAATTAGGAAAAAATCTTAACCTGCGCTAAAAACCGTGCTGGGCAAATAATTCCCGCTTAGCCTTATATAATAAAACTATTTAGCATTTTTCAAATGGCAAATAATATTATTATTATTGCAAATGTTTATGTCTTAAACAAATACATCACGTGATTTTCGATTAAATAAAGCAAAAATGAAAATAAATAATTTTAATAAATAAATTTTATAATAATCAAAAAAAAAAAAAAAAAAGAAAAAGACGAAAACAATATAATAACACCTGTCCCCATTAACAAAAAAGAGGAACGCCCTTGTTTTTTTGAAAGAGCGCATTTTTAATTATTAAAAAAAATTATATAATAAGCTGATTTTTGATTATTAAAAAGAATGGGTAAAATGATTTGAAGGTGGAAAATTGGCATTTCAAAAACGTAATAATAGCGCAATGGTTTATTATAATTTAAGTCTTAATAATTATTATTGCTAAAATGCTTATTTAATTTAAAACAATTTGTTTTTAGGTTTAGGTTAATGGAAAATAGCGTACAATTTCATTAATAAAACTATTTAAGTCAATTAGTTGCAAAAGTTTTTTAAAAGTTTATTTTATTTATTTTTTGTAGCTTATAATATCTTTTATTTATTTAAGATTTTAAGATTTGAAATAGTTTAAGCTAGCAGTAATTGAGTTTATTATTAATTAATATATTAATGAATGGTTTAATATTGTACATTAAAATATAATTACTTTTTTTAATTGGCGTGCTTTTTAGAATTCTTGTCCTATTTTATTGATTCTTGCCAGTTTTTTTAAATTATTGTTTTTGTAATATGATCTTTTTAATATTATTATTTTATAACTTTAATTAATAATAATAAAAGGCTAATAAATTTTTTGGGTTTTTAACTTTTGCATAATCAAATATTTTTTATATTAAATAATGGCTTTTTAGCAAAAGAATTGCTTTTTGTTTATATAAAAAAAAGATATATTAATAAATTAATGAACAAAAATTTATGCTGCAAATAAAATATTAAAAAGTTTATTGGTTCATTAATAAAAACCATCTTTTATTGCCTTAAAAAAACCATTTAAAATGTTTTAATGGGCCCTTTTTGCGTTTTTATTCCCTTTTGAGTTATATGCTAAAATTTAAATACGTTTAACTTCATATTTTAATATAAAAGCTTTTATAATTCCTTTATTTTTTGATTTTTCGTTTATAATTAATGTGCTAAACAATTTATATTAACATATTATATTCTTTCATAGAAACTTTGCAATTTTAGTTACTATAGCTGCTTTTAGCGCTTTCCCTTTTAGCTAGCCAAATAAATCATCTCTTACTAAAATGAAATAAGCTTTTTTGTTATTAAATATTAGCATTTTATAAATATCCAAATTAATTTTGTAAAAATTTTTAGTTGATTAAATTAAATATAAAAAATTCTTTTTTTGCTTTAATCTTTTTTTTTAATAGTTTTTATAGCTTTTTATAAAGGCTTTGTAATTTTTAAACAATTCTTTTTAAAAAAAATGCCTTTGCTAATTAATAATAAGTTGTTTTATTTTCTTTATGTCTATTTTCGTTATAATAATTTTTAATAACTTTATATTTTTTAAGTTTATTATTAATAATAAAGCGAATAGGGTATATATTATTAGCTTATTAATATAGCTTTTTTGTTTAAATAAAATATTAAAATGTTTGCTTTTTAAATTATTTAAAATTGTTTAATCAAATATTAAACAGCCATTTAAGGGTTAACAAAAAAGATGCAATTTCTTTTAATTTCTTTAAATATGAAGTTTTTAAAACTTTTGGCAATAACTTTTAATTTTAAATCATAAATCGTTTAATTAAAATACTTAAAATATTAACTCCGCTAAGCTTATTTAAAATTCATTTATTAATATTTTTTTTGTTTTGTTTTATAATATTTAAAAAATATTCTTATCTTCTACAAAATAATTCATTTGCTGCAGTGTTTTTTTGTTTTTAGGATATGTTTAATTTTAAAATCTATTAATCACATTTACGCAATTCAATTTATTAATAAGGCTTTAGGAAAATTGCTTGCTGCTTTATTAAATTGCTTTATAAGCATTTTTATATTAATTTTCAAAATAAAATAAATGCCATAAAATTTGCTTTGCATTTTTTTTATAATTTTAAAAGCTTTTTAATACTTTTGCTTAATATCATTATACTTGCTTTTAGCTGCGTTTCATATTTTATTCTCAAATTGTACAAAATAATGTTGTTTAAACTAATTAAATTATTATAATACAACTTTTTATTTAATTTTATTCGCATTTATTATTAAAATAATTAAGCCTATTTTTAATTAATAATCAATTTTAATTAAAAAAAAAGGCGCTTAAAAATACATTTTTAAGTGTTTTTATAAATAATCTTTATAAATTCAATTACTTAAAAATAACCCCTTTTTTATAATAGCGTAAATTAAAGCAATAATAATGAAAAAGTTTTTAATCCAAATGCGATAATATAGTACAACTTCAAAGAAAGCGTGTGCTTTAATAATATTATTATAATGCTTCCACTTTATAAATTTTAAAATTTTGTTTGTTTTCGAGCGACGTTTATTATTATTTATGATAAAACCCATAATCTTCAGTTCTAATAAATAATATTGGGATTTTATATTAATCATTGCTTCAGCTTTTTTAAAACGGATTAGCATTTTATTTAAGTTCTAAATGTGTTTTATAACAAATTGTTAAATTCCTAAAAGAATTTTTATTATTATTATAAAAGAATGTGCTTTTTTTAATATCAATATTGTTTATATAAAATAAAGCAATATTTAAAATATAGTTTAAGAAAACTTTATAAATGATTTGAATAAATTAAGCTATGAAATTAGTAATATCTTAAAAAAGTTTTATTATACAAAGTAAGCCGATTGGTGTATAAATAGCTATTATGTCTTTTGACCTAATATTTAATAAGAATTAGTTATATTTTGAGAACAAATTAATAAAAGATGCTATAGTAAAGCTGGCAAACTTAATAAAAAATTAATTTATGTTTAAGGGGATATTAGCGTCACAAACGATTATGCGATTTATTTTAATCATAGCTGTAATAAATTTGTAAGTCTTTTTTTTTCTTAGCCATTAAAAACCATTTATTTTTATAAGCATTATAATAATACTTTAATAATCCTTATTTTAAGTAATTTTTAAATATTAATATAACCATTTTTTGCAAAGCCTTAGGAATTAGGAAGAATTCTTTTTATTATGCCTTATATAATATAATCTTAATTAATATTAAAAGCAAAACCTTTTTTTTAATTATTCTAAAATGAGTTTAATCAAAAGCTAATGCTGCTTTTTAATTTAATAATATTTGAAAAAGCAATTCTCATTTTTTGATGTAAAATATTTGCTAATAATTAATTTATTAAACCTTTTCCTTATTAGTTTATTCCTTGGCTTTTAATTTAAAAAACGCCTTATAATATAATTATTAAATTTGCCCTTTTTTAATAATGGTTTTGCTTTCTTATCCTTTTTAAATCAATTATTGATTTTTTTAAACATATTGCTATTGGTTTTACTTAGGTTCATTAACCAAATTTTATTTGCTTTTCTTTTATAAATAGTATTAATTTATGTTAAAGTAAGCATTATTATTAAATTTGAATTTTGGTTTACTGATAAATTAGTGTCAAAAATAAACATAAAATCATTTTTTTTATTATTCAATTAAATGGCATATAATTCCGCGCCTGCTTTAATATATAATCTCGAATTAATAAAAAAAAATTTTGCTTTTCTTTTTTTTTTTTTTTAATTTTAATATTTAAACGCTCTTAAAATCAAATAAAATTTCCAAATTAATATTTAATTTTAAATCATAAGTTAAGTTAATATACCTTAAGATTTTTAGATTTTTTTTACTATTAATATCTTTTTTAACATTTAAATTGATTATGCTTTTTCTAATGCCTAATTAATTAAATTAAACCAATTTTTAATGATTATTACTTTTTTACTTTATTTTTTTGGTGTTTTAAAAAATAGCTTTTATAATGTTATAACTGGGATATTTAAAATTAGTATAATTTTCAAAAATAAATGGCATTTTAAAAAATAATTTATGATTAGTATTATATATAATTATAAAATCAAAGTGATGTTTAATTCCTTTAATATTAATTAAAACGTTTTTAATATAATTAGTAAAAGCATATTATTAGCTTATAATAATAATAAACGTAAAGGTTTTGCTTTTAATAATTATTATTCTTAAAGCTTTTATAATAGCCATACTTATTATGTTAATTTTTGTATTATTATTAATAATGGCATTAATTAAAAATTATTTTTTATAATTAATTTGTATTTTAGGTGTTTTTATGGCTATGTTTAGGCAATTTTTAATAATATCGCTTTATTTAGCAATTGCATTAACTAAAATGCTTTGATTTAATAAGGAATTTTTAATAAGCTTTGCAAAATTAATTGCGCTTTTTAAGAAATAATTAAAAATTAGATTACTTTAAGCTGCTATTATCATTGCTTGGTTTAAAATCAAGATTTTTATATCAGTTTTTTTATCATTAAGATTAGTAGTATTTATTAATTAAACATTTTATCTTAGCAAGCCTATAATTCATAAAAATCCTTAAAAATAATACTACTAAGTGTTTGTTTTATGAATTTCTTAATTACTTTTTTTTAAATTTTTAACATAACATATTAATTAAAAAACTTTTTTCTTTTGGGGATTTTTATAATAGCCTTGTTTTACTTAATTAAAGGTTCTTACCTTATTACTATTTTCAAAATTGTAATATTTGAATTTTCTTTCATTTTCTTGTTTTTTTTTTAACTTTAAAACATAATCAAATTTCCTATTCACCTTTTTTCTTTTTTCTTTTTTATTAAATAAGGCATCATAATTTTTTTCCCTCTTTCCTTAAGTTTTATTCACTTAATTAAAATTAGCTTTCATTAAAAATTACAAAGCATTTGGCTTTTTTACTTATATAATATTAATAAAAATTATAATAGTTAAAAAAACCCATTCTTTAATTTTAATATTATTAATTAATTTGGCAGCACTTATAACTCCTGATTTAGAATTAAAAGTGGTTTTACTTAATTATTTTGGCCTTAATTTAATTAAATAAATGAGGGCATAATTTGTATAAATAAGGGCATTAATTTCTTTTGCTTTTAAATTTTTATCTCATTTTATTTTAATAGTTTTTAATTAAATAATGGCAGCCCATAATTGATTTGGTTTTTTTAAAATAATTAGGGCATTTTCCCAGCTTTAAGGACTAATGTAATATTTGCTTTATTTATTGATGTGCATAATATTATTTTTAATGTAGTACCTAAAAAATAAACAATCATTTTTAGTTTAATAAGGTTTTTTTTCATTTGATTATTATAAAAAAAACATTTTATTTTTTGATTTTTATTATCATATTTCATAGTATTAATTTCAAAATTTCCGCTTAAATTCATAATTTTATTTTGTTTATTTTAAAGGAAATACTTTTTATTATTTTATTTTTATTAAACATATTAAAAGATATTATTATTTTTTAAGCTAAATTCCAAAACTTTGGATTATTTTATTTAATTTAGTTTTAAAGCAAGTATATTTAACTTAAGATTTATCATTTTATCTATTAAATTTCTGAGTTTTGCTTTTTAAACTAATATTACCTTTTTTTTAATAAATAATAATATTATCAAACGCTTTTTTATTACCAAGGAAATTTTCAATAAGCAAATAATTTTATCAACCAGTTTTTGGATTTCCTTAGCGTAAGCCTTTATTAATTTCTTTTTTTATTATAAAGCTTTAATTATTTTTTTGCTTTTAATAATTATCAGAATCCTGCTTTTAAAATTGGTTTAATTAATATAAATGTTAAGGTTTAAATTATTAATTTTCTAACTTTTAATGAGCTTGTTTTGTTTAATGGCTAATAAACTAAGAAGAAAATATTATACCCAATTCACTTCATTCAGAATTTTTCTCTTAAGCAAGTCGTTAGCAATTTAGAAATATAATTGTACCTAAGCTTTTAAGTTTTTGATAATGCGCTTTATTGTTATAAACTTGCAAAGGAAGCTTATTAAATACTAAATTTATTAATAATCGTATTTTTTAAATTTAATTTTTAGGGCTTTAGCGAATATTGCTTATAATTATTTCTTTTTCCATTTACTCATGATTTTAATAATATTTTTTTGGGACTTATCATAATAATATGAAAGCTGAAAAATTTACTTGCTTTAAATAATATTATAATTTTTATAAATCTTTTTATAGCGCTTTAAAAAATTTATAATATTTGCTTTAAAAAAGTAAGGCATATTTTTTAAATTAAAAAAAGGCATCCTGCTTCTTAGCAGGTTAATAATGTTTTAAGCTATTAAAATAGCCATATTAGCAAATTCTTTGATAAGATTTATATTATTCTTAAGTAGTTTAATATTTGGAGATTGGGTTCTTATAGAATTTAGTAATACTAATATATTAAATGAGTTTAGTGACAATAATGATTAATGTGTTTTGACGTGCGCGATAAGACTCAAGCTCTGCAAGCACTTGAATTGATAGAATGTGTTGATTAATTTAGTGAAATTTAAGTAAAAAGTGTGAAAAGGGGAAGTGCTCCCTTAAGGCGGTATATAGTGGCAGAATCCTATTTAAAAAGTGTGCAATGCCAAAAGAGCAGTTTAGGCAAGCTGCAGCTGTGCTTATACAACACATCCCTTAATTAAATAATAATGGGAGTTGCTTTTATTGTGATTGGCTATTAGGCGAGCTGTTAGAAATGATAAAAATCAGGCAAATAATTGCGTTATACAAATAAAGAGTTGCTTTTTTTCATTTGTAAATCTTAAGCTTTTAATAAAAAAATGATTTTTAATCTGCTTTTGATTTATACCAATCATAATCAACCAAACAAACAAATAACCAAATCAATTGCTTCCCTTGCAAAAATGGGTGCTAAACTTCGTTGATCTGCTTGCAAAAGCGCTATCTCCTTCCCTATAAATTTAATCTAAGAAATATAAAACTTATTTAAACAATTAATTAATTGCTTATAAGCCAAAAAACCTTTGGTCAAGGCTTTGGGTAAGCGGGCTATTTAGGCTGCTTCCATTGGTTGGGTTTAAAAGAAAAAGATTGCTGATGAAAAGAGATTGGTCCTCTGCCAAAGTTATATGAAAGGAGCAATTCAAAACAAAGGCACAGGCCTTTATTATAATATTGTGGATGGCTTGCGCTATTTCAATTGCGCTAATAATAATCATATTTGCTGCCCCCCTTTTCCTGGTGTTTTGGCTGCGTTCTTGGAGTATTGGGATGCTTTTAGCAATAAGAGCTCCTTTTTTAAAATAAGTTTATTTAATTTAAAACAATTAAATATATTAATTTATATAGGAGTTGACCAAGCTTTGGAGCGCCTATTTGGCAATAAAAAAAATGGATGGTGCTATCCCTGCTGCTTCCGCAGCTTGCGCTGCTTGGGTTGCTTTTGGTATTGGTGTTGGTGGCCTTTTTTGCTATTATGGCCTTAGCCAGGTTATTAATAGTAAGTTGCTTTTTCCATTAAAATATTTTAAATCTATTTTTTAAAACGCAATTAATCAATTGCTTTTATATATAAATAAAAAGATTTAAAATGGAGAGAAGCATGATGAGGGTATGGAGGAGGAGGAGGAGAAGCAATCCAATCCGCTTGCTGGCCTTTGGGCTAAAATAAAAAAGGTTGCTGCCAGCTTATTTATTCCTAAGCGTAGCTTGGGAGCAATTGATGGCCTTGCTGGTCTTTTTGATGCTCTTTTAGGTGGTGAAATCCGGGTGCGCCCTTTTTTAAAAAAGGAAGCTACTATTGCAAAGCAACAAATTATTAAGATTACCAAGATAATCGCCAATTTTTTTGATGATTTTGTTTGGGTTGTTCTAGGCCTTCCAATTAATTGAATTGCTCTTTTTGAAGCTTGGGAACCTCCTTCGTTACCTTAAAGTATTCTCCCATTATTATAGCTTGCGTTGCATTTGTTTTTTTGAAATAAAATGATCTTAAAAGCAATTATAAATATTGCAATGGTATAAATAATTCAAAATCAGAAGCTTTTTAAAAAAAATAATAAAAAATATAAGAAATATTACAAATAAGAGAATAAAAAGTGTAAAAAAAAAGCTGTTTAAAAACAAGCTTTTTTAGAAAGTTGCTTTAATTAAGCCCGTACATTCATTAAGTTAATAAAAGCAATAAAATCTTCGAATTTCTATTGGCTTAAATTCTTAGTAAGTCCATTTGCAAGCATAAAGCCTATAGGTAAATACTTTACTAAAAAACTACCTTTTTGATATTTTTAATATAACCACATATTTTGAATATTAATATGGCAAAGCTTAATTAAGATGTGCTCGTTTTCCCCAATAATCAATTAAATTATTTAAATATTATTGCAGAAAATTGTTTAAGCTATTTTTATGTTTAGGCATAATTTTAAAAAGAATTATTAAAATGCTATAATCTCCTTTGTTATATATTTAACCCCAAAAAGCTTTGCTTAAGTAGTTAAAATAATGATTATATTTTGACGAGCTGCTTTCCATAAAATCAAACCATTAAAAAGCATAATAATATACCCTTGAAAAAAGCGTCTAATTTTGAGATTATTGCCAAAGGAAGTATTTGAGGCTATGATTAAGTGGGAAGCGCGCATTTGGCAAGTGTAAACTATTGCCAAAAATCGGGTTTTGAAAAAATATCAAATTGTTTAATTAATAGCAATAAGATGCTTTTTTAAGGGATTAGTCAAAAAATGAAAAAGCTTTGAAGCTGCAAAAGCAACGTTTGCGCGCAATATAATCGCAGTATAAAGCACTAAACCAATTTTTTTTTGATATTTTTTAATTTTTTTAGGGATTGTTTTCCCAAGATTTTTAATAAATTCCGTATAAGGTAATGGGGTGCTCGGGCAGCTTCCATTAACAAATCCAAAACGCAAAGCAATTTTCTGAATGTAATTATTGTGTATTAGGAAGATTGTCTTAGCTTATTGATCCTTAATAATTTGAATCCTTAAAAACCATGCCGTTTTTTGTTTTCCAATGAGCTTATACGCTAAGTTTAATCCATTTATTATTAATTGCGCTTTTGGAATTGCTAAAGCGTAATATAATATTTGAATATTGTTAACATAAAACACCATAAATATTATATGTTGCTTATTTATAAATATATAAGGCTTCTTTTTATAAGAAAGCAACTTAAGAATTTGAAGAGTTATTATAAAATTGCCATATCATAATGCTGGGGAGTCTTTGAATTTATAGAGAGCGCGGTTAACTTCCACTAACATTTTATTTTGTTTAAATTCATTGGGAAGATAATAGCGTACGCAAGCAGCTGAATCATTTTTTTTTGCATTAATAAATATATTAATAATATTGAACTGCTTTATTTCCAAATTAAATTAAGCTATCATAGCTATGGCGGTTTTGAATAAGCAAGCAGCTAGAGTTGCGGCGTATGTTGATAAAATAGAGGTTTTAAATTATAAATCCCTTTTAATCATTACTTAAAAGCAACATCTAATTAAATAATCATTGGAATTTATTTTATAAATAAAGACCCACTTTAAAGGAATTGATTGCTCAAAGGCGTAGCTGTGTTTTACTACCTTTCAGCAATTGCGCAACTTTAAATTAGTGATCTCCATAATGGCTCCGGCTTTGAAGTGTTCCTCAAAAGGGTGGTGTTAAAAGTTTTTCCAATTTAATAATGCTTTTGGAAGTTGCGATTAATAAATTTTGGGAAGAGCAATTAATTGTTGAATTTCAATATTATTAAAAATAAACGCTGCAATTATAGCGTGAACTGCTTTTAAATTTTTTTTGTTATTGCGCACCTTTTTTTGATTAGGCCAAAAGGTAGCCAAAAAATTATTAAGGTGCTTGCGGTTGCTTGTTAGGTTTAATGCGCCTTTTAATAACTTTTTTATTATGGTAAAGTATATATTATAATTGGGTTACGTTAATTATTTTATAATTCTAGTCTTTTAATCTTTATTATTTGATTTTAAAGGCACCCTTTTCCTTTTTAGGGGTTTGAGTAGCTTCTGATCTTGATTTTCCGCCGGGAGCAATAGGAGCTGTTTTATCCGCGGCTCAGCATCATAAAGATTATTATGTTTAGAAGGCTTCTCAGCCTTAATTGCTTAAGGTGAAGCTTTTATAAGCTTAGGTTTAATACTCTCAAATATTTCCTATTGCTTTTTAAAACCTTGCTTTAAATTATATGGCTCCCAAGCTTGTAAAACAATTTGTGGAATCGATTTGCGCTCCGCATCCATATCAAGTTTTTTAGGATTTGTTATATCACATAAAACATTTCTCTTAATTGCGCTTAATACTGCTAACTATCTTAATGTATCAACACTTTATAAAACCTGATCAGGGTGCTTGTGAATTAAAAGTCTAATGCTCCTTTGTATTTTCACCCCCAAGTTTTTACTAACGGGCACTAAGTTAATTGAGGGCTTAATTAAAGGTTCAATATTTAAATCCATTAATTTAAGGGAAAATTGCTCCACCCCCAAGGTTATAAACTCAGATTTAATTAAAGGCATTATTGCCATCCTCAAATTAATAGGCTCCTCAATTTCCATAGCTTTCAAAGCTTCACTTAATTGCTTTTATTTAAAAAAAACACTAGCATTTAATTGCAGCATATCATTAGCATTTAGGCGATTTATTAACATGTACTTAATATCCTAAGCCCTTATCTTATTTTTTTAAAGCAATTTAGCTATTTTTTGAAGTTTTGCGCGCGGTTGGCCGGCCGCTTTCTCAACATTAAAAAAGATAAAAAATAAGGTTTTGTTAAAAGTAATATTCCTTGTGATTATTATACGCTATAATTGAGGCACCTAGATCTTGTATATATTAAATAAGACGTAACCAATCAAATATCCGATATGCGCTTTTGGGTCGATTTTAAAAGCTCTCCTCTTGCGAAGCGCTTTTTGATCTTTTGACAATGGGTATGCGCGCGACCCATATGCATAAATCCCGCTCTAGTCAGGCCGTAAATTAGTGGTAAGTTTAATAAGTAACTTTGGGTTATATTATTTAAAGTACTATTTGAACCAAAAGTGAAGCACCTTATTTGGATTTTTAAATGCCTCTTATGCTAAAGAACTTATATTATAAAAGTATATTGCCGCAAAAACAATTTTAGGCCATAATGCTTTAGGGAAATTGGCGGCAAGACGCATTTTGATTGCTTTTTCAATGATTTCCTTGCCTGCTTGCTTTGCTTTCTTATTTAGCTTATAAATATATGATGGCATGAATTCTAGATTGATACCGCTTTTGTGGGTTCATTTCTTAAATTGAGTTGCTCCATTCAGTTCAATGACTAAGGTTTTGTTATCTTAGCAAATTTTATAAATAAAGAGGCCAAATTGCCGTTTCATCCATTATTCAAAAGGTTGGAGAGCAGCTAATATTGCGTTCAATCCTTTGCTTTTAAATATAAAGCCATAAAAAACTCCTATGAATTTGTCTTTAATCAAAAGGAGCCAATTGCTTCCGTCAAACCTGGGAGAATAATTAAATAAATTCTAAGTAATTTGATAAAAAGGTTAGGTAGCTTTTTTCTCAAATGATTATTGACTAACATTTTGATATGCTATTGCTAAAGCACATTGCTTGCATTTTACCCTTGTGAAGCCTAGAATTTTAATATTGCAAGCATTCTTCACTAATGCTTGTAATGCTTTTTTCCCTAAGTGCCTTGCGCAAAGGTGCCATAGGTGCGCTGTGTTTTATTGAGGTCTTAGGTAACGCTTGCTTGACTAAAAACCTTATTAAATGCTCCTTATTATTATTGAAAACATTAAAAGTCCAAAATCAAGGCGTTTTAATGCATTGAGAGCAGTTGATGAGGCAAGAGAGTAATTGTCAAGCTTGTATTTAAAGAAAGCTAAGTTTGCGTGGCGTTCTAAGTTCTTGACAATCACGTTGCTCTCTACCAATCCATAGCGCAAAATATAGTTTAAACCATTATACCAAATTCCTTCTTTTAATAAACAAGCTTTTAAAATGATATTAATATTAAAACCCTTAATAATAGCAATATCAATGAGCTCTAAGTCTACTGTATTTGGCCCGTTCTCTCCATTAAAAGCACCTAACATTAGGCAAGTACCCCATCCCTTTATTAGCAGGCTTAAAGTATTAGCCTTAATAGCGTTATTAACAATTGCTTTCATAAAGGAGCCAAGGACTAAGAGATTAATTAAGTTCATTAAATAAATTGCGGCTCCGTTATCAATCAAGATGCTCCCAAAGAGTAGGTGATGATCAAAGTCCTATGTAGCGTACACTCCAATTGCTTTCATTGCAGAGTTAAGTAGTTGAGGGCTGATTATTGCAGAGATTATTTTTTTAGGATATGCTGGCGCCAAAGGTTTTGATAATTGGGTTGCTCCAATATTATTAACTAAAAAGAAGCAATTGAAAAGGCGGTTGTTAAAAGAGCTTATGATTTGTTAAATAGGGAGCATCTTCCAGCCACGTTTATTTGCTTTGCTTTGAAGTTTAGTAAAGGTAATGGCTAGCTTTAAGCATGTCTTTTTAATTTCTTCGATTAAAGGTAAGTTGCGCAACTTGTTTTTAATAAAATCATTAAAGGAATAGCGCAATTGAAAGCATTCCAATGGCTTATATTAATAAAAACTCATTGCGCAGGCGCAGTCCTTAAAAAAGCTACCCAATTTGAAGAGGCAAAAGCAAAAGGAAAAGGAAAACTTATTATTATTATTAAAAGCATCTAATCTGCCATTAAAAATAGCAACTAAATATAACCCAATAGGCTTTTTAAAAAACAATTCAAATTGCGATTGTTTAGCTAAAGCTGCAAACATTGTATTATATTAAATTAAAGTGATTGGGTGAAGTTTCCCTAGGGTGATGTTTTTTTAAAGTTTGGCGGATTTGTATTGCGCCTATTGGGGAGCTAATCAAATTTTCATTGTTTTTAAAAAGGTGTAAGTTGCTAAATCCCCTATTACAAAATCTAGATTATAAAAAAGCGCTTTTTAATAAGCATATCTTTATTCCTAAATTCAAATGATAGGCTTGAGTTATTAATAGGTTGCTTTATGAAGCATTGCGGTATAATTCTCCTTAATTCAAGTCAAAACACTTAATGCTAAAGGAGCATAGTCTTGTCGAAGGGTTTGCACCAATTGTTAAATAATCCAATTGCGCCCATAGGTGTTTTTGCTTTCCAAGAAGACAATGCTATAAACGTCATTATTAATGTGCTTTTGAACCCACTTTATAGCGGCCTTATAGCTTCTCGCTTTTTTGTTCTAAGAGGGCATAAGCATTAAGTATTCTATCAAAAGCAGCTTAAACCTAGCTGCGACCTTTTTTAGGGTTGCTACCTTATAATTCGCCTTATTAGGCTTTGCTTTTTTAGCCTTAGGGTTTTTGATATTTCTTTCCCAAGCAACCTGAGCCTTGATTATTGCTTCAGCCTCTCATGTGTTATTAATTTTATATTCAATAATAAGGAATATTGAAGCAATTGGTTTTATGTCCAGTGGGCTTACTAAGTTAAAAGCATTTGAATTAAGCTTTATCTAAACCTTATTTAAATGACAAAAGTTTTTATAGGCTTGAAATCATATAAGCTAGGTGCGCTTGTTATAGGTGAGCAACAGCTTTTTAGCTGTGGATTTGTTGTTTATTATAGAAAGGTTGCTCTCAAGAGCTTGAAGCGTGAGGGAAAATTCAAGGAATTTGAGGAATTAAAGGAAGAAGGAAAAGTGAGAAGGGAGCAATTAAAGGATTTAAATCCAATTCTTCTTTAGGCTTTTTTGCAGGTTATTAAGATCAAAAAAGCGGTGTATTGAAATAGCGGTGAAAACTCTGCAATAGGTAGCTTGCAGAACCTCAAAAACTTTGAAAAACTCAGGAAGCTTTAATTTTATTGGCTGCGCGTAGTATAAAAGAATACTAATTTAATAGCTTTATTACAGGGCTCATAATTAACGTGCGCAATAAGACTCAAGCTCTGCAAGCACTTGAATTGATAGAATGTGTTAATTAATTCAATGAAATCTAAGTAAAGAGTGTGAAAGGGGGAAGTGCTCCCTTAAGGTGGTATACAGTGGCAGAATCCTATTTAGAAAGTGTGCAGTGCCAAAAGAGCAGTTTAGGCAAGCTGCAGCCGTGCCTATACGACAGTAAAATATAAAATAAGACCTGTTTTAAAATCAACTTAATTGTCCTATTAAAATGGCTTTTCCAAATTTATAATAACTAATAAACTTATAAAAATATTAATTATTAAAAGAATATTTTAAATTTATTAATATTTAAAAGTCGTATATCATTATGAATTTATAAGTAAAATATAAAATAAAACCTGTTTAAAAATCAGCCTAATTAGCTCATTAAAGTAGCCTTTTCAGATTTATAATAATTAATACTATTATAAAAGTATTAATTATTAAAAGAATATCATATAATTATAATTAAACTAATTTTAATTTTATCTTAATATATAAGCTGATAAATGGCTATTTATAAGAAATATAATTAATAAAACTTATTAAAATAAAAAGAAGATGTTGAAAAATAAAAATATTATTATTATAATTTAAATATTAAGCCTAATATATAATTAAAAATAAATATTAAGGATTTACCTTAATGATTTCTTTTTATCAAAAATTAATTTAAAAATTAATTAATATATATATAATATTACTTATTAAAATATTTATTAAAATATTTATTAAAATATTTATCAAATTTAATAGTTTAATAGTTTAAAAGTTTAATAGTTTAATAGTTTAATAGTTTAATAGTTTAATAGTTTAATAGTTTAATAGTTTAATAGTTTAATAGTTTAATAGTTTAATAGTTTAATAGTTTAATAGTTTAATAGTTTAATAGTTTAATAGTTTAATAGTTTAATAGTTTAATAGTTTTAAAAATAAGCTTTTCTTTAAGTTAATATAAGTATAGTTAACATAAAGGCCTTACAAAGCCCCCGGAGGGCCCCCGGAGGGCCTGCGGAGCATTAAAAATTAAAAATACTTATTATTATACTTATTATTATACTTATAATATTAATTATAATATTTATTTTAATAAGATTATATTAGAGTTAAGTAACAATAAAGCTGTCACCTATTAATCTCTGATTGGTCCCCTAGTAATTATAAACTCCATTTGTTTAATAAAAATATTAACTGTTATTACTTTTATAAACGGGTAAAAACTGGCTTTAAATATGATTTGACTTTATTCTATTTAGTTTATATTAAGTTTAACGTCTTAAATTTATTATAAAGCTTATAATTAATGCCTTTAATGTTTTTGTTCAAGGCTCTAGTATTAATAAAAAGACTTTAAAAGAATTGATTTATTCATGGAATTATACAAGCCTTATTACATAAAGGTTTTTTTATTTTATTCTTTAAAATATGGGCCATTTTCCGCTCTTTAAGTTATAATAACACTTCTTATGTATTATATTTAATTTTACTTATTATAAACATAATCGTAAAGTTCATTATATTATTATTGTTGTTGTTTATTTGTTTTTAAAGATTATTATTATTTAATACAATGTTTAAATTATTATTATATATTTGTAAAAGGTTTTAGTGGCTAATGGCCGCCGGCGGTGGCTTTTTGCGCTTTTAGCGCTTTTGGCTAAAAAGTTTTATATTAAAAAAATTAAGGACAAAGGCCATATATTAAAAAAGATTCTACGCCAAAAGCGCCAAAAGCGCCAAATTTTATTTATAGTATTTATTTTAATAATAATAATAAAAACCTTCTTTTTAAGGCTTTAAGTACCTAAGGTATTTCAGGGGTATATTATGGGTATATACACGTGATTGATGCTAATTAAAGTAAACTTTACCCGAAAAATTTAATGCGCTAATTATAATTTTATTAAAGTGGAAATTTATAGCGTAATAAGCTTAACAAAGTTAGTTTATTAGCCGTGCATATTAAAATATAGCTAAGTTTCAGTTTTAAAGTAAATAAATTGATAATCCCCTTTAATTAATATAAAGATTATTAAGCTTTAGCTTAATTTGTTAAAAGGCCGCTAAAAAGGATCCACTTACTTAAAGGCGGCCTTTTACGCTAAAAGCGCCAAATTACTAGAATAGCCGATATAGCTAATTAATTAATTTTTTAACGCCGATATTTTTTGCTAATGTAAGGGTTATCTTTATGTCCTTTAAAATAGGTCTAATTTAAATCTAAGTCAAGTCCATATTCTTTAACATGTGTTAAATAAGCCTTAAATAAGTTATTTATAGTTCTTATTTTTTCCGCTTTTTATTTAATAAAGTACTTTGTTTTTATAATATTTTTTTAAGTATTAGCTATTATAATAATCCTTCTTTTTATAAATGATGTACTTAATATAACTTAGTTTAGGCCGGAATTTATACTTATACTTATTATCTTATAAGAACTTTATCCTTTTATTTAAATAATATGCATTTTTGTTAATAATATAAAATTAATGGCAATTTGGATTTAATTTAAAGGCCTTTTTAACCTATGATTTTAGCTTATGTGTCGTCTTAATACTAATAATAAAGCGTAAGCCGTTTATTAGGGTAAAAAACGTTAGTAGTGCCTTAAATAAGGCCATCTTAAAGAGTGGGTTATTTAATATTCTTTATAATAACTTATCTTAAAACGTCTTATCATTTTTTATATTATTATTTTTAAGACTTAATTAAAGGCTTTATAATTCTTTAACGAAGCTTTTTAATTAACTTAACATTAATTTACCTTTTTAGGATAATTTAACTTAGAATAATGAGAAGATTAAGCTGAACCATTAATTAAGGAACTTATTCGTACGTTCTTTTGTTTTAAAAATTATTTTAAATAATTATAATAAGATCTTTAAAAAACAATAACCTTTGTTTTAAAGGTATTAATAATAATATATATTAGTTTTATCTTATAATATGGACAGAAAAGCTCGGTTTTAAATGGAATTATTAATAAAAGCCCGTTAACATAAATTAGTGAAAATATATAACTTTTCATTAAAGTAGTCTTTAGTGTTATTATATTAAAGCTCTTTTAAATATATTTTATTAAGATTTATTAAAGACTTGGCTTAGTTTAAGGATAATAGGTCTATTATAAACTATAGAGGCCGTATTAGTTTAAAATAAAGTGTAATAAGTCTTAGTGCTATTATAAAAGGGGGTTATGTCCTGTCTTCTAAGTAAACACTTAATAGTAATATTAGATTAGGTAATATATTATCGTTTAGTCTTTATTTTAGTTTATCTCTGAGGGGCTTTTTATTAAGGGTAAATGAGAATTCCTTCTTTAAATTAATAATTGGTATTATATTATATAAATCTTCTTTTGTAATATTGACTTTAATAAGGGCAAGGGTTTTAAACGAGTCATCCTAATATGTTAGTATAATACTTAGCGTTTCTTCACTTAACGTTAAAAGTATTTGACCTTTTTTAATCTTTAGTATAAAAGAGAAAAGGGTTTATATAAATATAAGGACTTTTAGTTAATTTTAAAAGAGTCGTATATAAAGTGTGAATATATCTTGGACGTGATTTAGGACAAATCTTAAATATATCTGGTTTTATATTTTTAGTTGTTTTTTAGATTATTTGTTTTTTTTAGCCTTTATTATATCTTTTAATATATTTGTAACTTTTTTTTTGACTTATTATATACTAGGGGACCAATCAGAGATTAATAGGTGACAGCTTTAATATTACTTAATTTTAATATAATATTATAAGTAATATTATAAGTAATATTATAAGTACTAATGTTAAAACAGGTCTTATTTTATATTTTACTTAAAAACTCATAATAATGCACGAGTCGGCAGCACGACTTTTAAATAAATTCTCTTTAAAAATATTTCTTTAATAATTAATATCTTTATAATTTCATTAGTAATTATAAATCTAAAAAGCCAATTTAATAAGCCAATTAAGCTGATTTTAAAACAGGTCTTATTTTATGTTTTATTTAAAAACTCATAGTGATATATAACTTTTAAATAAAATTTCTTTAAAAATATTTCTTTAATAATTAATATCTTTATAATTTCATTAGTAATTATAAATCTAAAAAGCCAATTTAATAAGCTAATTAAGTTGATTTTAAAACAGGTCTTATTTTATGTTTTACTTAAAAACTCATAGTGATATATAACTTTTAAATAAAATTTCTTTAAAAATATTTCTTTAATAATTAATATCTTTATAAATATATTAATAATTATAAATCCGAAAACGTCATTTTAATAAGCTAATTAAGCAGATTTTATAACAGGTTTTATTTTATATTTTATTTAAAAACTCATAGTAATGCACGATTTTTTAAACTAAACGCGGGTATTCCCGCATTCCCGTATTCTCGTATTCCCAAGGTTTTGTTGCATATCGTACAATTAACACCACCTTCCTTTTACCCTTTACCTTTCCTTTATCCTTTATTAAAGACTTTTTTTTATAAGTCACGTTTTAATCATCCTGTAGACGAAGCTCGGTCCACGTATTAATGACCAATCATAGAAGGGCAAAATCTAAGGGATTTTTTCACTACTGGGAAAAAATCAAGCTGGTGTAGAGATTTCCGCGTGATCAAAAAGTTAATGCCTAAGGCTCCTAAAATTCAAGAAAACTTAGAGACAGCTAAAGCTGTCAATAATAACAATAAAATCTAAAATTATCCTTTAATTAAGTCTTCTTTTATTTATATATCTTTTTAAAGTTAGTAATTATTTATTTATTAAAAAACTCTTAAAAGTCTTAAAACAAGTACTTTCTTTTTGTTTTCTTATTATAATAATATTTATAAAACTCTTATAAGTATTTTATATGATTAATTAATATCCCTTTAGTTTTAAATAATATATTATTCATTAGTTTTTAAGTTAATAAGATGACACTTTTTTATTCTTTTATTAGCTTTATAGTGTGATTTTTTAATTAAGACATTGTATTAAGGCAAGTTTAAAATTAGTTTAAATATAATTCCTTAAATAATCCGTTAATTTGGTTTTAAGGTATTGTTTTAATAGTTGTTGTTAAGTAATTATTATGTTGTTTTTATTATCTTACTATATTTATAAAAAATTTTAATAGCCAATGGACACCGGCGGCGGCTTTTTGCCTTTTTGGCGCTTTTAGCCAAAAAGTTGTATATTAAAAAAATTAAGAACAAAGGCCATATATTAAAAATTCTTTTACGCCAAAAGCGCCAAATTTTACTTATAGCATTTATTTTAATAATAATAATTTTTTTAAGGCTTTAAGTACTTAAGGTATTTAAGGGGTATACTATGGGTATATACACGTGATTAATATTAATTAAGATAAACTTTACCCGAAAAATTTAATGCGCTAGTTATAATTTTTTTAAGGTGGAAATTTATAATGTAGTAGGCTTAGTAAAACCAGTTTATTAGCCGTGCATATTAAAATGCAGCTAAGCTTTAGCTTTAAAGCAAATAAATTAATAATCCCCTTTGATTAATATAAAGGTTATTAAGCTTTGGTTTAATCCGCTAAAAGGCCGCTAAAAAAAGACCTATTTATTTCAAGGCGGCCTTTTGTGTTAAAAGCGCCAAATCGCTAAAATAGCTGATTTAGTTAATTAATTAATTTTTTAGCGCCGATATTTTTTACTAATATATATAATTATTTGTTTAGGTTTTTTAATTAATTAAAGTGCTTTTATTAATGTCTTTATAAAAGGATAGTTATTTGTCCTTTAATTTAGTTAAATGGCTAAGCCTTAATTAAAGGTATAAATGATTAACTGCTTTGATTTGATTTTATAGTTTAAGACTTTATTGTTTATGATATAAATTAATCATTGATTAATATAGTCTTTAATAAAATGGGTAATAAAATCTGTTTATTATTAAAAGAATAAGAAAAATCCCTTATTATATATTCCTTTAAATGATCCTTATAATAAGGCTATTATAGCTTCGATTACCCCCTGGAACTATTAAATCTATTATTTTTAATAGCCAAGGCATAACCCCTAAAGACTACTATAATATTATTCAAGTGGCACTCCTTATATAATATAATAAGATTATATAACCCATTATTAATAGAATTAAGTTTATAATACTTAAAAGCATATGATTAAGTATTTTATGCTATGGCTTTTTATTAGTATTATGCTAATTATGGGGTTATTTTTGATAATATTAATGATAATATTTAGGTAATATTAATTGATTTTTTTTTTAGATTATTACATAGTATTTCATATTTTAGTTACTTTATAAAGAATTTATTTTAAATACCTAAAGCCTTAACAAATTGGTTTCTTTAATTTAGTTGTTTAATAATATAAGCATTTTAATAGGTACTTTTTATTCTCTTATATTAAAGCTAGTGATTATTATTCTTGGGAACACTTAAATTAATAATATTTGTATTATTTTTAATAATAAAGCCAAAATCAATTGTATAATCTTAAATATTATTACTAAAATAGGTTTTTTTTTATCATTTGAAATAATAATATAACGCTAAAAATTATTATTAAAATTAAGTCAAAATTTATTGGCTATGCTAATAATATTGCTATTTTAATAAGAGATTTAATAATTCGCATAAGAATTTATATTATAAATATTCTTAACATAAAGATTTTTTTTAAATTTTTATTTCTTTTATTAAACTAGAATTTCTTTAATATTTATTTAATGAAAAAAGCGGAATTGTGCTTGCTTAATTATAAAATCATTAATTTTAATAAGGAAGTATAATTTAAATTAATTTTATTATTAATAAAGTAAAGGATCTTTTAGTGCTAGAGGGCAAGCATGTCATTAAATGAATTTAAAATAATAAATATAATGATAATTGTGTTAAAAATGGCAAGAATAAGCTTTTAGGAAACAAATAATTAATTATAATAAGGGCATTATAATTAGTATTTTAAAAAGCTTTTTTAACCCGGCAATTTTATATTTAAAAGCAAACATTTAAAAAAAGGGGCAAATCTACCTTTAATAAATCAAAAATAATTATTATTAAATATTGATTTTATAAAAGCATTAATAAAAAGTAAGCTTATATTAAGTACTCCAATAATTATTAATTTAAAGCTTATATTTAAATTTAACATAAAATATAATAACATATTATTTAAACCTTTATTTTAACCTAAGATATAAACACAATAAATATGAATAATATCTAAATCAAAATTAAGAAAAGTTTAATTTATAAATAAAGCTAATAGAATTAAAGATTCCTTTAATGAAAAAGCTGATTAATATAAAAAGTTAAGAATTAAAAATATAATTTAAGCATAGGTTAGCGAATTTTAATATTTACTATTTCTAAGATTTATGGCAATTTTTAAAGGTTTAAGATTTATACTAAAGAAGCTAAAACTATTAAATATAGGAAACATACTAAGGCCAAAAGAAAAAACGCTATTTCATAAAATAATGCTAAATTAAAAAAGCTTAATTATCTTTAAATAGCTTAAGTGTAAAATATTTTATAAAAATGTTGTTTTTAATAAAACTTAAAATAATTGAGCATACGGCATAGCAAGCTTTTAATTATGCTTTATTTTAAGCATTAATTCTTAAAGTCATTAAAGTAGTTTAAGATAAACTTGATAAAGGCGTATTAACATTTTTAATTTCTTTTTATTAAAATGCTTGAAATTTTACTAAAAAAAAGGAAATTGAAAAATACCATTTAATTAATTCAGTAATTATACTTAATGCAATTATTTAAAAAAACGCCTATTTCTTTTTATTAATAGACAAGTTTTTTAAAGAATTGTTAAATATTATATTATAAGCTTAATAAACTTTTATTTAAGTTATAATAAATAAGTATTATATTAATTAAATTATGATGTAATAGTATTTTTGGTTTTGAATATTAGTTTACTTTAAAATACTTGATTTTTTTAAAAATATATAAATTTAATAACATAATTTATATAAATAGTTATAAAAATCCTTAAAAACATTATTTCTAATATTGCTATGCCTTTTATGGATGACATAAGGGTAAAAGGCCCTTATTTAGATTATAATTAAAAAGAAGCTTTTCTTAAAATATGAAAATTTATATTAAAACATATTATTAATTAGAACTAAATATTTAAACATTTAAAATAAACCGGAGCCATTATAAGAGCTAAATTATAATTTTATTAAAATAAGATAAATATTATTAAATATATTATAAATTTAAAAGGAAAAGAGCCTTTAGCATTTTATTTAATTAAGGTTTAATGTTAAAAAGAGCCTAAGAATATTAAAAAGGTTAATTTTTTTTTAGCTTAATAATCTATTTTTATATTTAAATCAAGAATTTCCAATTTATTGTAAAACCATTTTATTTATTAATAAAAAAAAATCAATTTTTTTAAGATCTTAAATTTTAAAGAAAAACTATAACAAAATTATACAATATTTTATGCTTTATATTAATATTATATTAAATTAATTATAATAAAAATACTAAGGAAATTATGATTTTAGTAAATTTAAGTAATAATAAATAAGGAGGCTTTTTAACGCAAAAAAAAAACAAGAATAATAGCAAATTATATTTAATACAATATAAAAGTAAATATTAGAATAAAACTGAATATAATTATAATATTATAAAATAAAAATGCAAAAGGATATTATATGTTTTGAAAAAGCCGAAAATTTGGCTTATAAGGATATATTTTATGATAAAAACAAATGCTAATATATTAATGGCTTAATTAAATAACGCTACTTATAATTACCTAAGCGTTATATTAATACAATAGCTTATTTAAATTCGCCTATTTAACTTTACAATTCGCAATATTAAAAGCTTTATATATATTGCAATTAATACTTTATTTAAAAAGCCTAGGCATTTTGAAAATATTGAGAATAGCTTTAATAATTCCGTTAAAAAAAGCGTAAAGAATTAGGTACTTATACAATTTAAAGCCTATAAGATTTGCCTTATAAAAGCTAATAATAACAAAAAATTAAAAGCTTTTATTAATTTAAAATTAAAAAATTAAAATAATATTTTTTATAATATACGTTTTAAAATATAATAACTTTAACATTAAGGTAAAATCATTTTTTTAAGTTTATTAAATAATAATTCTTTTTTCTTAAAAGAAAATAGGTAATTTTTAATATTATTAAAGGATTATAATAAAAACTTCTTATGTATTTTAATATATTGTATTATTTTAAAAACATTAAAAAAATGGATAAAAAAGAATTTAAAGTGTTTAAGTGTAAAGTATTAAATTATAATATTTATAGTCGAAAAATTTGGCATTTACTAATAAAAGGATCATTAATTAAACTTATTATAAACATTAAAAAGCATAAATCTTAAATCCTTAAAAGTTATGATAATAATTTTAATTATAAAAGAAGAAAAAGCATTTATTATTAAATTTTAAGCCATTACTTTTGAAAAGGATTTTATTAAAACTCCGTTAAATATATTAAAACCTATGTAAATTGTTAATATTAAGACATTAGAAAACGAAAGGAGCCATTATTTCTTATAGTATTAAACGGATTAATAGAAAAATAAGGCATTAATATTATTTTTATGCTTTTAACTTATAGTAAAAAATATTTTATTATTGCTTAAAATAATATAAATAATTGAATAAAAATAAAAAATTTGGCTTTTAAAATATTAAAAGAAGTTATGAAATTTATATGGGAAAATATCATTTATTATTATAAAAAATTTTGGAATTTTATTATTAATAATAAAGGCGAAAATATACATAAAATCATTGAATTATTAAATAAAATTAAAATTCAGTAAATTTAAGTCTTAGTATATAACTTAAAAACAAAAAAAAAGGCATAGCTTACTTAAAAACGCTTTTTTAAAAATAAATAATAAATGGATTAATCATTTATTTATTATAATATTTGCGGATTAAACTATAATAAATAGCTTTATTAAGTATACATCATTTTACCTGATTTATGGAAAAGAGCCGATTTTTTTAATTAAAATTTAGTACTTTATGTGAAAAAAAATTTCATTAAAAAAGTTAAGGATTATAGTAAGCTTTTATAGTTTAGGGCATTATAATTTTAAATAAGGTAAAAGCATATTAAAAAAGCTATGTATTAAAAAACAAAAAGATGGTAAAAGAATAAAAAAGCTTTTAATATTTGCTATAATATATGAAAATAAATTTTATAAGTCAAGGATTTAATATTATATTATAATACAGCCTAAGAAATTAATAAAACTTTTAATTATATACTAAATTTTAAGTGTTTTAATCCTTATAAAATTACTTAAATTAACCTTAAAGGCTATTATATCCTTAAGGAATTAAAGAATAATAGCCTTAAATTAAAAGAAATATATTTTAAAAGCCGCTTAAAACTCTTTTATTAAAAGAAGTATTTTATTTATAATACTAAAAATAAAATCTTTAAGCCTTATAATATTAATGAGAAATATTTTTTAATGTTTTTTAAAAATCGGGCTAATTTAATAAAACCCTAAAAAGCCTATTAAATAACATATTATATTTAAAGAAATAATAATTTAAATGCTTAAATTAATATTAGTATAAAAAGCATAATATAAAAAGATCTTTAAATCTGATTTTAATTTTGTTTAATATATGCAAAATTGCATTACTTATTTAAAAAAAAAAGGCGGCTATTCTTTTAGCCTTTTTATTTTTATTAAATAAATTTTATTTTTAATTATATAAATATTATTTACCGAAGCCATTTTAATTTTTTATATGTATATAATAAGCTAAGAAATGTTAAATTATTATATAATATTATGATTTATATATGGCATATTTAAGAAAACATATAATATAAAAATCAATAATAAGTAATATAAAAAAGCCTGTTTAATCTTAAAAAATTAAAAAAAGCTGGCCTTATAAAAAAAACTTATTTACGTAAAGAGGGGATAAAAAATAAGATTAGAAAATCTTATTATTAATAACCTTTTATATAAACAAGCATTTCATTTTAACTTTGTTTTTTAATTTTAAAAAAAAATTAGTAAAAATTTAAGGCATTTATTATTAAGTAATTTAAGAACCCTTTAATAAATTAGATGTTTAATATAGGCAAATAAATTAGGTAACATTTATTGGCCCAAGGCCTAATGCAATAATATTATATTATGATTAAGTTAATTAAAAAAGTGTTTAATCATTTAAATAAGCCCTAAATTAGTTGTATAAAGACCCAAAACGCTAAAAGCTCTTTAAAACAATGTTAATAGGCCTTTAATAAAAAAAATTCCTTTAAGCCTGGCTATTGTACTATTAAACATCACCTTATATAATGTAGCTGTTTTAATAATAAAATTATTATGATATATTATTAGAAGTTAAATGAAAAAGGAAAATGTAAATAGTAAAAATAATAATATTACCCGGCTTTAATAATTATTAATTAAAACTTAAATAAATAAAGTATGTTTGTTTTATACTTTATTTTAAAAATAAGAAATTAAAACCCACAAAAGCTTTAAATGCAGGATTATTTATATGCTTACCCTGCTTGTGCAATAGTAAAATCGTTGGTAAAAGCTTTAATTATAATTTTTAAAAATAATATAAAAAGCAATGCTAATTAAAAATCTTATTTCAAGCAGGCTTTAATTGTTATTATCACTTATATAATTTATAACTTATTAAGCATATTATGCATTATATTAACAACTGTTTATAATAAAACATTAAAAAATAAACCATTTGAAAACCCTTTATATTAAAGGATTAAATGTGCTATTAGCTAATGCCTAATTAATGTTTTTAAAAACCTAAACATTTAAATCAAATATCTTTTATTATTTTTTTAAATTAAAAGTAAAGCTTATAATTTAAATAATTCTTTTACTTTTTTAATCTAATTAAAGTTTTTATTAAATATTAATAATTTATTTAAGAATTAAATTTAGTATTAGGCTTATAATTATAAAATGTAAAAAAAAATTAAGCTAGGAAAAGTAAATATAATATAATAAAATAAGTATTATAAAAGTTAAAATAACAACTTAATAGCCTTTTTAAAATGCACTTTAATATTGAAATTTATAAAGACTTTAAATAGCCTTTAATTAAAAGCATTTACGGATTATAATTAATAATTTATAGCATGCTAAGCTTATGCTTGAAAATGGCAAATAAAAATTAAGGGAATATAATCCTTTATTATATTTTCACATGGCCTTTATTAAATAAGGGTATAATATAGCCAGCCTTAAATTTAAAAAAATCCGCTGCTTTTTAATATTTCCCATGTTTATATGTTTTTAAAATATATTAATAAAATTTATTATTTTAAAAAAAGAAAAGAAAACAATATAAAGAAATATCAAACTTAGCTTTAATAAAAAAGCTATTAATAAAGCTTTATTAAATTAATATAAATAAAAATTTAATTTGTGAATGTTTAAAAATATTAATATTTATTAAAAGATTTTAGCCTTTTTTAAAAATATTTTGATTATAATATAAATTATGTAATTAAACCTTTAATAACCTAAAATTTAAATAATTTTATAATATTATATATTTTATTTTTAAAAATAAATTAATATTAAGAATAATTAATTTAAGTACATTTTAAGCCTAAAAAATAAAAGTAAAGAAGTTTTTACTTAATATTATGGCTATTCTTAAAACGGGGTTTTAAATAAATAAAATAAAGGCAAGGTATTAAGCATCGTAGGGAAGGAGCTTTAGGAAGTGTGAAAGTTTTGAATTATAAAAAAGTATAATAAAGCTCCTTTTAAAAGGGAGCTCCAAAGATCTAATTATATAAATAGCCTTAATTGGCTATAGCGCCATTAAGGCTCTGTTAATACTACTAGCCAACAAACCCCTATTTTATACAACACACTTCTTTAATTAAAAATAATCATAAAAACAATAAAATGCTTAATATATAGCTTATATAATATAATGGCGTAAATATAAATCGCTATATAATTAAAAGTAGTATTAATATAATTAATGATAATAAAAATATTATTACTAAGGTAACGGAATTAAATAAATAAAATTATATTAAAGCTTTTGTATTAAGAATTTACGTTTTTTAGCAATTATATTATTAAAAATGGCTTATACTAAAAAGCGCGCCCCCGCCGCTGCCTTTAAAGTATTAAAAAAAAAGTAGGTTCTAAATGTTTAAAAGTTTAAAATCAATATATTAATATACATAATATAATTAGCCGGCGCTTCTTAAGCTGCCACCCCTTTTTCTCGCTTGCCTTTTCTACTCTTATTAATCCTTTGGCATTACGCCGTGATTAAGAAAGCTTATATTATGCCATGCTCCCATTGCATTTATAATAGCATGCATAGCGTATTAAGCGACTTTTATTATAACAAGGCATTATTAGCACAATGTTTTTATTATTATAAAAATAATAAAATTAATTATATTACCATGCCCCAAGCTATTACCGCTTTTTTTATTATTTATTTAATAGCAAAATTAATACTAAAAAGCTTTTGCATATATATATTATTTTATATAATATTAAATATTATATAAAAGCAATATTTAAAGCTTTTATTAATTTTGGCCATAGGCCTTTACCGCCTATTGGGCTATTATTAAAGCTGCCTTAAAAAAAAGGTTAAAAAAATTAAAAATTAAAATAAGGAAAAAGATAATTTTACCTTTGGTTTATTGTTTTATAAATGTTATCTTTATTATTATAAAACAACGACTAACATAATATAGCCTTTTTTTCCTAAAAAATTGCCGTGCCCCCTTTTGCCTTGTTTTTGGCATTAAGATAAATGGTGATAATAATATAATTATTATTATTAATGCTAATAGACTTTTAATTGCTGTTATTGCGGCGCATATTATTGTTCACGCTTTTGCTTTAACAAAGGTTAATGTTTTAATTAGCGCCGCTTAATGATTAATAGATCTTTTATTTTTATTTTTATAAGTAAAAGTGGCTTTATAACCTATAAATCATAATTTGAGAACGTTACCTTAATAATGAAGCAGTTTTATAATCCTAAAGTTATAATTTAAGAATGTTTGCCTTATATTATTATATAATTACGGGTATATTAAAGCGATTTTATAACCCTAAAATAATAGCTTAAGATCAGGTCCTTAAAATTTATATGTTTCCTTTTTATGCTTATTATTTTTTTATAACATTAATTTAAAATAACATATGAAATATATTAATATAAATATAAATATGCTTTGGCATTAATTCAAATAAGCTTTTTAATAATAGCTTAAGCGTTTTAAAGATTTTAAAAAGCTACAAATACTTTAAACTTCTATTAAGGCAAATTTTTTATTAAGCTATTTATTAATATATTATTAATAAAAAGATATATTACCTAAAAGCTTCCCCTTTTATATTCTTATTATAATCATATGTTTTATATGTTAACATATTTTAATTTCATTAAAATGCATTGATTATTTTTAATTATCAGCCAAATTATTTGTTTATTATTATAAAATATATTCTACAAAGCTCTTACATTAAATGTTAATTCTTTAAAGAAGCGCTAAAGCGCCATTACCTCTTTCGCCGTCCTTATTACCTTTAATAATTCCGCTTTTATTATTAAAGTGATTATAATGTCTTGCCTTAAGGTTTTTTAAATAATCATATTTCTAAATAACATTATAATAAAACCTTAGAAGAAGCGTCTTAACTTTTTGTTATTTACAAATAAGGCGTTTAAGGCTATTAATAAATATATTTCCCAATTTTTACATTAATAAATTATTATTAAAAAGCGTGATCCAAATAAGTATTTAATGATCTATTCAACTACTTTTATATACTAAGCGCTTGGGTTCATTAAAAAGTGCAATAACTAAAATATTATAAAGGCAATATTTGGCCTTAATATAATAGCGATATATAAAGTTAATCTAATCTTCTTTTAATATTCTTTAACCTGCTTTAATATAGCAATTTTAAGATTCTTAATTAAATCGTAATTCAACAAAAGCATGCTTAGGTACTTCCCATTTATTATATTAAATTTTTAAATCACTTTTTTTTTATATAAATATTATATATTAAAAACATTGTTTTTGCAAATTGATCTTTAATTATATATACCCCTAAAAATCATTTTATATTTTCTAATATTATAAACTTATAAGCTGAATATGATCCTTTAATAATTTCTTATCCTTTATTATTATTTGAGGCATAGTATAAAATTTAAATATTATTGACATAAAATGCTATAAAAACTATTTTATTAAAGTTTGTGAAAATACATGGCTTTTCCGCTAAAGGGTTAGGGTTTAATTTGCTTAATATCGCCGTAAAATCGCCGTACCACAGCGCAGGGGAGTCTTTTAAGCTATATAATATTTGATCGATTTCTGTTATTATTTTAGGTCTTTTTTAGCCATTTGATAAGTAATATGATACTAAGGCGCTCCTCTTATCATGTTTAGTGTTAATAAATGCGTGAACTATATCAAATTACTTCATTTTTAAATCAAATTATATTATAAGCGTTATTATTATTTTAAAAAAATGTGTTACAAGTATTGCGGCCTACGTTAAAAAGATTGTTAAATTATTTTATATATCCCCTCGCATTATAATACAAAATTAATAATAAATTAATTTGCTTATTAAATCGACTTTGTATATAAAAACCCATTTTAATGAAATAGGCTATATAATAACATTTTCCCTAAAAATCATTCTTTAATAATATCAAATTTTTAAATTAAAGATTTCTTTTTTAGCATTTTTTCTAAAATATTTGCCTTAAGCATAACTATTTAACTTATTTTAATTTTTTAAAACTTTTAATAGCTTTTTTTAATATAGGTTATGTGAATTAAAAACGATTATAAAGTTTATTTCCATTTTAACACTTAAAACAACTATTGCTATTATCGTATATAATATAATTATGTCTTCACCGTTTACTTACATTAAAATAACTCTACAAAATGTATTAATAAATTTTATTATACGCAAGTAGCTATCTTATCATAAAGCCGTTATCACAAAGTAGTGGCCCTTAACTGCAAGTTTATTATACTTCTTTCACACTTCTTATGTTACATAAATTTAATCACGTTTTTGTTTTTATTACTACTATTAGCTTACTCTAATTAATATTTAAAAATTATCGTTTATCCCAATCATTATAAAAAAAACTTTTAATAATTTAGGAACTTACTGCTTAAAATCTTATAACCTTTAACTTAATATTATAACTTAAAAGTATATTTAATACGCCTCCTCAATACCTAAGTTTATACTTTTACCATATAAAGCGTTCTTCTTAAACTAATCTTTAATTATTTAATTTTTAATAAGTTTTAAAACGCCTAAACTTAATTTTTTATAAAGAATTAAAATTTTATTATTATTCTTAATATTATCTTCATAAAAAACCACTTTATTTACCCTCAAATTTTAACTTTTATAAAGAATCACGTTATTACTTTCCCCCTTTTAGCTCTTATAAGAGACCATTTCATTGCTTTTATTTATTAGCTTTTATAAAAAACCATTCCCATTTTACTTTTCATTATCCCCAAGTTTATTAATAATTTAAAAAAATCAAGGTCTATTAATATTATAACAAATGATTTAATAACCAGGGGAAGCATTCTCATAAGCGGGGGGAGCACCCTTAATATAATGATTTTTGTTTTCATTAGCTTTCTAATATTTTTTTTAATAATAACATTTAGCGCAATTATTCGTTTTTTATAATATTTTTTATAATATTACTCATATTAAGCCTTACGTTTAAAGAAACGTTGTTTTCTTTTATTATAATAATAAACTCTTTTAAAATAAAAGCGATTTAGCCAATCAACTTTTCCTTATTTAAAAAATAAAACTTCATTTTATTAGAGCAAATATTACGTATTATAATAACACGGCATAACTAAGGCACTTAGATTTTATATATATTAAAAGCAACGTAATCAATTAAATAGCCTAAATATTCCTTAGGATTAACTTTAAAGCCTTTTTTGTCTTTTCCGGCTTTTCTATTATTCTTTATTAAATAAGCACGCGCCCTATACGCATACTCCCCGCTCTAATCTAGTTTTAGGTTAATCAATAGCCTTTTTATAATTAATGAATTATATTATCAAAAATAGCCCTAAAATTATTCTTAAAGCACTTAGTTTGGGCTCTTCATTCCTTATCATACAAATAATGCCTTATTATATAGGTAAACCACTATATTACACACTTCTAAGTAAAGCTTTTATGAAAATTTCACTTAAACATATATCTTAATAAATTTAATAATAATTTCCTATTTTATGCGCTTTAAGCCGCCAATTGGCTTTTTGATATATACTGGGGGATTCTTTATTTTAATCCCTTTCCTTATTATTTAATCCTAATAACGTATTATTTTAAAAATTATAATAACGGAAATATTATTATTATAGCTAATAACACAAATAAACAATCCATATTAATATCTTATTTAATACTTAAAATTTTATAATATTAATATAACATGATTTAACAACTTATTTATTAAGGTCCAATTAAACAGCTTCCAATTATATTCATCTTTAATTACCAATAGCCATTACGTTTTATCATAGCTTAAGGGGAAATTAAACAAATTTCAAAGAATTTTAAAAAATGGTCTTATAGCCTTATTTTCAAACTCCGTCTTTAAAATAACGTTTTTGGCATATATTATAACACAATTTTTATATTTAATTTTAAAAACATTATTAAATTTTACCCTTTTTTTATATAAAACAACGCTTATAATGCTTTTTTTTTAAAATGTCCCATTTTTAAGTACTATATTTTTAGCATTATATAATAAGCTTACAATAGCTTTTTACTTAATTAAAAACCTTATTTTAAATTATAACAAAGAATTAGATATATTATAGCTAAAAACGCTTTATTATCATTAAGTTATAAAGGTAATAAAAGTAATTAAAAAGCTTGTATTTAAAAAAGATAAGATTATATTTCTACTTTAACTTTTAAAGCACCACACTATCTTAAACTTCCCTATACTTTAATATAATGTTTTTCCCTAAGTACTAGATCCTAATATTTAATAAAAGCGCCTTAAAAATAATATTAACATTAAAACCAATCATAATTATGATATTATTTAAAATCAAGTCTTATGTATTTAAATCGTTTTTATTTTTTTAGCACATTTTTAAAAAATTACTAGCCCTAACCAATGACTAAAAAGCGTTATATATTTACCTTCACATAATCGTTATTTTTAAACTTTATAAAAATGCCTAAAATAAGCTTTTTCTTATTATTAACAAAATGCTAAATATCATAATTATTAATAAATATATTATTTAGAAATACATATAAATTACCAATAAAATTTATAACATATACTCCCATTGCTTCGTTAACGTTTAAAAGCTTTAAATTAATAATAATAGCACTAACATTTCCAAAGTATTTACTCTTGTTTAATAATAAAAACAGCTTTTCTTTTTCCTTCATATTTAAGGCAACGCTTCTAATAATTCAATTAATGAGGAAAATCTTCTAACTTTCCTTAACAATTTCCTTCCATAACTCGGCGTACTACGCTTCTTTAAGTCTTCTATAAATCTCCTTAATCTCATTATTACTAAAACAACTTTTTAATTTGTTTGTACAGCCGCTATCATAGGCGTATTATAATTTTTAATACTTAATTAATGTTAAAAAATGGCTAATTTTACAAAGGCAATCGTTATCCTTTGGCTATTTAATATAAGATCAATTAAATGAGCCTTACTTACTATAAGTGCTTAAGTTTTTAATACTAAAAATAACTTTAAAGCTATTAAACATCTCTAAACGTTTCTTAAGGAAAATGTATAATTTATTTATTGACTTTTCACCCCTTAAGCTATTCTTAAAATGCTCTTCTAAATTAGCTTTAAAAGCTAAATCGTATTCCTTAAGTATTATATGGTGTTCCTTTTTTAAAACATCGTTTTTGGTGATATTAGCTAAAGCTTAAGTGGCTTATGTTTTGGCATAAACTAAAGCTATAAAAAGGAAATCTTTAATGCTTAAAACGCCTTAAACTTTTAAAATATTATGTGCTTTAGTAAAACGGTATTTTTTTGCCATTTTTTATGCCAAGTGTGAGCTTTTATTTTTTCTTTTCTTTTAAAGGCATTCATTAAAGCTTCTTAATAATTTAAGATAACAAATAATAATACAAAGGCGTCCAAGGGAGCTAGCTCTTACTTAATTAATTTAACTAATATTTAAAGGCTAATAAGGTTTTTTGACTTATTATTATTAATTGCGTTTATTAAAATCAATAAATTAATAGTGCTATTAATTTAATTAAATAAGTATTAATATCTTATATTAAGAAGCGTTCATTAGGTGAATTTATTTTGGAATTCTCTTATGCAAGCTTTTTAAATCTCTTTAATATTACTAAAAATCGCCTCTTATGGTTTGGTAACTTGTAAAGGCTTTATAAAAGTCCTTTTCTTGTTTTTATTAGCAGTTTCCTACTTATGGTATATCTTCCGCTTGCTATCGCTCATTAACGCCATCCAGCCTGCAAATCAATGGTTTGTTTTTATTTGTATGTACTTATTAATATTAAAAGCTATTAATCAAAATTTAAGGAGATTTAAAACATTATATCCATCTAGGTCGACGAAATTAATAATGCCCTTAAGTTAAGCGTAGTACTAAAATCTCGTTCACTATTGCGGCCATTAGCAACGATCGCTTAATAAAGCGTTATCCTTATTAATTGGTACGTCTTGAAAAGATATTTTATTATTATTAAGCGTTTATAGAGTTTGAAGAAATGTTATTAAGTTGAAAAGGGGGAATTTGTGCTTTTGAATTTTTTTTAAATAACGGTAAGTATCCTTTAACACTTACCTTCCCTTCTTTCAACTTATAATAGTTGTATTTTAATAACTCATGAAATAAGGCTATGGCTCTTAATTATTGAGCACCGTAAGAAAGAAGCTTTAAGAAGTGTGAAAGTCTTGAATTGTAAAAGAGTGTAATAAAGCTCCCTTTAAAAGGAAGCTCTAAAGATCTAGTTATATAAGCAGCCTTAATTGGCTGCAGCGCCATTAAGACTCTGTTGGTGCTACCAGCCAACGAACCCCTATTCTGTACAACACAAGGAAAATAAAAAAAATAAAGGAAAACAACCACTTAGTTTTAAATTATTAATAACAGTAATAATAATCTGCAAAATTGGCGTATTAACAATTAAAAAGCAATAATAACAATGCGGTCATAAAATTGGTATTAAAGTTATTATCAAAAAGGAAGTTAAAAGAAAAAAGAAGTAAAATTATAATGGGGGAATAGACAAAATTTACCTTAGCGGCTCCGTAGCAAAAGTTTGATTTGCAACATCTTCAAATTATCTTAATCTTGGAACAAAAAATTTATGTAAATTATAGAAAATGCTTATTTTTTTTTTGCAATAATATAAAAAGTAATGGAATTATTTAAAAAAGGAAGAAAATAATAATAATGATAATAATAATGCCAAAACTGTAACCAATAAATTGAGGGAAATTAAATCAGCAGATTTTCATAATTTAAAAAAAGGAATAAAAACATAACTTTAAAAAAAGGAAAAAACTTTATTTAAAGCTCTTAAAAATAAAGAAGTTATAATTATAAGGAGATTACAAAAGTGAAAAGATAATAAATTTAAATAAATAGCAAGGAGGCTGAAGTTATAAACGCCACCGCTTTAAATTTAAAGGAGTTATTAATGGCAAAAGCAATGGCAACGTATTACAAAACATAAAGGCCGTTAAAAAGCTTCTTTAAAATCATTTAAAGGTTTATAAAAAGTAATACCTTTAATCTAAGTTAAATTAAAGAGGCAAACTTGCCTTTAAAGCTATTTCAGCCTTGCCAGCTTTAATATTAATATTACCACATGAGCAAATAATAAACAACGCATTATAAAATTAAAAATATTATTAATAAAAGAAAAGCGAAAATAAAAAAAGTAGAATTAATGGTTTATCTTTAAGGTTAAAAAAGCTAAAAAAAAAGTTTAAAATTAAAGAAATTAAAGGAAAAGCCTACTTTAAAAATAGTGATAGGAAGCATTAAGCGAGGTAATGTTTTTTTTTCAAAGGTAAAGGGATTTTAACCTATTTATTATCATATAATTTTGGCAATAGTAATAACTTTTATTATTTGTACTTTTTTAATATTTAAAGCTTAAATGGAGCTATTACATTTTTTTATATATAAAACTTGAGAATAAATTAATTATTTAAAAAAAAGGGCACATATGGTAAGGCCATTTTAATTTTATATAAAATCATATTACTAAATGTAGCTTCAGTTAGTATTTCGTAAATTTCTTTAAGGCAATACTTAAAAAGTGCATTTATTATTTTTTATTAAAAATCAAGAATTTTTTCCTATAATAATATCATAATTATTTGGTTTAATCTATTCTTTTCCTTGACCCTTTTTTAATAATTTATATTTTTTTAAATATATAACATTTTAAGATTTCATTATTTTATTTTTTTGTATTAAAGTTATTTTTTATGCCTTAAATACATCCCCCTCTTATTGCGTGTTACGGCTGACCTTAGGGTGATATAAAAAATAACACTACTTCAAGAAAAGACACTAAAAAGGAAGTTTCTTTTATATTTAGACTTAAGGTTATGTTTAATATTAAAAAGAAAAGATAAAAAATAAAAAAGTATATTTTATATAATAAACTGAGGCTTTATATATCTGTCTTTAAGAGTAATTAACTTATCCGGTGATTGTCTTTTACTTAAGGTTATAAATTATACTGCTTTCCTTTTTGTCACTTAATAACTTATCCTTTAAAGTGGCTTATAATGTGGCTTAGTAAAATGGTTTATCACATAATGACTTGTATTCTAAAGTAACCCGTAAAGTGGCCTGTGGAGTGAACCGTAACATTGTGTGGTTGCTTGGGATTTGCCCTTTCATAATAAAACCATTAATCGAAAAACACTCGGGTATTTATATGAATAAGGTTTTATTAGAAACCTTAAAACAATTTAATATCAAATATAATATTATAAGGTATTAAAATTTATTTCATTTTATAAAATAAATTATTAACTTATTATATTAATATTACTCAAAATAATGCGTCTTTAAATAATACATTAATAAACATTTTTAGTAATTATTATTATAAAAATCTATTAAATTTTAAGGAAATATATCTTATATAGCTCATGTTTTAAACTTAATTATTCAAGATATATTAAAAGGGATTATTAAAACGATTACAATACGTCATATATAGAAAATATATATAATAATAAGAATAATAAAAACAAAAACAAAATAATAAATAAAATAATATTTAATTATATATTAAAACCTTTAATTATTAATTATTATATCAGATTATTCAATTTGAACTAAAATACAACGGATTCTAATCGTAATTACTTATAATTAAGAAAACTCTCGATTATTAAAGGCTCAGATAAAGGCTTTTAATATACAAAATCCTTGATTACCTCAATTAGGCTAGTACTATTTATATATCTATTATTTAAACTAAGTTATTTATATTAACTATTTAATAGATTAAAAAACACGATGATCTTCAACTTATTATATGATTTATAACTTTATTTATTTATGAAAGCCTATTAAAACAGTTATTAATAACTCCAAATCAAAAGCCTTTAAAAATAAGTTTATAATATTAACAAATATCGAATTAAAATGGATAAAAAACTTATTAACTATTTTATTAATATTTGTTAAGACAACAACAAAGCTTTAAGCCGAAAAATATCCAACTATCTTGAAAGTATGGCCTTACTTGATACATACGCGTAGGTATTAGCAGTAGTATTCACGGAGGAATAAGACGTCAATGGGTAAGTGTTGTACAGATTACAACACCTCCAAAAGTGAATCCACTCCTGGAAATGCGTAACTGCTTATATAACCACCTTACTAAAGAAGAACCCCACGTGACCAGATTCCTGTGCGACAGTAAGACTATATAACTTAATTATTATTTATTTAATCTATAACAAGAGTTATAGATATATCAGGGGAACGTATAAACCATGTAACCTAGCCTTAATTAAGGTATTATATAATATTACATTAAACCTTTAATATTTTAATATTCCCTTTTAAAGTAAATCACATTCTTTTTCATTACCTTTTCACTTATGGTTTAAGATCATAAGTCCTTCGAGTGCCTTTATTTCCTTATAAGTCTTTAATAAGTCCTATTTGTCCTTTGAACTTTTTAAAACTAATACGTTTAAGTGGCTTTATTATTCTATTAATAATTATATCACTTATAAGAATATAATTAACCCTTAGGCTTTTTTGTTTTATTAAGTCACAGATAAAATAATAAGTGATATTGATGTGCTTTAATCATTCATTTAAGTGTATATTTTTAATTAAAATAATGGCACTTTGATTATCTTTAAACATCTAAACTAGTCTAAAATCCTTTGTAATAAATTAGGGCTATTTTAAGTCTTGGAGAATTTAAATGAACCATTGACTTTACTTTATATAATTTATAAGTGTTATATATTTAAACTTATAGTTTAATATAGTAATTGATCGTTGTTTTTTATTTAATTATAAAAATGGGTTATTATAAAACATTAATATGCTTTTAAAAGTACTTTTTTAGTTTACTTTGTCGTTTATTTAATTCACGTCTAAAGAAAATATAGTAATATTATACTTTCCCTTTAGTCCATAGTGAATTTTATTTTAATAATTGACTTAAAGTAACGTAAGAGTGACCTTAGTATATGTCTGTAGTATTTGGCTGGGTCGTTTATGAATTGACTGAGTTTTTTAAGAATAAATATAATATCTGGTCTTATGAAAATCATTATGTATATTAGGCTTTTAATGGCTTATTAATACTTATTAACGTTAATCCGTTTATTATTATCATTTATAAAGCAGAGGTTCTCATAACTAATTATAAGGACTCTTTTAGGCTTAAAGGTCTCTTAAGTAATTTTAAATTTATTTAAAACGTTTTAAAGATATTGTTTTTAATTAATTTTTAATACTTTAGCTTAGTTGGTATAAGTGACTTTAACTTTAAAAAAATTTAATCTCCTTTAAGTTCTTGGCGTTAAACCGTAAAAACAATTCTTTATAGAACTAGTTTAATTCCCCTTTATTGTTAACATATATAATAATATTATCGATATATATAAAAAGTTTAACTGTATTTTCTTTATATATAAACATATATAAGTCAACGGCACTTTACTTAAATCTTCACTTTAAAAGCTCATTTTTTATTAGTTTATTTTAGTCTTTAATAACCTGTTTTAATTTATATAAGCTTTTAAAAACTTATTAAACGAATCCCTTTTTAACTAATATGTCATTTAGAACTTTTAAGAAAATCTTTTCTTTAAGTTCTGATTTTATAAATACGTTTTTAATGTCGTATTATTTATATTTTAAGTCCTCTTTAATAATTATGGCTAAAAACAGTCTAAGTGTGTCCATTTTAATTATTAGGGCAAACGTTTAATTATAATCCTCGTTATATATTTAGTTAAACCCACGTATAATTAATCGGGTTTTAAAACGATTAATCGTACTAGTTATTATTGCATTAGTAAAAATATCGGCGCCAAAAAATTAATTAATCAGCCAAATCGGTTATTTTAATAATTTAGGGCTTTTGGCGTAAAAGGCCGCCTTTAAGCGAGTAGGTCTTTTTTTAGCGGCCTTTTAGTGGATTAAGCCAAAGCTTAATAACCTTTATATTAATCAAAAAGAATTATTGATTTATCCGCTTTAAAACTAAAGCTTGGCTATATTTTAGCGTATATAGCCAATAAACTAACTTTACTAAGCCTACCACGCTATGAATTTCCACCTTAATAAAATTATAACTAGCGCATTAAATTTTTTGGGTAAAGTTTATTTTAATTAGCGTTAATTACGTGTGTATACCCGTAGTATACCCCTTAAATATCTTAAGTATTTAAAGCCTTAAATTTTTTTTTTTTTTTACTATTATTAAAATAAACGCTATAAGTAAAATTTTGGCGCTTTTAGCGCCTTTAGCGCCAATTGTTTTTAGTATTGTAATAGGCTTTATTTTGACCTTTTCATAATGCTAAAGCCTTAGGCAAAAAACCTCAAATTATAATTTATGCGATTAATATAAAAGCTCTTAGTATTTTTATAATTTAAAAGAATGAAGATTTTTTCATTTTTAAATTTAATCTTTATACTTCGCTTTAGGCTTAGCATTTAAAGCTCAGCTTTATTTAATTCTTTTATTTTATATTGTTTTTATATTAGTAATTTACACAAGAAAATAAATTGTATACTTTTGTTTTTATACAATCTATAAAAGTAGCATCTTGATTCACAAATAGAAAACTATTTTTATAAATATTAAATAGCCTTAGAATTTTAAATTATTTCCTCTTTTTTTAATAATCATGAATGCAAAATGAAACTCGTCAATTTGATATTATTAATAAAACTTTGGTTTTATTTAAGTTAATAATTCTTAATCACACTGGAAATTAAATTTATTTGATTTAGAATTAAGATTTAATAAATTTAAGGAAAGGTCCCAAAACCGGGTTTTATATAAAAATCCAGAATATAAAAAATGGAATCTTTTTTAAATTAAAATGGCTATGTAATCACAATTATTGATTTTAAGAGTTTTATTTATATTGTTTTTAATTTATATTATTTTATTAAAGCTTATTAAAAATACCTTGATTTATATCAATTTTATATTAGGGCTAATAATCAAAAAAGAATTAGTAAACCTGGATTATAAGTCCCAAGCTAATAAAATATAATATTCTTATTCCCCAATTGATAAAAGCAATAAAAAAATATATATGTTTTTACCCTTTTTTGCTTTTTTTAATTTTTTTTTAAAAAATAAACTAAAACTAATCAAAACATGTCGTATAGGCACGGCTGCAGCTCGCCTAAACTGCTCTCTTGGCACTGCACACTTTCTAGATAGGATTCTGCCACTGTATACCGCCTTAGGGGAGCACTTCCCCCTTTCACACTCTTTACTTAGATTTTACTGAATTAATTAACATATTCTATTAATTCAAGTGCTTGCAGAGCCTGAGTCTTATCGCGCATGTTAATTATGAGCCCTATGACAAAGCTATTAAATTAATATTCTTTTATATTACGCGCAGCCGATGAGATTAAAGCTTCCTAAATTTCTTGAAGTTTTTGAGGTTTTGCGAGCTACCTGTTGCAGAGTTTTTACCGCTATTTTAATACACCGCTTTTTTGACCTTAATAATTTGCAGAAGAGCTTAAAGAAGAGTTGGATTTAAATCTTTTAGTTGCTCCCTTCTCACTTTTCCTCTTTTCTTTAATTCCTTGAATTTCTTGAATTTTCCCTCATGCTTCAAGCTCTCGAGAGCAACCTTTCTACGATAAACGACAAATCTATAGCTAAAAAGCTATTGCTTACCTATAACAAGCGCACCTGGCTTATATGATTTTAAGCTTATGAGGACTTTTGTTGTTTAAATAAGGTTTGGACAGAGCTTGATCCAGATGCTCCCGACTTAATGAGCCCATTGGACATAGAACCAATTGCTCTAATACTCCTCATTGTTGAATATAAGATTAATAACACATGAGAGGCCAAAGCAATAATCAAGGCTTAGGTTGCTTAAGAAAGAGATATTAAAAACCTTGAGGCTAAGGAAGCGAAGCTTAATAAGGCAAATTACAAGATAGCAATTTTGGAAAAGGTTGCGGCTAAGTTTAAGCTGCTTTTAACAAAGTATTTAATGCTTATGCCCTTTTGGAACGAAAAAGCAAGAAGCTATAAGGCCGCTATAAAGTGGGTTTAAGAGCATGTTGATAATGACGTTTATAGCGCTATCTCCCTGGAAAGCAAAAACACCTACGGGCGCAACTGGATTATTTAATAATTGGTGCAAACCCTCTAATAAAACTATGCTCCTTTAGCATTAAGTATTTTAACTCAAATTAAGGAGAACTACACCGCAATGCTTTATAAAGCAACCCATTAACAACTTAAGCCTATTATTTGAATTCAGGAATGGAGATGTGCTTATTAAAAAGCGCTCTTTTATAATCTGGATTTTGTGATAAGGGATTTAGCAATTCACACTTTCTTAAAAATAGTAAAGGTTTGATTAGCTTCCCAATAGGCGCAATATAAGTTCGCCAAGCTTTGGAAAAACATTATCTTAAGAAAACCTTACCCAATTACTTTAATCTAATATAATATAGTGTTTGCAGCTTTGGCTAAACAATCGCAACTCGAATTGTTCTTTGAAAAGCCCATTGGGTTATATTTAGTTGCTATTCTTAATGGCAGACCAAATGCTTTTAATAACAATAACAGATCCTTCTCTTCCTCTTGCTCTTGCCCCTCCAAATTGGGTAGCTCTTTTAAGGATTGCGCCTGCGCAATAGGTTCTTATTAATATAAGCCACTGGAATGCTTCCAATTGCGCTATTTCTTTGATGATTCTATTAAAAACAAATTGCGCAATTTACTTTTAATTAAAGAAATTAAGAAAACACGCTTAAAGCTAGCCATTACTTTTATTGAATTTTAAAGCAAAGCAAATAAACGTGGCTGGAAGATGCTCCTTATTTAACAAATCACAGGCTCTTTTAATAACCGCCCTTCCAATCGCTTCCCTTTAATTAATAATACTGGAGCAACCCAATTATCAAAACCTTTGGCGCCAGCATATCCTAAAAAGATAGTCTTTGCAATAATCAGCCCTCAATTATTTGACTTTGCAATGGAAGCAACTGAAGTATATGCTACATGGGATTTTGATCATTACCCACTTTTTGGGAGCACCTTAATTAATAACGGAGCCGCAGTTCATTTAATGAACTTAATTAATCTTTTGATCCCTAGCTCCTTTATGAAAGCAATTATTAACAACGCTATTAAGGCTGATACTTCAAGCCTGCCAATAAAAGGATAGGATACTCGCCTAATATTAGGTGCTTTTAACGAAGAAAACGGGCCAAATATAATAGACTTAGAGCTCATTGATGTTGTTGTTATTAAGGGTTTTAATGTCAATATTATTTCAGAAGCTTGTTTATTAAAAAAAGGAATCTGATACAATAGTTTAAATTGTACTCTGCGCTATGAATTAGTAAAAAGCAACGTGATTATTAAAAACTTAAAACGCTACGCAAACTTAGCCTTCTTTAAATACAAGCTTAACAACTACTTTTTTGCCTCATCAACTGCTCTTAATGCATTAAAACGCCCTAATTTCGGACTTTTAATGTTTTCAATAATAATAAAAAGCATTCAACAAGATTTTCAATCAAGCAGGCGCTATTTAAAACCTTAACAAGACATAGCGCACCTATGGCACTTTTGCGCAAGGCACCTAAGGAAAGAAGCATTACAAGCATTAGTGAAGAATGCTTGCAATGTTGAAATTTTAGGCCTCATAAAGGTAGAATGCGAGCAATGTGCTCTGGCAACAGCATATTAGAATATTAGTCAATAATCATTTAAGAAGAGAGCTACCTAATCTTTTTATCAAATCACCTAGGATTTATTTGATTATTCTCCCGGGTTTGACGAAAGCAATTGGCTCCTTTTGATCAAAGACAAATTCATAGGAGTTTTTTATGGCTTTATATTTAAAAGCAAAGGATTAAACGCAGTATTAGCTGCTTTTCAACCTTTTGAATAGTGGACAAAATGGCAATTTGGCCTCTTTATTTGTAAAATTCGCCAAGATAACAAAACCTTAATCATTAAATTAAATGAAGCAATTTAATTTGAGAAATGGACCCACAAAAGCGATATTAATTTAGAACTTATGCCATCATATACCCATAAGCCAAATGGGGGAGCAGAGCAAGCAGGCAAGGAAATTATTAAAAAAGCAATTAAAATGCGTTTTGCCGCTAATTTCCTTAAGGCATTATGGCCTGAAATTATTCTTGTGGCAATATATTTTTATAATATAAGTCCTTCAGCATAAAAGGCATTTAAAAGTTCAAACGAGGTGCTCCACCTTTGGTTCAGATAGTACTTTAAGTGGTACAACCCAAAATTATTTATTAAACTCACCACTGATTTATGGCCTAACTGGAGCGGGATTTATGCGTATGGGTTGCGCACATACCCATTATCAAAAAATTGAGAAGCGCTCCGCAAAAGGAGAGCTTTTAAAGTCAACCTAAAAGCGCATATTGGATATTTGATTAATTACATCTCATTTAATATATACAAGATCTGGGTGCTTTAATTATAGCATATAATAATCATAAGAAATATTACTTTTAATAAAACCCTATTCTTTATTTCTTTTAATGTTAAGAAAGCGGCTGGCCAGCTGCGCGCAAGATTTTAAGAGATAGCCGAATTGCTTTAAAAAGATGAGATGGGGGCTTAAAATGCTAAGTATATATTAATAAACCGCTTAAATGCTAATAATATGCTGCAATTAAACGCTAATGTTTTTTTTGAACAAAAGCAATTAAGTGAAGCTTTGAAAGCTATGGAAATTAAGGAGCCTATCAATTTGGGAGTGGCAACAACGCCTCCAATTAAATCTGAGTTTATAACCTTAGGGGTGAAGCAATCTCCCCCTAAATTAATGAACTTAAATATTAAACCTTTAATTAAGCCCTTAACTAATTTAATGCCCGTTAGTAAAAATTCGGGGGTGAAAATACAAAAAAGCACTAGACTTTTAACTCATAAGCACCCTGATCAGGTCTCATAGAGTGTTGATATATTAAAACAATTAGTAGCACCAAGCGCAACTAAGAGAAGTGTTTTATGTGGTATAATAAATCCCAAGAGACTTGATGTGGGTGCGGAGCGCAAATTGATTTCATAAATTGTTTTATGAGCTTGGGAGCCACATGACTTAGAGCAAGGTCTTAAAAAGCAATAAAAAACATTTGAAAATATTAAACCTAAGCTTATAAAAGCTTTACCTTAAGCAATTAAGGCTAAGAAGCCTTTTGAACATAATAATTTTTATAATGCTAAGCCGCGGATAGAATAGCTTTTATTGCTCCCGGCGGAAGATCAAGATCAGGAGCTACCCGAACTCCTAAAAAGGAAGAGGGTGCCTCTAAAATCAAGTAATGAAGGTTGAAAGATTAAAGTTATAAGACAATCAATGCAACCTAATTGTAATGTGTATTTTATCACAATGAAAGAGTTATTAAAGGGCGCGTTAAACCCAATAAGCAATTGCAAGCATTTCAATGACTTTTTGGCTACTTTTTGGCCTAGTTAAGAAAAGGTGCGCAATGACGAAAAGGATTTAAGAGCAATTTATGCTATAATTGCAGCGTTTGTTCTTAATAATGTCGAAATTCGATAACCAATTGCTTTTCCCAAAATTCATCAATCGCAACTTCCAAAGGCATTATTAAATTGGAGAGACTTTCAATACCATTCTTTTGGGGAGCACTTCAAAGCCGGAGCCATTACAAAGATTACTAATCTGGAGTCGCGCAATTGCTGAAGGGTAATAAAGCATAGCTACGCCTCTAAGCAACCAATTCCTTTGAAGTAGGTCTTTACTTATAAAATAGATTCCGATGATTATTTAACCAGATGTTGCTTTTGAGTAATGGTTAAAGGGGACTTATAATCTAAAACCTTTATTTTGTTAATATACGCCGCAATTCTAGCTGCTTGCTTATTTAAAACCGCTATGGTTATGGTAGCTCAATTTGATTTAGAAATGAAGCAGTTCAATATTATTAATGCATTCATTAATGCAAAAAGAAATGATTCAGCTGCTTGCGTATGCTGTTATTTTTTTAATGGATTTAAACAAGATGGAATGTTAGTGGAAGTCGACCGCGCTTTTTATGGACTTAGAGACTCCCCAGCATTATGGTACGGCAATTTTATAATAACTCTTCAAATTCTCAAATTGCTTTCTTGTAAAAAGGAGCTTTGTATGTTTATAAATAAGCAATATATAATGTTTGTGGTATTTTATGTCAACAATATTCAAGTGCTATATCACGCTTTAGCAATTCCAAAAGCGCAATTGATAATAAATGAATTAAACTTGGCGTATGAGCTTATTGAAAAACAAAAAACGGCATGATTTTTAGGGATTCAAATTATTAGGGATCAATAAGCTAAAACAGTTTCCTTAATACACAATAATTACATTTAAAAGATTGCTTTGCATTTTGGATTCGTTAATGGGAGCTGCTCAAGCACCTTATTACCTTATATGAAATTTATTAAAAATCTTGGGAAAGCAATCCCTAAAGAAATTAAGGAATATTAAAAGAAAGTTGGTTTAGTGCTTTATATTGCAATCATATTGCGCGCGGACGTTGCTTTTGCAGCTTTAAAGCTCTTTTACTTCTTGATTAATCCCTTAAAAAAGCATTTCATTGCTATTAACTGGATAATTCGATATCTTTTCAAAACCCGATTTTTGGCAATAGTTTACACTTGCCAAATGCGCGCTTCTTATTTAATCATAGCCTTAAATACTTCCTTTAGCAATAATCTCAAAATTAAATGCTTTTCTTAAAAGTATATTATTATGCTCTTTAATGATTTGATTTTATGAAGAGCAGCTTATCAAAATACAATTATTATTTCAATTATTCAAGCAAAGCTTCTTGGGGTTAAACATACAACAAAGGAGGTTATGGCACTTTAATGATTTTTTTTAAAATTACGCCTAAACATGGGAGCAGCTTGAACAATTTTCTGCAATAATATTCAAATAATTCAATTGATTATTGGGGAAAACAAGCGCATTTTAATTAAGCTCCACCATATTAATATTTAAAATATGTGATTACATTAAAAATATCAAAAAGGTAGTTTTTTAATGAAGTATTTACCCACAAGCTTTATGCCTGCGGATGAACTCATTAAGAACCTAAGCCAATAGAAATTTGAAGATTTTGTTGCTCTCATTAATTTGATGGATGTACGGGCTCAATTAAAGCAATTCTCTAAAAAAGCTCATTTTTAAACAGCTTTTTTTTTACACTTTTTATTCTCTTATTTGTAATATTTCTTATGTTTTTTATTGTTTTTTTTAAAAAGCTTCTGATTTTGAATTATTTGTATTATTGCAGTATTTATAATTGCTTTTAAGATTATTTCATTTTAGAAAAACAAATGCAATGCAAGCTATGATAATGGGGGGACACTTTGGGGTGACAAAAGAAGTTCCCAAGCTTTAAAAAAAGCAACTCAATTGATTAAAAAGCTCAAAACAACCCAAACAAGATTACTAAAAGAATTGGCGATTACCTTGGTGATCTTAATAATTTATTGCTTTGCAATAGCAGCTTCCTTCTTTAAAAGAAGGCGCACCCGGATTCCACTACCTAAAAAGGCATCAAAAAGACCAGCAGGGCTATTAGTTGCTCCCAAGCTACGCTTAGGGATAAATAAGCCGGTAGCAACCTCTCCTATTTTAGCCCGAAGGCCAGCAAGCGAATTGGATTGCTTCTTCTCCTCCTCCTCCATACCCTTGTCATGCTCCTCTCCATCCTAAGTCTTTTCATCTATATATAAAAGCAATTAATTAATTGCGTTTTAAAAAATAAATTTAGAATATTTTAATAAAAAAAGCAATTTATTATTAATGACTTGGCTAAGGCCATAATAACAAAAGGGGCCACCAATATTAATACCAAAAGCAACCCAAGCAATGCAAGCTGCGGGAGCAGCAGGGACAGCATTACCCATCTTTTTTATTGCTAAATAAGCGCTCTAAAGCTTGGTCAACTCCTATATAAGTTAATATATTCAATTATCTTAAATTAAATAAACTTATTTCAAAAAAGGAGCTCTTATTGCTGAGAGCATCCCAATACTTCAAGAACGCAGCCAAAACATCAGGGAAGGGGGGGCGGCAAGCATGGTTATTACTAGCGCAATTGAAACAGCGCAAGCCACCCACAACATCATAACAAAGGCCTGTGCCTTTGTTTTGGATTGCTCCTTCCATATAACCCCAGCAGGGGACCAATTTCTTTTCACCAGCAACCTTCTCCTTCCAAACCCAATCAATGGAAGCAGCCCAAACAGCCCGCTTACCCAAAGCCTTGGCCAAGGGTCTTTTGGCCTATAAGCAATTAATTAATTGTTTAAATAAGTTTCATATTCCTTAGATCGAACTTATGGGGGAGGAGGTAGCGCTTTTGCAAGCAGATCAACGAAATTCAGCACCCATTTTTGCAAGGGAAGCAGTTGATTTGGTTATTTGTTTATTTGATTGATTATGATTGGTGTAAATCAAAAGCAAATCAAAAATCGTTCTTTTATTAAAAGCTTAAGGTTTATAAATGAAAGGAAGCAATTTTTTATTTATATAGCGCAATTGTTTGCCTGATTTTTATTATTTTTAATAGCTTGCTTAATAGCCAACCACAATAAGAGCAACTCCCATTATTATTTGATTGGGGGGTGTGTTGTATAAGCACGGCTGCAGCTCGCCTAAACTGCTCTTTTGGCACTGCATACTTTCTAAATAGGATTTTGCCATTATATACCGCCTTAGGAGAGCACTTCCCCCTTTCACACTTTTTACTTAGATTTTACTGAATTAATCAACACATTTTATCAATTTAAGTGCTTGCAGAGCTTGAGTCTTATTGCGCATGTCATTTACTCAAAAACTTGTAGTAATGCTTGACTTTTAAATAATAATAAATTTAAAAAATTCTTTTAATAATTAATATTTTTATAATTATAATAATTATTATAAATTTAAAAGGGCCATCTTAATAAGCTAATTAAGCTGATTGTAAAACAGGTCTTATTTTATATTTTAATTAAAAACTCATAATAATATATAATTTTTAAATAAATTCCCCATTAAAAGTGGGGCTTTTTAAACTTCCCGCACTCCCGTACTCCCTCCCGCATTCTTAAAGTTTTATTGTATATCATATAATTAATACCACCTTTTATTATTATAACCTCTTTTATACGTCATGTTTTAATCACAAAGCAGTTAAAGCTTGGTTTATGTATTAATGACTAATCAGAGAAGGGCAAAATTTATCTTATTTTTTCACCACTATGAAAATCAAACTAGTGTAGAGATTTCCGCGTGACCAAGTAAGTGCCTAAGGCTCCTAAAGTTCAAGAAAACGTAAAGACAGCTAAAGCTGTTAATAAATATAGATATCTTATTTTTAGTGTACCTATAATAGTTAAATAAGCTCAATGCTTAATACAATAACTTATAGAACGTGTTAATTTAAACTAAAAAAAAAACTTAATTATATCGAAACAAAACTATTCATGGCTTTTCTTAAATTAACACTAATAATTATTAGATTCTTCAACTAATACGATTAAACCGTGTCATTTAATTAAAATAGAGATCCGGAGGTTATATAGGCGATTCGGGCACCCCTTGGTATAACGCCTATAACGCTTATTAAACTAAGCTAGCCATATTCTTAACTTAAATATTATACTCAAAGTTAAAAAAATGTATAAATATTATTAAAAACATATAAATACTTTATATAAAATTGAATTTAAGTTATAAAATGATGTAGATTTTAATTATATAGTTTATGTTAATATAATATAGTTTAAAAAGAAATATACCCTTTATATAATTAATAAAGCCACTGGCTTGAAAATAATAAAGCTACTCTAAAAAAGACCCAGTTTAATTTTGGCTTGGGTTATATTTAATGCTTTTAAGTCAATATAAATAAACACATATATTAAACCCCTTGATTTTATAATATATAATTATAAGACTAATTTTAATTTTAAAGAATTCCACAACTTTTTTCGTTTTATTAAGAGTATTTTAAAGTTTGTCCTTATAAAAGTACATTACTTAATTAACAAAGTAGAGAGATATTATTATTTGCTTTAACGTACTTACGAAATCATTATAAAAAAAACACCTTAAGCTAAATGATAAAGATCGATTATAAATAGTAATTGTGATACGGAAAGTGGAGCAGGTCTTTTTAGGTATGAGAAATCTCTACGATTACTGAAAATAAGAAATGTGTAAGTGTGTTTAATGAATTGAATTAAACATTACCCTTTTTAAGATAGGACTGCAAATTGGAGATATATATATAAAATGCTTACGCAAGCATACATTAAATCTTATCAAATACACTAACATAATAATAGAGCTTGTTACACAATACAACCTTATAATAAGATATTATCCATATAATCAAAAGCTTGCTATCCCTAATGTGCAATATATAATCATAACCAAAAAAAATAATCATATTAATTATATACCTTAGATCATAATACACCTATCACAAATTATATGAATAATTATATATAAGCGCTATACAAATTTAAAAAAAAGAAAATACATAAGTACATAATTAATGCGCATGATGAAATTGCATGATATAAATAATCATTGCGTTCAATGTAAATATGACACCCATTAGTGAGCATGAGATATAACAAATAAAAATAAACAACAAATAAGCAATCAAAGCGTATTAAACTAATATATCAAAATATATAAAAAGATATGCAATCATAAGTTTAACATAAAAGAAGTAAAGGATTGTGTATTATTATTGTCTTATTTAATTCCAAGTACCTGGTTTAAGTTCAAGATAATGAGGCTTTGCGCGGTGCTCCTAGCGTTAAAATGACATCATATTTATACGATTAATACTGTGATTAAGTGATCTAAGAATTAAGTAATTGTTTCAAATTAAGTTTGTGAAAAATAAAAGTAAATCATGCTTATTCATTAGTTAAGTCAAGATTTACTACATGCTTTATTACACGTCACTTATTGATTAGTGTATTGTTAGGTAGCCCAAGCGCATTGGCCAATGATTAAATAATCGCTCCTATTAAGTTAATAATCATAAAAAGAGTGTTTGCTTTAATAAATAATAATTTTCCTTTAATATTAACATTACACACATTCGTGCCTGTGCCTTTATCTTCTGCCTCTTCAATCTTCACACACATCATTTGAACGATCTTCATTATCAAAATGCCTCCCAAATTAGCCAAGGAAGTGAGCGATAAGTATTACAAGCTTTATGTTAGCTAAGTGAATATTCCGTTTTTTATTTACTTTTATTATGTGTTTTATATATTATGCTTTTTAGCTTTAAGCACTAAATTAATTAATAATGTGATCACAAATGAATATTTTTAAAGATGAATTTACTTAGTCACTTTTTTTTACGTTACCTTTTATATAGTAAGTCATGTGTTTAAATTCCCTTTTTCCTAAGTCAAAAGATCCCTTTTATTTAGACTTTAATAATACTTCACTTATTCCATTCGCCTATTATTGTTTTATATTTAATAGCAAGTTTACTGCAATTTCCCCTTTTATTTATATGCCCTTTCTTATTTAAGCTCTTATTCCCCGTGAATGTTTTATCTCCTCTTACCTTATTCTTCTTTCTCCTGCTTTTGCCTTATTTTTTGCCTGGGTTATTATTTCACAAACTCTTATAGGTAAAGGCAAAGATTATGAAATAATTAATAATCATAACGCTTATACATTTATTAGGGAAAAGTTAAGAAAGTCACAACGTTTAAGTAGTAAAAGCTTAAATTAAAAGCGTTTAATCATATTTTTATTATCTATTTTGAATATACTTTTATGTTTTTAAAAATCTTTTCGCAAATCTTGCACTTCTTTAAAGCATAACTCAAGATTTAAGTCCTTGCCTATTAAACATAATCATAATATGTATTTTTTTATTATATTTCATACTTGTTTTTATTATATAATCATAAGTAAATATTAACATATACTTGTAGATTAATAATTTGCTAAGCCTTATTTCCCATATATTCGCTTTATTACATATAGCCGCGGTGATAAGGAAAAATGCTTTACTAATACCCTTTTTGTTAATTTACACTACTACAACTGCACCTTTAGGCATACTTATTATGTAGCTCCTCCTCAAATCCTTTATTACGGCGTTTGGTTAATCTCTCTCTTAGAAACTAAAAACAGCTCTTCTTCTCCAGTGAGCCTTTTTGAAATTTTATAAGTATTCCACTAATATTACATAAAGTGTTCGCTTAGTTTGTATAACCCTTAAAACCTTATTAAAAAAAAGGTAAATTAAATAATAAAAGTAGGGGGAAAAAAAGAAGAATAAGAAAATCGAGATCTTGCCAATTAGGTTTTGTTGTTCTGGTTTTAAGCGTAGAAAAAAAGATGAGGATAATAATAATGCTATTAATAGAATTAGTGCCGTTATTAAGAAGATATTTTAAAAGGATTAGTTATTAGCGGATTTGTTAAAGGAAATTGCGCAGGCTTTGCGGTCTTAAGTAAGCTTTTATTGGGTTTTATGTGGGCTTGAGGTTTTTGCGGTTTTTATGCTGAATTTTTTATTTTCTTTTATTTAGAATAATAAAGAATACCCATTTATTAAAATTAAAAAAGTTAGTTTAACAAATGAAAATACGCATAAATTACTAACATATTTTTAATAAATATACTCAAAGCTCCTTAACTTAAGATTTATAATCCTTAAAATTTAAAAAAGCTCTAAATTGCTTAAATTTCTAGTAAGACAGATTTTTTATGAACCCATTAATAAGCATATTATTCGTTAATAAATACATAATCTTAAACAAGCCTTAAATAAACTTTTATTTAAGCCATATGTTTTGAATATTTATATGGCGTAATTTAATGATAATCCTTTCGCCATTATTTATTATAAGTTTAATCGTTTACTAATTATTATAAAAGATTTCCCAAGTTTTGTTAATGTTTAAAAATAAGTTTTTAAAAAATTGTTAAAACGCCATAGCTTCTATTCCTATGTGCTTAAGAAATAGTAATTCCGCTTTTATTATGAAAATTATAATCGTAGATTACCGGGATACTTTTCAAATTATTGGACTACTAAATATTAAAATCACATATTTTTATGATAATTGTCTTATTTTAGAATCATTTGTAAATAAAGCATTAAAAGTAATAAACATAATTTATATTTAATTGCCTTTAAATATAATTCTTAAAAAGCATATTTTAAATAGGTAATAGATAAGCCAATGTATAGTTATGAAGTGCTTTAATTCAGGGTTTATAGTAAATTATGAAAATAAAGCTGTAACATATGTAACGTTTAGTTGTGTAATAATTGTTATATATAATACAAATCCAATCCTCTTTTAATATACTTTAATAACTTTTCTTAATGCTTAATCATTAGATTTTATAAACTCAATTTAAAATAATAGGATTATAAAACACTTCTTATTTATTTGTTTAAATTTATGAGTAATCTTTTTAATATATTAATTATAAACAAAGGAAATAATTTTACGCTTTTAATCGCGTATTATTTTAATTTTTAGGAATTATTTAATGTTTTTAAGATTATACATATTGTATGCCTGATTAAGCTTTTTAATGAGTTTTTTATTAAGCTTTGTATTATTTTAATAAAAAAGCATTTGAATATTGTTAATGTAAAATAACACCAAAATTTTATGCTTAGGGTTTGTGAATATGCAAGGCTTTTTAAAGCAGGGAAACAATTTTAAACTTATTAAAGTTTTGCTAATATGCTTATATTAGAGGTAGGGGAAGTTGCGTATTCCGTAAAATGCATGATTAACCCGTAATACTTTTCCTGGCTCTTGAAATTTAGGAGGGAATTTATAATATATTATTTTATTATTTATATTTTAAAAAGCGTTAATGAATGCGTTGATTATGTTAAAGCATTTAATTTTTAAATCGAATTTAGTTATAAGCGCTATGGCTATTTTAAATGATTTAATTATTAAAGTGCTTGCGTATATTAAAATAATTGTGGATTTATTTTAAAAGTCTTTGCGCATCATAATGTGTGATTAATATTTTAAGATATATCCGTTCTTATTAGGTTTATATTTAAACATTTATATAAATGGTATGAGCGTTGATATAATGTTTAAGTTAAAGTATTTCAGCGTTTAGCATTTGTGCTTGTTTATATTATCATTTTTAAATAAATATTCTTAATAAATCACGTTTTTATTAAATAATTTTTAAGATTATTTTACTTTTTAAGCTTTAGCGAAATTTTTTAAATCTTAATTTTAAGAAGTGGGATTTTCCTTTTTAATAATAGTTGTTTTTTTAAGCGATTTGCTTAAATAGCTGCTGTGATTATTGTATGTATTATTTTTATTATTTGTTTTAATTCCTTTTGCTTTTTTGAAAACATATGTTAATTAGGCATTAGTTTATTAAGCATAAGATTTATATATAACATAAGATTATTATGTAAGTTAAAGGGGTGCTTTTTTTTAATGCATTACCTTTAAGATTGCGAATACCCCCGAAATTGAGGTATTTTTATTAAGATTTTATTTCTTTAAAAATTGTATTAAATGTAGTAAACATTTTAATATATTTTTTGAATTATTTTTCTTTTTTTTTTGTAGCTTTTGATGGCTTGCCTTAAGTGCTTAAAGATTTTGGTTCAATTAGTTAAGCTTTAGTTATTCTAGCTTAAGAGCACATTAATACTTTTGTTAATTTAAAAAATTCAGATTCCAATTTCTCATAATTTAGGGGTAATGTGTTTTAATGCGCACTTGGGTTGTATAATAGGATTTAAACCTTAAGTTTTAATGCTTAAGGTAGATTTGTTGCTTAATTTTAAGGTATATTCAACGCCTAATCAATGAGTTATATATGTTTATTTGAATAAAATGCCTTTAAGTTTGGATTTATGCTTAAATCAAGCCTTAGGTTTAATATACCTAATAATTACTTTTTTGCTTTTTACGCGTTTTTATTTAAGATAGGTATTGCTTTTGAAGTTAAAAGTTTAATTTGAATATTAAGATTTTTAGTATGATTTTTTACCCTTAAGTTTTATATTTTAAAAGCTTTTGTTTATTATTTTATGATCTTATGCAAAGATTTTAGGATGCCTTTTTTTATAATATTTTATTTTTTAATAATTTTATTTTTTATTTTAAAATTTTTAGTCTAATTGTTAATTGGCTTCTTTTTTTTAATGAGCTTATAAATAGATTGAGTTTTTGAGATTGAAATCCCTTGTTTTTTTAAAGGAGGTATAAAAGCTTTTTTTATTAAATTGTATATTATAAGTAATAATGATTTTATTAAGGCGTAGTACCCAAATCTTATAGATATTTAAAGCAACGTATTTTATTAGGTATTTAATGTATATATGCGTCTTTGTTTTGAATGCTTTCTTATTTTTTTTAATGCTTGTTTTATTATTAATGCGTATATTTTATACCCAAATACGTAGATTTTATTTTAGTTTGATTTAAAATCAATATAATTTTTGTAATAAATGTAAAATCATATTATTAAAAATAATTGCGAAATCACTTATTGTTTTCCTTAATAAGTGATTATTAGTTGTTTATGTACTTTAGGCTTTTATTGTATAAATGAATATTTGCAAGTGCGCATTTAATGCTAAGGTTAATTGGAAAATTGGATTTTAACCGCATTTTTATTCTTTTATTGATTATTTTTTGGCTAACTTTTTTGGCGCTGCCATTTGGCTTATGGGTTATAGTTGGGAAAAGCTCAAGTTTAATTTTGAGCTTAAAAACCTATTTTTTATATTTTATAAATCTTTTGATTATAATAATAGCTTTTTTCTAATTATATTTGATTTTGTATATTAAAAGTTTGAATTATTTTTAAACCTATGACTCAAAGCTTTTAATATATTTAAAAATCTTATTATGCTTTTTTAAGCATAAAGCGTATTTAATTAATATTTTATTATATTCATATTTAGGTATTAATAATTAGGATATATTTTCAAAATAACCCAAGTAATTAAAAAAAAATTATATGATTTTTTAAAATAAACATAATAATTATTAATAAATTAAGTAAGTAGAATTAATGTTAAAAGTATAAATAAGTACATATTGTTTATATTTTAAGCGTTTAATTTTGTTTGTTATTTTAATATTTTTAATTAATTCAATTAATTTTTTAATGCATTTGGGCCTAAGTAATTAGCGCGCAAATGCTACACTATTTTTATATCCAATCAAAGGTTCTTATACTTTTCGGTTAGCTTTAATACTTGTTTAAGCTTTTATTTTATAATTATACAAATCAGAGTTTTTACAAAGCTTAAGGGGATTGCATATAAATAGTTTAAATGTTTCTTATATTTAAAGAACATAAGGTTTTATTGGTATTTTAATTAATAAATAATAAAGTGATTTACCATAGGCATACTATTATTGCCTTAACGCAAAATATAATTTATTTTATAAAACCAAAGATCTTGTTTAAATAAACGAACTTTTAAAATGATATTAATATAAAATCCTTTTATAATAGTTATATTATAAAAAATGAGATCATATGTTTAATTATTATTACTTATAAGAACGTTTTTTATAATTTAAGTTCCGCGCCTTAAAATGGGAAATTAATTGTTTTTTGCTTTTATAATATTATTTTATTTTATTTTAATAAAAAATCCAGGTTTTAAAAACGAAACATTATTAATTAAATTAATTATTTCACAATTGTTTAAAAGTATTAAATTAAAAAAAGGATATGAGGCACTTCTTTAAAAAGAGTAAACTCTTGATTAGGCCCTTTTCTTAAAATTTAGTAAAAGCATTAAAAACGCATTATTTCCTGATCCTATTAATTTATTAAAAATATTACCTAAGAACTTAGATTTAGGTTTTCTTAAGCTTTTTAAGTTCTTTAATTTTTTGATTAAATTTTTAATTAATAAAAGCAAAAGCTTATTTTCGCTAAATTAGCTTCGTAAGCTTTTTCATTTATTTTTTATAAATTATTAATAGATTTCCTTAATTTGATTTTTGTTTTGCTTTGAACCTGGTTCAGGTGATTTATTAAAAAAAGTCTTAAAGGTCTTTTTATAAATAGTAAGCTGAAGTTTTATGTAATGGCTAAGGGATTACTTATGTGAATTCTTAAAGCATAGGTATGACCGTTTTAAAGCTTGTTGATTTAATGAGCTTTTAGAAGATTTTTTGCTTTAGGCTTTGGATAAGCTTTTGTTTTTAAATCCCGCATTGTTTAATTTTTTTAAAAAGTGGCGTAATAATCAATATGTGGTTTACTACTAATAAACTTGTAGTACATTAAATCCATTTTATTAATATAAAAAAGGCGGTATAGCTATTTTAAAATGTATGAAAAAGAGTTTTTAAACTTGTTGGCTTTTTTGATCTTTTAATATTAATTGATAGACCATTTGTTATTAAATTGTTTAACAGTAATTAAGAAGTTTATAAGCCTTTAAGACCTCTTAATATTGGTAATTTTATATAATTTGGCCTTTTAAAGGAGGGTTTAATATACTATGATCTATTTAATTAAACTAATCTTTTCTTTTTTTATTTAAATAAATAAAACGATGTATTCTCGTTTAATATTAGTTTATAAGGTTTAATTTGTTTATTAAAGTATAAAGCGGAGAGAACGGATAAACGCTTAAATGTTTATACGCTATTTTGAGATAAGCTGTGATATGGCAATATTGAAGTACTTATATGCCATAATTTTTTAAATTTACTTATAAAGTTTAAAGTACGTAATCGTTTAGGGTTGCTAAATTACGTAATTTGATCTTCACTTTTTTTCCTTGTTTTTGGCATTAAAAGTGCATGATTCCGGCTTATACAAAATCGCCATGACTAAGGCTTTTGGGATTATAAAAGTAAAAGAATCTGAAGTTAATTAATTGGTTTTGCTTCTACTTAATGTAATAATAATAATCTTGCTTTAAGTGTTGTTTATTAATAAGGCTAAAAGATTTAAGTAAGCTTTTATTGCCGTAACCCAAATAATAAGGTTTGCGTTGTATTAAGCTTGCGCAATTTGAAAGTTGATTTATAATTAAGCAATTTTTATTGTTGTGATTTGCTTAGTGCTTTTAAAAGTAAAATTGAGGATTTCTGCAAAAGTGTAAGCATTTGTTGCATTAAAGTTAATTAAAGGCCATAATCTAAGGATGTTTACGCTAAAAGTAAAATAAGTATATTAATTAACTTATTATTTGGGTTTTTTATAAATGGTATTTATATTCAGCATTTTAATACTGCTATTATTTATAAATATGTTTAAGTAATCAAACAATTGTTAAATAAGGGAACTAAAAAATTAAAAATGAAGAAAGATTGTAGAAATGATAAGTAAAAGACTTAAATAAAGTCCAAATTTGTATATATATTAAATAATGATAATAGTTTGTGGCTCTTAATTATAATACGGAAAGTGGAGCAAGTCTTTTTAAGTATAAGAAATCTTTATGATTATTAGAAGTGAGAAGTGTGTGAGTGTATTTAATGGATTGAATTGAGCGTTATCCTTTTTAAAATAAGACTATAAGCTGAAGATATATATATGAAATGCTTATGCAAGCATATACTAGACCTCATTAAATATGCTAACATAACAATGGAGCTTGTTGCGCAACAGCGATTAAGGCAATAAACAATATAACTAAACTTAATGAGTTAATTCCTACACTACTCGTCTTTAAAGCCTACCCTAAAATAACGGAATTAAACCTTCTTAATCTATTTATTAAGTAACGCGCCACTATTATTAAAAAGGTAATAAAAGAAATAAAACAGATCTATGTGACCTGTAAAGTCAATAATACACTGGCAACTTAAAACGGCCCTAATACCACTTTAGTACATGACTTACACTTAAAAGATTAAGTCTTAATATAAAAGGAAAATAAAAAATAAAAAAGGTCATATAAATTCTTAAAAATAAATAACGAGTCTTATAAAATCGCCATAAATAATAATCAGATTTACACATTCTAATTAATATTTATACACCTATTTAAGACAAATACACTAGGCGTTAAACGTTAAAAAGAAAATTTATTAAAAGATTTTATAAAATTTACTTTTAATCCTAGATTATTAGTCGATAATATACCCAGATTAACTTTAAAACTATCTTAAATCACCGTTAAACTCCCATTTATACAACTTATTTAAGGATTATTAATAATTAATAATAGTTATAATATTGAAGTGTTTTTAACATAAAAAAGACAAGAAATTAAGAGCTTTTTATTAAACTTTAAAATAAAAGTAAAATTATTACTCTTAAAACACCATTCCAATAATCTCGTTAAATAAAATACAAGGCACTTATTAAAAGAGGGGTTTTTACACTTATTCAAAAGGACGACTTTAAAGTAAAAAGCTAACACATCTTTAAGTCTAAAATAATAAATAAAGTTAAAGGTAAAAAGACCTGAACGTTATATAAAAAGTCGAGACTTATAATCTAATGTTTTAATAATAAAAGTAAAAAGGAAATATTAACTTAATCTTTCATAATTTAATAAGTGAACTAACTATTATTCATTTTTTTAACATTTATAATTAAGTAATTAAAGAAGGTTTAAAACGGATCTAAATCACGTTTAATACTTCAGGATATTACTTAGACTTATATTTAAACATAAATAAGACTCTTTTAAGACATCTTTACATGGCTTCCCTAAAAGATCATAAACGAATTCCTTCTTAATACAGTGTTTATAATATTATTATTATTACATAATATTCTAGAATTAAGAAATCACTAGTTTAATACTTATTATAAGTATTATATTAAAAGGTTATAAATAAAGACTTCCACGTATAATCCTTATTTGTTAATTAAGATTAAAGATAATCAAGAATTTAAAATAGTTAAAATATAAACGGATAATACTTTGATTTTAAGAAATAACGACTTCTTAATTAAAGAATAAACGGAAATTATGAATATGAACTTTTTAATAAAGCCGATTTAAATCTTAAACGCCTTTAAATCCCTTATATTCAATGATTATATTATTATAAAAGGAAACAATCTTTATATATCTTAAAAAGGACAAAGGGCTAAAATCGAGTTAATTAATATTAGAAAAAATAATTATAAAAAGGCTTATATAAAATAACACACTCATAAAGCCTATATCGCTATGATTTGTCAATTAAAAGCCACATTTGATTTTTCAGTGACAACTTAACATTAAGATCCTACAATAAATAACGTTAAAGCCTTAAATCTATTTCTTTAATGACAAATGAATAATTTAAAGAAAAATTTACGGTATGTTCCCGTAGACTTATATTCAATAAAGATTTACGTCTTCGTTAATGGTTCTTTTATTAATAACAAAAATCTTCGTTTTTAAATTAGTTTTGTAATAACAATTAAAACTGAATTAAAGGGGGATATAGAGTTTACCCTTAATGGTAATATCATCTATATTAATTTTATTAAGCGTAAAAGAGTTACTTACGTAATACTCGTTTTAGAGTTATATGCTATAATTACTAGCGTTAATATATGAATCGCTATGACAATTACTATTAATATAATGACTAATAAGCTCGATCTTCCAAGGCTTCTTACTGTTGTTTATATAAACTTTCTCTTATTATATAAATATATCATTAAACTTAATACTATAAAAGAAAATCGTTTAATAATTAATACAATAGCAATTCATTAGTCATATAAGGGCAAAAAATTCACAGAAATACAATAAATCAATAGTACTCGTAACTTTATTAATGTTATAATAAAAGCCACTTTAAACAAGGCTCTTTAAGATTTTATTAATATTAATACACTTACTATTAAAATAAAGGGATAAGTTCAGAGACTTATTAGAGCTAATTTAAATTAATAATAAAAGAGTTTATAAAATCATCACCTTTCTTTTTATATGTACTTTCTTTAAGATGTGTTGCTTATTTTATTTACTTATTTTATTTCACTTGTTTATATGTTATAATTATTTAATTTACAAAGACAGAAGACAGCTTAGATTCACATTTATTTACCCTTTAATTTAAAGTATTAACGGGTGGCTTTATAACAACACTCCGTTAAAGACTTAACTATTGGTTTTATTATAAAAGGTTACTCTTATATAAAGCTTTAAGGAAAACATTATTATAAAGAACTTATTATAAAGCTAATTTAAAACAAGGCTTACTCTTTAACCCTTATATTATATAAGCCATCTATAAACAACTTTAGACCTTTTTCTTGTTTTTTTGTTATCAATGCACCACAACGGAAGCGTTTATTATTAAGTCTTACTTTAATAAAAGCCTTACGCTTATTATAAGCCTTTATAGCCCCGGTATAAACATTAAATATTATCTCGTTAATGTAATTTAAAGTCACCGCTATTTTTTTTAACTTAAACGCTTAAGTCTTATATATGGACCGGTTATTAATTAAAATTAGACATTATATTAAGAAGGGTTAAATATTAACTAAGTATTAATAAACTAACCAAATCCGACCCAAAAGGCCCGAGTCTCCTTTAATAAGACAAACGCTAACTAGTCTTTTGTCTTTACTGCCTTTACTAAAGTAATTAATAATATAACGGCAATTAACTTTACAGCGGTAAAGAAGTCCACGAAAACAAATGATACGGCGTTAACTATAAGAATATAGACTCGCTTATACTATAGACTCACTTATACTCGCTTATACTCGCTTATACTCGCTTATACCTAAGGCCCTAAGACCCCTTAAGAGCTAAGGTCCTTTAGAGGCTCCTAAGGCCCCTTAAAGGCTCCTAGGTGTTACGGTCCGATATTTACTCGGTGTAAATACAAAAGGCTACTATTGATTTCTGATGATCAAGAAATAAGTGTATTACGTATTAGGTAAGATAGTTATTAATAAGGTTAAGATTATTATTTGAAGTTAAGCATGAAGCTCTTATTTAATAGCAGATGTGCTGGTTTTATATAAAACTTTTTTTTTTAGATCCCCTTAAAGCCCTAAGCTTTAAGGCTTTTAAAGCTTTAGATTTTAAAGCTCTAAAAGATTCAATTATTATATAACCTTTGTCCTATAATGTTTTTTAGTTTTGGCTTTTTTATGCAATAAAAATTGCTAAGTCTTAAAGCCAAAACACGCGTAATATCCTTATTAAATATATTTATAACATTATTTCCCTTTTAACTTAATATGATTCTTATACTTAAATATTGACGTGCGCGATAAGACTCAGGCTTTGCGAGCACTTGAATTAATAGAATGTGTTTATTAATTGAGTAAAATTTAAGTAAAGAGTGTGAAAGGGGGAAGTGCTTTTTTAAGGCGGTATATAGTGGTAGAACCTTATTTAAAAAGTGTGCAGTGCTAAGAGAGTAGTTTAGGCGAATTATAGCTGTGCTTATACAATACACCCTTTAGTTAAACAACAATGGGAGTTGTTTTTATTATAGTTAGTTGTTAAGTGAGTTGTTAGAAATAATAAAAATCAAGTAAACAATTATGTTATATAAATAAAGAGTCGTTCTTTTTTATTTATAAACCTTAAGCTTTTAATAAAAGAACGATTTTCGATTTACTTTTGATTTATACTAATTATAACTAATTAAATAAATAAACAACTAAATCAATTGTTCTTTTTGTAAAGATAGGTATTGAACTTCATTAATTTGCTTATAAAAGCATTACTTTTTCTTTTATAAGTTCGATTTGAGGAATGTGAAACTTATTTAAATAATTAATTAATTGTTTATAAGCCAAGAGACCTTTGGTTAAAGCCTTAAGTAAGCGAGCTGTTTGTAACGGTCCGATATTTACTTGGTGTAAATACAGAAGGCTGCGGTTGATTTTTGATGATCGAGAAGTAGGTGTATTACGTATGGGGTAAGATAGTTATTAATATGATTAAGAATACTATTTGAAATTGAGCACAAAGCTCTTATTTAATAGCAAACGTGCCAGTTTTATATAAAACCTTTGTTTTTTGTGAATTACCATGCCCCAAAATGATTGCATCACAATTTCCCTAAATTATTGTAATCTTTAGTGATCCCGTATTTATTATGTAACCCGTGGTCCCGTGTTTTATACTTATAAGATCCCTTATTTTGGCTTCTTTGTGTGGCAGGGCCATTAAGCCTTAGGGCCAAGACAATCGTAATTACTTATATTGTAGCGTAATTGTAATATTATCCTTTTTTTAGCCTAGCGTGCCTTTATGCTTAAGTATGCCTAAAAAAATATTAATAATGATTTACGGTTATTTCCCTTTTTTATTATATTTTCCTAGCGTAATATTAAATTTAAACGTATTGCTTTAGCCTTAAAAATTAAAAAAACCAATAAAAAAATGTTTCCTTATGAATTTTATATGCAAAATCGTTATTGCTATATTATTATGGGGCTTAAAGCTGTTCGCTATTTTTAATGCGCCTATTATGGCCATACTAAATGTAATTTTATTAAAAAACTTTTTATTATGGCTTTTTAGGCTTTTATTAATAAGCAGCAATAGCGCTTAAAAGAGAAAAAGGAAAAAGCTATGGCAAAGATTTTTTGTTTTAAGAAGTAATAGCGCTTTTTAAATAAAAAAAAAGAAAATAAAAAAATCTGGTTTTAAGATTTTAAATAAATTAAATTAAAAGAAATTTAAGAAAAAGGCAAAGCTTGCTTGGCTAAAGGCCAGCGCCGCAAGCTTATTAAAGGCTTTTGCTTTTTTGAAATCCCTTGCCATTGATTTTGCAGCTTTTAAAGGGCTGCTTAACTTGTTTTGGGAAGGCCTAGGTTTTGCTAATAAAAGTTTTGGAGTAGCTTAAGGCAATAAAGGTTAAATTTAGGTTCTTAAATGTTTTTCAATTATAAGTACTTTTTTTATTTAATCAAATATTTGGCTTTGCCGTAAAAGTTTTAATAATCAAAAATAATTTCTACTTCGTATTTAGCGTTTGGATTAATTGATTATATTTTAATAATAGGAGCAAGTGATGCTTTTGATGATGCTAATTTAAAAAGGGATATATAAAATATTGAATAAATGTTTATTGTTTTAAAAAGCGCTAATTAATAATTAATTAATTTTTTGACTTTTGCAATTTTAAATGGCCTTAGCTTTTTATAATCCAATTTATAATTTGATTATTTTATTGCAATATTTTTTTGAATTAAATAAATTTTATTCCCCTTTTTAAGCATTAATCTTATGCTATGCTTTTTATTATAATAAATCGCTAATCTTTATGCTATAAATAAAATATTAGCTAATAATTCCTTATGCAATTGCTTTAGCTTATCTTCCTGCAGCATAGCTTTTTGCGCAATTCCTTAATTCGCAATTGATATATTATATGCCATTGAATTATATTCATAATTTGCGTAAAATGGCAATATTTTAATGATTTCTTAATCCGCGCTATTATATGCAAATTAAGCAAATGAAAATAATTAAACCCAATTATCCTATTTGTAATTTATATAGCATTAAAAATAAATTTTCATTATTTAATTGATTTGTTTTATTTATGCATTTATTTAAAGGTAAAAGGCTATTAATATTTTTTATTTTATTCCTAAAAGTGCAATCAAAGTTTTTCAAAACTTTAAGATAAAAAGCTTATTTTTATTTAAGATCATTTTGTTTAATATTCCATAATTTGCAAAAATTGTTTAAAAAAATATTTGCGCCATTTATAATGCGCTTTAGGTTTCTAATACCAATACCATATACGCGTATTTAATAAACCTATCCATAATTACATAAATCAAATTGTATTCGATTTTTATAATTGGGTTTTTTAAAAGTGGTAATTTAATCACAAAGTCCAAAGCAATTAACTTTCATAAGCGCAATAATATAGCTAGCAATTTCATAAGCCCATATAAAGCATAATATAATATCTTATTTCAAATGCATATATTGCATAATAATACCATATTTTTAATTACCTTTTTTATGCCTAAAAAATAATATTCCCTAAAAAGCCTCAACAACATTTTGGCAACTTCCTAATGTTCATAAGCCGGCAGCCCATGCTGTTTTTTAATGAAGTCCGTTTTATCCCGCGTTAAAACATAAACCCGTTTTTAATATAAAAAAGCCTTAATAATAATAAAAAAGAAATTTTTACTTAATTATCTTTTTTGCTTAATTATTATTAAATTATAATTATAATTCTTTCAAATTTTTTTAAAAAGGCGGCTTATTGCTACCAATTATTTATGATTAATTATTAGCAAATCGCCATTTTGCTTAAGTATAATATATAACTCATGCGTTTTATTTGCAAAATATTCTGGTTTCCTGCTAAGGGCATTGGCCTTAGCGTTTTCCGTTCCCTTAATATAAAAAATTCAAAGTTTTACGATAAAAAGTGTTTTATATCATTAAACCTAGCATTAATTTAATTTTTTAATAATAATAAAATAAATAAGATTCTTATGATTTATTAGGATTTATATTTTATAGGCAGCGCCTTTAAAATAAACCCTTCATTTGCGTACTGCATCCACAATTGCCAGCAATTCCTTGTTATATATGTCATAATTAAGTTCTGCTAATAATAATTTCCGCGAATAATAAGCGATTAATTGCTATCTCCCATTCTTGCCCAATTGGCTAAATATGGCGCCAATAGCATAATCCAAAAAATTTATTTTTATGCGTATTTTATTATTAAATATAAAGAATATAAGAACAGGCTTTTAAATAAACATTTTTTTAAAAGCTTTAAAAGCCGCCCCGGCTTCCTCCGTCTACATATATTCCTTGTCTTTGTGGGTTAACTCCGTAAATACCCTAGCAATTCCTAAATAATCTTTAATAAATCGTTTATAAAAATTGGCGAATCCAAGAAAAAATTGTAATTTTTTAATATTAATAGGTTTAGTTTAATTAACAATTGCTTAAATCTTTTTAGGATTTATAGCTAATTTAATAATGATAATCACATAGCCTAAAAAAACAACCTCTTTTAGATAAAAATTGCACTTCTTTGGTTTAAAAAGCATAAAAGCAATTTCCAATCTTTTAAAAATCGCCATTATGTTTTTTATATGCTATTCCTTATTTTTAAAATAAATCAAAATATTGTTTAAATAGCAAATGCATATTATGTTTAAATATGGCCGCAAAACATTATTAATCAAATATTAAAATATAGCCGGTGCATTGATTAAGCCAAATGGCATAATCGTATATTTGTAATAATTAAAACAAATGCGAAATGCTATTTTTTCCTTTTTACTTTTAGCTATCCTAATAAGATTATATGCGCTTTTTAAATTAAATTAAGTAAAGATTTTGGCCCCCGCAAGCCTGTTTTGCAATTCCTTAGCCAATAATAATGTATAATAATCCTTTTTTATAATATTGTTTAATTAATAATAATTAATGCATATTCATTATCCGCCGTCCTTCTTTTTTACAAAAAGAACATTATTCCCTTATGGGAATTTGGATTCCTTAATAAACCCCTTTGCTAAATGTTTATTAATATAATTCTTAATTGTTATTAAGTCTATTGCCAAATATTTTTTAAGTAGCTGGAATATTGGCTTAATACCCTTTTTTAACTTAATCCAATAATCGTAGTCCTAATATTTAAGCAAGGCCTCAATGCCTTATTCTTCCTTAAATAATGCCACAAACTTATAATATGCTAATAATATATTTTTTATTAATAAACCTTTATTTTAATATTTAATTTATTCCTTAAAAGTGGCGCAAACTTTTTAAATAATCAATGTTCCTGCTTTGTTTTAATAGCAATTTTTGCAATAATTAAATATCAATTATCTTTTAATTTAATTAATCTTTAAATTATGCTTTTTTATTTAGGAAAATCTAAAAATGATACTATGCATCCTAATTCAAATAACATCAAATTGAATTCTTTTAAAGTAGCCGGCAATACCTATATGCAAAATCTAAATTCGCATATTTATTATCCCATTAGCGGCAGCGTTCCCATTAGCAAATATCAATTAATACCTTTTTTCCCTTATTTTAATTAATAGCAAATGCTTAAACATAATAATAAAAAATATAAAATTCCCTTATGCTTCAAAGTCTATTATGGCCTTAAAAATTATTCCTTTAATTTTTGCTTTCATAATCAAATGGCGATTTCTTATTGCCGCTAATTGGCATATAAAAAAATCCTTTTAATAAAAATCTTTTATTAAAATATTTCTTCAAACCCAATGATTTGATTTTGTAGCCATAATTATAAATAGCTAATTTGTTTTTAAAATCTAAGCTAATAAGGTAAAGCGTTCTTAATATATTTAGATGTTATTGGTTATATTAAACCAAAAGCGCCATTAGCTGCCCTTTAACACAATTTCCTAAAATTCTCTTTTCTTTAGCTTTTTCTAATTTTCAAAAATAGGCAATAATTCTTAAGAAATAATTTGCATATAAATTTAAAAACAGCCGCTGCCATACTTAACCTGCTTTCATTCAATATGTTTATAATCCTAATAAATTATTTAATACTTTTTGCCTTATTATAATCCCCTTATAAAAATCAGCCCTAATTTCTTATAAATAACCTTTGTGATCTTGTTGATTTAATATCAAAAATTCAAGGCCTAAAAATATAAATTCTTTTTTTGCTAAATGACTTCCCAAACCTCGCTTTGCAATAGCTCAAAGAATGGTGGCTAATATGGCTTTAGGTTTAAGACCTAATAAAGCTTCTTATTTCTTTTTTTATTATTATTTTATATTATGCTATTGTCGTTTTTCACTTAGGCGTGAATTCCGTTATCCTCAAATTTGTTAATGATCATATATTAAAAGCTCAAGGCGTTAAGCTGCTTAATAGGGCATAAAAGCATAAGGATATTAATAATATTATAAGCATCTTATCCTATTGCATTAATTTGCTTTTTTTTTAATCATAATTTTCTTTGGCGGTAAAAGCTGGCCATATGGCCCAAGAGACCATATTCAAAGCATAGCTTATTCCGTTGTTGCTTGTTCATAACTTTCTTAAAAAGCCCGCCGTTATGTAGCTTTTTTTTGACTTGCTTTTAAAAGATAATGTTTAGCTTTATTTCCCTAAAATAAAAAGGCTTTTGGGGCTTATTATGCTTTTGATGGAAATACTGCCCCTTTTGCTTAAAGCCCTGCTTATAAGCTTAATTATCAATTTTGATTGCAAGCTTAATTAATTCCTAAAAGTTGTTAGGTCATTTAAAATAAGCAATTTCGTTTTTTATATTGTTTTTTAATTCTTTATAATAGCGGTCTTTTAAAGCGTTTTCCCCTTATTTGGTTTGTTTAGCGTATTGCTGAAATTTTGCCATATAATTTGCGCAAAACCCGATTTGCTAAAGCTTTTGTATATTGCGCATTGCTGTATGTGTTATGTTAATATTGTTAAAAATCCGGATTATAAATTTTTTTAAGCTCCAAAGGGACAAAAATATTTTTTAAATAGCTTTGAAAGCATTGGTTATTATGCTTTTTGCTAAATTTTTAATGGCCATATAATCCTCAAAAAACGGTTTCATCCAATCCCAGGCTGCTTCTTTAAATAAAATAATAACTCATAAAACCTTCTCAATTTCAAAAATAAACCATCTTATGTGAAATCCGATGTATATATTAATTTGAATTATTCAATATTAATACTTGTTGCGATTGCCGCTAAAAATCTCCGAAATAAGGACCTTAATGTCCTTATTAATATTGCCTAAGATAATGATAACAACATCTTTATTAAATAAAAATTTCTTAATAAATATAGTATACATGAATTGGTATTTTTAATGAGAAGGTGCTTAAAATGTAATAATTCAATATTTACTTAATATAAATACAAAAGGCTGCGGTTGATTTTTAATAATCAAAAAGTAGGTATATTATATATGGGATAAGATAATTATTAATATGATTAAGAATATTATTTGAAATTAAGCACAAAGCTCTTATTTAATAGCAAATGTGCTAGTTTTATATAAAACCTTTGTTTTCCATAAATCACTATGCCCTAAAATAATTGCATTATAATTTTCCTAGGTTATTATAATCCCTAATAATCCCGTATTTATCATGTGACCCGTGGTCCCATGTCCTATACCTATAAAATCCCCTATCTTGGCTTTTCTATATGGCAAGGCCACCAAGCCTCAGGGCCAAAACAACCGTGATCACCTACACCGCAGCGTGATCGTAACACTGTTTGGGTTACTTTTACTAATTAGGTTTAAAAGGAGAAAGTTATTGGTGAGGAAAGATCGGTCTTTTGCCAGGGTTATATAAAAGGAGTAATTTAAAATAAGGGTATAGGCCTTTGTTACGACGTTATAGGTAGTTCGCGTTGTTTTAACTGCGTTAGTAATAATTATACTTATTGCCCCCTTTTCTTTAGTGTTTTGGCTGTGTTCTTGGAATATCGGGATGTTTTCAGTAGTAAAAGCTCTTCTTTTAAAGTAAGTTTATTTAATTTAAAACAATTGAATATATTAATTTATATAAGAGTTGACTGAGCTCAGAAGCGTTTATTTAATAATAAAAAAGATAAGTGGTATTGTCCTTGTTACTTCTGTAGCTCGTGTTGTTTGGGTTGTTTTTGGTGTTAGTGTTAATGGCCCTTTTTGTTATTATAGCCTTAGCTAGGTTATTAATGGTAAGTTGTTTTTTCTATTAAAATATTTTAAATTTATTTTTTAAAACGTAACTAATTAGTTGTTTTTATATATAAATAAAGAGACTTAAGATAGAGAGGAATATAACAAGGGTATAGAAAAAGAAGAAGAATAATAATCCAATCCGTTTATTAGCCTTTGGGTTAAGATAAGAGAGATTATTGCCGGTTTATTTGTCTTTAAGTGTAGTTTAAAAACAACTAATGGCTTTGTTAGTCTTTTTAGTGCCCTTTTGAGTGGTAGAATCCAGGTACGCCCTCTTTTAGAAGAGAAAGCTGCTGTTATAGAGTAATAAATTATTAAGATTATTGAAATAATTGCTAATTTTCTTAGTGATTTTGTTTAGGTTGTTTTAGGCTTTTTAGTTAATTGAATTGTTTTTTTTAAGGCTGAAGAACCTTTTTCGTTATTTTAAAGTCTTTCTTTGTTATTATAGTTTACGTTGTGTTTGTTTTTTTAAAATAAAATAATCTTGAGAATAATTGTGAATATTATAGTAATATAAATAATTTAAAATCAAAAGTTCTTTAAAAGAAATAATAAAAAATATAAGAAATATTATAAATAAAAGAATAAAGAGTATAAAAAGAAAGCTGTTTAAAAACGAGCTTTTTTAGAAAATTACTCTAATTAAGCCTATATATTTATTAAGTTAATGAAAATAATAAAATCTTCGAATTTTTGTTGGCTTAGGTTTTTAGTAAATCTATTTATAAGTATAAAGCCTATGGGTAAATACTTTACTGAAAAACTACCCTTTTAATATTTTTGACATAATTATATATTTTGAATATTAATATAATAGAGTTTAGTTAAAATACGCTCGTTTTCTTTGATAATTAGTCGAATTGTTTGAATATTGTCGTAGAAGATTGTCTAAACTATTCTTATGTTTAGGCGTAATTCTAAAAAGAATCGTTAAAGTGCTATAACTTTTTTTATTATACGTTTAACCTTAAAAAGCTTTATTTGAGTAGTTAAAATAATGACTATATTTTAACGAGTTGTTTTTTATAAAATCAAACCATTAAAGAACATAATAATATACCTTTAAAAAAAGCGTTTAGTTTCGAGATTATTATTAAAGGAAATATCTAAGGCTATGATTAAGTAAGAAACACGTATTTAGTAAGTATAAACTATTGCCAAAAATCGGGGTTTAAAAAGATATCGAATTGTTTAATTAATAACGATGAGATATTCCTTTAAAAAATTAATTAAAAAATGAAAAAGCTTTAAAACTGCAAAAGTAACGTCTGTATATAATATAATTATAATATAAAGCACTGAACTAACTTTTTCTTAATATTCTTTGACTTTTTTAAGGGTTGTTTTCTTAGGATTTTTAATAAATTCCATATAAAATAATAGAGTACTTGAGTAACTCTTATTAACGAATTTAAAACGTAGAACAACTTTTTAAATATAATTGTTATATATTAAAGAGACAGTTTTAATTTGTTAATCTTTAATAATTCGAATCTTTAAAAACCATACTGTTTTTTGTCTTTTAGTGAGTTTATATACCGAATTTAAACTATTTATTATTAGTTATGCTTTTAGAATTATTAAAGCGTAATATAATATTTAGATATTATTAATATAAAACATTATAAATATTATGCGTTGTTTATTTATAAACATATAAGGCTTTTTTTATAAAGAAGCAATTTGAGAGTTTAAAAAGTTATTATAAAATTGCCGTACTATAATATTAAGGAGTCTTTGAGTCTATAAAAAACGCGTTTGACTTTTACTAATATTCTGTCTTATTTAAAGCCATCAGGAAGATAATAGTATATACGAATAACTAAATCATATTTTTTTATATTAATAAATACATTAATAACGTCGAACTGTTTTATTTCTAAATCAAATTAAGCTATTATAATTATAACGGTTTTAAATAAACAAATAACTAAAGTTACGGTATATATTAACAAAATAAAGGTTTTAAACTATAAGTCCTCTTTAATTATTATTCAAAAATAACATTTGGTTAAATAACTGTTAAAATTTATTTTATAAATAAAAACCCACTTTAAAAAAATCGATTATTTAAAAGCGTAATTGTGTTTTATTACCCTTTAACAATTATATAACTCTAGATTAATGATTTTTATAATAACTCTGGCTTTAAAGTATTCTTTAAAAGAATAATATTAAAAAAAATTCTAATTTAATAATACCTTTAGAAATTATAATTAATGAATTTTAAGAAGAATAACTAGTTGTTGAATTTCGATATTATTAAAAATAAACGTTATAATTATAATATAAACTATTCTCAAATCTTTTCTGTTATTATACACTTCTTTTTAACTAAGCCAAAAGGTAACTAAAAAGTCTTCGAAATACTCGCGGTTATTTATTAGGTTTAATATGCCTTTTAATAACTTTTTCATTATAGTAAAATATATATTATAATTCGGTTATATTAATTGTCTTATAACTTTAGTCTTTTGACTTTTATTATTTAATTTTAAAAGTACTTTCTTTTTTTTTTATGGGTTCGGGTAACTTTTGATTTTAATTTTCTATTAAAAATAACAAAAGTTGTTTTATCCGTGGCTTAGTATTATAAAGATCATTGTATTTAGAAGGCTCTTTAGCCTTAGTTGTTTAAAGTAGAGCTTTTATAAGTTTAAGTTTAATACTTTCAAATGTTTTTTATTGTTTTTTAAGACTTTGTTTTAAGTCGTGTAGCTTTTAAACTTATAAAACAACTTGTGGAATCGATTTACGCTTTATATTTATATTAAGTCTTTTAGGATTTATTATATTATATAAAACACTTCTTTTAATTACGCTTAGTACTATTAACTGTTTTAATGTGTCGATACTCTATAAGACTTAATTAGGGTACTCGTGAATTAGAAATTTAATACTCCTTTATATTTTTACCCCTAAGTTCTTATTAATGGATATTAAGTCAATTAAGGGTTTAACTAAAGGTTCAGTATTTAAGTTTATTAATTTAAGGGGAGATTATTCTACCTTTAAAGTTATAAACTCAGATTTAACTAAAGGCGTTATTATTACTCCTGAGTTAATAAGTTCTTTGACTTTTATAGTTTCTAAAGCTTTATTTAATTGTTTTTATTTAAAAAAACACTAACATTTAATTATAATATATTGTCAGCATTTAGGCGATTTATTAATATATATTTAGTGTTTTAAGCCCTTATTTTGTCTTTTTAAAATAACTCGGCTATTTTTTAAAGTCTTGTGCACAATTAGCCGGCCGTTTTTTCGATATTAAAAAAAGTAAAGAATAAGGTTTTATTAAAAGTGACGTTTTTTGTAACTATTATATGTTATAATTAAAGCACTTAGATTTTGTATATATTGGATGAGACGTAACTAATCAAATATTTGATGTACGCTCTTGGGTTGACTTTAAAAGTTCTCTTTTTATAAAACGCTTTTCGATTTTTTAACAATAAGTATATATACAACTTATATATATAAATCTTACTTTAGTTAAGTTGTAAATCAGTAGTGAGTTTAATAAATAACTTCGGGTTATATTATTTAAAGTATTATTTAAACTAAAAGTAAAACACTTCGTTTAGACTTTTAAATGCTTTTCGTATTAAAGGACTTATATTATAAAGGTATATTATTATGAGAACGATTTTAGGCTATAATACCTTAAAGAAATTAGTAGTAAGGCGTATTTTGATTGTTTTTTTAATAATTTCTTTATTTATTTGTTTTGTTTTCCCATTTAATTCGTAGGTATATAATAGCATGAGTTTTAAGTCAATACTGCTTTTGTAAGTCCATTTTTCGAATTGAATTGTTTTATTTAGTCTAATAACTGAGGTTTTATTATTTTAGCGAATTTTATAAATAAAGAAGTTAAATTACTATTTTATTTATTATTTAAAAGGTTAAAAAGTAGTTAATACTACATTTAATCTTTTGCTTTTGAATATAAAGCCATAGAAAACTCTTATGAATTTGTCTTTGATTAAAAGGAGTTAGTTGTTTTTATTAAACCTGGGAAAATAATCGAATAAATCTTAGGTAATTTAATAGAAAAGTCAGGTAATTTTCTTTTTAGATAATCGCCAATTAATATTTTAATATATTATTATTAGAATATATTATTTGTATTTTACTTTTATAAGGCCTAGAATTTTAATATTATAAGTATTTTTTACTAATACTTATAATGTTTTTTTCTTTAAGTGCCTTATACGAAGGTGCTATAGTTGTGTTGTGTTTTGTCAAGGTCTTAAATAGCGCTTATTTGACTGAAAACCTTGTCGAATGTTTTTTATTATTGTTAGAAATATTAAAAGTCCAAAATTAGGGCGTTTTAATATATTAAGAACAATTGATGGGGTAAAAGAGTAGTTGTCAAGTTTATATTCAAAAAAGGCTAAGTTTATGTGGCGTTTTAAGTTTTTAATAACCACGTTATTTTTTACTGATTTATAGCATAGAGTATAATCTAAACTATTATATTAGATTCTTTCTTTTAATAAACGAGTTTTTAAAATAATACTGACATTAAAACCCTTAATAACAGTAACGTCAATAAGCTTTAAGTCTACTATATTTGGCCTATTTTTTCTGTTAAAAGCACTTGACATTAAGCGAATACCTCGTCCTTTTATTAGTAGGCTTAAAATATTAGCTTTAATAGCATCGTTAACAGTTGCTTTTATAAAAGAGCCAAGGACTAAAAGATTAATTGAGTTTACTAAATGAACTACGGTTTTATTATTAACTAAAGTGTTCCTGGAGAATAAGTAATAATTAAAGTCTTATATAATATATACTTTAGTTGTTTTTATTATAGAGTTAAATAATGAAAAGCTGATTATTATAAAGACTATTTTTTTAAGATATATTAATGCTAAAGGTTTTAATGATTAAATTGTTTTAGTATTATTAATTAAAGGGGGGTAATTAAAAAGGCGGTTGTTAAAAAAGCCTATGATTTGTTAAATAAAGAGTATCTTTTAGCCACGTTTATTTGTTTTATTTTAAAGTTTAGTGAAAATAATGGCTAGTTTTGAGTATGTTTTTTTAATTTTTTCGGTTAAAGGTAAGTTGTGTAACTTGTTTTTAGTAGAATTATTAAAAGAATAATATAGTTGGAAACATTTTAGTGGCTTATGTTAATAAGAACTTATTATATAGGTGTAGTCTTTGAAAAAGTTACTTGATTTAAAAGGGCGAAAACGAAAAGAAAAAAAGGACTTATTATTATTATTAAAAACATTTAGTTTATCATTAAGAATAATAATTAAATATAATCTAGTGGGTTTTTCAAAAGACAATTTAAGTTATGATTGTTTAATTAGAGCTGTAAACATTGTATTATATTGGACTAGAGTGATTAAGTGAGGTTTCCTTAGGGTAATGTTTTTTTAAAGTTCAACGGACTTATATTACACCTACTAAGGAATTAATTGAACCTTTACTATTTTTAAGAAAGTGTGAATTATTAAATCCCTTATTATAAAATCCAAATTATAAAAAAGCGCTTTTTAATAAATACATTTTTATTCTTAAATTTAAATAATAAGCTTAAGTCATTAATAGGTTATTTTATAAAACACTATGGTATAGTTCTCTTTAATTCAAGTCAAAACACTTAATATTAAAAGAGTGTAGTTTTATTAGAGGGTTTGTATTAGTTATTGAATAGTCCAGTTATATCCGTAGGTGTTTTTGTTTTTTAAGGAGACAATGTTATAAACGTTACTATTAATGTGTTCTTAAACCTACTTTATAGCGGCCTTATAATTCTTTGCTTTTTTGTTTTAAAAGGGTATAAGTATTAAGTACTTTGTTAAAAATAGCTTAAACCTAGCCACGACTTTTTCTAAGGTTATTATTTTATAATTCGTTTTATTAGGTTTTACTCTTTTAGCCTCAGGGTTTTTGATATTTCTTTCTTAAACAACCTAAGCCTTAATTATTACTTTAGTTTTTCGTATATCGTTAATTTTATATTCGACAGTAAAGAGTGTTAGAGCAGTTGGTTCTGTATTTAGTGGGTTTACTGAGTTGGCAATATCTAGATTAAGCTTTGTCTAAACTTTATTTAAACAACAAAAGTCCTCATAAGTTTAAAATTATATAAGCCAAGTGTACTTATCATAAGTAAGTAATAGTTCTTTAGTTGTGGATTTGTCATTTATTACAGAGAGGTTATTTTCGAAAACTTAAAGCGTGAGGGAAAATTCGAGGAATTCGAGGAATTAAAAGAAAAAAAAAGAATAAAGAATAATTGAAGGATTTAAATCCACAGCTTTTCTAGGCTTTTATATAAGTTATTAGAGTTAAAGAAGCGGTATATTGAAATAATGGTGAAAACTCTACAATAGGTAATTCGTAGAACCTCAAGAACTCCGAAAAACTCAAAAAGCTTTAATCTTATTAGCTGTGTATAATATAAAAGAATACTAACTTAATAGATTTGTCACAGGGCTCATAACTAAGGTGCATAATAAAACTCAGGCTTTACGAGCACTTGAATTAATAGAATGTGTTTATTGATTGAGTAAAATCTAAATAAAGAGTATGAAAAGGGGAAGTATTCCCCTAATGCAATATACAGTGGCAGAACCCTATCTAAAAAGTGTGCAGTGCCAAGAGAACAGTTTAGGCGAGCTGCAGCCGTGCCTGTACAACAAATATATTAAAGAAAATATCAATAATAACCTACAACCATTTTCTTCTTTTATTATACCCTTTAAAACTATTAAATATAAATAATATGTAACCTTTGCTAAAATAATTAATTTTTATAATTTTCCCACAATGCCTTATTTTAATTATATTTACTATTATTACAATTGCGTGATTTTAAATAAAAGGTTTTAGCGTTATAAGGAATATGTTTATTATAATATAAAATATAATGCCTTTTAAATTTTAATTAATGATTTTTAAAGCCTATAAATAAAAAAGAATTACCTAAAGTTTAAAAGGAATATGGCCTTTAAAGCAACTATGGCCAATTTTACTTACGTTCACAAATTTAAGCTTTATTAAGCGGAATTTTATAAAAGGAAAAGGGAAATGCTTTATTATAATCTAAATTTTTTGAATAAATTGAATATTACTAAAAAAAAGAAAAAGAAAACAAAGGCATAAAAGGCAAAAAAGGCAAAAAAGCAAAAGCAGCGTATTTTTTATTATTTTCTAATTTGGCAATATATTACCTAACCTTTTATACATTAGCAAGGCATTGCCAAATTTTGGGGATTTTTTTTTAAAAAAACCTAAATTTTATTAATAAAATCTTTAAAGTAACTCAAAGCAATAGAAATTAAATTTAAGTTTTTAGGTGATTTTTAATTATAAATACCCTTTTGTATTAAACGTAATTTAAATAACTATAAAAGCGCCAAATAGTACCGGAATTAATATTACGTTATCATTAATATAAAGATATAACGCCAAAACGGCCCTAAAACGAATCCGAGTATTAATTTAAGAAATAATTGACTTATTATTAATAACTTAAAGTTATTAATAAAGATGTTTTTAAGATTACTTCAACTTTTATATAAGATCAATAGATTTTCATATATTAACAGTATTTCATTATTATTAAAGAGAAGAAGAGTAAATTTTTAAAGAGCCCTCAGGGTATATATAAAATAAAGGGACAATAGGAAAATGTATAAGCCTGGTTTAAGTTATTAATAGACCTCGCTTAACTTACATATTATTAAATTCCAGCCCTAAATCAACAACTCCCTTAATACAATTAATATAAAACCGTTATAAATGGATTTTAGACCTCTTTTAGGCCTTTATTACGAGTTATTACATTTATTCTATTTTTTGGTATCTCTTAGTCTTTTTTTTAATAAATTTTAATTTTACGTCTTTTATGTCATTATTATTTTAGCTCTTTTTCCTTTATACATTATATATTATTATACTCTTTAACATACTGTCTTTATAAAACGTTTCTTTTTGGCTTATTAGAGTTTATATTACCCTTGCTTTTTTTTATTATATTAGAATTCTTCTTTGTTTTTTTAAAAGAAGTATTACTGGTGTTAATTTACAAAGGTTATATAATCTCATTATATTATATAAAGAGCGCCACTTAAATGATACCATAATAATTTTCAAAGGTTATGCCTTAACTATTAAGAGTAATAGATTTAACAGTTCTAAGGGATAATTAGAACTATAACAGAGTTATTACAGGGGTTATTCGAAGGAGTATATAGTAAAAGATCTCTCTTACTCTTTTAATAATAAACAGATTTTATTACCCATTTCATTAAAGACTATATTAACCACTTTACTTTAATATATCTTTACGTGATCCACCGGTTGTTACGGTTCACTCCACAGGCCACTTTATAGGCCACTTTAGAGGACAGGTTGTCAAGTGACAAAAGGGAAAACGGTATAACCCATAGCCTTAAGCGAGGGATAACCGCCGGATGAGTCAACCACTCTTAAGGAAGGATATATAAGGCCTTAACTCGTTATATAAGATGTACTCTGTTACTTCTCATCTTTTTTTTAATATTAAACATAGCCTTAAGTCTAAATATAAAAGAAGCTTCTTCTCTAGTGTCTTCTCCTAAAGTAGTGTTGTTTCTCGTATCACCCTGAGGTCAGCCGTAACACCGGTACGACACCGACAATAACATTAATATACTTTAACTTTCAACGCAAAGTTAGGTTATAACATTTATTAATAAATATTAATTTTATTTTTCCAATATTACTTAATATAATAAATGCTAAAAGGGAACGGCTTTAGCGAATTATATAAAATAAAACCTTTGTTAAAAATTCCCGGAACTTTTTTTTATAGGTATGTTATTTTATAAGGCCGCATTATATGTTTTAAAATAATTAATATTGCGTAAAATAAGAGGCTATTAATAAATGAAAATATTATTTTTAGAATTATTTTTGATAAAAGAAACCATTTTACTATTTGCCTTTTTTAGCTATTATTGCATGCGCTAATTAATAATCCCTTACCGCAAAGCTATTAAAAACTTTGGCCAATTAATAAGCATATAGAATTCCCGAATTCCCCTAAAGACAAATTTTCAAGGAACTCCCTTTACGCTAAAAGCTTGTTAATTACATGTGCAAAAAGTTTTAGTGGCCAATGGCCGCCAGCGGCGGCTTTTTACGCTTTTAACGCTTTTGGTTAAAAAGTTACATATTAAAAAAATTAAGGATAAAAGCCATACACTAAAAAAAATTCTACCCCAAAAGCGTTAAAATCGCCAAATTTTATTTGTAGCATTTATTTTAATAATAATAAATTTTTTTTTAAGGCTTTAAGTACTTAGGGTATCTAAGGGGTATACCATGGGAATATTGTAAAAACAACACAAAAACAAAAGAACTAGGTAGAACTGAGCTTCAAGTGCTAAGCCTAAGGTAAAGCACAAAAGTTAAATTCAAAGGTGAAAAAGTTTTCATTTTTCTAAATTATAAAAATATTAAAAGCTTTTATATTAATCATATAAATTATAATTTAAAATTTCTTGCCTAAGGCTCTAACATTATAAAAGGGTTAAAATAAAGCCTATTATATTTATCCCTATTAATAAAAATGATTAACCTAAATTATTAATAAGCAAACTAATTAAGGCCATATAAAAAAAAGGAAATATTATAAGGATATTTTTTTATAAAAAAAAGTAAAAGGAAAAAAAAAGAAAAAAAATTTAATACCATTAATGCTTTGTTATAAAAGGAAATTGTTTAGGTATTAAGAAAAGACTAAAAAATAAAATAAAATTCCTTAGCCTATTAATCATTAACTACCTATAATTTAAGATTACAACTTATTATTTGGCCTTTTTTGGCGTTTTGGCATTTGTAATTATTCCTTTTTTTACGGCTTTTCGTTTTTTTATTACTTTTATTAATAATTCATATTTGGCTTTCAAATTTTTTATAATAAATTAATTAAAGCTTTATTTAAAGCGAATAAGTCTAACAATTTAGCGACCGCTAAATAATTAAGTTTTTTTAAGTGGAGGTAATTTTGAGGAAATAATGGCTAAAGTTTTAATTAAGGCAATAAAAATTATAAAAGCAAGAAAAGCAATTTACTATAAACTAACACATATAAAAGTTCGCTTAATATTAATATAAATCTTTATTAATAACTATGGCTTTTAATTAAGTTTAAATAAAAAAATATTTTTACACAATGAAAAGGTGCTATTTAATACTTAATAACTTATAATAGTTTTTTTTTAAATTTAGGATTAAACTAATAAGTTAAATATAACAGGGCTTTAATTTTTATTATTTTTTTACTACTTTAGGAAATTTTATTTGGCTTATTTTATTATGCTTTTTTTAATTTAATGCATTACTTTAGCTAATAAAAGCATTTTATTAAAATTACTACTAATAAAATAAATTGCAAGTTCTAAAATATTATTAAATGCCATGTCTTAAGATTTTAAAGTACAAGGCATTAATAATTCAAGATTAAAAATAATTATGATATTTATATTTAAAGCCTAATTAAGTTTGTTTATATAAGCTATTCCAAAACTTTCAGCTTAACTTATAATGCCTTAAATAACTTATAAGGCGGGATTAAGGGTGGAAATGTTCTCATATTTTTTCGGTGTTTTGTCATTTATAAAATCCTTTAATTTAATATCACGCCCGCTTTTCTTAACTTTTTTCTTTAATATTAATTTATTAATAATATTATTTACAAAAATAAACTTATTAAATAATCCCATTTTAAAATAAGACTTTTTCCTATAAAATTCTTTTTTCAACTTTTAAATTAATTATTAAGCTTTAATTGCTATTATAAGCTATTTAATACAATGTAATTTTAAATAAACTACAAATGCTTTATTATTTAACTATAAAAAATCTCAAACTTTTACATAAACCAATAAATTAAACTAAAATTCTCGTTTTGCTAAAGCTTTTAATAAAAAGCCAAAGTTAATAATAATAATTATTACAGTAAATAAGGCATATATATGTTTTTTAATCTTTTATTTATTAATTAATAATTTTTACAATTTACTTATGGTTATTATAAGGTTATTAATTTTAATTTCATTTTTTAAGATTTCTTTATCTAAAACTAATATATAATTATTTAATAAAATCAAAAATCCAGCATTAAAATGCTTTATATTATTATAAGTATAAAAAACAAAACCTCAGTATATTAAAAAAAGCAGGAAAAATCCATTAAATCCAAAAAATTTATAATAATTTTTTTATTATTTAAGGCTAAAAGATATTTTAAAAAAGTTCCTTTTTTATTAATTAAAAATAAATTAAACTTTCGATTAAATTTCTTATTAATAATAAAATTAAAATAATTATAAAAACCTTTAATTTTATAATAATAACTAATAATTAAAGAATTGCTAGGAAAATTATGATAATTAAAAACTTAATGCAAAAGGATGGAAGGCATTATTAATCTTGAATCACAAATCACAATAACGCAAATATGATTATTAATATTAGCTTTAATAAAAGCAACATTTTGCACTTTATTAAAAGACGGCAAAATAAGAAAATTTGGATAATAAATAATTTAAGCATTAGTGATATTTATGACGAAAATGATAACAAAATAAAGGCCATAATTTATTTAAGAGCATAATTAAATTATATTATAAATCATATTATATAAAAATACAATAAACCTTTTAATCTTGCATTAGTTTTTTTTTAATAATAAAAGTAATATATTATTAATTTCGTAATTATAATTTTTCTTAAATAAGGCTTTTTTGCTTTTCTTTTATAAACATATCTTAAGCCAAGTATATTAAAAATATGAATAACATTTTTGTTTTTAAGCTTTTTAAAAAAACATGTTGGGAAATATTTTTGGGAAAAGTAAATAAATTATTTAAGATTAATAATAATTGCAATAATTTTTAAGATAAAGTAAGATTTTAAATGCTTAAGCTAAATTTTGGATTTAATATTTTTAGCATTTTTAAAAGCTTTAAAAATTAATGCATAATTAGGATTTAATTACAATTGCTTAATATTATCCTTATTAGCTATAATAAAATTAAAACTTTTTTAAAAAACTTTTTTTTTACATCTTCTTTAATTATCTCATAATAATCAGCGAATTTCTTAAAATAGAATAGGTATATTTGATTTTTCTTATTTTCTAATAAATTTAATTTTTGAAAATATTTTCCATAGTAAAATTTGATTAAAAAACTAAAATCTATTTTAAATTTATCTTCATATTCTAACATATGTATAACAATAATTAGCAATTAATAATCATAATTACTTAATTTAATAACGGCCTTATAATTACTTTATTAAATTTTAAATAAAACATTTATAATTAATAATCCCGGATTAGTAATAACTTTGCCTTTTTTTAATAAAATTAAAATACTAAAAAATAAACCAAGCCTTAAAATCATTCTTAAAAAAATAACAAATTAAAAAGGCTTATTTATTAGTTTGCTTAACTATTATAAGTTATATTTTAAAAAATTCAAAAGCCCTTTTAATAGTTTTATTCTTTATTTAAATTTATTTTCTTACCTAAAGTATAAATTCTTTTATATATAATTAAAAAGCTTTTAAGAGAAATTTCATTATTTAAATTACTTTTTAAACTTTAAAATTGTCTTTAAATAATCCTTTATATGAAAAACCACTAACCCATACTACATATTCTTCATTTTCATTAAGCATAATATTAAAATTAACTAATAACAAGGAATTTAATAAACTTAATTGCCTTTATATTAAATTTTCCATACTTAAATCAATAATTTTTATTATAATATAAAAGAAAAGGGCTTAATTGTTAATCTGGGTTTATAAATTACAAAAGCCTGTTCTAAAACACCCATTACTATAAAATTAATAATTTTCTTAAAAGAACTTAGTTTAGTAATGTTAATAAAAGTGGTAATAACTTTTTTTAGGTATTAATAAACTAAATTACGTTAATAATTAGTCACCTTTTAATAATAATGCGAAAACACGTGGTGATTTTTCTATAACAGTTTTTAATATAATCAAAGCATTAATTTTCTTTTTAATAATTAAGCTAATTCCTAATTTAAAATCAGCAATTATTAAGAAACTAGATTTTAAAGCTTCAGCTTTAAATAATTCAGTTTTAGGAACAAAAAAATAAGTAGGTTCTAGTTCATTAAAAAGTCACCAAAAATACCATTATCCATTATTTTAATTAAAATAAACAAGCCACAGTAAAAGATTTTGAATTCTACTTTTTTTAACATTTTATTTAATAATAATATAACAATCTTTTCAAAAAACTAAGCTTTATTTTTAATAAGGTTAATTCAGTAGGCGGCAATGTTTCTTAGCATAATGCTAATTAATATTTAGGTCCTGGCTTTGGTTATTTAAAGTATTCGCTTATCTCAAGCATTATTAATTATATACTAATTTAAGGCTTAAATACACTTTAAAAATAATTTTATTTTATTACTAATAATTTCAAACTGTCTCAAATACTTTTAATTACTAAAAATGTTCATATATTTTTAGCGAAATATAATATTTCTTTTTATAAGCCAAATGTAAACTAATTTATTAATATTACTTTTTTTCTTATTATAAACAGCTTTAATATTTTAATTTTATTAAACAGGTCTTAATTATTTGTTTTATAATCCTGTATATTAAAACCTTTCATTTTCGCTAATTTAACGGTAGCTTTATTAAATTATTTTTTAAAAACATTTTTAAATTATTCCCCAAAATTTCTAGCTAAAAATAAGTTTAAGTAATTAAAAATTTGGCTTATTTTAGCCCATATAAATCAAAGATTTACATCACCTAAAAGATATTCATCAATATACGTCCTTTATAAGAAATATTTATTATTACTACTAATCCCGGATTAGCAATTGTTTTTACAACTATTACATGTTTAATTAATATTGTTAAAAAAACGCAGTAATAACAATGTCCTCATTATTATTAAATATCACAATTAGCTTTGATTTATTAAAATTAATTAATATTTTTATTAATGATTTAGGATCATCAATAAATAATACTTGAAAAATTGAAGATTTAATTATTAATAACATTTTGAATAATATTTTAATTTATAATCCTAAGATCATAAATCAAAATTAGGAAAATTTCCCAAATTAAAGATTTTTGAGAATTTTAATAATGATTTATTATAATCCAAGAATTTTAGAAAATTAATATAAATTTCAGGTCTAAAATATAAATAAAAGGGTTTATATAATTAAGGAAAAGTCTCAACCTACGCTAAAAATTACGCTAAACAAACAATTCCTATTTAGCCTTATATAACAAAGCTATTTAACGCTTTTTAAACAGCAAATAATATTACTATTATCACAAATGTTTATGTTCCAAATAAACACATCATATGATTTTCAATTAAACAAAACAAAATAAAAATAAATAATTTTAGCAAATAAACTTCATAATAATTAAAAAAAAATGCAAAAGAAAACGGAAAAAATATAATAACACCTATCCCCATTAACAAAAGAAAACGCCCCTATCTCTTTAAAAAAGCGCATTTTTAATTATTAAAAGAAATTATATAATAAGCTAATTTTTAATTATTAAAAAAAGTAAATAAAATGATTTAAAAATAAAAGATTAATGTTTTGGAAATATGATAATGGCGCAGTGGTTTATTATAATCTAAATCTTAATAATTATTATTACTAAAATGCTTGTTTAATTCAAAAAAACTCGTTTATAGGTCTAATTTAATAAAAAATAGCATATAATTTTATTAATAAATTCATTTAAATTAATTAGTTGCAAAAGTTTTCTAAAAATTTATTTTATTTATTCTTTATAGCTTATAATATTTATTTATTTATTTGAGCTTTTAAGATTCAAAATGGTTTAACCCAGTGGTAATCACATCTATTATTAATTAATATATTAATAAATTATTTAACATTATACACCAAAACATAATCATTTTTTTTAATTAGTATGCTTTTTAGGATTTTTGTTTTATTTCATTAATTCTTGCCAGCTTTTTTAAATTATTGTTTTTATAGTATAATCTTTTTAATATCATTATTTTATAATTTTAATTAATAACAATAAAAGGCTAATAAATCTTTTTTATTTTTAATTTCCATATAATCAAATATCCTTTATATTGGATAATGGCTTTTTAATGACAGAATCGCTTTTTGTTTATATGTAAAAAAGGAATAACATTAATAAATTAATAAACAAAAATTTATATTATAAATAAGATATTATAAATAAGATATTAAAGATTATTTAAAATATTTTAATGGGCCCTTTTCGCGCTTTCATTCCCTTTTAAATTATATGCTAAAATTTAAATACGTTTAATTTCATATTTTAATATAAAAGCCTATATAATTTTTTAATTTTTTAATTCTTCATTTATAATTAATGTGCTAAACAACCTATGTCAACATATTACATTCTTTTATAGAAATCTTACAATTTCAACTATTATAATTGCTTTTAATGCCTTTTTTTAACCAATTAAATAAATCATTTTTTCCTAAAATAAAATAAGTTTTTTTATTATTAAATATTGGCATTTTATAAATATTTAAATTAATTTTATAAAAAACATTAATTAATTAAATCAAATATAAAAGATTCTTTTTTTGCCTTAATCTTCTTTTTTAATAATTTTTATAGCTTTTTATAAAAGCTTTGCAATTGTTAAACGATTCTTTTAAAAAAAATGCTTTTATTAATTAATAATAAATTGCTTTATTATCTTTATATCTATTTTTATCATAACAATTTTTAATAATCTTATATTTTTTAAGCTTGCTATCAATAATAAGGTAAATGAGATATATATTATTAGCCTATTAATATAGCTTTTTTATTTAAACAAAATATAAAAATGCTTGCTTTTTAAATTACTTGAAATTATTTAATTAAATATTAAATAGCCGCTTAAAAATTAATAAAAGAAATGTAATTTCTTTTAATTTTTTTAAATATAAATTTTTCAAAGCTTTTAGCAGCGACTTTTAATTTTAAATTATAAGATATTTAATTAAAATACTGAAAATATTAATTTTGCTAAGCTTATTAAAAATCTATTTATTAATATCTTTTTTGTTTTGTTTTATGATATTTAAAGGATATTCTTATTTTTTAAAAAATAATTCATTTGCTGCAATATTCTTTGTTCTTAAAATATATTGAATTTTAAAGTTTATTAACCGCATTTACGCAATTTAATTTATTAATAAAGCTTTAGGGAAATTGCTTGCTATTTTATTAAATTATTTTATAAGCATTTTCATATTAATTTTCAAAATAAAATGAATACTGTAAAATTTGCTTCGCATTCTTTTTATGATTTTAAGGGCTTTTTAATACTTTTGCTTAATAACATTATATTTGCTTTTAGCCGGGTTCTATATTTTATTTTTAAATTGTGCAGGATAATGTCTTTTAAGCTGATTAAGTTATTGCAGCATAGCTTCCCATTTAATTTTATTTGCATTTATTATTAAAATGACTAGGCCTGCTTTTAATTAATAATTAATCTAAATTAAAGAAAAGGCGCTTAAAAGTATATTTTTAAGCGTTTTTATGAATAGTTTTTATAGATTTAATTATTTAAAAATAACTTTTTTTTTATAGCAACAATAATAAAGAAGTTTTTGATTTAAATGTAATAATATATTATAATTTCAAAAAAAGCGCATCCTTTAATAATATTATTATAGCGCTTTTATTTTATAATTTTTAAAATTTTACTTGTTTTTAGGCAACGTTTATTATTATTTATAATAAAATTAATAATTTTAAGTTTTAATAAATAATATTAGAATTTTATTTCAATTACTACTTTAGCTTTTTTAAAACAAATTAGCATTTTATTCAAATTTTGAATATGTTTTATAATAAATCATCGAATTTTTAGAAGAATCTTCTTATTATTATAAAAAAATATGCTTTTTTTAATATCAATATTATTTATATAAGGCAAAGTAATATTTGGAATATAATTTAAGAAAATTTTATAAATAATGTAAATAAATTGAGCTATGGAATTAGTAATATTTTAAGAAAGTTTTATTATGCAAAATAAGGCAATTAATGTATAAATAGCTATTATGTTTTTTTAATTTAATATTTAATAAGAATTGGTTATATTTTAAGAATAAATTAATAAGGAATGCTATGATAAGGCCAGTAAACTTAATAAAAAATTGGTTTATATTTAGGGCAATATTGGCATCACAAATGGTTATGCAATTTATTTCAATCACAGCTATAATAAGTCTATAAATCCCTTTCTTTTTTTTAGCTATTAAAAATCACTTGTTTTTATAAGCATTATAATAATATTTTAATAATTTTTATTTTAAGCAATTTTTAAGCATTAATATAATCATTTTTTGCAAAGCTTTGGAAATTGAGAAAAACTTTTTTTATTATGCCTTATATAATACAATCTTACTTAATATTAAAAGCAAAACTTTTTCCTTAATTATGCTAAAATAAGTTTAATTAAAAGCTAATGCCGCTTTTTAATTTAATAATATTTAAAAAAGCAGTTTTTGCTTTTTTAATATAAAATGTTTATTAATAATTAATTTATTCTTTAGCTTTTAATTCAAAAAACACCTTATAATATAATTATTAAATTTACTTTCTTTTTATAACGATCTTGCTTTTTTATTTCTTTTAAATCAATTATTAATTTTTTTAAGCATATTGCCATTGATTTTACTTAAATTCATTAACCAAACTTTGTTTGCTTTTCTTTTATGAATAATATTAATTTATGCTAAAATAAGCATTATTATTAAATCTGAATTTTGATTTGCTAATAAATTGGTATTAAAAATAAATTGGTATTAAAAATAAACATAAAATCATTTTTTTTATTTAATTGAATAGTATATAATTTTGCGCCTATTTTAATTTATGATCCTAAATTAGTAATTTTTCTTTTCTTTTTCTTTTTCTTTTTCTTTTTCTTTTTCTTTTTCTTTTTCTTTTTCTTTTTCTTTTTCTTTTTCTTTTTCTTTTTCTTTTTCTTTTTCTTTTTCTTTTTCTTTTTCTTTTTCTTTTTCTTTTTCTTTTTCTTTTTCTTTGCTTTTCTTTTTCTTTTTTTTGATTTTAATATTTGAATGCTTTTAAAACCAAATAAATTTTTTAAATTAACATTTAATCCCAAATTATAAATTAAATTATTATATTTTAAGCCTTTTTCCTAATATTTAAGCTGGTTATGCTTTTTTTAATACTTGATTAATTAAATTAAATCAATTTTCAATGATTATCACTTTTCATTTTATTCTTTTTTTATGTTTTAAAAAAATAGCTTTTATAATATTATGGCTAGGATATTTAGAACTAATATAATCTTCCAAAATAAACAACATTTTAAAAAATAATTTATAATTAGCATTATATATAATTATAAAATTAAAATAATTTTTAATTTTTTTAACATTAATTAAAACATTTTTAATATAATCAATAAAAGCATATTATTAGCTTATGATAATAATAAATATAAGGGTTTTGCTTTTAATAATTATTATTCCTAAAGCTTTTGTAATAGCCATATTTATCATATTGATTTTTGTATTATTATTAATAATGGTACTAATCAAAAGTTGTTTTTTATAATTAATTTGCATTTTAAGTGTTTTCATAGTTATGTTTGCGCAATTTTTAATAATATTGCTTTATTTAACAATTACATTAACTAAAATGCTTTAATTTAATGAGGAACTTTTAATAAACTTTACAAAATTAATTACGCTTTTTAAGAAATGATTAAAAATTAAATTACTTTAAGCTACTATTACCATTACTTGATTTAAAATCGAAATTTTATATTAATTCCTTTTACTATTAAGACTAATGGTATTTATTAATTAAGTATTTTATTTCAGTAAGCTTATAATTTATAAAAGATTTTAACGGTAATACTACTAAATATTTGTTTTCTGAATTTTTTAATTGCTTTTTTTAAGCTTTTGGTATAATATATCAATTAAAAAACTTTCCTTTTTTAAGAACTTCCACAATAGCTTTACTTTACTTAATTAAAGATTTTTAGCTTATTATTATTTTCAAAATCATAATATTTAAATTTTTCTTTATTTTCTTATCTTTTTTCAATTTTAAAACATAACCAGATTTTATATTTGCCTTTTGTCTCTTTTTTTTTATTAAGTAAAATATTATAATTTTTTTCTTTTTTTTACTTAAATCTTATTTATTTAATTAAAATTAGCTTTTATTAAAAATTACAAAGCATTTAACCTTTTTACTTATATAATATTAATAAAAATTGTAATAATTAAAAAAACCCATCCTCCAATTTTAATATTATTAATTAATTTAACAGCATTTATAACTTTTGATCTAAGATTAAAAATATTTTTACTTAATTATTTTAGTCTTAACTTAATTAAATAAATGAGGGCATAATTTATATAAGTAAGGGCATTAATCTTTTTTGTTTTTAAATTCTTATCTCATTTTATTTTAATAATCTTTAATTAAACAATAACGGCTTATAATTAATCTAATTCTTTTAAAACAATTAAAGCATTTTTTTAGCTTCAATAATTAATGCAATATTTGCCTCATTTATTAATATGCATAATATTATTCTTAATATAATGTTTAAAAAATGAACAATTGTTTTTGATTTAATAAGATTCTTTTTTCATTTAATTATTATAAAAAAAAAATTTGCCTTTTGATTTTTATTATTATATTTTATGGCATTAATTTTAAAATTCTTGCCTAAATCTATAACTTTATTCTATTTATTTTAAAAGGAATACTTTTAATCATTTTGCTTTTATTAAATATATTAAAAAATATTATACCTTCTTAAGTTAAATTCCGAAATTTTGGGTTACTTTATTTAATTTAGTTTTAAAGTAAATGCATTTAGCTTACAATTTATTATTTTACTTATTAAATTTTTGAGTTTTGCTTTTTAAACTAGTATTACCTTTTTTTCAATAAATAATAATATTATTAAACGCTTTTTTACTATAAAGGAAATTTTTAATAAGCAAATAATTTCGTTAACTAATTTTTGGATTTTCTTAGTATAGGCCCTTATTAATTTCTTTTCTTATTATAAAGCTTCAATTGTTTTTTTGCTTTTAATGATTGTAAAAATCTTACTCTTAAAATTGATTTAATTAATATAAGTGTTAAAGTCCAAATTATTAATTTTTTAATTTTTAGTAAGCTTGTTTTATTTAATGGTTAATAAGCTAAAAAGGAAATATTATCCCTAATCCACTTTACTTAGGATTTTTTTAAGCAAAATATTAATAATCTAAAAATATAATTATATATAAGCCTTTAAATTTTTGGTGATGCGTTTTATTATTACAAATTCGCAAAAGAAGCTTATTAAGTATTAAATTTACTAATAATCGTGTTTCTTAAATTTGATTTTTAAGGTTTTAGCAAATATTACCTATGATTTTTTTTTCCCATTTACCCATAATTTTAATAATATCTTTTTAGAACTTATTATAATAGCGTAAAAGCTGGAAAACTTGCTTACTTTAAATAATACCATAATTTTCATAAATTTCTTTATAATACTTTAGGAAATCTATAATATTTGCTTCAAAAAAATAAAACATATTTTTTAAGTTAGGAAAAGGCATTCTGCCTTTTAATAAGTTAATAATATTTTGGGCTATTAAAGTAGCTATGTTAGCGGATTCTTTAACAAAATTTATATTATTCTTAAATAATTTAATATTTAGGAATTAGGTTTTTGCAAAATTTAGCGATACTGGTGTATTAAATGAGTCTAATAATAATAATGATTAATATGTTTTAATCGGTTTTAGCTTATTTTTTAAAAAAGATTAGGAAAGGCAGAAAAGGGTAAAAACATATGTTTTGTTTTGTTGCTTTTAGAAAATGAGAGTATTATATTTTATTAGCTTAAAACTTGTGATTTGGGTTTATTAGTCCTTTTTTGATTATTAGCCTTAATATGAAATTAATATGAATCAAAATATTTTTAATAAGCTTTAATAAAATAATGCAAATAAAAAGCAATATAAATAAGGCTTTGTCGCGCAACAAGCTCCATTATTATGTCAGCATATCTGATAAGGTCTAATATATGTTTGCATAAGCATTCCATATATATATCTTCAGTTTGTAATCCCATCTTAAAAAGGATAATGCTTAATTTAATTTATTAAACATACTTACACACTTTTCACTTCCAATAATTATAAAAATCTCTTACACTTAAAAAGATTTGCTTTATTTTTTATATTATAATTAAAAGCCACAGGCTATTATCATTATTTAATGTATATATAAATTTGGACTTTACTTAAATCTTTTACTCATTATTTCTACAATCTTTTAATTCCTTTGCTTAATAATCGCTTAATCACTTAAACATATCCACAAACAATAGCAGTATTAAAACGCTAAATGCAAATATTATTTGCAAAAAACTCAAGTAATAAGCCAATTAATATACTTATTTCACTTTTAGCGCAAATATCCTTAAATTATAGCCTTTAATCAACCCTAACGCAGCGAATGTTTACATTCCTGTAAAAGTCCTCAATTTTATTCCCAAAAGCACTAAGCAAATTATAGTAGTAAAAACTGCTTAATCATAAATCAATTTTCAAATTGCGTAAGCTTAATATAACACAAACCTTATTATTTAAGCTATGATAATAAAAGCTCACTTAAATCTTTTAGCTACACTAACAAATAACACTTAAAGTAAGACTATTATTATCACATTAAATAAAAGTAAAATCAATTAATTAACTTCAAATTCTTCTGCGCTTATAATCTCAAAAGCCTTAGCTATAGCGATTTCATATAAGCTGGAATTATGCATTTTTGATGCTAAAAACAAGAAGAAAAAAATTAAACTATGCAATTTAATAATCTCAAATAATTACATACCTGAAACTTTATAAGTAAATCCAAAAGATTATGACGTATAAATACTTTAATATTACCACATCACAGCTTATCTTAAAAAAGTGCATAAACATTTAAGTGCTTATTTATTTCTTCCGTTTTATGTTCTAATAAACGGATTAAACCTTGTAAACTAATATTAAACAAAAGTATACCACCTCACTTACCTAAATAAAAAAAGGAAAAATTAATTTAACTAAATAAATTATAGCATATTAAGCTTTTTTTTAAAGTTAAATTATATAAAATTATTAATATTAAAAGATCTTAAAAGTTTATAAACTTTTTACTTATTATTAGATAATTTAATAACAAATAATTTATTAATTAATATTAAAAAATTAAAAAAGCTAATAAGTTTAAAAACCCCTTTCCATACATTTTAAAATAATTATACTGCCTTTTTTATGCCAATAAAATAAATTTAATATACCACAAACTCATTAATAATAAATCATATGTTAATTATTATGCTATTTTTTAAGAAAAATCAAATAATGTAGGATTTAAAAATAAAAGTTTATTTAAAACTTAAAATAAGAAATCTTCCAAAAGCTTATTAAATTAATAAACTTTAAAATAATCATGTCTGTGCTTTAAAAATTCACATAAATAATCCTTTAACTATTATATAAAACTCCAGGTTACTATTTATAAAAAGATCTTTAAAACTCTTTTTAATAAATTCCTTAAACTAGATTTAAAGTAAAATAAAAATTAAGTTAAAAAAATCTATTAATAATTTATAAAAAATAAGTAAAAAAGCTTACAAAGCTAATTTTGTTAAAACAAGCCTTTACTTCTATTAATTAAAAATTTGATCAAAAAATTAAAAAACTTAAAAAGCTTAAAAAAAACCTAAATCTAAATTCTTAAATAATATTTTTAATAAATCGATAAAATTAAAAAATAATACGTTTTTAATGTTTTTATTAAATTTTAAAAAAAGGGCCTAACCAAGAATTTACTCTCTTTAGGTAAATGCCCCACACCCTCTTTCTAATTCAATACTCTTAAACAATTATAAAACAATTAATCTTATTAATAACATCTTATTTTTAAAACCTAAATTTTTCATTAAAACAAAGCTAAATAATATTATAAAACAAAAAACAACTAACTTCTTATTATAAAGCGTAAAACTTAAATTCTAAAAAATACTCTTATAAATAATAATAATTAAACATATAATATTATTTTTTATAACATAACTATCATAAAGAATTTTATATTAACATCATCTTAAAAGCTCGTTTATTTAAATAAGATTTTTGGTTTTATAAAATGAATTATACTTTACATTAAGGTAATAATAATAAACTTATAATAAATCATTTTATTATTTATTAATTAAAACGCCAACAAAACCTTATATTTTTTAAATATAAAAAATATTTAAACTATTTATATGAAGTCCCCTCGAGCTTTACAGGAATTGTGATTTGTGCAATTATAAAGTAAAAGCTTAAATAAGCATTAAAGCTAACCTAAAAGTATAAAAACCCTTAATTAAATATGAAACTAATATAGCATTTACGCGCCAGTTACTTAGGCCTAAATACATTAAAAAAATCAATTAAATCAACCAAAAATATTAACATAATAAACAAAATTAAACGCTTAAAATATAAGTAATATGCGTTTATTTATGTTTTTAATATTAATTCTGTTTGCTTAATTTATTAGTAATTATTATATCCATTTTGAAAAATCACATAAAGTCTTTTTAATCATTTAAATTATTTTAAAAAGATATCCTAGCTATTAATGCTTAAATATAAATATAATAAAATACTAATCAAATACACTTTACGCTTAAAAAAGCATAATAAGGTTTTTAAATATATCAAAACCTTTAAATTTTAAATTTAAAAACAATTCAAACTTTTAATATATAAGATTAAATATAATTAAAAAAAGATTATTATTATAATCAAAAAGTTCACAAAATATAAAGAATAGGGTTTTAAGCTTAAAATCAAATTTAAGCTTTTCTTAATTATAATTTATAAATTAAATAGTAAAGCTAAGAGGGCTAATCAAAAAACAATTAATAAAAAAATAAAAATGCGATTAGGATTTAATCTTTTTATTAAATTAAGCATTAAATGCGCATTTGCAAATATTCACTTATATAATAAAAGCCTAAAGCGCATAAATAACTAATAATCACCTATTAGAATTTTTTTTTTTGCAATTATTTTTAATAATATAATCTTGCATTTATAGTAAAAATTATTATTAATTTTAAACTAAACTAAAATAAAATTTATATATTTAAATATAAGGCATATGCATTAATAATAAAACAAGCATTAAAAAAAATAAAAAAGCATTTAAATCAAATGCGTATGCACATATCAAATACCTAATAAAATATATTGCTTTAAATATTTATAAGATTTGGGTATTATATTTTAATAAAATCATTATTATTTATAATATGCGATTTAATAAAAAAAGCTTTTATACGTTCTTTAAAAAAAGCAAAGGATTTTAGTCTTAAAAGTTTAATTAATTTACGAGCTTATTAAAAAAAGGAGCCAATTAGCAATTGAACTAAAATCTTTAAAGTAAAAAATAAAATTATTATAAAATAGCAAATAAAGCTTTCTAAAATATAAAACTTAAAAGTGAAAAATTATATTAAAAACCCTAGCATTTAAATTAAACTTTTAATTCTAAAAGTAATGCCTATTTTAAATAAAAATATGCAAGAAGTAAAAAAGCAATTATTAAGTGTATTAAACCTAAGGCCTAATTTAAGCATAAATTCAAATTTAAAAGCATTTTGTTTAAATAAGCATATGTAATTTATTAATTAGGCATTAAACATACCCTAAAATTAAGCAATAAATTTGCTTTAAGTATTAAAATTTAAGGTCTAATGTGATGCTTGCCCTATAAAGACCAGTATTACATTATAATAAAGGCCTCACATATTAAGAAAAACGTAGTAAAAGTAATTAAGATTTTCTTAAAATCTATAACTAAAGAAGAAAGAAAGTAAGGAAGGAAAGGGGGTTATATATAAGAAGCGTCGTCGAGTTAATCTCGTTTAGGCGCTTAGTAATACCCAATTAAGAACGCTCCCTTAAATGCCCTTTAATCCGTATTATTCGTTATATTACCCCCTTCTCCAGAAAAAACTCGTCTTCGAGTGTCTATTTATTTCTTTGTTTTTATTAAAGTAGTCGTAGTCGTTTACTTTATTGTGGAACGTTTTAAGCCATTAAAGTAGCTTTATAAAGGGACTTGTTTGTGTCGAGTTATTAAAATAAAACTCTTGAATCTTTATAAGAGTGTATTTAACGTCTGAGACGTTATACTAAGTGAAATTAACGTCTTGATTTAGCCAAGAGACTTTATAAAAAAGGCTATTACATTGTTTTCGGTAAGTAAATAAGTCCTTGATTTCTTATTTGTTGTCTTTAATAATATTAATCAATGGAAGTGGCGTAATTTATTGACTTATTAAAGGGTCGTTAGGGTCTTTCCGAAGCTTTATTGTAAAGAAAACATTTTGTACTTTTATATTCGTTAGTAATTCTAGGTAATATAAGCTTTTAACTTTCTTTAATACTTGGAATAGACTATTAGTAAGAAAGTCCAATTTTTTTAAAAAGCGAATAGTTGAAAAGTAATATATATCGAGCCAAACAAAATCATTTATGTTAAAGTCGACTATACGGCAAAAACAGTTATAAGACTGGGCCATTTTTGCCTAAGACTTTAAAAGGCTAAATCTAGTTATATTCTATATTGTACAATAGCATATAGTATATTCGACAGTTTGTTATATATTTAACTTATTAACGAAAGATACTAAGTCTAATAAGTTGATTTTTTAGTCTTAATTAATACGTGGTATATATTTATAGATTACTTTAAATAGCAAAAGGCCTCTTAGAGAATTATATAAAAAAGACATTTAAATATAATTTATAATAAGTAAAAACTCGGACTAATCGTTTTAATAATAAAAGACAAAAGGGCGGAATCTGTATTAAAGGTATTAGTTATACTTCGGTCTGAGTATTAATTTAAGGGTAGTTAGTTATAGAGAGCTGTCTTTTGGTACTAAGGATTAAAGAGAAGGCGGTTTAAAAACAGGAAATAAACTAAAGTCCTTTGTCAAAAGTAATATTAATCGGGGGGCCAAAGTATTTATATATATAATATATATATAACTTTATTAAATCGTAGGTATTTGAAGTCTTTTGGCAAAGGATATTTACAACTTATTTACTAAAACAATTAATAAAGACAAGGACATTATTAAATCTATATTTGTCTTTATTAAAACTATAATAATCTACAGTAATATATTCTTAAAGTCGAGACAGAACAGGGAAAAGTTGAAGGAAGCCGGGTTTCTTATTTTAGGGGACTTAAATATATTGACAAATGTAACAATTACGGTAATATTACTAGACTATTAACGTAATACCATATTATTAATATTAAGAAAATAAAAGTTATAAGGTCTTTTTAGTACTAAAGTAAACTATATTAACGCGGTTATATATTTCTTAGATAAAGAGAGTATAAAAATAAACGACGTCAAAGATTATAAAGCGGTTATTAGAAAATAGTAAGTCGCTTTTTATATTAAGTTTACCCGGTTGATTTAACAAGGCTTGTTTTTGTACTATTTAAAAAAAAGGGGCTATATAATTGGCTTTTAATATTTAATATACCACCGAGAATATTAAGGAGAAGTCCGTTATTTTAACGTCGGGATTGTTGTCTTAGCTAAAAGAGCGGAGATTCTTGGCTACGAGTATAAGGTCTACTTAGTCTTCCCGTAAGAACTGTTATAAGCGCTGCACTCGTTTAATAAAGTTTTGTTTATTGAACTCGTCCGGTTTATAAAAGAATACGTCTGTTAACGGGTTGTAAACATTTAACTGATAAATTATTATAAAATAATAATCGGCTAATAGTTCGGCCTATTGTACTTGTTAAGTATTTAGTTATTTAAAGGTCATAAAGTATTTTAAAGCTTTGTGGTTTATAATAACACAGATTTAATAAGGGGTTCCCGTGAACTCTGCTTTCTAATAAGCAAAAGAGCACATAATAACGAGTATTTCTTTGTTATAAACGACATAATTGAGCTCTATAAAAAGTATAGTTTTTTAAAAAAAAAAAACAGGGAATCAGTCTTTACTGTATTATTGGGAAAAAACCCTTATAATAACTCCATCACTTATATCCGTTTCTAAAAGGCAAGGCAAATGTTACTAATAATACTAAAAAAACAGAGCCGACGTAAAAGTGTGTTTTAAAAAGGCAAAAGTATTTTTATATTTATAGGTAAAACAAAAAGGAATGTTGTTTGTTGTCAAATAAACAAGAGGTTTCACTATAATACCATAGTTTTTAATAAAACGTTTATAAAAGTTACAGAACCTAAAAAAAGATTATATACCTTTAATAGTACTAAAGTAAGTCTAGTTATTAACGACAACGACTTTCTTAGGGTTAACTTTTAGTCCGGAAGTTAAAATGATAAATCTTAAATACTTTGTATAAATAACGGTAAACCCACTCTTCTTTAAATCTACTTAAAGACTTGTGTTAAAGAGTCTTTAGAGGATTGTTTTAATATATAATTAATATTCTAAGGGGTCTTTAGAATAAATGAGGATATCGTCGAAATACGTTATACAAAAATCATCAAAATAGTCAAAGAGGATGTTGTTCATATAGTGCTAGTACATAGTAGAGCCATTGGTGAGTCTAAATAAAAGAACCTTATATTTATATATTCTATATCTTGTATAAAAAGTTGTGTATTTTTTTAATACTAAGTCCATTTGTATTTAATAGAATGTTTGACGAATGTCTAATTGTCGCGCAGGAAAGCAGTAGGTCTGAATAGTGGTGGCAAAAGCGTCTAATTTTATAAGAGGGAAGCTCTTGCGCAACTGAAAATATATGCTGAATAGGGGCTCGCTTAGGTAAGCAACCCCATTTTGTACAATATACCCCCCAATTGTGCAATGCATTCCCGATTATATATATAAAGAAACTAGTGTATAAGAGAACTTTAAAAGCTCGAAAACAATAAGGAAATATACCCCCCAAAAGCTAGTCAAAGCGCCAGGGGCAAAAAGAGAATGTGTGTAACCTCGCTAATAAGTAGTATTAGGAGGAAGGGGTTTATTAAGTACGCAATTAATAGCTAGCCAGCTACCATTATTTAATTGCTTTAATATATATAACTCAATAGCCAAAAAAGCTAAATAAGCCAGCAAAGAAGCTACCGCCTGCTGCGCCCAAGCTAGTAGGGATTACAAATCCATTACCTTTAGTATAATTTAAACGTCTTTAGCGCTTTATATTAGGAATACGTACCCTACGCTTTTCAACGTTTTTAGCAAACCACATTTTTAGGGTAATATAAGTGCCATACCAGCTGTTTCCCTAAATTTGCCTTTAATTATAGCCACCCCTTTTTTTTAAGTGTTTCCCAAAGCTTACTAAAGGTCAAATCAGCAAAACATAATTAAAAAGCAGCTTATTAATTATTTATAAAAAACGTTAAGAAATATGAAAAGGACTTTCCAATTAAGGCTACCTTTACCCTTAAGCAATTTAACGCAAACCAAACATATTATTATCCAGCTTTAAGGCAAGGGCAGGCGTTTCCAATTATATTAAAGCGACTTCCGAATATTGTATAAGCGCCGGCTAATTTTCCATTTCCACCTTATTATAAATGCCCTTTCAAAATCATTTTATACTGCTTTAAAGTACATCCCATTAATTCTCCCATTGTCTTAGCTTCAATATATTAATCCAAATATTATACCCCCCATTTAGGTGCTAGCTTAATAAACACAGCCCAAAGGAAATCCTTAATTAAAAAAGCGCCTTTAACTTTAAAAAGCCTATAGCCTTATACTTTGAAAAATACCATAAATTATTCAATAAGCCATATTAAAAAAGTAACACCTTCAAACCTAGCCATTTCCAATAGTTGTCAATACTTATTCCTAATATATTCCTTAATAGCATTATTGCTAAAGGCAAACTTAATCTTAAGACCTTATATAACATTTTTAAAAAAAAGCTTTTTTTCTAAAATCAAGCGCTATACTTAAAATTCAAAAAGCGCCGGCTCCATTATCTGCTTTATTTAACTCCAAATTGCGAGGTATATTAACTTTTAAACAATTCAATAAGCTTGCTTTTAAATAAATTCCCTTTATCAAAACTAGTATTACTTCTTTATATCCTAAAAAACGGCTTGCTAAGCCATTAGGCATTGCCTTTTAATCAAAACATTTTGCAAATCGCTATCCCACTTTTATAATAACGCAAGCTTTATTATATTTTTAATATAAAGCATTTTATTAATCATAAAAGGCAATAAAAGTTTAATAATAAGAAAATATAAAGCATTCTAACCATAAGAATTAATATAATCCCAGCCACTTAAAAAAATAACTTAGCTTTCAAGCTTTATAAACCATCATAAAAAAAAGATTTAGTCTTTTAGGCGCGCATACAAAGTTTCTAAAAGCTTTATTATCATAATTAAAAAAGGAAAATGGCATTATATTAAAATATTAATAAAAAGGAGATATTAAAGCTTAAGGAATAAGCTAAAAAGATTTTGAATAAAGGAAAACATTTTGCACATTATAATTTAATATTACCACAATCTTTATAAAATAACACAAATAGCTTAAGTGCAAATGTGGCTCTTAACTATTGCGCAAAAAAGCAGTAGGTCTGAATGGTGATGGCAAAAGCGTCTGATTTTATAAAAGGGAAGCTCCTGCGCAACTGAAGATATATGCTGAATAGGGGCTCGCTTAGGTAAGCAACCCCATTCTGTACAACACTAATTTAGTGAAAATATAAGTATTAGTTATTTTAGTTAATGTTTTATTAATCAAAAGGAAGGGATATCGATTTTTACGAATAAGGGAATTTAGTACTTAGAAGTCGATATATAACCGTAGAAATCTATTCGGTTTTTTAATAAAAAGAATAAAAGCAACGAATAATGCTTAAAATAGTTTAATAAACCCTTTTTTTAAATTATCAATAATATAGTCTTTAATAATTTTAAACTTTACTATAGATATTTTATATAACGGGGAATATTTAAGAGTTTTCTCGTTTTTGCTTTTTAATTTAATAGAATAATTATATAAACGATGTGGAAGGAGTATATTATTTATTGTTTTACTGAATATATGAGTCTATTTGGTATATTCAAGTAAAATCGCAGGTTTAATGTCTAGTTCGGCTAAAAAGACGGTAAACTACGCTAGGGATTAGCGACGAATAACGAGTTTAATAATTAAATCATTAATAACAGCGGTAGTATTGTCTTCTTTGTGTCTTTGTTTAGTTAGAGACTTAATTTCTTAAAACGTTATTATAAATATCTCATCTTCGGATTTCCGTCTTAATAATAGGTTAAATACCGCGGTACTAATTGAGTAAATCTCAATAACTGGTTTATATAAACAGGTCTATTTCCTTAATAGATGTCGTTAACAAGAGCCTATTAGTAAAAAAAGAAGGTATTTATAAATAATTCAAAGAGTTGTTTTTATATTTTATAAAGTAAAGTTATAAAGTCACGCAGTTGTGTTCAGTATAAGGAAAGAGCGAACTAAGAAGTCTTATTACATAGTAATGTCAGTTTCGACGAATATAAAAGAGAGGTTTTCGCCAAGACAAAAGGGGTAATACAATCACTATTATTATTTATAAGATTACGTAAAACAAAAGCTGTGTTTATTGTTTATAATACAACTTATTTTAAAGCAGTGTTCTTGTCGGTGTTTATATTATATTTATCGTTGTTTTATACTTGATTTAATGGTTTTTTTATATTTTGATATATACAAGAATATGGAAATATAGTAAGGGCAGAAATAACAGCGGAAGTAGGTTTAATAATAGTAGTCGTTAATACAACTAATTGAGTTTGAAACCGGGGTAAATGGTAATAATAACTAATAAAATCGAAGTTTGGCTTTATTGTTAAAAAAAAAAATAACATATCTTAATAGTAGTTTAATTGGCGAAAGCAAAAGGGAAAGTCCTTCTTTTAGAGTCTTTATTATTTTGTTGTGTCGTATTAAAAGAAAGGCTGTTTTAGAAGCTGTTTTAGAGACTGTTTTATTATATAAAATCTAAAAGGCGTTAAAGTTAAATCGTATTTACTTGTTTAATAAAGTAACAATAAAAGTAAAATCAATATTAACAAAAAGCGACGTAGTTAATAAAGAAGAAGCCGTGACCTTTTTTATTATCTTCTCTATTATAACTATTAGTTTGTAAAGAACAAAAAAAAGGGTACTGGAAAAGTTGCTTTTATAGTCAAATAAAAGTCAATAGAAAAAAAGTAATTAATTACCCTTAGTTTTACTAAATCGGGTATCATATTTATTTTAATATTAATTGAGTTTTTAATCTCGTCGTTTAATATCCTTTTAATAGCGTTGTTAAATATAGTAATAACGGAGATTTTGAATTTTAACTAGAGTACTATAAGTGGCAATTAAAAGAGAGGCTTTTGGCCAAATAATGCGTCGTTTAGCGGTATTAAGAAAAACTTAATATTTTAATAACTATACTCTTCTAAGGATTATACTATAATATCCTAATTGAATAATAAAGAAAAGGGTAAAGGCTTACAAACGCTTATCTATTGTTAAGTTCAGAGTAGTATAATAGCTGATTTTTTTACTATCGGCACTATTAAATCCCTTAATAACAATAATATTTAGTAAAAAGTAAATCAAAGGTTTTAAAAAGAAAAAAAGAGATTTTAAAAAAGTGCGGTTAATAAAACAATAACTATTTACTTTAAAATCGAAAAGTATGGGTAATTTGTATAATAATCTATTCTTAGTGAAAGTTATTTAAATAATAAAAGATTGTCTTTTAAAAAGCTTTATTAAGTCAAAGTATTACATATTTTTTAATATATTTAAGAAAGAGTCTTTTCTTAGGCTCGGCCTTTTACTAAAAAAAAGTGGTATATATTCCTTAGTGGTATCTTCGTTATTATCTTTAGATTAATTATTAAAAGAACGGTTAATGTTAATTTTGTTGATTTTATAAAGAGTAAAAGGTTATTAAAATAACTATATAATATAGTTGTAAAATACATTTACTAGTGATTAGGCGAGAAGGATATTAGTATATGTAAAAAGGGTTAATAGTTTTTAATATTATTATTAGGACTAAGAGTTTTCTCGTTTACGGTGTTTTTTGGTCTTATAATTAGTATAATTATAAAAAAGAGTAAAAAACTAAGAAGTCGTATTTATAGTCTAATGAAAGTTCGATTTAATAAGGGTTAAAAATTCGGAAGTTGAGTAAAAAGTCTGTTCAACTAATTGGCTTTGGTTTTTAGTTTAAATTGTTTTTATATATATTTTTAATAACCGAGAGGTCTTATATTATTAAAACAGTTGTTTATATAACTAAAGGGGGAGCTTTTTTTGTAAATCCATTTTTAAAACGGATTTATTAATAATATTAATAATATAAATAAAAGTTTTAAAGTCGTAATAAAAGCTCTAAAAAGAGTTTCGGTAGTTTATATAAAAAGTGGAATATTTAAAACGGACTGTTTATTTATTATGAAGATTAAATAAAAACGAGACAAATTGTTCTACTAAATCTAAAGCGTTTATAAGTATATTGTCTTTATTAAATTTGGGTTTTAAAAAGGCTGGTTTTAAGAATGTTTATATTATTCTTTTGGTTTAGTTTAATAGCCAGTCTTTTTTGTGTTTTTTATTAATAAAGTAAGTGATATAATAATATAAAGCATTATATATTTAGATTTTTTATAGTTTTAAGGAATATTTAATATTATTGGAGAGTTTGTTTAAAAAGTTTAGAATCTTTTTAATATAAGTAATATAAGACATAAAAGAGATTCTAAAGAAAGACAGGACTTGAAAAGTGTTTTTAAAAAAAGGATAACATAAAGTATTATTATAATAACAATTCGACTCGTTATTATTTTTATTATTATTATTATTATTATTATTTAGATTAAAAACAATAGCGGTTTATTTACCTTTATTTTTAATAAAGACACGAGTATTTTTTTTAATAAAAAAAAAGGAATAAATAAAAAGGGGCTATTTTTAAAGGAAATAAACTTAAAAGGAGCACGATTTTCGTTGAAGCATTGGAGTTGTTTTTATATTATAAATAAGTCTTTACTTATTTATTTAGAATACTTTTTCTTTTTATCTAGCCTTTTCTTTATTTCTTTTATTGTTTATATATTTATAATAGTTTAATTACTTTAAGGGGTAAGCTATATTATACTAAAAAAAGGGTTAAAAAGAAGATCTTATAAAAAGAATAAATAAAGTAAAGGTAAAAGACATATTAGTGTCTTTTGTTAAAAAGTATTTTATTATAAGAAGTTTAGGCTTTATATGATGTATTAGGAATACGTTTATATAAAAGGGGATATTATTTTTTTGGCTTAATTGAGTTGAAGAGGTATAAAAAAGGGAAACGGGTGTCGTCGGTTTTTTTGGGTTTATTGGTTATTTAGATATTATTTATTAAGTTATATTTGATATAGGCCTTTTTTATAAAAAACTCTTTTTGTAATAAGAGTTTATAAAAAAATAAAAAAGAGGGAAAATGTTTATTGTTTTTTTAGACGAATTAAAAAGAGTTATAAATAATGTGACGTTTATTTTATAAAGACTAGTATTATGTTGTAATAAAGGCCTTATATATTAAAAAGAACATAATAAAAATAATTAAGATTTTTTTAGAATTTATAATTAAAGAAGAAAGAAGGTAAAAAAAGAAAAAGGGTTATATATAAAAAGCGTCGTCGAGTTAATCTTGTTTAGGCGTTTAGTAATACCTAATTAGGAAGGTTCCCTTGAATGCCCTCTGATCCGTACCATTTGTCACATCTAAATCCCATTATATAACCTAAATACGTATTAAAATGCATTACCCTTAAATTATGGGAAATTAAAATCCAAATTTTTTAAATTAGCAAAAACATTAATACGCTTTTAAATTGTAGCAATTAAAGCTTAGCTAATTAAATCAAAAAATTTAAGTACTTAAAACAAGCTACCAAAAACTGCAAAAAAAAGGAAAATAATTTAAAAAACGTGCTAAAATATTTGCCACATTTAACATAATCTTTAAGAAAACAAGATTTTAATAAAAACACCTTAATCTTAAGAGTATGTGTAATCTCAAGGATAATGTATCAAAAAAGAAGCACCCTTTTAATCTGTATAATAATCTTATATTATATATAAATCCCATGCTTAATAAACTAATACTTAATTAACATATGTTTTTAGAAAAGCAGGAAAAATTAAGATAAATAATAAAAATAGTGCATATAATAATCATAATAGCTATTCAGGCAAATTGCCTAAAAGGATAATTATTATTAAAAGGGAAAATCCCATTTCCCAAAATCAAGATCCAAAATCTTTTGCTAAAGCCCAAAAAGTAAAATAATTTTAAAAATTACTTAATAAAAACATAATTTATTAAAAATGATTATTTAAAAATAAATAATATAAATAAACATAAACACTAAATGTTAGAATACTTTAATTTAAATATTATATTAATGCTTATATCAGTTATATAAATATTTAAATATAAACTTAATAAAAATGGATATATTTTAAAATGCTAATTACATATTATAATATGCGGAAACTTTTAAAGCAAATTTATAATTATTTTAATATATGCAAATATTTTGGCAACCAAATTATATAAAATAGCTATAGCGCTTATAGCTAAATTCAATTTAAAAATCAAATGCTTTAATATAATTAACGCATTTATCAACATTCTCCAAAATATAAATAGGAAAATAATACATTATAAATTCCCTTCTAAATTCCAAAAGCCAAAAAAGGTATTACGGATTAATTATACACTTTACAAAATGCGCAATTTCCCTTACTTTTAGTATAAGTACATCAACAAAATTTTAACAAATTTAAGATTATTTTCTTGCTTTAAAAAGCTTTATTTATTTATAAACCTTAAGCATAAAATTTTGATATTATTTTATATTAATAATATTTAAATGCTTTTTTATTAAAATAATGCAAAGCTTAGCAAAAGAATTATTAAAAAGCTTAATTAAGCATATAATATGCATAATTTTAAAAACATTAAGCAATTCTTAAAAATCAAAATAATACGCGATCAAAAGCACAAAACTATTTCCTTTATTTATAACCAATACATTAAAAATATTACTCATAAGTTTAAGTAAGCAAATAAAAAGTATTTTATAACCCCATTATCTTAAATTAAGCTTATAAAATTTAATAATTAAGTATTAAAGAAAATTATTAAAGCATTTCAAAAAAAAACTTAGATTTATATTATATATAACAATTATTGTATAGTCAAACATTACATATGCTATAACCCTATTTTCATAATTTACTATAAACCTTAAATTAAAGCATTTTATAATCATATATTAGCTTATTTATTATTTATTTAAAATGCGCTTTTTAAAAATTATATTTAAAAACAATTAAATATAAATTATATTTATTGCTTTTAATGCTTTATTTATAAATGATTTTAAAATAAGGCGATTATCATAAAAATTTATAATTTTAATATTTAATGGTTTAATAATTTAAAAAGCATTTCAATAATTTATAATTATAATTTTTATAATAAAAGCAAAATTACTATTTTTTAAGTACATAAGAAAAAAAAACATAATATTTTAATGGTTTTTTAAAAACCTGTTTTTAAATATTAGCAAAACTTAAATTCATTTTTATAATAATTAGTAAATAATTAAACTTATAATAAATAATAGCAAAAGAATTATCATTAAATTACACCATATAAATATTTAAAACATATAGCTTAAATAAGAATTTATTTAAGGCTTCTTTAAAATTATATATTTATTAATAAATAATATGCCTACTGATAAGTTCATAAAAAATCTGTTTTGTTAAAAACTTAAGCAATTTAAAGCTTTTTTTAAATTTTAAAAATCTTAAATCTTAAATTAAAAAGCTTTAAACACATTTATTAAAAGCATATTAATAATTCATACGCATTTTCATTTATTAAATTACCTTTTTTAATTTTAATAAATAAATATTCCTCATTATTTTAAATAAAAAAAAGCAAAAATTTAATGTAAAAAATCGTAAAAAACCTTAAGCTTATACAAAACCCAATAAAACTTACTTAAAATCACAAAGCCCACGTAATTTCTTTTAATAAATCCGCTAATAATTAATCCTTTTAAAAAAAATTCCTAATAATAACACCAGCTTCATTAATAGCATTATTATTATTCTTTTTTTTTTATCTAAGACTAAAATAACAAAACCTAATTAATAAAATCTTAATCTCCTTATTCTCCTCTTTTTCTTCTTCCCCACTTTCATTATTTAATCTACTTTTTTTAATAAAGTCTTAAGGATTATACGAATTAAGTAAACACTTTCTATAATATTAATAAAATGCTTATAAAAATTACAAAAAAGCTTATCAAAAAAAGAGCTATTTTTAACTTTTAAAAAAAAGATTAATTAAATACTATAATAAAGAATTTAAAAAAAAGCAATTATAGCAACGTAAACCAGCAAAAAGGGTATTAGCAAAGCATTTGCCTTTATTACTATGGCCATATATAATAAAGCAAACATATAAAAAATAAGGCTCAGTAAATTATTAACCTATAAACATATATTAATATTTATTCATAATTATATAATAAAAATAAGTATAAAATATAATTAAAAAATACATACTATGCTTATGCTTAATAAACAAGGCTTTAAATTTCAAATTATACTTTAAAAATGCAAAATTTGTAAAAAAAAACTTTTAAAAACACAAAAGTATGTTTAAAATAAATAACAAAAACACAATTAAACGTTTTAAATTTAAGCTTTTATTATTTAAATATTATAATTTTCCTAACTTTTCCTTAATAAATATATAAGCGTTATAATCATTAACCACTTTATAACCTTTATTTTTGCTTATGAGAGTTTGTGAAATAACAATTTAACCAAAAAATAAAGCAAAAGTAAAAAAAGGGAAAACAAAGCAAAAAAAAACATTCATAGGAAATAAAAGCTTAAATAGGAAAAGGCATATAAGCTAAAAAAAAACTGCATTAAATTTACCATTAAATGCAAAATAATAATAAACAAATAAAATAAGCAAAATATTATTAAAATCCAAATAAAAAAAATCTTTTAACTTAAAAAAAAAATTAAGCAATTTTATCCTTAAAAGTATCCATTTATAATCATATTATTAATTAACCTAATGCTTAAAACTAAAAAGCATAATACATAAAACATATAATAAAAGTAAAAAAACGGGATATTTACTTAACTAATATAAAACTTGCAATATTTATTGCTTATTTTCTTAACTAACTTAAAAAGCATTTTAATAATAAAGATTATTTAAATAATATATATAAAAAATAAAAAAATAAAAAAAATAAAAAAAAATGCATAAGCGCAAATATATATAATATTAATATTAAAAAAAGTTATTATTTATTAAAGCAAACATTCCTTTTATAATTATTAGCTCAATAAGCATAATTACTCAATCACTGGCCAACGCGCTTAAGCCACCCAATAACACATTAATTAATAAGTAATATACAATAAAACATAGAATAATTCTTGACTTAGCTAATAAATAAGCATAATTTATTTTTACTTCCCGCAAACTTAATCTAAAGCAATTACTTAATTTTTAAATCATCTAATCATAGCATCAACCATATAAATATAATATTACTCTAATGCCGAGAACACCTGCGCAAAGCCTCATTATTTTAAACTTAAACCAGGTACTTAAAATCAAATAAAACAATAATAATACACAATCCCTTACCTCTTTTACATCAAGCTTATAATTATATATCTTTTATATGTTTTAACATATTGATTTAATATGCTTTAATTACATATTTATTATTTACTTTCATTTATTATATCTTATGCTTATTAATAAGTATTATGTTTACTTTAAATACAATAATTATTTATATCACACAATCTCACCATGCGCATTAACTGTGCACCCATATATTTCCTTTTTTTTAAATTTGCAAAACGCTTATACACAATCATTCACATAATTTATAATAAATGCATTATAATCCAAAATATATAATTAATATAATTATCCTTTTTAATTATAACCGCATATTACATATTAAAAATAATAAATTCTTAATTATGTAAATAATATCTCATTATAAAAGTATATCGCGTAATAAGCTTTATTATTATATTAGCATATTTAATAAGATTTAATATATACTTACATAAGCATTTTATATATATATTTCTAACTTGCAATCCTATTTTTAAAAAAATAACACTCAATTCAATTCATTAAATACATTTATACACTTCTTATTTTTAATAATCATAAAGATTTTTCATATCTAAAAAAACCTGTTCCATTTTCCATATCATAGGCTTTTAAAATCAATAATTGTAATTGCATAGCTATTTTAATTTAAAAAAGGTTTTATTTCTTATATTTTGGATTTTTAAGTAAAACCTGGTTTTGGGATCTTTCCTTAAATTTATTAAATTTTGATTTTAAATCAAATAAATTTAATTTCCGGCGTGATTAAGAACTATTAGCTTAGGTAAGACCAAGGTTTTGTTGGTGATGCCAAATTAATAAGCTTTATTTCGCGTTTATAATTATTAAAAAAAAAGGGGAATAATTCAAAAATTTTAAGGCTATTTAATATTTATAAAAATATTTTTTTATTTACAAATTGAAATGCCACTTTTATAAATTATATAAAAACAAAACCATATAATTTATTTTCTTGCATAAGTTATTAATATAAAAATAATACAAAAATAAAAAAATTAGATAAAGCTAAGCTCCAAATGCTAAACCCAAGGTAAAACATAAAGATCAAATTCAAAGATAAAAAAATCTTTATTCTTTTAAATTATAAAGGTGCTAAAAGCTCTTATATTAGTCGCATGAACAGTAATTTGAGGTTTTTTGCCTAAGGCTCTAGCATTATGAAATGGTTAAAATAAAGCCTATTACAATATATACATATAATTGATTTATTTAAATTAAATTTTGCTTTAAAAAAGCTAATATACTTATTAGATTTTTATTAATATAAATATTTATAATATAATAGGCTTAATAAACTTAATTTATTAGCCGTGCACACTAATGTATAGCTAAGCTTTAGCTTTAAAGCAGATAAATTAATAATCTACTTTAATCAGCATAAAGGTTATTAAGCTCCGGCTTAATTCACTAAAAGGCGGCTAAAAAAGACCCACTTATTTAAAGGCGGCCTTTTACTCCAAAAGCGCTAAACCGCTAAAATAGCCGATTTAGCCAATTAGTTAATTTTTTAGCGCTGATATTTTTTATTAATGTATATTATCCAATTTATAACTCTCTTTAGCTAAAGCTTTTTAAAGCCTAAGGCCTTTAGCCAGCACTTTTATTATAGGCTTTAAAATCAATAATAATAATAAGCCTTTTAAGTTTAATTTAACGACTTTTTATTTTTTTATTTTAATAAATGCTAATATTAAAGCCTTCTTAATAACTGGCTTTAGCGCTTTATTTCCTTAAACAAAAAATTTATGAGAATTTGGGTTAATATAAGCGCTGTTTTAGCTAAAATATTAATTTTCATATGTTTTAAGGCTTTTTTAGATTGTTTATTAAATTAAACTGCTCTTTTAATTTTGTTTTACATTTTAGGTTTTTTATATAAAAATTATTTCTTTGCTTTTTTCCTAAGCTTTAAAATAACATTATATAGTTTAACATAGGCTTTCCTTTTTTAAAACTTAATCTCAATTGGTTTAACGGTAGCAGTGTTTTTAGTATTAAACTTAATTTCACTTTATGCTAAAAAACTTTAAATTAAAGCAATGGTTTTAATAATATGCCTTTTTTTATTTAAGAAATCAAACTTATAATTAGAATCTTAAGTGGCTTTAATTATTCTTATATTATTTATGTTTAAAGTATATGATGCTTTTTTAGTAAATGCAGCCTTTTAAGCCTAATTAAGCTTTTTTTAAATTGCCTTAGTTTTACGCTTAAGGTTTAGGTTATAAATAATGTTTAAAATCCGTTAAATAATATATTCCTGGTATGCTTTTCTATTATTAAAAGGAAAATTTCTAAGGTAAATTATTTGCCCTTTTTTTCATGGGTTAATGTAAATGTATTGTTTTTCTTTAATTTGTGAACAATGCTTAAGCCAATAAACTTTTTGTGATTATAGCTTTGATTTATAAAATTATAATAAGGTTGAGATTGTATTTCAGGCTTTTGTTTATTTTTATATTATTTACATTTTTTAATATAATTATTTTAATTACTTTAACAGCTTTTATTATATAATCTTTAGTCGTACGCCATTAAAACAATGTTTTAATAAAACTCATAATATTTAAGGCTATTAATTTCCGCCATAAACTTTAAATTAAAAACCTTTTTAATAAAAACTTAAAATATTTAAAGCTTATTAAGCCTTTTAATAATAATATTCAACTCATTTTTAATAACATATTACATTATATTAGTAAATCTTTATAAAATTGAAATCATGTTTTGGGCGGCATTATTAAGTATTAATAATAGCTTCTTTTAACATTCCTTATTTTAAAAAGCCGTTTTAATTTTTTTTACAGAAGTATTATTTTAATAAATAATAAAATCAAAGCGGGATAATTATAATATTAGGGTTATAACATAGGTGTTATTTATAAAAACGTTTTAATAAGCTTAAACTTAACAGGTCCTAGTACTTGCCATGTTTTACCCCTTTATTGAAGTATCAATATCCCTTTTATTATAAACCTTAATCTTAATCTTTTTAAACATTTTACTAAATAGTTAATAATTATTTTAATTGAAATCCTATTCAAGTTTTACTATTAAAGCTAGTCCCTTAGCCTTAAGATCTTTTGAAAATACGTAAAAAACTTCAAAATAATTATTTTATTTATAAAATCTTCTTTCTTTTTATACATTACTTTAATATCTTGAAAAAGCCTAAAGGACTACTAAAATTAAGCTTCATTAAGCCTGCTAATTTTCTTTTAAAGTTTTCAAAAGTTTGTTATTATTTGATTTAAATAAGCCATAATATAAAAGCAGTATTAAAAGTCTTGAAATTAATACTCTTTTTTAATAGTATTTTAAAAAGTATTATATAATATTTGTAAATAATTTATGAAGTGCTTAAGGTTTTATGCTATAAAAAGGTGTAAATAGTTAATAATCTATTACTTTTAATTCTTGGTTTTTATAATACTATAAATAGTAAAGATTTAGCTTATAATTTTAAAAAATACAATAGCCTTAAAGCCATTAAAATACGGCGCTTTAATGGTTTTAGGTATCAGCATAAGCTGGTTTAATATAATTTAAAGCCTACTAAAGCCTGTGATATTAATGATTTAACTATTATTAACATTTTTAATTTTTATAAAATCTTCTTTTTTATTAAATAATATTATTTTAGCTTTTTTTTTTAAACTCTTAAAATAATAAAAATGGGTTTTAGAGTTACAAGTGCTTATAAAAATAAGGATAAAGCTTATAAAAAGGCTTAAAAATACTTGATTTTAATATTTATATGCTTTTTAAGACCTAATTTAGTAAGTGAAGTTTAAGAGTTATTTCTTTTATTATTGTTTTTATTATTATTAATGAACATCATTAATTTATGTGATTTTAATTATACAAAGGTTATAAACATTAATAATTAAAATATAAAAAATTAATTAAGAATATTATGTATAAGCGATTAAAAAGTAATAATAATTAAAAAATCTCAAAAAAGAATTAAATAAACAGGCTTGCATAGGCTTTTTAGTAATTTAATAAATTTTATTGACAGCTTTAGCTGTCTCTATATTTTCTTGAATTTTAAAAGCCTTAGGCATTTGCATAATCACGCAGAAATCTTTACATTGGCTTGATTTTCCCAATAATGAAAAAATTTCTTAATTCTTGTTTTCCTGTGATTAATCATAAATACGTAGACTAAGCTTTAATTATAGCATAACCTGCGGCCTTATAATTATTTTAAAGGTCAATACCTAAGCTTTATTTAAACCTTAATAATAATTTAATATATTAATTACCAATTGTTATTTTATAACGCCTTTTTTTTATCACCATTATGATTTACCATAATATAAAATGCGCTTTTAAGGGCAAATCACAGCCTTTAAGTTTTTTTCAAAAAAAAAAATTCTTAAAATATGCTTTAATTACCAGGAGCTTATTATATTTTAATAAAAAGCAAAGTTTATAAAATCCCAGCTTTTAACTCCGCAAGATATAAACTTTATTGCTCCTTTACATAAGAGTCCCCAAAAGCACATATTTATTTCATTTTTACTTATTTCCCCTAATTCTTCATTAATTAGTATTACCCCCTTTTGCAAAAGCCCCTAAAAGCACATTAGCATTAAACCTTCACTTAATAATATTTTCCTTTCGCCTTAATAATTATATTAATAACTTACTCTCAAATTGATTATAATTTCAGATAAAAATAATAATATATTATCTTTATTTTAATTCCTTTTTTCCGCTTAATTATCGCTGCTAAATTATGACCTATTTCTTATACCTTTTGCTTTCCTACAGCATACCCGACTATAGCTCTTAATTTTAAATATATAAAATAAAATTGGAAAATAAGAGATTCATAAAAAAAATAGAATACAAATGATACTTTTAATGTAAAAGCGGGAATTATTATTTATATTATAAAAAAATAAAATAAAAATTCAAATTATTTTATTCATATATTAATTGCCAGTTTATAAGAAGCCATTACATTTTATAAATGCTTTTATATTTACTCCTTTATTTACCTTTTAAATACGCTTATTTTTTTGGCTTTAAACAGTAATCCTTTTTTTTTATTGATTTTAAGTTTACTTACATTTAATGGAATAATAATTAAAAGTCACTAGCCACTAAAAATATTAAAAAAGCCATTGCCCAAACATTTAAAAATGCAAAATTTATTTAGCAAAATGGCCTATTACTTTTCTTATCTTATCTTATGGCGCTAATTTTTTGATTAAATTAAAGGAATAAAATCTTTTAAACTTAACTAACGCTAAAAAAAAATTATACCAAATAAGAATTAATTAAGAATTCATTGATTTTATACTAAAATACTATAAAAAGAAATGATAATTTACAGCTACTATAATAAAAAATAATTTAATATGTATTTAAAAAATATTGACAATATAATAATATATTATTAATATTAAAATTAAAACAAAAATCATTTGAAAAAGGTTGTTTTTAATAGGGGCTAAAAATGAAATAAACCTAACGCTAATACTTATGTAATTCCTCATATTTTCTTAATTTAAAAAGATAATAATTATACTAATCTATATTTATATAATTATTAAAAAACATTACGATTATTAATATAAATATATTAATTATTATATTTGTTTTACTTAAAATAATATTAAATTTTTTAATTATTTACCCTTTTTTCTTAAAAATATGAACATAATTATTTTAAAGCTTAAAGATAATAAAAACAATGCCCAAATCATATAATAATTTTAAAAGGACTTTAATATATAAAAATAGGTCATTACTTAATAACTTAAATATTTTAAATTTCATTACCTAAATTTTCGTTATATTAACATTAATAAAGGCGCATTAAATTCTTTATCCTTTAGGCCAAATAAAGCCAACTTTTTTTTACCTCCTTTTTATTATTAAAAAAAGGATTTTATTAAATATTAATAACGCAGGTAATAATTTTACTAAAAATGCCAATGTTAAAATAAATAAAAACGCTTTTATCCCTCTTTTAAAAAAATCCATGATCTTTTTAATTAAAGAAAATATTATTAAAATAAATAAACTTTTGGCGGAAATATTAAAAAGAAATGAAAAAATTATTCCTAATGCTTTTAACTATTAATTAACCCTTATTTCTAAATTTTAATAAAATAATCACATTTTTTCCATGGCTTTTCTTTGCTTTTTCCTTAATAGCGCTAATGACTTAACTAGCCCTTAATTTTGCGCAATTATTTTAATTAAATATGACTAACACCTTTTAAAATATAAAAATGATTAATTTAATACTTACGTGCGACTTTATTTTTTTATTTTTTATTTTTTTATACGCTTTAAATTAGCTGATAAAACGCGATTTCTTATTAAAATAAATATTAATATTGCCAAATTAAACCTATTAACATTTTAAACGTAATTAAATACGAATTTTTCCCTTTTATTATATATTATACGCTAAAGGTAAAATATTCCTAAAACCAAACTATATAAAAAAAAAGCGCGGCTATAATCTTAAAACATTAACTAAATTTTATAAAAATAATTCAATTAATTTTAAAATATTTACTATTATAAACATATAATAAAATAATTTACAACGGCATATATTATAATATAAAAAATAGAAAATTACTATAATATTTGGGAAAGGCAATATTACATAAGAAAATGTTTAAAATTATTTTTATATTATTACTAATTATGTCTGCCTTCGTTTTAAAGCATTTTTCAAAAAAAGTTATTAAATATTTCCTTTTTTATAATAACCTTTAATTTTAATAAAAGTAGTAGGATTACAGTAATAGGCATATATATAATATTTTTTAATTTAAAGGCGGCTTAAAAATACTATTTTGAATTTTAAGAAAAATAGCTAAATTCGTTAACTTTTAGAAAAACAAGGTTATAACACAAAATCCTACCTTAACATATAGCTTTAATATTTAGCACCCATTATTTCTTCTATTTTATTAAATCAAAAATATTAAAAATCAATTTATAGTTTTTATTAATTAATTTCAAGTTTATCAGCAATATAGCGATACTTATTACTTTTATATAAATAAAAAAATAAAAGTTATAATATGCTAATCTTATTACTTTTGCTTTTTGGCTATTAAGGCGTTATATAGTAATAAAATAAATCCTAAGTATTATTAATTTAAGCCTTAACAAAAGGCCAAAAATATTAACCCTTTTTGCCCGTTGTTTATTTTAAGGTAAATAGCAAATATAAACATACAGCCGTTTATGAGCTTATATAGCTTGCTTAAATATTATAATAAGTATTATTCAAAAGCCAAAAAATCCTTATTTATATATAAGGAGCTTCTTTCTTAAATCGGGGAACATATTAATTTTACTTTTTCAGCTTTTTTTTAATTATTAAAATATTAAATAAATTAATTGGCAAAAGTGACTAATTTGCGTAAAAAGTTTATTATATTATTTTTGGCTTTCTATAACAAGAATTAAGCTAGGTTTTTATAAATTACAATTGCCACTTAAATAAAAATGCCCGCTTTAACATAACTATTAAAGCTAATAATATAATTTTTTTTAATTACCAATTTAAAGATATTAAAATTACGTTATTAATTCTAAAAATAAAAAAAGCCTGCGTAATATTTCTTTTTAAACTAGCTGCAATATTTTAATTATTAAGCTTTTAAGCGTAAAAGCTTTACGCATAATAAAAAGCCTGTAATAATTAATTATTTCTTAATTTATAAATATTCCGCCGTTTTTAATAAATATAAGAATTATTATTAAATCAAGCTTATGCTTTATTACTTTTATAAGGCTATTAAAGAGCTTCTTGTAATATATGATAAAAATTATGACACTTTTAGTTAAGTTTATAATATATGTTTAGAGTTTTATTATTATTTAGATTACAATTATTATAATCCCCTGGACTTTTTTAATAATATTAAAGAAAATGATAAGTTTGAACCAGCGCTATTTTAAATTTTTAAAACGCTTATTAATTAGGAATAATATACTTGCCGCAATTTATATAATAATAAAGCTATTATAATTAATTTCAATAATCTAAGGCGCTAATTTATGAATTTAAAGAAGGGCTGGCTTAGTCATATTAAAAAACATAATATTTATAACAATTGGCTTAAGACAAAAAAAGCAAAAGCGCAATTTAATAATTTAATAATTATTACTGGCAATAACTATAATATTATATACTTAAATGGTAAACAAGCCAAATTTTATATTAAGTTCATAAATTACTTTACGGCTGTTTTTATAAAAGACGAGCCCCTTTAAATGTTTAATTAACTTAATGGCAAAACAAGAATTAGTAAAACCTTTACTATTAAAACAATTAGCCTTAAACTTTAAATAATAATTATAGCTATAAATAAAAATAACCTTATGTTTAAAGCCGCTTTGATAAGAGTTATTATATATGGAATATATGGAAGTATTTTTTATAGCCTTTTTAAGATTTTTATTAAAAGTAAAGTAATAAATAATTTTTTTAATACTTTAAGCTAAATTTAAGCTAAATTTAAAAATGTTTATTATATTTTTATGAACAAAAGATTTCTGTTTAATTTAAAGATTTTAATTATAATTAAGCGCCGTTATTAATAAGTAAAATCTGGCATTAATTTATTATTTAAAGAAATAAGCCTATGATTATGTGAAGATTTTTTTTAGCTTCCTTTTATTGCCAATGTTATTTTATATAAAAATATTGTAATTTTAATAAAAGCTAAGGCAGGGCGGGCTTTTTATTACCTTTTTAAGAATATGCTTTACTTTAAGTAAATTATGCGTTAATTAAAAGAAAACGCTGCTATAATTAGCTTTTACTAGTTATTTTTAAAGCTTTAAATGCAAGATTTTAGTTATAAAGGCTGAAGGCTTTTATGTACTTATATTTAAATAACCCTTTTTTAGGAAATAGGCGCCTTTAAAAACATTGTCCATATTTATTATTTTAAAGAAAAAATACGTTTATATAATCATAATTAATTTAAGGTATTTGGCGTTTTATTTAAAAAAATATTTAATTATAAATAAAGGATTAAAAGCGTGTAATACTATATTAAATAAGGCTAAAGGCTTAATAAATAAGCTTATTTTTAGTATTAGAATATGTATAATATTAATAAACAATAGCTAAATTGTAAAAGGCTTTATGAATAATATAATAAAAATAATAAAAAACTTATTTTAGGAGGCTAATACAAATCTTTGTATAAATTATATTAAGGAAGTGCTAATTTATTAAAAAGGCTATATTGGCCTAATTTATAAAAGCATTAGCTGCGTTTTAATGTTTTTAACCCATTGCTTATTTTTACTGTAAAATAGCGCTTATAATTAAATGTAGCTTTTTTTAAATTACGTATATAATAATTATATATAAAAATTAAGGAATGTTTTTTAATAAAGCGATGATTAGTTTTATGAAAAAGGAGTATACTATTAGCTTTTTATATATTATTATATTTTACATTAAAAGGCTATTTAAGCTGCTTATTAAGTCCCTATTTAATTTTAAACAATTTAAAAAATATAACATCTTAAGCTTATAAAATCACTAAATAAACCATATTTTTAAAAATTTAATTACATGGCGTTTATAACTTAAAATGTTAATTCACAATAAAATCTTTTTTTTTGTATAATTTAATAATATATCGCATTTTACTCGTGTTATATAAACTACATTTTAAAAGCTAAGCCCCTAAAATCATGGGCCTTTTAAACTTGCGGGATTAAGCGGCAGGCTACGCTTTAAAAGGGTATAAGCTTTAAAAGTTAGCTTAGAATATAATATCTCAATTATTTTAAAATTTAAGATAAAATTAAATTATTTCATTTATTATTTGAATTATTTAAAATGCCCGTATATTACATATTACTAACATTACGTAAATCCCATTTTAAAGGCCAGGCCTTTAAAATCATAAGCCTTTTTTAATTAAAAAGGTTTTTTTTATAGAAATTCGCACTTGGAAATATTAACCGCTTAATTAAAAATCCTTAAACTTATTATTTTTATTATTTTCGGCCTTTAAAACGTTATCACCGCTTTTTTAAGCATAACTGTTGTTATTCTTATAATTTTTAGCCTTTATAATATTATTGCCACTTTCGTAAGTATAGTTATTATTATTCTTATAAGCGCTATTATTATTGCCACCAATCATAGCTTAAGTATTACCCTTAAGAATATTTAATTTAATCCCATTTAATTAAAAGCATACGCCGTAAGTAAAATATTTTAAATTAGTTTTTTAAATATAAAATTGCTTTTTAATCTTTTTAACGTAAAAATAATACCTTTATTTATTGTAGCAATTATATTATATTATATTAATTTCTTTTTTATTATGATTTAAAAAACTGTTTTTGCCGTAATAGTAATTAATAATATTATTCTCTTTTAGCGCTTTATTTGTTAATTATAAAACTGTTAAATATAAAATAAGTAAAGGAAAGCAAAAATAAAAAAGTCAAAAGGACTTATATATTAAATAAGCGTTTTTAAATAGTGTTAATTTAAAGCCTTAAGTATTTCTTTTTTTTAGTAAAAGCTTTTTAAGCCGCGCTTTTAGTAGCTGTACCGCGTTTAGCTTTGCCCGTAATTGTAAACTTGTTTGTTTTGCCTTTAGCCGTAGCCTTGCCTTTGCTTATAGCCTTGCTTATAATTATAGCTTTGCCTTTACGGTTTTTATTAAGGCTTTTTTTTTTAATAATATCATTAGTATTATTTTGTAACGCTTTTTAAGAAACCTTTTTTTATATAAAATAATAATAACTTAAAAGGCTAAAGCGTAGTAAGTGCGCTTATTTTTATTAGTAAAACCAAGGGAAATGGCATTAATAATAAAAGGGGAAACGTAAAGGCCATTAATATAAAACTAGTTAAAATAATTATTATAATAATAGATTATATTAATAAAATTAATGCTAGGCGCAATTAGCCTTTTAAAGTCATAAGTAAATTAAAAGGCGGAGCCGGCTGTAATAATAGTAACACCACTAGTAGGGGCGTTGGCGGGATTTGTAATAAATAAGCCGGTAATTAGGGTAACGGCAGTGGGATAGCCCTTTTTATTAAATACGCGCTTAAATCAAGCGTTATAATTAGTATATTCTAAAATATTAGCAAATTTCAATAGTAAAACGGCTATTATAATATTGCTTTCGTAAAATTTATAATCCCTTTTTTTTTAAATTAAGCTATTTAATAATAAAAAAGCTTAATTAAATTAAATGATGTAAGATGTGTTATAAAGCTTTATATTTTTATTAAGGGAAAGCGTAAGAAAGCAATCATAAAATTTCTTTTAGCTATCAAAAAGCAGGCAAACAGCGAACAAGGCTATTTTAATATAAAAGTCACTTATGTAATCTTAAATATGCTTGCTATTGGAAAGTAAAACAAAAAATAATGATGCGGCAACTAATCTTATAAAGGAATTAAATTAACGGCAATCATAAACAATACCTGCATATAGGCCTTAATTATAGGGGGGCATATTAAAATATTATAAAGAATATAATATTAAAAAAGGTATATATTAATTTAAAAATAAATAATGTTATTAAAAGCGTTATTATTAAAAGCGTTGTTATGCAAAGCAAATTAATATTAATTAGCAAGCCTTATTAATTCATACGCGCGCATAAAGAATAAAAGCATTAAAAAAGCAAATTTTAGAAAATTTTATTAAAAGAAAAAAATTAAAAGCGTAAGAAATTAAGCTTTTAAGGGCGATGCGTTAAAAAAAACATTTAAAAAATGAATTCATAAAAGAATTTAAAATCTAAAATGAATTTTAGCATTAATTTAATAAAAGGTCAAATTTCTTTTAATTTTTAAATTTAACCTTTTCAATCTTTTAATACTACTATTAAATTTCAATTTTACCCATAAACTAAAATCATAAATCATCACAATAAGCTTTAATTAAAAGCACTAATAATTCGCGAAATAATGCCAAAAATTATTAAAAGCTTAATTAATAATCTTACTACTATTATTAATATCATCAAGTGCTATAAAAGTTAGCAAAAGCTCCTAAAACAATTAATAAAAATGCACAATATTATAAACAATTTAATTAAGCAATTTTATAAATATATAATATAAAATAAGGCATAAAATCAATGAAAACTAAGTTAAAATTTAAAATAAAGCACAACCAAACAAAGGAAATTAAAAAATTAAATTAAACTAAAAGAAAAAAAAAACATAAAAACAATAAAAAAGCTTTAAAAAAAATAGCAAAGCAATATAACTTTCATGCTAATAAAAGCACTTAATAAAAGCCCATTTAGCATATTATTATAAAAAATGCATAAACTAATGGGAAAAGTTAAAGCCGGCAAAGGGATTGCGCATATTAATAGGGCTATATATAGCCAAATTATGGCATTAAAAAAAAGCTATAAAAGAGATTACGCCATTAAACATAAAAAAAGCAAATGATATATTTAATTTATTGTTTCTTATAATATAAGAACAAAAGTAAATTATGATGTAAATCAGCTTATTAAGGCTATTAATTATTAGCTTTATTCACAAATTGGAGCCCCCTTTGGCTATAAGTAGGCTATCGTATTTAAAAGGCCCGGCCTTTAAAATCAGCGCTCTTAAAAATGTGCCCTTAAAGCCCCCTTCAAAGCCTCCTTTAATAACGGCCTCTTACAGTCAAGCATTTAATAGCCTATTAAACTTCCGCTAAAAAAATAAGCAGGTGCTATTAATTATTAACTTTAAAAATAAAGCAAATAAAAAAGGCTCCATAATAAAAAAGCCGCCTTTAAAAAAAACGGTGCTATTATAAATGCTTATTAAATAAAGCCGCCACTTAAATAAAAAAAATCAGCAAAAAAGCGCCAGTGATAAAAATAATGGCTTTAAGATTATTAGCGGAAATAATTAAAATAAGCTATATTTATTATAAATATCTTAAGAATATGGGCAAGAAGATTGGGCTTTGTATAAAGGCTTTATTCATAAATGCATTTTAATAACGCCTTTAATATATCCTAAAGCATTAAACAAAAATAAAAAATCTAAAAGCAGCTAATAATATCATAACATAATTCCGGCGTAAAAACAAGCCGCCGCATTTGGTAAATGAACTTAACACATATAAATTCATTCCTCTAAATACTAAGGCTGCCTTTAATTATGACTAATTTACGCTTAAAAATAGAATTAACAATATTAGTATCAAAAACTAAAAGCGGAACAAATTTATTAATATTAACTTATTTAAGTAATACTAAGAAATTAGCCTAATTAACCTAATTTTATTTCAATTTAAAATATACAAATACCACCTTTAGAAAATAAACAATAATAATAATTAAAATTAGCTAAAAAACATATTCCACTTCATAAAACAGCAGCTAATAAAATAAAACCTTTTATATTAGGCCTTTTACGCTGCCCTTTAATCAAACAAGCATTGGAAATTGGCCTTATACCCTTATTATGCCAAATACAACCAGCCTAACAATTTAATATATTTTAAATACATTAATATTAATGTGCCAAATGCGCTGAAATATGATAAGAAAATAATACAAATTTAAAGGTCGCTTTTTTTAAATAATAAAAATAAGTCCTTTATTATAATAATTCTTGCCAAAACGCATTTAAAATAACTAGAACAGCTTTAATTAAACATTTATAAACAAAATTAATAAACAAATAATTTCATTTATAAATTTATTAAAGTAATAATAACCAAAAAAAACCAAAACAAGATCAGAATTTTATAAAAAGCTATATTTTGCAAAAAAGGGCAAATGTAAATTATAATGCCTACTTTGCTTTATAAAGCCAATAGGCCAGCCAGCGGAATTAGGCGTACAATGCTTCTTTAGTTTATTAGCGTTCTAAATAATTATTAATCTTTGAAAATTACTAATGGGGAAATTTAGGAAAGCCTCATTAAAAGACATAAGAAAATAATAATTAGAAAAGCTTTACTATTTAAATTATCCTTTTTATTTGGCATTATTCCATATTAATTTTTAACGACTATAAAACTTTTTAAATTAGGCCCTTTCTTAAATGTACTAATCGTTTAAATAAAATGGAACTTGCCATTTATGCTTTGAGATTAAGATATAATATTTATCAAATTTAAAAAAAAAGATGTGGGGATATATGTATACTTAAAAGGCAAAAGCAATAATAGCTGCTAAAATTTTTTATAAGGTGGTTTAAAAATTAAAAATAGAGGCTTATAAAAAAAAATCTTATTATTATAATTTAAAAAAGAATATTATAAATAAAACGCCTATTCTTATAATACTAAAAGATTTTGCCTTAACATCAGCAGATTAAGACCTTTTAAATAATAGGGAAAGCGAAGATATTAAAAGTAAAAGGGGGGAAAGCGTAAAATTCGCGGAATAAGGAGAAGAGGCTAAAATATTAATATAAGGAGAAATATAATAAAAATAAAAATATTAGTGTAAAAGGGAGTATAATAAAAATTGAGATATTAATATAAAATGAAATATAATAAAGGTTAAGATGTTAATATAAGAAGAAATGCATAATTGTATAAAAAAACTATTATTTAGGTTTTAATTATTATAAAATTTATTTAGCGCCATAATTGCATATAAAAGCGCCCCTTTACAATTTTTATAATTTTGACTTTAATTGGCTTTAATTTTCTTACTTATTTTGCCTATCTTTTATTTATTTATTTAAAGCTATTATTATAATATCAAAATAAGGTATAAATAAGCGCCTTTACGCCAATTAATACCAATTCCATTCCTACAATAATATAAAAAAAGATTTATATATTATTAGCCTTTGTTATACGCTAATAATTACGCTTTTTTTAAAAAAAATATTACGCTATTATTAAATTCTTAAAATAAAGAAATAAAAGTTGACTTCAATAAAGCGTTTATATTCTTATTAATAAAAAAAATGCTAATATTCTTAAGGCAAAGCAATTTATTATGCGCCAAAATCTAATCTTTTATTGCGCTTTAAACGCAGCCCCCAAAAAAGTTATTCTTTTACTTCCGGCTGATTTTTAATATACTTCAACTAAAATTAAAAAAGCCATGCTTATAATATTACCATTACTTCTAAACCAAATATATTGCATGAAATGCAAAAAATGCCATGCACTTAGCCAATTTCCAATAAATAATAAAGAACAAAAGGAGGAAATATGCGCAATTTACTTTTATAATAAATAGAAAGGCCTAGCCAACGGCTATAAAAAAAGAAAATGGCTTAACACGCCTTAAATAAAAGAAATATGGATTATTATTATCAAAAAACTGGAGCTAAACTTAAATTATAAAAAATATTAGACCTATTAGCAGAAAACCCCATAAAGAAAAATAAATAAGCATACAACTTATTACAATTATAAAAAATAACAATATTAATGGAAATACGCTTATAAAAGCTTATAAGCCAAATACTTGTTAAACAATTTAATTAATAAGTTAGAAAAAAGTCAATACCTTAATATATTTTGCCGACTATTAATTATTAACGATTATTAAGCTTTTAATACTTAGCTAGAAAAGCATTAGTTTATAATTAAAAATGATATTTTTATAATCAGCCAATAATACTTATAATATGTTTTATATAATAGATTCTAATTTAGGATTCTTTTATTTAATATGTTATAAGACTTTTTAATAATAGCTTTTAAATTCGGAGTATTAAAATCTTAAAAACAATTAAAAAATACTTATTAATATTATTAATATATAATATTACTTATAATAATATTATATTAAAATTAAGAAATACCAAAGCTATCACTTACTAATCTCTGATTAGTCCCCTAATAATTTTTAACTTGCTTAATTAAAGCTTTCTTACTTAACACATTAATAAGCTAAAATAATAGTTTTAATAATGCCATAATCTCCTTAAATTTTTAAAATCATAAAAGTAATGCTATAAAACAAATAATATTATTCAAAAGACTTCCTAATTTTTTATAAAAATAAAACTAAAATAGCCCATAAATTTAGCATTCTTAAAAATAATAATACAAACATAAAAAATAAAATAAGTAATATTATATTATAAACATTTATATCAGTAAAAAATATCGGCGCCAAAAAATTACTCAATCGGCTAAATCGGTTATTTTAGTGATTTGGCGCTTTTGGCGTAAAAGGCCGCCTTTAGGTGAGTGGGTCTTTTTTTAGCGGCTTTTTAATAGATTAAGTTGAAGTTTAATAACCTTTATGTTAATTAAAGGGGATTTTCAATTTATCCGCTTTAAAACTAAAGCTTAACTGTACTTTAGTATGCATAGCTAATAAACTAGCTTTGTTAAGTTTACTATGCTATGAATTTTCACCCTAATAAAATTATAATTAGCGCATTAAATTTTTTAGGTAAAGTTTACTTTAATTAGCGTTAATTATGTGTATATACCTATGATATACCCTTTAAATATCTTAGGTATTTCAAGCCTTAAAAAAAATTACTATTATTAAAATAAACGTTATAAGTAAAATTTGGCGCTTTTGGCGTAGAATTTTTTTTAGTGTATGGCCTTTATTCTTAATTTTTTTAATATATAACTTTTTGGCTAAAAACGCCAAAAGCACAAAAAGCCGCCGCCGGCAGCCATTAGCTATTAAATTTTTTTGCAAATGTACCCTTAAAAAACTTTTTACAAAGGCTAATACTTTTTAACTATTAAATGTTTAATTGCTTTAGCATATAAAGACGCCTAATTAGCCAAGCGTTTTATTAAAAAAAAGTTTTTTTTAAAAAGGTAGCGGTTTTTTAATACAACGTTAAAATAAAGTACACATATTCAAAGAAAAGCATTTAAGTTTTTAATACTTAAGTATACCTTAGAAATTAAAATCATTTTTTTAATAAAAAATATACTTACCACATTTACTATATATTAAAAGGTATAAGATTATTAACTAAATAGCTTTTATACGTCATATAATTATCATTTTTTTTTAATTTTATTAATATAAAGACTTAATTATTTATTATACTTTGTTTTTTTCTTATTAAGAACTTATTTTTATATAAGTCATTATAAAATATGTGAAAAAGTAAATCCCAAGTATTTATATAATAAGAAGGGGATGTACTTAAAGTATAAAGAATAATTTTAATATAAAAAAACAAAACAATAAAACCTTAAAATATTATATATTTGAAGAATATAAATTATTAAAAGGGGGTTAAGGAAAAAAATAAATTAAACCAAATAATTATGGTATTATTATAGGAAAAGATTCTTAATTTTTAATAAGAAATGACAAATACACTCCTTAAATATTGCCTTAAAGAAATTTACAGAATATTAGCTAAAGCTGCATTCAGTAATGTGACTCCACACAAAATTGAGCTGGCCCCGCCACATTATAACTAAAAGGTAAGATTTTAGCTTAAAATCAGAATTAATAAAATGACTATAATTAAATTAATATTTATATAAAGTTTATATTGCGTAATAAGCTTCATTATTATATCAGCATATTTGATGAGGTTTAATGTATGCTTACATAAGCATTTTATGTATATATCTTTAGCTTGCAATTTTATTTTAAAAAAGGTAATGCTTAATTTAATTTATTAAACACATTTACACATTTTTTATTTTTAATAATTGTAAAGATTTTTCATACTTAAAAAGATCTGCTTTACTTTCTATATTATAATTAAAAACCATAGGCTATTACCACTATTTGATATATACACGAATTTGGACTTTACTTAAGTTTTTTACTTATTATTTTTATAATCCTTTTTTATTTTTTATTTTTTAGTTTTCTTATTTAATAATTGCTTAATCATTTTAATATGTTTATAAATAATAGTAGTATTAAAATACTAAATATAAACATCGTTTACAAAAAACCTAAGCAATAAGCCAATTAATATACTTATTTTATATTTAGTATAAACATCCTTGAATTATGGCCTTTAATTAACCTTAACGTAATAAATGTTTGTACTTTTATAAAAGTCCTTAATTTTACTTTTAAAAGCGCTAAACAAATCACAGCAGCAAAAACCGCTTAATTACAAATCAACTTTTAAATTACGCAAGTTTAATATAACGTAAACCTTATTACCTGGGCTATAGTAATAAAAGCTTACTTAAATTTTTTAACCGTATTAGCAAATAACACTCAAAACAGGATTATTATTATCATATTAAGTGGGAGCAAGATTAATTAATTAATTTTAGATCCTTTTGCTTTTGTGATTTTAAGAGCCTTAGCCATGGCGGTTTTGTATAAGCCAAAATTATGCACTTTTAATACCAAAAACAAGAAAAAAAAATAGAAATCAAATTGCGCAATTTGGCAATCTTAAATGATTGTATACCTTAAATTTTATAAATGAATTTAAAAGATTATAGTGTACAAATATTTTAATATTGCTATATTATAGCTTGTTTTAAAAAAGCGCATAAATATTTAAACGTTTATTTATTCCCTTTGCTTTGTGTTTTAATAAATAAACCAAACCTTACAAACTAACATCAAATAAAAATACACCACCTTACTTACTCAAATAAAAAAAGGAAAAATTAGTTTAATCAAATGAATTATGACATATTAAGCTCTTTTTTAAAAGGCTAGATTATATAAGATTATTAATATTAAAGGATTTTAAGGGTTTATAAATTTTTTGATTGCTATTAAATAATTTAATAATAAATAATTCATTAATTAATATTAAAAGATTAAAAAAGCTAATAAGCTTGGAAACCTTTTTTTATATATTTTGGAATAATTATACCGCCTTTTTTATACTAATAAAATGGATTTAATATATTGCAAGCTTATTAATGACAAATCACATATTAATTATTATGCCACTTTTTAAGAAAAATTAAATAATATAGGATTTGAAAACAAAAGCTTATTTAAGGCTTAAGGCAAGAAATCTTTCAAAAGCTTATTAAATCAACAAGCTTTAAAATGGTTATGCTTATGTTTTAAGGATTTATATAAGTGGTTCCTTGGCTATTACATGAAATTTTAGCTTGTTGTTTATGAAAAGATTTTTAAGATTTTTTTTAATGGATTACTTAAACCAAGTCTAAAGCAAAACAAAAATCAAGCTAAAAAAATTTATTAATAATTTATAAAAAATAAGTAAAAAAGCTTGTAAAACCAATTTAATTAAAATAAACTTTTGCTTTTATTAATCAAAGATTTAATTAAAAAATTAAGAAATTTAAAAAGCTTAAAAAAACCTAAATCTAAGTTCTTAAATAATATTTTTAATAAATTAATAGAATCAAAAAATAATGCGTTTTTAGTGCTTTTATTAAGTTTTAAAAAAAGGGCCTAATTAAAAATTTACTTTTTTTGGGGAAATATCTTATACCTTTTTTTCAATTTAATACTCTTGGACAATTATGAAACAATTAATTTAATTAATAACATTTTGTTTTTAAAACCTGGATTTTTTATTAAGGCAAAGCTAAACAATATTATAAAAGCAGGAAATAGCTAGCTTCCCATTTTAAGGCGCGGAATTTAAATTATAAAAAATGTCCTTATAAATAATAATAATTAAACATATAATTTTATTTTTTATAATATAGCTATTATAAAAGGATTTTATATTAATATTATTTTAAAAGCTTGTTTATTTAAATAAGATTTTTGGTTTTATAAAATGAATTGTACTTTGCGCTAAGGCAATAATAGCAAGCCTATAATAAACCACCTTATTATTCATTAATTAAAACGCAACAAAACCTTATGTTTTTCAAATATAAAAAACATTTAAATTATTTATGTGAAATCCTTTTAAGCTTTGTAAAAATTGTGATTTATACAATTATGAAACAAAAGCTTAAACAAGCATTAAAGCCAACCCAAAAGCATAAAAACCCTTGATTAAATATGGAAATAGTGTGGCATTTGTGCACTAATCACTTAGGCCTAAATGTATTAAGAAAGTTAATTGGATTAGCTAGAAATGTCAAAATAACAAACAAAATTGGGCGTTTAAAATGTAAGTAATATGCGCTTACTTATGTTTTCAACGCCAATTCAACTTGCCTAATTTATTAGTAATTATTATATTTATTTTAAAAAATTATATAAAAAAATTTAATTACTTAAATTATTTTAAAAGTATATCTTAACTGCTAATACTCAAATATGAATACAGCAAAATATTAATCAAATATGCTTTACGCGCAAAAAAGCATGACAAGGTTTTTGAGTATATTAAAAGCTTTAAATCTTAAGTTTAAAAACAATTCAAACTTTTAATATATAAAATCAAATATAATTAAAAAAAGGCTATTATTATAATCAAAAGATTTATAAAATATAAAAAATGGGTTTTCAAGTTTAAAATCAAACTTAAGCTCTTTTTAATTGTAATTTATAAACCAAATGGCAAAGCCAAAAGGACTGGCTAAGAAACAATTAATAAAAGGGTAAAAATGCGATTAGGATCTAATTTTCTTATTAAATTAAGTATTGAATACGCATTTGTAAATATTTATTTATATAATAAAAGCCTAAAGCGCATAAACAATTAACAATTACCTATTTAAAAAAACGATAAGTGGTTTTGCAATTATTCTTAATAATATAATCCTGTATTTATAGCAAAAATCATTATTAATTTTAGATTAAATTAAAATGGAATTTATGTATTTAGGTGTAAAGCATATGTATTAATAATAAAACAAGCATTAAAAAAAGCGTTCAAAACAAATGCATATGTGTATATTAAATACTTAATAAGATATATTGTTTTAAATATTTATAAGATTTAAATGCCATGTTTTAATAGAATTATTATCATTTGCAATATGCGATTTAATAAAAAAAGCTTTTATATTTCCTTTAAAAGAAAGCAAGGGATTTTAATCTTAAAAGCTTAATTGATTTGCAAGCTTATTAAAAAAGAAAAGCCAATTAATAATTGAACTAAAATCTTTAAAGCAAAAAATAAAACTATTAAAGAATAAAATGTTATAAAAAAAGCATCCTGAAATTTTTGTTTAAAATTATGAAATAGTAAATAAAAGCTTTTGAAATATAGAACTTGGGGGTAAAAGATTATGCTAAAAACCTTCGCACTTAAATTAAACTTTTGATTTTAAAAGCAATACTTATCCTAAATGAAAACGCGCAAAAAGTAAAAAAGCAATTGTTAGGTGTATTAAACCTAAGGCTTAATTTAAGCATAAATCTAAACTTAAAAGCATTTCGTTTAAATAAGCGCATATAATTTATTAATTAGGCATTAAATATATTTTAAGATTAAACAATAAATTCGCCTTAAACATTAAGATTTTAGGTTTAAGTCCTATTATATAACCTAAATACATATTAAAACGCATTATCTTTAAATTATAAGAAATCGGAATTTGAATTTTTTAAATTAGTAAAAGTATTAATACGCTTTCAAGCTGTAGTAATTAAAGCTCAACTAATTGAATCAAAATCTTTAAACATTTAAGGCAAGTCACTAAAAGCTGCAAAAAAAAAGGAAATAATTTAAAAAATATGCTAAAATGTTTGCTACACTTAACATAATTCTTAAAAAAACAAAATTCTAATAAAAACATCTTAATTTTGTGGGTGTTTGCAATTTTAGGGGTAATATATTAAAAAAAAAGCATCCTTTTAACTTACATAATAATCTTATATTATATATAAATCTTATGTTTAATGAATTAATGCTTAATTAGCATATGTTTTTAAAAAAGCAAAAGGAACTAAAACAAATAATAAAAATAATGCATATAATAATTACAACAATTATTTAAGCAAATCGCCTAAAAGAATAGCCATTATTAAAAGGAAAAATCCCATTTCCCAAAATCAAAGTCTAAAATTTTTTACCAAAGCTTAAAAGGTAAAACGATTTTAAGAATTATTTAATAAAAACATGATTTATTAAGAATGCTTATTTAAAAATAAATAATATAAATAAGCATAAATACTAAATGCTAAAATACTTTAATTTAAATATTATATAAATGCTTATATTACTTATATAAGTATTCAAATATAAACCTAATAAAAACGAATATATTTTGAAATACTAATTATATATTATGATATGCAAAAACCTTTAAAGCAAATCCATAATTATTTTAATATATACAAGCATTTTGGCAGCCAAATTATTCAAAATAGCTATGGCGTTTACAGCTAAATTCGATTTAAAAATCAAATTCTTTAATATAATTAATGCATTTATTAATATTCTTTAAACTATAGACGGGGAAATAATATATTATAAATTCCTTCCTAAATTCTAAAAGCCAAAAAAGGTATTACAAATTAATTATACACTTTACAAAATGCGCAATTTCCCTTACCTTTAATATAAGCATATTAGCAAAACTTTAATAAATTTAGGGTTATTTTCTTGCTTTAAAAAGCCTTGTATGTTTATAAACTTTAAGCATAAAATTTTAATGTTATTTTATATCAACAATATTTAAGTGCTTTTTTACTAAAATAATGCAAAGCTTGGCAAAAAAATTATTAAAAAGCTTAATTAAGCATATGATATGTATAATCTTGAAAATATTAAGCAATTTTTAGAAATTAAAATAATGCGTAATTAAAAGCGCAAGATTATTTCCCTTATTTATAATTAATATATTAAAAATATTATTTATAAGTTTAAGCAAGCAAATAAAAAGTGTCTCATAACCTCGCTACCTTAAATCAAGCTTGTGAAATCTAATAATTAAGCATTAAAAAAAATTATTAAAATATATTAAAAAAGGGTTGGATTTATGTTATATATAACGATTATTATACAATTAGACGTTGCATATGCTGCAGCCTTATTTTCATAATTTACTACAAATCCTAGACCAAAGCATTTTATAATTATATATTGGCTCATTCGTTACCTATTTGAAACATACTTTTTAGGGATTATATTTAAAAGTAATCAAATATGAGCTATGTTTATTGCTTTTAATGTTTCATTTGCAAATGATTTTAAAACAAAATGATTATTGCAAAAATATGTGATTTTGATGTTTAATAGTTTAATGATTTGAAAAGCATTTTAATAATTTATAATTATAATTTTCATAATGGAAGCGGAATTGCTGTTTTTTAAACATATGGGGAAAAAAGCCATGGCGCTTTAACGATTTTTTAAGGATTTATCTTTGGATATTGGCAAAACTTGGGAAATCTTTTATAATAATTAGCAAATAATTAAACTTATAATAAACAATAGTAAAAGGATTATTATTAAATTATGCTATATAAATATTTAAAACATATAGCTTAAATAAAAGTTTATTTGGGGCTTATTTAAGATTATGTACTTATTAATAAATAATATGCCTACTAATAAGCTTACGAAAAATCCGTTTTATTAAAAATTTAAGCAATTTAAAGCTTTCTTAAATTTTAAGAATTATAAATCTTAAATTAAAAAGCTTTAAATATATTTATTAAAAGCATATTAATAATTCATACGCATTTTCATTTATTAAATTAATTTTTTTAATTTCAATAAATAAATATTCCCTATTATTTTAAATAAAAGAAAGCAAAAACTTAAGCCCATGCGAAACCCAACAAAAGCTTATTTAAAACCGCAAGGCCTACGCAATTCCTTTTAATAAATTCGTTAATAATTAATTTTTTTAAAAGATTTTCCCAGCAATAACACCAGCTTTACTAATAGCATTATTATTATTTTTATCCTTTTTTTTATGCCCAAAACTAAGACAACAAAACCTAATTAATAAGATCTTAATTTTCTTATTCTCCTTTTTTATTTTCTTTTTTATTATTTAATTTACCTTTTTTTAATAAGGTCTTAAGGGTTATGCGAATTAAGCAGACATTTTATATAATATTAGTGGAATGCTTATAAAAAAATTCAAAAAGGCTTATCGAAAAAAAAAGCTGTTTTTAGCTTTTAAAAAGGAAATCAATCGAACGCCATAATAAAAAATCTAAAAAAAAGCAATATAATAAATATACCCAAAAATGCAATTATAGCAGCGCGAACCAGCAAAAAGGGTATTAACAAAGCATTTGCTTTTATTACCGCGGCCATATGCCGCAAAGCAAATACATAAAAGATAAAGCTTAGTAAATTATTAACCTATAAATATATATTAATATTTACTTATGATTATATAAAAGAAATGAGTATAAAACATAATAAAAAAATACATATTATACTTACGTTTAATAAACAAGGCTTTGGATTTTGAATTATGCTTTAAAAAATGCAAGATTTATAAAAAGATTTTTGAGAATATAAAGGTATATTTAAAATAAATAATAAAAACACAATTAAGCGCTTTTGATTTAAGCTTTCATTATTTAAATGTTATAATCTTCCCAACTTTTTGCCAATAAATATATAAACATTATAATCATTAATCATTTTATGACTTTTGCCTTTGCTTATGAAAATTTATGAAATAATAACCTAGGCAAAAAACAAAGCAAAAGCAAAAAAAGGAAAAACAAAACAAAAAAACACAAAACATTTATAAAAAACAAAAGCTCAAATAAGAAAGGGCATATAAACAAGAAAATAAATTGTATTAAACTTGCCATCAAATGCAAAATAATAATAAACAAATGAAATAAGCAAAATATTATTAAAATCCAAATAAAAGGGATTTTTTTAATTTAAAAGAAAAAGAATCCAAATGTATAACTTACTATATAAAAAATAACGCAAAAAAAGTAATTAAGCAAGCTCATCCTCGAAGGTATTTATTTGTAATTACATTATTAATTAGCTTAATGCTTAAAGCTAAAAAGCATAATATATAAAACACATAATAAAAGTAAAAAGAAAATGAGATACTCATTTAGTTAATATAAAGCTTGCAATATTTGTCGCTTATTTTCTTAGTTAATTTAAAAAGCATTTTAATAATAAAAATTGTTCAAATAATATATATAAAAATCAAAAAAAAGAAAATAGAAAAAGCAGAAAACAAAGGCATAAGCGCAAATATATATAATATTAATATTAAAAAAAGATTATTATTTATTAAAACAAACATTTTTTATATAATTATAAGCCTAATAAGCACAATCACTTAATCATTGACTAATACGCTTAAGCCACCTAATAACATATTAATCAATAAGCAATATGCAATAAAACATGCAATAAATTTTAATTTAGCTAATAAATAAGCATGATTTACTCTTACTTTTTGCAAACTTAATTTAAAGCAATTACTTAATTCTTAAATCATCTAATTATAGTATTAATTATACAAATATGATATCACTTTAATGCCAAAAGCACCTGCACAAAGCTTTATTATCTTAAACTTAAATTAAATACTTAAAATTAAGTAAAACAATAATAATGTATAATCCCTTATTTCTTTTATATCAAGCTTATAATTGCATATTTCTTTATATGTTTTAACATATTAATTTAACATGCTTTAACTGCATATTTATTATTTACTTTCATTTATTAAACCTCATGCTTATTATTAAATATTATATTTATATTAAACGCAATAATTGTTTATATTACGCAATTTCACCACGTGTATTAGCTGTGCATTTATATATTTCCTTTTTTTTGAATTTGCATAGCACTTGTACATAATTATTTACATAATCTATAATAAATGCATTATAATCCAAAGTATATAATTAATATAATTTTTTTTTTTTGGCTACAACCGTATGTTGCGCATTAAAAATGGCAAGCTTTTGATCATGCAAATAATATCTCACCATAAGAGTATATTATGCAACAAGCTTCATTATTATATTAACATATTTGATAAGATTTAGTATATGTTTACATAAGCATTTCATATATATATTTCTAACTTGCAGTCTTATCTTAAAAAGGGTAATGCTTAATTTAATTTATTAAACATATTTACACATTTTTCACTTCCAATGATTATAGAGATCTCTCACACCTAAAAGAATCTGCTCCACTTTTCGTATCACAATTTAAGTTATAATTATAATATAAATAATTTACATAGTAATTCCAAGATAAGCATTTTGATTAATAGCTGTCCAAGCGTCTAAAGTTAATGAAAAAGAGCCGTTTGACTTAATATTAAAGTCTAGATCGTTTTTAATTAACTGTAAATTATTTAAATAATTTAAAGTTAATTCGTCAACTATAATTTTTCGATATAAAGCCGGAGTTTCTTCATAATAATATGTTAATATATAAGACTTAAATTAATAAGTAACTACTTATTTATTAAGATACTTTAATAATTTTCGAAAACTATTAAAAGTAATTGCTTAAATTAATATATTGTTTAAAATAATATAATTTAATAATAACTTTAAAAAGAGTTATTTTTAAGTCAATATTACTTAATTGACTTAAAAACCATTCTTATAAGATTAATTGGTTGTTAAACCCTTTTTGTGTTGATAAATCTTTTATTGATATAATTAATATATATTTAAATTTTAATTTATATATAAAAGGAACATATTTCAAAATCTAAATTAAGTGCTTTATGTGTTTCATTAAGGTGCTTTTTATCATTATTTGTTGCGTGATTTATTCATCGTTTTTTCCACTTTGTACTATAAATAAGTTAGTAATTTATTAATTTATTAATTAATTAACAATAAATTAACTTACCTGCAGCCTTTAACTAAACACTTAATTGTAATAGTTCGATAATTTTCGAGATCTTCCGGCTCTAAGTTATTATTAATAAGATCTAAAGTTTAACTTAAAAATCCTTTTCTAAATAATTTAGATTATTGACTAATATTTTTTAAAGAGAAATTAGGTTGATTTTCTTTGATTTTATGTGTTAAAATCGAGGGTTGAGACATTATTAAAGGTAAAAATAAGTTATTATAATAAAAAATTATAATAATAATAGCAATAGTAATAGTTGAAATAGTTAGTATAATAATATAGTTGTGATTTAATAAAGAAAGATTTATTTTTACATGAGATTTACTTTTATTATATAAGGATATCTTTAAAATCTAGAATATTTAAGTGTTTAAAAATATTTAATAGATTTATAAGCTATTTTACCTGGTTTATAACTAAATAGATTATTAATAATATGTTTATAATTAATAATATAATTAAGATTTATTTAAAATTAATGTGAAGATTCTACAAGGTTCCTTATTGTTTTTATTGCTTAATAAGCTTAAGCGAGACGCTTGTCTCGATTTAGAGTAAAGTGGCGGGAGTATCCGCGCATCTTACTACTTTCGGTTAGAGTTAATGTCTTAGTGCCTCAGGTATGAACTACTTCATTACTACTTAAATATACTTAAGTAATATATAAGTAGAGTTGAGTAGTTATTTTTAACTACTTAAGTACAGTAGAATAGTTGATACTACTCTACTCTACTTAATTTCTCACGCTGGTAATTCTGAACTAAGCGGCCTTTTCTTGGAGGAAGTTTTTTGGGCTTGAGATATGTAAGACTTTACTAATTCCTGAAGGCACGAGGCCGGGAAAATCATCCTTCTATGCAATTGACAGTTGACATAAGAATGACAGTTGAGATACGATAGGAAATCCCAATCATTCGGAGTCCTAAGCGCCTTTTGTGCTTAGTTGAGGCGGCTTGAGAGATCTCTCAATGAGAATCTTTCCTTGAAAGACAACTTTAGAATTCTCAAAGGGAGAACTTAAGTCTGTATGAGACTTTGGAAGTATAGATTTCGCTAAACTCAACTTTGAAGAGTCTTAAATCGGGAGAGTTTACACCTCCACTGCATCTTTATAGTCCTTTAGTGGTCTGCTTTTCTCCTAGCCTGGAATGAGGTGCACATGTAATTCATGATGTCGTGCCATGCTGATCTTGACCAACATTCACCAGCAGTCCAGACAGCTGGCAACCATACGGATGTTCCAGCCTTGAAGGGAAAGTTAGACCGCCGTTTACTCTTGACAACTCTTGACAACATTGTGGTTCAAGCACAACTGACTTCTTTGCCATACACCGTAGCCTCTCATGTCCCTGTATTTGTGACAGTCCATTATTGGGAGCAAATGTTGAAATGATAACAATTGCAACTGACTAGCCCTTGCCCAGAATCTTCTCAAGGATAACAGACTCCTTTTTCGTAGACATGGCTTCTGGTCTTCATCATCCACCTACTCTAGGCCCGCTGGAGGAGCTAGAAAACATTTGGTTTCCTCGTCTCGGCGAGCGTTATTTGTATCTCCGGTATTAGGCAGCAGTATTGAAACCAGATAGATTGGTCTTTATACTTCGATTACGCCCTGTCATTATAATTTGAAGAAATGAAAGTGAGTATCCAGATGTATTAAATTTTGAGATCTCTCGGATTGTTATTCCTAGATTTCATAATATCTCTTTGCAATCCACGCACCTGACTTTTAAAAACTGTGTTGATTTTGTCTTTGGTTTCTGCATCACAATTTGGAAAATTACCAAGCCCCTTTGAGGATGAGAAGTGATGCCAGCCTATGTACTGTATATTCCAAAGGATGTTGGAAATCCGTTTCCCTCGCCTATGACTTGAAGGCAACGTGCTCGTCGTGTGTGATATGAGGAATGGATGAACTTGCAGAATGCTTTCGAAGTCAGAGCACTAGATTGACAGTAGAAGTGACAATGGCAGTCAAAAATCCTCATTTTATCCAGACAGGAAAGTATCCAGTCGGATACTTCACTGTATTTGCGTGAATGGTGATACATTGAAATGATACTCTTGAAGAAGGAAATTTAGGATCTAAAGATGGGAGAACCATTCTTGGGGCTGAAAAAATACTCATAAGCTTCGTGATTGAGGCTGAATGTATGACTGCCGATTCCTAATTCCGATTATTGCGAAGGATATATATCGTTTCCTCTGTACTAGAGAAGAGACTGTTAAAGGACACGTGAAGTTCGTGCGAATATAGGACATTCTTTGAAGATAGATTAGAAAGCGTACTCGTGAAAGGCGATTTTTCTTTTGATGAAGTTCGCTTTCTCCAGTGGTTTGACGAAAACCAAAGTCTGAGCATCGTCGAGGATCTTCACAGCATTACAAAACCGGCTGCAAGGGAAGAAGTAGATAAAAGTCTGTGTGGATGTCAACGACCAATTGTGACCCCAAAAATCTCCGGACGCCGCTCATGGTTGCAGCCCTTGTGACCGTAGGATCATGGACATGTGGCACAACTTGGAATTGATGGTGGGGAGGATTGGTTTCAAAAAACCAGGAGCCAGCCAGAAGCAACCTCTTGAAGATTAGGACGTCAGAAGACAGTGATGACAAGTTGAACTTAGCAGTAATGAGAAACATGACAGCAAATCGACTCCTTGCTCTACCACTGAAAACTGAATGCAGAACACCGAATAGAACACACTAGTCTCGAAACTAGTTCAGAATAAATGCTCTTTCCCTTGAGTCATCATCGTTCATTTGGAAGATTGGACGAGAGGCATCCATGTCATGTTTTGATCCAAGAAAGAATTACCTACCGTTGGAACTAATTCTGAGGAAGGCGTTTTTTTATAAAGGGGAAAAACAAGTGCGAAAAGGATAGTCTAGAGTTTACTCTTTAAGGATGGTAAAAGTTATGAGTTAGAGTGAAAGATTCTAGACTTAATGTTAGTTTTTCTGTGATTTACTTAAGTCCTGTTCTAGTGTAGAATCATAATTATTATGAACGGTTTTAAAACTAAACTTTTATTAAAGTATAAATATTACGCTTAGGAATATTTTTATATTATATTATAAATTCTAAAAACTTTAAAAGTATTTAAAACTAAATAAATAATAATATTAAAATACTTAAATTAACCTGAGACCTTAAAGCTTTTTATTGACAGCTTTAGTTGTCTCTACGTTTTCTTGAATCTTAAGAGCCTTAGGTATTTACTTTAACACGTGTAAACCTCTATACTAGCTTGATTTTCCCAGTGGTGAAAAAATCTGTTAATTTTACCTGCCTTTGATTAGTCATTAATACGTGGACTGAGCTTTGACTGAGTTGTGATTAAAACGTGATTTATAAGAAACAGTTTTTAATAAAGAATAAAGGGAGGGAAGGTGGTGTTAATTGTACGATATACAACAAAACTTTAAGAGTGCGGGAGTGCGGGAGTGCCGGAATACCCGCGTTTAGTACTAAAAAGTTTAAAAAGCCCCACTTTTAAAGGGGAATTGTTTAAAAATCGTATATTATTATGAGTTTTTAACACGTCGGTGACAAAGATTGGTGTGAAGTAATGGAGCAATCATCCGAGATATCAGAGCTCGCAGCTAAAGATCAACCTGAATTGAGATTCCCTTGCTGGTCGAAAGAGCTTGGTTCCGCGGCACAGGACATGATATCTGGGATGACGAATCTGGATCCGGCAGCTCGGACAACCATAGATCATGTCTTATCACATGTTTGGTGGCAAGATGTAGAATGAGATATTTGTTCTTTCAGCGGGAAATCGAGGAAGTACACACAATGGCATCTAACTCTTGAATTACTTATTGTTAAAACAAACACAAAAACGATTCGAGTAAAGCTCGCAGGGCCATTGAGAGCTCTCTGTTTTTCCCGGCGCTAGGCTTGATCTTTGGTCAGAAGCTGTTGTAAAAATTGTTTGAAAAGCCAGACAACAATGAACCTTAGTTATATATCGTGAGGAATCTGATACGAAATTGAAGTGGAAAATATTAGTTGCGAGCCACATTTATAAACTTAAACGCCGTAGTAAGGTATTATTGTTTTGTGTGTTTTCTTATATTATGAGTGATTAAATTAAAGCTGGAGTAAAATCCTTATAATAACACACTGCCGCACACAAATAGAACGGTGTAATTTGCATCAGAGAGCCAAAACCAGCTAGTCTCGTTCCTTGGCGCTGTGCTGTGAGCAGCTCCTCGGACACGATGCCGCTAATTAATCCCTTGAAACGAGACTACGGCATGCTGGGTCTGATAAACCCCAGCCCCAGCTACACAAAAAGCCAGCCAATCGTCCCAAGCTACAATAACACAGTCCAAAAGGTGTATCGAGAGGTAAATAAATGGGCAATCGGAGATCTGCGGTCGTCCTGGAGACTGGATATGTGCGATGCGCCTGGTACGATCCAGATCTGCCCAGCTGGGTTCCTGATCTTTTAAAAGGCCTTGCTCAATGTGCCAGGCATGACAACCTGTTCCAACGACCGTCATCGATCTCCATGTTCTTACCACAGTTTTTCGCCTCGTTTACAAGGAATATCTTGACTGTGCGAGTACAAATCGTCGATAAAGTGGTCGTAAGACGACCACCCTTTACTTTCGTCTGAAGCTAGTCCTCATGATGCAACATTTCAAGGAATTCACCTACCGGATAATAGACAAGCGAGCAGCCATCCACCCCACAGAATGTTTTAAGCTCGAAGCTTTCTTGAGGACTTTAATTGCAAATATGGTGTTAAATACAGTGGCTAGCAAATCAAGATCTCTTCATCCATCGTCGGAATTCGGGACACAGTTTATAAAATACAATACGAGTGAATTTATCTCCAATTAGAGAGTTGCATTCAAGCAGACCGGCCAAGAACGAGATCTGCGGGAGCTGCGACTTCATTGCGCACCGTTCCCTCTGGAGAAGATGTTCCCTGAAGATGTGCAGAAAATTATCTCAGTCTCGGCTCTGATGGCAAAGCACCCGTTCGTGAGGTAGATGTATGAATGGCTCAACTAAGGCGATAAATTGCGATGGGGTCCTCAAGTGACTGAATCTGAGAAGCATCGGAATCAAATAAAGACATCGTGGACTGCAATTCTCTATCTAACTTATACCGAGGAGGGACCTCTGGCGATACACAGCATGCCTGCCAGCCAATTCGCTGAACTAGAAATCAACATCGACCAGTTCTAGGAAAGCCATCCAAGAAAGCCACAATAGAACCTCAGAAATGCAGCTCAATCTAGGTCCATGACACCCTCCATAGACCCAGTCACTTGTGGCACTGAGACTTCTCCTCCATCAACCTCCATAGATGGCATTGCCGATCCCTCTTCAGGCTTGGCTTTCTCCTCAGCTCCTTCTCTGGCCTTTCGCTTCTGCTGTTTTATTCTTCTTGGGGCTTTGTTGCTGCCGACCTAGTTTGTAGGTAAAGTTAGCTTGTATGTTTGTAAGCGGGGGGAAGCTTGGGTTATATCGAACCTGAGGAGGGGGATCTTTCTTGCCTCTTCCTTTATTGGAATCGACCTGGTCGATGGTCATATGTTAGCTCGGTTCTTTCAACTCATGGGAAAGAGCTTGGTGGAGGATGCTTCTACACCTTGACCTCATTTTTAGAAAATGCTCTTGTTAGGCCTGTAATTCTTCTTTGTCCTTTCACTTCTCGGAAGGGTGTCTGCGAGCCTGGGAGCTTGCTGATGTGGCATGTTTGCCTGCAAGGTGGATTGCGCGTTGTCTCAATTTGAAGCAGCTTCGTGGTAGGAAGGGAACAAGTCAAAATCAGGAATGAAGATACGATGTTCTGTGTGGCTGGAAATTAGATCCGGCCGCAAAAAATGGAGTTGGTACGAGGCAGAAATCCTTGACCCTGGTGATGCATAAGACTTGTCTCTTATCATTTCTAGTACTCGTATTACAATCCGCTAAGGAAAATCAACAATGGCGGACTGCCAAATAGCTTTCAAAAAAAAGTGGCATTGCTTCGTCGAGATACAAGCATACTCCATCTTGTAGACTATCCCGTAACCAAACCAGGTATCACCCATTCGCAGATCCATTCCCCCTCACTCGCACTGAGCTCCCCAATGTACACCATGTCCAATTCCTTCACAGTCTTTGTCTTTTGTTCCGGGTCTGCTCTAGCGGTTCTCTCCTCCTAAGAAATTTGGCATCCTCTTGGGTAGTAGGGAAACTAAACCCTAGAAAAGCACTCCTGGGACTTAAGTCCCAGGAGTGACCCCCGTATAATAGCGAATTGTGAGTGGCCCAGATCGTTTTACCTATTAAGGGTATGAAGATTAGCAAGGGGATTTATATTGGGGGTATAGTTTTGTGTAGCATGAGGTTTTTCTTTTGATTTTATTTTAGATTTATTTGATTGATTCATAGTATAGGAAATTAATTGAGATTATAAGAGAAAGATTATTTAAGATTATAAGGAGAGATTATAAAGGGAAATTATAAAGGCGATAGTAAGGTAAGCAATAGTAAGGTGGGTAATAATAAGAGGAATATTATAAAAGAAAGAAAAGTAAAGAAAAGAAATAGAAATTGAGGGAAAAGAAAGAAGGGGCTTAAGCGAGCCCTTGGCTAAAACATTTTTCTTGAAATCAATAAGCCTTCTTTAATTTTGTTTATAAGGCTTTCCACTTATACCTCGCTTTTTAAGATTGATCTTATAAGGGGTGTTTTTGAGTCGATTTCAGCGTGTGTTATCTTTTTCAGCGTACTTCTTATAAGGGGCTCCTAGGAGAAGTCCCAGGAGAGGTCCCAGGAGTGCTTTTCTAGGGAAATTCAGGCTCCTGATTAGCTTGTCTTCCAGAAAAAATGAGAGAACGGAATTGAAATGCCAATATCTCACCTCGTCATCGCTCTCCGGACGGTGTCCAAATAACCCTTGGTACAACCTTGAAGTTGATGCCATGCCACCATTACCACCATTACCCCTCGTGGGCGTGTCAGGTTCCTCGGTGATACGTCCTTCGCTGACAAACAAGTCCAGGGGGCTGAACGAACCACTATATTCGTTCTTCGACGCCTCCGTCGTCGATTCGAGGTACTTGGACCCAGAACAGGGTTGTGAGACGACGGCATAGGCATGTGTAGCACGGCGGCAGGCTGGGTTGTTCTCCAGATCCTAGATTGACATGAGCTTCGTCTGGATCAATCTGAAGGACGTCAACTAACCTGTCCAGATGGTGAATATGGGGTCTGGCGGGAAATCGCAGCTCCTGGTGGGATACGGCAAGGTGGAGGGCCGCAGTTCTCGAGCTCTAGGTCCATATTGTCGCCCTCCTTAGCTCTGACTCCTTCCAATGCTCTGCCAAACTTATCAGTTTCGGTGCCTGCCAATGTTCTCAGTAGTGCAGCTTCTGCATTACTAGCTCCGTATTCAGGCGGTTTAATACATACGTCGTATCATATTCTTAAAACCACATGTAATAATAAGGGTAATGATAATATTATATTATATAGGAATATATTAAAAAACTAAAGAAATATTATACTAATCCCAAAATAAAGTACTAACTCTTAACCCTCGTTAGACTCTAGCTATTTACAACGCAATTTTAAAAAATAAAATACAATTACAAATTAAAGATATAAAAATATAAAAAGATTAAAACATAAAGTTATATAAACTAAAAGAAACTAGACATCCAAGTATTTAAATTCCAATAAAAATAAACCAAAAAACACAAAAATCCAATATCCAAAACATCTCAGCTCAACCCAAACGCCCCTTACAAAAAGAAAAGGTTATATAATTCATAATAACTAAACCTCTAACTAAAATATCGCCTCCGTTGTCAAAATCGATCTCTTTTACCTTTAGATTCAATTAATACTGTGGAGGGGCAAATCCTAAGCAACCACACAATAAGAGGGGGATGCACTTAAAGCATAAGAAATAACTTTGATATAAAAAAATAAAACAACAAAATCTCAAAATGTTATATATTTAAAAAGTACAAATTATTAAAAAGGGGTCGGGGAAAAGAATGGATTAAACCAAATAATTATGGTATTATTATTAGAAAAAATTGTTGATTTTTAATAAAAAGTAACAAATGCACTCTTTAAATATTGCCTTTAAAAAATTTATGAAATGCTAGCTAAAACTGCATTTAATAATATGATTTCACACAAAATTAAGGTGGCCCCGCCATATGCGCCCCCCTTTTTAAATAATCAACTTGTTTTTGAGTTTTATATATAAAAAAATATAATAGCTTCATTTAAGCTTTAAATATTAAAAAAGTGCAAGTGCTAAAAATTATTGCTGCTGCCAAAATTATATAATAATTAATAAATTAAAATCCCTTTACCTTTGAAAGCAAACATTAGCTTGCTTAACGCTTCCCACCACCATTTTTAAGATAAGCTTTCCCCTCAATCTTTTCAATTTCAAACCTTTTTTTTTTAATCTCAAAAGTAAATTATTAATTTTATTCTTATTTTACTTTTGCTTTTTTTTTCTTTTTTTATTAATAACTTCTTTAATCTTATAACGCATTATCTATTATTTGCTAATGCAATAAAATCAATAATAAAGCCGGCAAAGCTGAAATGGCTTTAAAAGCAAATTTGCCCTTTTAATTTAACCCAAATTAAAGCTATTATTCTTTATAAACCTTTAAACAACTCCAAAAAAGCTTTTTAACAATCTTTATGCTTTGCAACGCGTTATTATTGCTTTTGCTATTAATAATTCCCTTAAATTTAAAATGATAGCATTTATAACTTCAGCTTCCCTGCTAACATTTTAAATTTGCCATTTTCTTATTCTTATAAACTCCCTATAATTACAATTTCTTTATTTTTGAAAGCTTCAAATAAAGTCTTTCTCTCCTTTTTTTTTAAGCTACATCTTTATTATTATTTCTTAAGACCTTAAAAATCCGCTAACTTAACCTTCACAAATTTATTAATTGCAGTTTTGGCATCATTATCATTACTTTTATTATTTTTTTCTTTTCTTAAATAATTTCATTATTCCTTTATATTATTGCAAAAAAATAAGCTAAGCATCTTCTGCAATTTGTACAAATTTCCCATCCCAAAATTAAAATAATTTAAAAATGTTGCAAATTAAACTTTTGCTATAAAGCTGCTAAGGTAAATTTTATTCATTTTCCCATTATAATTTTACTTTTTTCCTTTATTCCAAATCTTTTTTTAACAACAATTTTAATATTAATTTTATAATCTTATTATCGCCATCAGTTTTTAATTATTAATGCATCATTTTTATAAATTATTATTGCTATTGCCAAAATTAAAACTAAGCGGCTGTTTTCTTTTATTTTTTTATTTTTTTTGCTTTTACTTTTTTTATTTAAGAAACCGTTTTGGGAATAGCCACAATATTAAGCAAAAACATTTTCATTTTTATTTTTTAGGCTTAAAACGTATTTGGGCTGGCTATTCCTAATACTAATTTACCTTTAAAAATAAGACATATGATATTATAAAATTATTTAAATTTTAGATTATTAAAAGCTTAATTGCATAATTTGCATTATGGCCAAAGTATTTTAAGAAAAAGCTAAAGCCTTTACATAAATGCTAACATTTCCAAATTTTTGCAAATTAATTTTTTGCTTATGCTAACTTAATATAGCTTTATTAATAGCTTTTTTATTAAATCCAAGCTTAACCTCCTTTTATATTGTTTTTTCTTTTCTTTTTAAAGCAATAAACTCTGCTAATATATCCCAAAAACACATATAAGCATAGGAAATGGTAATAGGCAGCAGGTTTTCTTGAATTAACATTATGAGGGATATAAAAACCTTAAATTAATTAATAATAATAGGGATTATTATTAAAAAATTTGTTATTAAATGTATTAATTTTGATTAAAATTTAAGTTGCTTGGCCATAAAACCCTTAAGATAATATAATAGGCTTTAAGCTTTAAAAATTGCAAGAACTATTAAATTAATTAAAAATAATGGGGATTATTATTTTAACTTTTTTGCTATTAAATATATTTTTTTAAACTTAGGGCTAACTGTATTATCCCCTCATTTAATAAAAGCCATATGGAAAAACAATAAAGGGTCATATCCTCTTAATTTTTATTCGCCGTTTTTAAGCATAAGCTTGGCATGCTATGGGTTTTTGATTATATGAGCTATTAGCTATGATTTATTAATGCTTTTAGCTAAAGGCCATTTAAAGTCTTAATAAATTTTAGCATTAAGGTGCATCTTAAAAAGGTTATTAAATTACTATTTTGGCTTTTGCAATATTTACTTTATTATATTATATTTGCTTTTCCTAGCTTAAACTTTTTTATTGCATTCCATAATTGCAAGCCTAATATTAGGTTTGGTTCTTAAATAGGCTATTGGTATTTAATAAGGGCTTTAATCAGATTAAAAGGGCAAAAAAGATTATTTAAATTATAAGCTCTTCCCTTAATCCAAAAGGATTATAAGAAATGTTCAATTTAAGTGCTTAGGCTTTTAAAAACGTTAATTAGGCATTGGCCAATAGCATATTTAATTTTTTAATATAAGGGTTTCTTAAATGATTTGTTTTTTAATGTTTTATCGCAAATGGCTTTCAGCATATTGCATAGCATGCTTAATGGATTATAGGCTTAATAATTAAAGCTTGCTTAAAATAAAATCTTTAATTAGCATTGCTTTTGCATTATTTTTAAAAGCTATAACCAAAGCTTTTGCTAGCGATTTCATTATTGCGCAAGCAAAATAAGCGTATAAGCAATCTTAAATTTAAGGCTTTTGTGGGTTTTAATCCCTTATTTTTAAAATAAAATGTGCGGCAAATATACTTCGTTTATTTAAGTCTCAATTAATAATTACTAAGGCCGGGTTAGGTTGCTATTTTCGCCATTTAAATTTTTCTTTTTTATTCAGCTTTTAATAATAAATTATAATAATCTCATTATTAAAATAACTGCATTATATAAGATGCTATTTAATATTGCAATAGCCAGGCTTGGGGGAAAATTTTTATTAAAGGCTTATTAACATTGTTTTAAAGGGCTTTTAGCGTTTTGGGTCTTTATGCAACTAATTTGAGGCTTATTCAAATGATTAAACATTTTCTTAATTAATTTGATTATAATATAATATTATTGCGTTAGGCTTTGGGCCAGCAAATATTGCCTAATCTATTTGCTTATATTAACCATTTAGTTTATTAAAGGCTTTTTAAATTGCTTAATAATAAATGCCTTAAATTTTTATTAAATTTCTCTTTTTTTTAAATTAAGATAAACAAGATTAAAGTGAAATGCTTGTTTGCGTAAAAGGTTATTAATAGTGGGACTTTTAAGTTTTATTTCCTATTCCCTTTTTGCATAAATAAGTTTTTTTTGTAAGGCTAGCTTTTTCTTTAACTTTTTAGGATTAAGCAGGCTTTTTTGCGCTATTTATTATTAGCTTTTATGCTATATGCTCCTTTAGATATATTATATATAAATTATAGCATTATATAATAATTTAGCGTCCTTAAGCTTGTTATATGCGTGCAAGAAATTGAAATGATTGCGGCAAATGGTATTTATATAATTAAAAATAAAATCAATTTAATAAAAACAAAAAGGCCAAAAAAGTAGCCGCCCCTTTTTTTAAATAAGCAATGCAATTTTGCATATATTAAATAAAATTAATATTAAAATTAAAGACCTTTTTGTATTATGCTTTTTGTGCTAATATTAATTTAGGCACTTAAATCATTATCCCTTTAAGCATGATATATTATTTAATAAGCTTTTTAAGGTTTTCCAAATTGGCTAGATTTGCAAAAGGTATTAAAAAATGTTTTTCATTAATATTATAAGGCTTAAAAATTTAATTTTTGGCATTATAAATGAAATGTTTCTTTTAATAAAAAAGTTTTAAGCGGCTTTTAAAATATGTTTTTTTTAATTTAAGGCCGTTGTTCCTTAATTCCTTAAGGATATAATATTCTTTGGGGCTAATTTAAGCAATTTTATAAGAACTAAGCCATTTAAAATTTAATATATGATTAAAAGTTTTATTAATTTTTTGGGCTATATTATAGCATAGCATTAAATCCTTAATTTATAAAAGCCGTTTTCGTATATTATGGCAAATATTAAAAGCTTTTTTATTTTCCTGCTATTTTCTGGTTTTTTAATGCATAGCTTTTTTAATATGCTTTTATTTTATTTGAAATTGTAATACCTTAAGCTGCAAAAGCTTGCTATGGTCCTTAACTTTTTTAATAAAAAAAGATTTTCATATAAAGTATTAAGTTTTAATTGGGAAAATCGGCTTTTTTTTATAAATTAGGTAAAATAATATATAATTAATAAAGCTGTTTATTATTGTTCGATTCACAAACATTATAGCAGGTAAATTATTGACCCATTTGCTATTTATTTTTGAAAAAGCGTTTTTAAGTGGGCCATGGCTTTTTTTTATTATTTTATTTGCTTTTAGGTTATATGCTAAAATTTGGATTTGCCGAATTTTTATTTTATTTAATAATTTAATGATTTTGCGCATATTCTTGCTTTTATTATTAATAACAAGTTTTTAAAAAAGTTTATAATAGCAAATGATATTTTTCTATATAAATTTTGCAACTTCTTTTGCTAATTTAAAGGCCAAAGCTTTGGCTTTTATTTAATTATTTATATTATTTTAAGTAATAATAAGATATCTTTTGCTATGAATTAAAGGCATAAAAGTAATATTAATGCCTTATTTTTTTATTAGTTTGTTTAATGCTATAGGGAATAATGGCTTCTTTTGTTTTTTAGCGTTTTAATATTAATAATTTGCATAGCTTTTAATGTACTTAGCAAAGTTTTAATAAAATTCTTTTTAAAAATAATAGCTTGAAATTTGATGATAGGTGCTTTTTTTTTTATGGCCGGAATTATTATAATAGCTTTTAAGGATTTGAGATTTGTGCTTTTTAGTATTTATAACAAGTTTAATTAATAATTCTTTTGCTAATAAATGCCAAATTTTTTAATTATAAATATCATAATTTAATGCTTTATGCTTAAACGCTTTGAATTCCTTTTTGTCCATTTCTTTTAATATTTTTAAGATAATAAGGTATATTAAGATTTGCAAAAAGTTTTTGCCATAATCCTTTGGCAATATTGGAAATTGCTTATTTTTTTTTAAAAAAAAAGAATTATTATTTAATGAACTTAAAAAAGTGATTTTGCTTTGGTTTTAAAGTTATTATATTTTAGCATGCATATTTTAAAAAATATTATTTTAATTTTTTAGTTTTGGATTAATAAAAGTTTTTGATTTTTTATTATTATTAGCTTTTATAAGGCAAATTTTGTAGGCTTTAAGCTTTGTAAATACCCAATCTTTTATGGTTTTTTTTAGCGGAATTATTAAAGCTGTTTTTAGTATTATTAGGGTACTTAGGTTTTTTAAACAAAGCATTAGCTGCAATATGTGTAAAGCCTTTAATATAGCGAATTTTAAAATTGAATAAGCAAATCCAGGTAAGCTATTATATTAATATAGCGCTTAAATAATTATAAGCAGCGCTATTTAATTAAGCCATTAGCATATTGGCATTTGTTTTTATTATAAAATGTATTTTCATAAGCCAAATTTTCAATTTTTTTAAAAGGTATAACATTCCTTTGCATTTTTGCTTTATAGCATTATAATTGCGTTTAATTTTATTTTAATATTTGCTTTTATATTATGCTAAATGCAATTTGCTATTGTTTTTGTTTTTTTAGGCTAAAAAGCCTTTTTATTTATTATTGCTTAAATTTATTAAAATTATAATTTCCCCAGCACTTTTGCTATAATTGATTTAATATAATATTAGCATAAAGCATAAAATGTTTTATAGCTTTATTATAGCCTTTTTTTTAAAATTTAAGGTCTTAAAAAAACTTAACTTCTTTTTTTATTAATAAATAAAATGGTTTTGCAATAAATCAAAAATTCTTAATTTAAATGCGAAAATAAATCATTAAGCTAAAAAAACCCTTGATTTCTTTAATATTTTTAGGCTTTTTCTAGCATTGAACCTTTATTAAATAAAATGCTAAAAGCTCTTTTCCTTTTAAATTTATAGCATACTTTATAATATTTATTTTATTTCAGCAAAATTATAATTTGGCTTTTATAATAGCTTTAGCTTATTTTAATTGCTTAAGTATTTAATTTAAGTTAATAATATGCTTTAATATAAACCTTTGTATTCTAGAAAAAGCTTCTTTTTAATTATAATCCAAATAAGGGCCTTTTACCCTTATATTGTTCACAAAGGGCATAGTAATGTCAGGAATAATATTTTTAAGGATTTTTGTAATAGTTTGTACAAATTATGCCATTGAATTTGTACACCTTTAAGGGAGTCAAGTGTTTTGGATTAAGCTAATATTTGGAACCCAAAATGCCATTATATTATAACTTAATTAGTATAATATTTATTTGTTATAACTTGAATAAAGGTTTATTAGGTTTGTAATATGATATTCAGCAAATTTTTTAAAAAACTTATTTATTAATAAAAGGAGATTGGCGTTTTTTTGAGTAATTGCATTAAGCATAATTGCCAAATTAATTAAGAAATATTTTTTAGCTTCCTTTTTTTTAATAAAAAACCAAGCATTTTGGTAAAGGCCTTTTAAAAATTCCAATATACTTTTATTAAATTTGTTTTAAATTATTTTGGTGATTTTAAGAATTAATGCTTAAAATAAAGCATAATTAGGAGCTTGCCATGCCTTGTGCTTAATAGTTTTGAGTTTTATTAAGGGAAAAACATTTTTTGTGAAATATTTCATATTTAGGCCATTTAAAAGCAATTAAACTTTTTTAATTTAATATTATTTTATCAAATAGCGCTTTTTCTTTTGGCCTTAGCATATTTCCCATATTTAATAATTTTAGCCTTTTTAAAATAAGCTTTAAACTTTTAAGGACCACCATAAATCTTAAAAATAATAAATATTAAAATTTGCTAATTTGCGCTTGAATTATGTTTTTGGTTTTTAATCTTTTATATTAATTGGCTTTTTCGCCAAAGGAATCTTTAATTTCATTAGCTTTATTTATAGGTTAAACTTTTTTTGATTTTGGCTTATACATTATCCATATTTAGTGCATTTGCATCTTAGATTAAAATGGGGATTTAAATAATATTTTATCATATTTTATGCTAAATTCAAATATAAGCTTTAAGTTAATAATTATTAAAATGCCTAATATAAGCTTATTTCTTATTAATGCTTTTATAAAATTAATATTTAATATTAAAAATCTATTTTTAATATTTAATTTCAACATACAAAATTCCTTTTAAAAGTATTTGATAATAATTATTTTTGATTTATTAAAAGCAAAATTGCCCCTTTTTTTAAAATGCTTGCTTTTAAGCATAAAATTGCTAAATTAAAAAAAGCTTTTTAAAGCATTAATTATAATGCTCTTTTTATAGCTAATTATTTGTTTCCCGAAAACTTGTTTTTGCCATTTTTAGCATAGCTATTATTATAAATATTGTTTTAGATTTATCCAATTCCATGCTTGCCTTTTAATGCTAAAAGGTTTTTTGCTTTATTAATAAAAAAGTTAATTTAAATTATGATTTTTTATTAAAATTAATGGTTTTATAATTAAGCAAATACAATTTTGCTTTTTTTATTAAATGGATATTAAAAGAAAATTTTAGCTTAGCAAAAAAATAAAAAGCCAAAAATAATCTTTATATTAAAAATATTTATAATATAAAATTTTATATAAATCACCAAATCCCTTATTAAAATAGCAATATTATTGGCATAGCTAATAAACTTTGACTTAATTTTAATAATAATTTTTAGCGCCATATTATTATTCCAAATAATAAAAAAACCTAACCTAACAGCAGTGTTTAAGGTTATATAATTGATTTTGGCTTTATTATTAAAAATAGCATAGATATTATTAATTTGGGTGTTTTTAGGAATAATAATCATTAATTTTGGCGTAAAAGAATAAAAAGCACTTATTAAAGTGCTTATATTATTAAGTAATTAAATTAAAGGAATCGATTGGTTAAGGCTTTGGTTATTAAAAATGGAATTTTCGCAAAGTAATTAAGGTATGAAGTATTATGTGATGGCTTAAAAAAAGCTTAATTGATAATATTTAAATATTGCTATTAATATTATTAAAAATAGCCTTATAATTGGAATAGCGCTAATAAAAAGCCATAACATAAAATGCTTAATTATATGCTTTTAAGTATTATGAACTTGATTCCGCTAATAGCATTAATATGCTTTGATTTTTAATGCAAGCTTATGCTATGGCAATTATTAATAAGTATTGATCTTGTTTTTTTAGTATTGCTTAATATGATAAATGCTAAGAGAAAACGGTTTAAGCAAATTATAAAAGATAAAACCATTATTGAAAATTTTCGGAGCTTTTTCTATAATTGTATTATTTTATAAAGCCACATTATATATTTTGAAATAATTAATATTTTATGAAATAAGAGGCCGTTAATAAATGAAAATATTATCTTTAAAATTGTTTTTAATAAAAAAGATTATTTTAATATTTGCTTTTTTTAGCTATTATTGCATGCGCTAATTAATAATCCCTTGCCGCAAAGCTATTAAAAACTTTGGCCAATTGATAAGCACATAAAATTCCCTTAAGAACAAATTTTTAGAAAGCTCTTTTTGCGCTAAAAGCTTATTAATTATATTATTTAGCTTATAACTTTTTTTAATTAAAGCTTTTTAAAGCCTAAAGCTTTTAGCCAGCATTCTTATCGCGGGCTTTAAAATTAATAATAATAGCAAGCTTCTTAAATTTGGCTTAGCAACTTTTTATTTTTTTATTTTAATGGGTGCTAATATTAAAATCTTTTTAATTGCTGATTTTAGCGTTTTTTTTTTAAATAAAAGATTTTGTAAGAATTTGGGTTGGCATAAGCATTATTTTAGCCGAAATATTAATTTTCATATGTTTTAAGGCCTTTTCAAGCTGCTTATCAAATTAAATCGCCCTTTTAATTTTGTTTTGCATTTTGGGCCTTTCATATAAGGATTGCTTTTTTGCTTTTTCCTTAAGCTTTGAAATAGCATTATAAGATTTAGCATAAAATTTTCCTTTTTAAAACTTGATTTTAATTAGCTTAATAATAGCAATGTTTTTAATATTAAACTTAATTTTACCTTATATTAAAAAACTTTAAACCAAAGCAATAATTTTAGCAATATGGCTTTTTTTATTTAAAAAATTAAACTTATAATTAAAATCCTAAATGGCTTTAATTATTCTCATGCTGCCTATATTTAAAGCATAAGGTGCTTTCTTAGCAAATGCAGCTTCTTAAGCTTAATTAAGCTTCTTTTGAATTGCTTTAGCCTTACGCTTAAGGTTTAGGCTATAAACAATATTTAAGGTCCATTAAATAATATATTCCTAGCATGTTTTTTCATTATTTAATGGGAAATTTATAAGGTAAACCATTTGCCCTTTTTTCATAGGCCAATGCAAATGTAATTATTTTTATTTAATTTATAAATAATGCTTAGGCCAATAAACTTTTTGTAATTATAGCATTAATTTATAAAATTATAATAAGGTTAAGGCCGCATTTCAGGCTTTTGCTTGTTTTTATATTATTTATATCTTTTAATATAATTATCTTAATTATTTTAACAATTTTTATTATACAAGCTTTGGCCATACGCCATTAAAATAATGTCTTAATAAAATTTGTAACATTTGAGGCTATTAATTTTCGCCATAAATTTCGGGTTAGAAATCTTTTTAATAAGAATTTGAAGTATTTAAAGCTTATTAAGTTCTTTAATAATAATATTTAATTCGTTTTTAGTAGCATATTGCATTATATTAGCAAATCTTTATAAAATTGGAATTATGTTTTGGGCAATATTATTAAGTATTAATAATAGCTTTTTTTAGCGTTTTTTGTTTTAAAAAGCTATTTTAATCTTTTTTATAAAAGTATTATTTTAATAAATAATAAAATTAAAGCAAAATGATTATAACATTAAAGTTATAATATAAATATTATTTATAAAAATGTTTTAATAAGCTTAAACTTAATAGGTTTTAGCACTCGCCATATTTTGCTTTTTTATTAAGGCATTAATATCCCTTTTATTACAAACCTTAATTTTAATTTTTTTAAACATTTTGCCAAATGGCTAATAATTGTTTTAATTAAAATTCTTTTTAGGTTTTGCTGCCAAAGCTAGCCCTTTAATTTTAAGATTTTTTGAAAATGCATAAAAAAACTTAAAAAGAATTATTTTATTTATAAATTTTTTTTTTTTTTATAAATTACCTTAATATCTTAAAAAAGCTTAAAAAATTGTTGAAACTAAGCTTAACTTGGCTTGCCAATCTTGTTTTGAAGCTCTTAAAAATTTGTTATAATTTGATTCAAATAAGCTATAATATAAAATCGGTATTAAGAGTCCTAAAATTGGTATTTTTTTTAATAACGTTTTAAAAAATATTATATAATATTTGCGAATAATTTATGAGGTGCTTAAGGTTTTATGCCATAAAAAGGTGCGAATAATTAATAATTTATTGCTTTTGATTTTTGGCTTTTATAATGCCATAAATAGCAAAAATTTGGCCTATAATTTTAAGAAATATAATGGCCTTAGAGCTATTAAAATACAATGCTTTAATGGTTTTAGGTATTGGCATAAGCTGGTTTAGCGTAATTTAAAGCCTGCCAAAGCTTATAATATTAATAATTTGATTATTATTAGCACTTTTGGTTTTTACAAAATCTTTTTTCTTATTAAATGGTATTGTTTTGGCTTTCCCTTTTTTCAAGCTTTTAAAATAATGCGAGTAAGTTTTAGGGCTGCAAGTACTTATAGGAACAAAAACAAAGCTTATGAAAAGGCTTAAAAGCGCTTGGTCTTAATATTTATACGCTTTTTCAAAGCCTAATTCAGCAAATGAAGCCTAAAAGCTACTTTTTTTATTATTATTTTTATTATTATTAATAAACATTATTAATTTATATGATTTTGATTATGCAAATATTGCAAATATTAGCAATTAAAATATAAAAAATTAATTAAAAATATTATACATAAATAATTAAAAAAGAATTAATAATTAAAATTCCAAAAAAGAATTAAATAAATAAATTTGCATAGGCTTTTTAGTGATTTAATAAATCCTACAATTTTTAACTTGCTTAATTAAAGCTTTCTGGCTTAACATATTAATAAGCTGAAATAATGGTTTTAATAACGCCATAATCTTTTTAAAAATTGAAATTATTAAAACAATATTATAAAATAAATAATATTACCTAAAAAATTCCTTAATTTCTTATAAAAATAAAAATAAAATGGCTTATAAATTTGGCATTCTTAAAAATAATAATGCAAATATAAAACATAAAATAAGTAATATTGCATTATAAGCATTTACCTTTAAAAAACTTTTTATAAAAGCCAATATTTCCCAGCCATTAAATGCTTAATTGTTTTAGCGCATAAAAACGCCTAATTAGCCAAGGGTTTTATTAAGGGAAGTATGTCCTTTAAAAGGGTAGCGGTTTTTTAATAAGGCGCTAAAATGAAGTATATATATTTAAAAAAAAGCATTCAAGTTTTTAATACCTAAGCATGCCCCAAAAATTGAAGTTATTTTTTTAATAAAATAGCCTAAGTTTTTATTCTTTTAAAAAATATATTTGCCGCACTTGTTTTATATTAAAAGCTATAAGATTATTAATTAAATAGCTTTTATAAGTTATATAATTGTTTTTTTTTTCATATTTAATTTTATTAGCATAAAGATTTAATTATTTATTATACCTAGTTTTTTTTTTATTAAAAACTTGTCCTTGCGTTAATTATCATAAAATATGTGAAAAGGCAAATCCCAAATAATCACATAATAAAAGGGGAATGCATTTAAGGCATAAAAAATAACTTTGATATAAAAGAACAAAATAATAAAACCTCAAAATATTATATATTTAAAAAGTATAAATTATTAAAAAGAGGTTAAGGAAAAAAATAGATTAAATTAAATAATCATAATATTATTATTGGAAAAGATTATTAATTTTTGGTAAGAAGTGATAAATGCACTTTTTAAGTATTGCCTTAAAGAAATTTACGAAATACTAGCCAAAGCTGCATCCAGTAACGTGACTCCACACAAAATTGAGGTGGCCCCGCCACAATACTTCAAACATTCATATGCCTCTACTAGTTCAATCCCTATACGATTGCGACAATCTATTATAATAACTTTAATAATAAAAAAAAGGCGTTCACATTCAAATAATATAGCAAAAATAAAAAATATATCAAAAGCCATTTAAAAAAAATTAAGAAAAATATAACACTAAAAAGCCTTAAGCCACTATTTGCAAAAATCGTGCTTATCATTCTTAAGTATAAGTAAAGTAAATAAATAAAAAGCATATTCGTTAATAATAACCTTCGCCTTTTGCTTACACTAAAAATAAGTAATATAAATGTTTTTAAAAAAAGTGTCAAACTGAGATTTCGATAAAGAAAAGGGAAAAGGATAAAAGGCATATACAAAGTCCTGCTTAAAATTAGTATATAAATTAAAAAAGAAATAAAAGCAGGACACTAATTACCTTATATATATATTCCCGAAAGCGTTTTACTTTCTTTTTCCATATTATTAGTCAATTAAGATATGCCACCTTTCATTGTTCTTTAAAATATTGCCATTTTTTACTAGGGTCAAATATAACAACGGCAACATAAACAAAGAACTTATCTATTAAAGCATAATAATCATTCAGCTTTAACCAGCCAGAATTAATGTAAAATAAAAAAAATCAATTCTTTTTATAAAGCTCTTTGTCGCCTTTAAAATAATCTAAAACAAACTCTATTATATAAAAAACTCGGTCTAAAATAGCACTATAGCCTTCTATAAAAAGGATAACGTTATATATGGCTTAAAAAAGAATTTAATCTTATAAAACTCTACAAGGTCTTTTATAATCAAATAATTAAAAGGTTCAATGGCATTCAAATGCCGATTATATAGTTTTAACAGTGCTTTTTAGACATTTTTATTATTTAAAACACTCACCAGCTTATATATAAAAGTCCACTATATGCCATTATCCCTAAAAAGCTTCTTCCCCCTCATTTGTATCTAATAGCCATTTATCTTTGCACTATAGCTAAATTTAATAGTATAATTATAAACCTTACTAATAGCCCCTTTCTTTCGCCATAATGCAAATTCGAATTCAATAATAGCTATAACAAAAATATACTCATTATTATGCTTTACAAAAGCTTCTCCTTGAGTCTTAAATAAAAAGGCATTACTAATAAGGTTAAGAATATGGCTATAGTAGTATAATCAATGTTCTTCGGGATCGTAGTCGATTCATAAATAATCAAATATTTCTATAAAAATGAAAAGTAAATAAAATTAACAATAAAGGATTAAACAAATTAGCCAAAAAACGGGAACTAGCCATAATAAACAGGCAATAAAGTATTACCACTAATCAAAGCACAAAGAAAAAGCCTCAACTTATTAATAAAAAGCACGCGCAACATTGTACAATTAACTCTTGTTTTATCTATAACCTAATAACCAAGTCTTTCTCTAATATTATACTCTATTAATACCTCTATCAAATACTTCGCTAACGTATTTTTATTATAGACTCTTTATATCTCTTATACAGTAAAAGGAATACACATTAAAACGCCGTCTTTACTAACAAAATACGCCATCTAAACACTAATAGGAAAGCCGTTGATAACTGTAATAAGGTCAAAAATAATATAAATAAAAAAAAATGCCTTTGCAATAGAAAGCTTCTTTTTTACCTTTTCTGTAACAAAACAACAAACAATCCAATATTTAATAATATTACCGCTAATAAAAAGCCAGGCTCTAATATCTTTATTAATATATAACATTACCGCCCTAAATTCTTCGCTATTAACCATCAAAAAAAGAATAAAATCAAAAATAAACCAATAAACCATTAGCCGCTCTAACATATAAAGATCAATTATATACTTAGCTTTAATTTTACCTTCTTTAATTTCCCAATAACATTTCTTATAACCTCCAAACTCAACAACAGTTTTTATAGTTCTTTTAATAACGCCACAAGTTCTTTTTTTGTATTATTAGTATAAAGAGTCTTTTTCAATTAAATGTTCTTTCCGTAAGTAATTGTTAATGATTCTAATCCTTCTAGACTCTCAATATTAACAACTATAATACATATACCAAAATTCAACTTAATCAAAGGTATTAAGATAAATGTACTAAGGATCTTTATTTAGTATATAGTTCTATATATAAAAAGTACAATGGTACTTTATTCTATATATAAAAAGGTCTGCCAAAATAACATTTTATTAGGCATTACCCTCGGCGTTGATAATAGTACCAATTGAGTCTTGGGAGAACAAGTCCACTGGGCTAAGAGTTGTCGGGAAATTAGAGCTTAAATTAAACACTAGGAATATACTAACCTTCGTCGTTTATAATCAAATCAACGACTTCTTGCAGTATTTTAATAATCTCCGAAATAGGCTCTTCTTACTTCTCTTTTATATCAAATACAAACTCTAAAAAGCTATTAAATGAGGGGTCAGATAAAATAAAATAAAAATTAAAAGTTTAAGACAATATAATAACATAAATGTTTATAAAACTAGTGTTTTGACAAAAATATAAGTAAAAGTAATAATAATACTAATAATAATATAATACGAAGAATATTAAAAGTATATATGGGTTCTAAAGTAAATATGCCTTTATAATAAGTTCAGTATCCGGGTATTAAATCCTCCCCTTTTCCTAGGCAAAAATTAACAAATTTCTATATCTAAGGCTTTTAAACCTACCCTCAAATCCTTATCTACAAATCTACAAATATCCTCATTTTATCCAAGCCATTTAAGCGTTACAATTGACCTATTTTCCCTCCTAAACATTAATAATTTAAGTGCCCAAAATAAATTTTCATAATCTAAATAAGCCAAAAAATAAAGCTAACATATATCTTTATATTCAGTATAATTTAAAAAGGTTCCAGGTATAAAAAACTTTGAATTTTTTACCCAAAAACAGGCAATATAATGTCTAAATCACATATTCAAAAAATGCCAAATATAAAAGGCATAAAATAGGCATATATCTTCATTTCTACAAACTTTTGAATATTATCTAAGCCTTAAATTTTATGTCAAACTACGCCTAAAACAAGAACTATTCAATACCCAAAATACATATAAAAAGGATAAGTATAATAAAAATATCAAAAAAAATACGAAAAAATCAAAAAATAACTTCTAAATAATTAATTCAAAGGTCTAAGTTCTAAATGGCCTCAAACTCTTTAACAAATCTAATTAAAAAGCAAAAAAATCAAAAACCAAAAAATAAGGGTTACAAATAAGTTCCCAACCCCCTTCTAGCCCCTTTATTATAAGGCTGAAAACCTCGATTTTTACCCTTCCATTTACCCCTCTTTTTTAGCGCCAATGTACCAATATACTACGCAATAATATCTAATATCAAAATATCTAACTAATATCACTTAGTATTTTTAGGAACAATCCCGTATTATTACATATTTTTCAAAATAATCCCATATTACCATAATAAGAGGTGTCAAAGATACTGCATACACTACTGAGAACACTGGTGCCTGCTCCAAGAAGGGCTTTGACTTTGGCTCTGGCTGCTCTATCTGAACCTCTCTTGCGTCCACTTTTGTTGATGCCATCCCGTATGCCAGTCCCACGTTAGTTTGCGCCCGGAGCAGATGGCTGATTGGCATGGTGAGTTTGAGGGTGAGATGTACCTTGACTGGGCTCCGCGAGCGGGTTTTGAGATTTGCCGTCGTGACCGTATCCTTCTTGGCCTGTGCTTTATTCCTCTTGATCATGTACTTTTGGAGAGTAACCCTCGGTCCCTTCTCCTTATTCTTTGCGGAAGGCATCTTCAGTATGCAGAGTGGTCTTGTATTCGAAGGGGGTGGGTTCTGATGTAGGAAGCTGCTCGGAGAGGAATCCGGTGTGTGGAGGAGAAATCGACTTCGACCATGAAAGAGGCTCGAGAGTGTCTGAAGAGATGCGGCAGATCGTATGACTCTCTTCTATGTCGGAAATTCGAGAGAGGGTATGTGCGAAGCGTCGCTGCGGACTTGTAGAGACCGAGATGTTGACAGATATCTGCGCACACGCTTGCTTGAGGTTGTAAAGATTTTCAATGCGCCTAGACGGAGAGATAGGGGATCGGATGTTGATTTGGACGAGGAAAGACCGTCGCGTTATTGAAGTGCTTGTCGATCAATTTGTGGTCGAACTGGGAGGACGAGGTTGAGGATCAAGACAATTCACGAAGCAAAATTACCCGTTCAGAGAAAATATTCGGTCGGGAAGAAGGTTAATGTGAAAAGGTCACGCTAGAAAAGCCACGGATAGCAGATTTGGACAAATGCAAATGATATTAAAACAACGTTTATTGTATCCAGCCTCATCAATTACTCCAAGGAACCCTGGGTATCATCCTGCAAAACAAAAAGGCCCACGAACAGCTTCAAGCTCCGAGAACTCCAAGCCCCATCATCATTATCACCCACATTTGTCTCTAGGGCGTTGAATGCTGAGATTCTGAAGGTCGAAAAATTAGCTAGAGTTGGATACATACATCTACGTCTCGAATAAATATACGCAACGAACATAATGATGGCTGTTGGGCAGAGACAGTACACTACCGGCAACCGAATTTCATTGCGCTAGAAGATGTTAGGAGAAAACATTCAAAGCCACGTTTAAAGCACATACGTTTTGTATTAGGCAAATTAGGACTGTTGTGACGGCTGTTATTAGCAAGAGCCAGACCATGAACTCAAGCCAAAATGCATAGCGCTAAAAGATGTTAGATGGAGAGAATTATAAATAGGTGCGAAACGTACTATTTTCTGCTGATCAGCTTCGTGGCGTTGCTGTCATCGATGTTAAAGTCCATCGTGGAAAGAATGGAGTGTAGTGAAATCACCTTTCCGAGAAGATAGAATTCTACTCGACCAAACACATTCAGCAACTCCCGAGCGAGTGCTTCGGACACCCACATCCCATCCCGATTCTGATCATCAACTATTTCCGACTGCTGCGAAGCCATCTTGGATGAATGCAGTGCCTTTCTTTCTTCCGCTTGAAGAGTGTACAAGCGATGGGTGTGTAGGACTATGATTTGGCTCAGTGTCAGCTGGGGTTGACCAACCGAGTACGACAAACAAAATGAAAGATTACAACCCGTCTGCATCTCAAGGGCCATCCAACAAACAGTCGTTCTCAGCAAGCTACTTACGCTCCCACCTAGAAAAGCACAGCTCGGTGGTCCAACGACGAGGCCCCGACCATTACAGTCAGGGTATGTCAGGTAAGCTTGGAAGGCCGTTGCGTACAGGAAAGCCATCATTCCACTCAATCCAGGCGTCCCCAGAAAGAAGGTCCGAAGTATGAATGCCACTGTGAACAGCACTCTTCTACAGCCTGCCGCGAGAAACAGATGGGGATGGAGCCATAATGCAAAATGCCGTACCTGTGGGTGGTCTGAAGAGTTGAGGAGTCTCGCAATTTTGTCCAAGTTTCGATTTTCCTCCTCATGAGACCTACGTCGGAGAAGTTTTGGTGTTCGAGGTACGAAGGGTGCGGACATCTGCATAGCAGCAGGGATTGGACTTCTATCGGATAGTGCGAGTTAGAAAATAAATTTGTGAATGTGGAGAAGTAGGTTGGGAAGGTGAAAAGTAAACAAACAGTTGACATACCTTGTGCGCAAAGACCTCGAGAATGTGCGACGAGAGGCTCGAGCCTCGATCTGTTGTGGAAATGAAGGAGGAAGGAAAAGGTTAGGAAGAGATGAAGAGGGAGTGGTGGCCCTCGAAGGTGCTGATGGCATTAGAACTGTGTGCAAGGACGGGGACGGGGAGGCGGTTTAAGTAGGATTTCAAGAAGTCCTCGCTTAGCGCAACAACCGCGCTAGTGGTCAAGAGCAAGTTGATATGTTTGTTTTGCGCGCAAACATCTCACATGACCTGGCCATTCGCGGAGTGGTCGGTTTCAGCGTGCTCAATTGGGAATAGTCACCTAAAACAGCTGCCACCTCAGACCTGTTCCGAAGTTTACAGCCACACCCCAGCCACAAATGCAATCGCGGCGTCATTGTTGACTTTGACTTGTTTTTTCTGCGCATTTTGCATCGAGCTCGGCTTTGTGATCAGGTTCGTCGATGTCAAGACCGTCCAACAAGCTCAAGAAGTGGGGTTTGTGCCGGTACATCGGGCTTTGATTTCGAAATCTATTCATTTCGAGATGGATAGTGGCGTTGCATTCCCCCATTTGGTGTCACTGCCCAGCTCATGCCGAAAATACGAAAGGGGCCGATGATGTCGGCGAGTGACAGGCACCAAGCTCTACTGGTTGAACAACATGCGAAAGTTCTTCCATATATTATTACATTCTACCAAACTTGTGTTCAATTTCACTATTCGAGACTCAAGTGATTCGTGCACTAGCATTTCCATATGAGGACTGAAAAAAAGCAAAATGCCATGGGAAGTTATGCCCAGGATTCTGTTATTCTATGATTTTCTAGTGGTAACGTCTTGCCTCAGTCTATTCAAAACAACCATTTCAAAACTCATAATGGACGCATAGCGAACAATGAAAACTGAATTCTAGCGCACCTACACCACCCCTGCCACACCCAATCTGAGGAAAGTTAGGACTTAGAACCTCTGGAAATGTTGTGAAGCAGGGAGATTGGGGACCTTACACAGAACACGGTCCAAGGATCATCTTTTGAATCCCGTTTGTTTGACGGACTTTGCAAGATCTCTGCTCCAGAGTGCCGATTGTGGCCTCGACTAGTCTGCAAGTCTCCGCGTGACTCGAAGCCTACGGGCTCCTGTCTTACGTCTGGAGGTGAATCGACATGTGCGTAAGGAACGTAAAGACCAGCGACTAGGTCTCGGGCTGCCTCTGAGTGTGTGTCTGATTCGAACTCCGAAAGAAGGAAGTATTCCTGGGGGTCATCTTGGGTGCTTGAGGTCATTGTGCTGCCGAAGTATTCTTTGATCGAGACAGCCTCATTGTCGTGGATATCTGAGTATGAAACGTGTCTCTCGTTGCGATATGTATGTCCAACCACCTGATTGGACTCGTCATAAACTCCTGATGCGCTGATAAATGGCGATGATTGGGTACCAGAATCGGCATCTAGAGTACAGAACTCTTTTGTCGAAGGCAGTGGTGAGCTTGCATCGTTGATAGTGAGTAAACTGAACTCAGGACCAGGAGAGGACTGCCAGGGGATTGCCTTAGGGTTCGCGATCGCAGGTGGTGTTGACACTGGCGCCTCCGGGGTGAAGACACTGAAAGCTGGAGAAAACGCTGTAGGGATTCTTGTAAGCTCTTATATCAGGGACGCAGAAACGTCAACGTACCAGCTTCAGGACTCTGAATGTCGACCAAGTCTTCGTGGGACATATCTCTCCGGCTCATAAATTTGTCAATGCTACGATCATGAACTGGCTTTCTGTTGACTCTGAATCCGCTCTGCTTATTCTCAAGATTGCGTCTCGCCCTCGAACGTGCAATCTGGGTCATGACATCGGCTCTTATGTTCTTGTTGTTAAAATCCCATTGGTTCAACTTTTTCTTGAGCTGATTCTCACTGCGAGGGCCCAGGGGGTTACAATTAGTATGTCAAACTCCAAGAAGAATTCGAAAACTTAGAGGAAAGGATCGACTGACGTTGCCTCAAAGTCGAATTCTGCCAGCAAGATCCGCAGAACCTCTTTCGCAGTTCTGTCTTCTTCGACATACAGGCGCTCAATGATAGCCTTGTGGCCATCGAGCTGTTTGGAAATACTCTTCATGTTTCTGAAGTAGCTGGGTGCTTTTACTGAGCTGGTACTAACGTTTGATGATGGAATGATAGTCGGGGAATTTACTTTCCAGATGATTGAGAGTTTGGAGGCAGCCTCCTTCGTATGCGCGCAGTCCAGATAAGCCCAGTGATGACGCTAAAGAGCGTGGTGAGCCGTCGCACGTCTGATAGGTAAGCATTGGCTGGAAAAAGTTCCCAAAATGCGTGGCGTTGAGATGATTGTCTCATTCGTTTACAGTTGTGGAACTTTTGGCAAGCGAGAATTTCGCCAATCATCAACAAGCCACACATGCAGCCCAGCATTCTGGCAGCACTATCTCTTGAACAGCAGCTTTCTGCAGGTACAAGATTGAACATCGACCGGCCCATCGTCAATTGGATCGCTCGCCGGGGGACGGAGCCAATGCGCATGACGAGTTCAGGAAGGAACTTTTGGCAAGCGAATAAGAAGGCTCCCCATCCATAAGCGACGCCTGCCAAGGTTTTCCAATATTATAACAGGGCGAAGTTGACGATGGAACTTTTGACAAGCGAGTAGGATAGCTGGACAGGCCTAAACAGCACATACTCAAAAGCTACTTCAAACTTTTCGTGGCCTGTTTATGAAAACCTTCTCTAAACTTTGCTGAGCTCGAATCTTATAGCTTAGAGAGCAGAGACTGCAATACAAAATCCGAGTACTTCAACACCAGTTATATCGATGTAATACGACATGCTTTCCTCGGAAACTACTACTTCTCTGGCTATCGGCTTGGGCGGGATATGCGTTGCAGCTATTGGTACCGTGAGCACTACTCTCTTTGCGATATATCACAACCCGCCACCGTGAAAGTCTTCTCATCGAAACTTATATACAATGAACTCAGCTAAGAATTTCCAGTGGGTTGCCTGCCTTAGTCTGAAGGCCATGAGATCACAGCGATTCTCATCGATAGAAGAACGTGAGTGCGAGCAGGAGCCTGGTCTATCCATCGCCATTTACTGACGTTCGCGTATGTAGATGCACTCGCATCCTCCGTTTCAAGAGAATTAGGAATCGCGACCGAGACGGGGATTACTATACCTTCAGAGGCTCATGTAACCTGGCCTCGAGATGTTGAGGATGGCCGGTGGATTATGGCACGTGATGGGAGGTCGAAGACTTGGATCTGAAGGAGGCTTTGGGGTTGAATGCATCTGGGACTTGTTGATAGACATAGCAAAGAATAACATTGGAGGGCTGTCATTGTCAAATTTCGAATTTCACTGACTGAATGCTGAAAACTTTCGTCACAATGAGCCCGTGACCTGTCACTCTCAAATTCAAGGCGAAATGTTAACATTGTCCAATAGAACTGGGAAAACTGCCGAAGCCTTTTGCTACCACAGAGCTTTACACATCAAGAACTCTTTTAGATCTGAGCCCACGGAGCGCCCCAGCCCCAGCCCCACCCCCTCCCTTTCTTCCAAAGGAAATTAAACTTTAAGTTACAATTATTATACTTTTGAGTACATTTCTAGGTATTAATAATACCTTGGAGGACCTCAACGGTGCTGACGGTAATTGAAAAGAGTGCGGTTTAAGCAGAATTTTCAAGAAGTCCTCGCTTAGCCATAGAAGTGCGCGAAGGATGCAAACACCTCAACCAGTCACGAGAATCGCAAAAGAGACACCCAGGCCACCAATGAATTCAGGCAGAGACTGCCTCAAATTGACTAGCGGCTCATGGAACACCAGAACACACACTTTGCTGAATACTTTACAGTCGCGGCTCACATCGCCATCAGAGCCTCCTTTGAACCGGCATCGGGATGTTGAGGATGGCCGGTGGATTGTAGTAGGTGGATTGTAGTACGCGACGAAAGTAGGAACTCTGGAGTTGAAGAATCCCCGGACTTCGACCCTAGTTCTGGGAGCGTATTCGCAGATATGCGTAGCAAGGACTAACATTGAAGAGCTGCTACTGAGGTTATCAAACGTTTGAAAATTGACTTGGCTTGTCCTTTTAGCCATCTTCACTCTGTTCCTTCCAGCTTTCAATGCTATCTGCTCATGGCTTTGGCGAGTCACTGGTACTACCGAGGTCTGAGGCAGACAATCTCGGGCCAATTCGTGATATAACACATAAAGAAAGCAGATCTGTTTATTTAAAGCAGAATACATACAAATATATATATATATAGAGCAGGAAAGCTGAAGTTAGACTGTTTACAAAGTCTCTAGATTGCCAATTAATCATGGAAATATAGCCAAAGCCTTCTGCCACCACGGCGCCTCACACTTCAGAATCTCCCCTCGATCCGAACCCCCTGAGCCCTCCCCTCCAGGACCACCACTCGACATATACAACCCAAAAGACGGCGCAGCCAAGGAAAGCCCAGCAAACGCAGCCATCGCAGCATCGAACACATGACCCGTCCATTTCTGGTCTACCGGTTTGCGACACCCATCCAGCATGGGCATCAACCTAAAGCTGACGAATGCCCAGATGAAGGAAAAAATCGGACATATTCCAAGAAGCGGCCAAGGGAAGCTGGGCTTCAAGTCGAAATCACCGTAGTCTTCGGTACGTTTCTGGGTGTCAACAACCCCCCAGATGAGCAAGAACCCGCAGATGATACCCTGCAAAAGACAGCTCAAAGTATTACGCCGATTAAAAGCAGAGTACGCCCACTCCCCACCATAGCGCCTTGTTCTCAAAGATTCCCCATGCCGAACACGCGTGGCGATACAAAGTGGCAGCGCCGTAATAGCCACCGAAAGCGCTTCCACAATCTCCGCCACGCTCGCAGGAGTTTCTGGAGAGGCGTTCGCAGCAACCCAAACAAGCTGCGAAATGGGCGCATCCACCGCGCCATAAATCCAGCCGATCCATCCCAAGACTGTGACTCATCTGTTCAGACCTTTCTAGAAAACAAGATACGGTGCCGGGCCAGGCAATTTGTTTTCCTTGGCAAGACGGGAGAATGCGGTGATGCCTCTTTCGAGATCTGCGTCTGATGCGTAGTATTTGCGAAGTTCTGTTCACTTCTCTTGAGCGAGTCGGACGTTCTCCCAGCGAGCAGCGAGATCTGAGAGTTGGGCCAGAAGGCGCCGAAAGCCGTGTCCTTGGGATATGGAACGACGGATGAGCCGTCGGGGCCAAAGACTGAGGGGTAGACGTGGCGGTGGTATGCCGCTTGAAAGAGCTGCTAACTCGCTCAAGATAGGAGTATCGCTCATTACTGGTTCTTGGGACAAAAGTGTAGTTTCGGACTCGCTAGAGCCAAGCTGTTGATTGGCGTTGTATGGAGGAGGTGCAGATTCCGGATCGGGAGAGGGAGCTCTGTTGAGCATCTCGTCCTCATCGCTGCCTGGCTCAGGTGCCTACGTTCCTGTTGCACTGCGATATAGCATGTAGGATCCACTGATGACCACGCGGAAGAATGCCAGCCATGGTATCCAACCTGTCATGAACGCGATGAACCATCCTGAAGTCAGGCCGTTGACCACAGACCTGGCGAATGCTGATAAAATAGAGCTGAAGGCGCGTGCCTGTGGGGTAAGCGTGCAATCCGACATCTCTGAGCGATGATACGTTTCCACGAAATACCTCAAGAGGGGAAACACAGTTGGCGCTCCTGATATGTTTTCTTGTGAAGAAACGACCCCAAACTGATGTGGCTTATTGATCCTCCAGCAGCAGCGATATAATTCGCCCTGCTGAACGAGAGCGACGGCAGCAGCCTGCGTGTGTTCAAGCAAGCGAGGCAAATGGCCAATCATCACAGCAGCTTTCCATCTCGCCCAGCCGCCATGTCAACATTGTCAGCACGTAATTAATATTTGGAGGAAGGCGGGCAGCAACGTCTTGCAAAATGCAATCGACGAAGCATTCTCTGTGTATAACAAAGGTCCGGTTGCTAGTTAGATGGAGAAAGGAGAGTTAGCGGAAGATCCAGGGTTTGTTTTGTTTCGTCCGGTTCTAGCGAAAGCAAAGAACCCGGTCTCACAATTGGTGCGCGAGTGTTCTGGTGTCACGGATATTCTAGCCGTTTATTTTTCGAGCATCAGCCGATGAGATGCATCGTCTGGGGAAATCGGGGATCTCGGCATGGCATGGCATGGCATGGCATGGGGACCATGGAATGTGGGGTGAAGAGCAACCCGTCATTGGTGCGCGTCTCAACCACCACAAGTGCCGTAGATCTCCCCGTGCCCGACCCGCACAACGTGCATCACCGCCTGCACAATTCGCGCGCATAACCTCGTTCCGCTCCGCTCCAGTTCCCCACAATGGACCTTGCATGCCGGTTTTGGCAGAAGCTGGGGTGTTACCCCGCAAACAGCACGCGACTTGGAGACAGCTGGGGATGCGGATTGGTGGGCGGAAATAAGGTTAACAAGATCTGGCAGCCACGAGCATCATTGTGGAGATCCGAAGGAGCATCCGAGGGGCCGACGAAGAAGCCAATTGAGAGACCCAATGCTACCTTGTTCTTCTATAAAGAGACCTCGATTCTCACGACATGGAGCACGGTTCTGCATCAAAGATATCAAGAGAACATTGCCCTCAGTGGATTGAAATCATGCTTCCAAATTTCTCCCTCCTTGCTACGGCTATCCTGAGCTACACGAGCATTGCTTCGTGTCTCGGTCCTCTACCATCACGGAATCTGAAAACGATTGCCAGGAACTCAGTTCATCAGTCGGCTTCCCGAGCACTTGACTACGAGGGCTATGCATTTGCCTACTTCACTGGCAATTCCATTGCGGGCGAGAAAATCTACCTTGCTGCCAGCAAGGGGAATGATGCGTTGCAGTGGAATGAGCTCAACAATGCTCAGCCGATATTGACTTCAACGCAAGGGACGAAGGGACTTCGAGATCCGTTTCTCATTCGATCTCACGAAGGGGACAAGTTCTTCCTTCTGGCCACGGATCTCTCCATTGGCTCGGGTACAAGCTGTAAGTCGTGTCGGTGCAAGTCGATTTTCATCCTCCCTAATGCTCGTCGGGCATTTGATCATCGAGCCAAATACATTACGTTTGAGCAAATGCTGACTTGCCGATCAATACAGGGGGCGATTCGGTTCGCACCGGAAGCCGATATCTCGAGATTTGGGAGTCGACGGATCTGATCAATTGGTCTGCCCAAAGACATGTTCTTGTCTCACCACCAACTGCAGGAAACACGTGGGCACCAGAGGCATACTACGACGATGCCATTGGTTCCTACGTCGTGTTCTGGGCGAGCGATCTGTATCAGGAGAGCGACCCAGCCCACACCGGTTCCTCCTACCAACGCATGCTGATATCCACCACGAAGGATTTTCTCACCTTCAGCGAACCTGAGATCTGGCAGGATGCTGGAACTGCCCGCATTGACTCGACTGTGCTCAGAGAAGGCGATGTTTATTACCGCTTCACCAAGGATGAAGGAGCCGTGACTGGATGTGCCGACATCATCCAGGAAAGGTCTTCAGCTCTTTCCGCCACTTTGCCCTCTTGGTCCACCATCGCCAGCTGTATCGGAGCCAAAGCAGGAACAAGCGCCGTCGAAGGGCCAACAATATTCAAGGCCAACCCAAATGATGTCAATGGACAGAAATACTACCTGTTCTTGGACGAATACACTGGCCGAGGATATATCCCGCTCGAGACCGCAGACGTCGCGGCGCCAGATTGGAAAGTCTCACGTTCGTACAAACTTCCTGCGAGTCCTCGTCATGGCACCGTCGTTCCAATCACAGCGTCTGAATTGGCAGCTATCAATGCACACTACGGCAGAGTCGCATCGACGAAAGAAAGATCCACGGCACTTGCGAAGCGCAGCAGCCCAGTACTCCCTGGACTTTATGCCGACCCCAACATTGCTGTCTATGGCGATACATTCTACATCTATGCCACCACCGATGGCTTTCCCGGGTGGGGCGGACAGGTATTCTATTCCTGGTCATCACCCGATCTCGTCTCCTGGACTCGCAGTGCGACTCCCTTCCTCACCCTGAACGGAACATCTGGCAACATCCCATGGGCAACAGGTAACGCTTGGGCACCAACCATCACGGAGAAGAATGGAAAGTACTACTTCTATTTCTCTGGTCACAATCCAAGGTACAACCGCAAGACAATCGGCGTTGCGATTTCCGACAGCCCAGAGGGTCCTTTCGTCGCGGAACAGACAGCCATGATTATCAACGGCGGTGGCGAGCCCTTGACTTCGGGTCAAGCAATCGACCCTGGTGCGTTCCTGGACCCAGTTACTGGAAAGTACTACTTGTTCTGGGGTAATGGACGAGCTTTGGTGGCCGAGCTTTGTGACGATATGAACTGTATTAAATGGAACACCGTGAAAGAAATCACTGCCAACTTGCCGAATTTCCGCGAGGGCTTGTTCGTCGTGTATCGCAACGGGCTCTATCATCTCACATACAGTATCGACGACACCGGCTCTCCCAACTACAGCGTTGGGTATGCGACTTCTTACTCAGTCAACGGGCCCTGGACCAGCCACGGTGTAGTTTTGAAGAAGAGAGAAGATCTGGGGATTTTGGCGACTGGCCATAATAGCATGGTCCAAGTTCCTGGTACAGATGATTGGTACATGGTGTATCATCGATTCCAGATTCCGGGTGGAGATGGACAGCACAGAGAGACTACTATTGACAAGGTGAGCAAATTCCTCGGTCTCCTAATTCATGTGACGCTTGTTCTGAACAACTGAAACTGACGTGCAAATACAGGTTGAATGGGACTCTCAGACAGGCCTGATGAAAGAAGTCATCCCAACATTAGAAAGTGTGCAGCCTGTAACTATGGGATACTAGGTCAACCGATCCTTTGTCGCTCCTAGCTCATACAATAAAATATTCCTCAAAATGTAGAGCTTCTTTCTCTTGATTTATGAACAAGCAAATGAGTGACCAGAACACCGCGCCTTAACCAGCGAACCCACAGAGCTTTGTCCAGCAACCCTCGTATTCAGAAGCAAAAAGCCGGGGATGACCCACTCACGCAATCACATGGAGTTTCCCCCACAAATCCCCGCGCTGTCAAATCCCAACCATCTCTCCCGAGTCCCCAGACCTCATCGCCAAGTCCATCTCTCGCAAAGTCGGCAAAGGAATTACCGAGGACTTCCCCGCAAAATCAACAAACACCCTCATCACCTTCCTCAACCGTACCTGAACACCGACGAAAAATGTCACGCTTCTTGATGAGATCTACCGGCAAAGTCCTGCCCGCACATTCGGCTCGCAGTTGCCATTCGATCGGTAGTATAGAGCCAAGTCGCCTACCATTCGGTGGTGAAATATTCCTCCGCCTGGGCAACGCGGGGTTACTCCTAGTCTCTGTATCTTCACAATTTTAAATATTTTTCCATCGAGATATCCGATTGAGTTTTCCGAGATATAGGGACAGAGTTCGGATAAAGCATAATACCGCCGAGCATTACCGATTTTGTGAGCATGATGGAGTGTTTGGGAGGAGGGTTGGATCTTGTGGGGTGCCCGTGGGGACCCCGCTGGAGAAACCCGTGACATGGAGGACAGGAATGAATCGGATGAAGGAGAAACAAATCGGAAAAGAAAGATGCACATATATCTTGGCTATTATATCCAAGCCATCGACGGCGAAATGAGATGAACGGCACGAGGAAATTCGAACTCATGCCGCCGATCAGGATGGGATACTATGTATATAAGGGAGCGTGAAGCATACAGAACAATCTTATCCCTCCCAGGAACTCTTTCAGTCACATCTCGTGTTCTCTAAAATCGGACATCATGAAAGTCCAACTCCTCGCTTCCGCGGCATTGCTCGCTTCCACTGTCTCTGCGTCGGTCACTCTGCCCAAAGGATGGATGACCATCAACCCAGACGACAAGATCAAGCCGCAGAGGTTCAAGGGCGAGACGAGATATCTGACGTGGATGGCTGATTCTCAGATTAAGAGAGGAATTGCGCCGACGAGCGCGTATACCACTTCTGCAGCTTATTCGGGTATCATGATGGCGTACAACAGGACTGGGGATAAGAAATACCTGGGTAAGGCTGTCCTTCAGCTCCACTCTGGTGCAGCAATTGGACTTTGGAATTGCTTCAGTATTTGATGCTGACGCTGGCTCTAGACTATGTCAAGTTTCAAACGGACATCCTCCTCTATCCAGCGCAAGATGGGAGCATTGTTCTGTACAACGGTAGCAATTCAATCGACGACATCCGCATCGGTCACACCTTTTGTAAGTTCCAGCCCATCTTTGACGGCACTCCATACCAATCACATGATTCTGACGCCGATGATATAGTGGACATCTACGAGCAGACGAACGATGACATTTATCTGAAAGCTGCGTCGCTTCTGAAGAAGCAGATTGACGGCTCAAGGCGAACTCCAGCCGGTGGTTTCTACCACCGGTATCCAGATTACACCGATCAGATGTGGCTTGTAAGTAAACCCATCTCTCACGTGCGTCTGTCTGGTTTGGATGCTAACTTCTGTCAGGATGGCATTTACATGCTTGACGTCTTCTACGCCCGCTGGGTCGCCAAGTTCGAGAACAGCAATTCCACAGCCTGGGACGATATTGCCAACCAGTACGCACCTTGCATTCCTCAGAATTTCCAGACATTTGCGATCATGTCAAGCTAATTCTACGATTAGATACGACCTCATCGACGCCGGAACCACACTCAACAACGCCACAAAAGGTCTCCCCGTCCACGGCTTCGACGTCTCCAAGAAATCCGTCTGGGCCGATCCCGTAACAGGAGCCGCACCCCACGTCTGGAACCGCGCCGTGGGATGGTACATCATGGCGCTCGTCGACGCCCTCGATTTCTTCCCAACCTCGCATCCAGGACGTGCACGCATGCTCAAATACCTCCAAGCCGTTTCCGACGCCATCGTCGCTGCTCAGGATTCCAGAACGAAGGGCTGGTGGTTGGTAATGACTCCTGGATATGAAGGGAAATCCGGCAACTACATCGAGAGTACTGGAAGTAGTATGTTTGTTTATGGACTGTTGAAAGCTCTCCGTCTGGGGTACATCAAGGGAGATAAATACAAGCGGTCCGCGCTGCAGGGGTATAAACTCATGACGGAGACTTTTGTCGCGGAAGCGAAGCCGTCTGGGGAGTTGAATCTGAATTGGGGTGTGCAGACGGGGAGTTTGAGCTCAAATGGGACGTTCGAGGTATGTTCTTTCCTTGCATATATATACTTTGAGGGGTGATGAATGCTGACCAGAGAAGTACTATGCGTCGATGCCCATCTTCCAGAATGATCTCAAGGGAGTTGCTCCCTTCATGTTCGCGTCTGCAGAGTACGAGCTGCAGAAGTAGGCAGAGAACTTCCAAGCGAAACAGTGTCGGTAATGAGGCCGAGGAGGTTCGTACCGGAAGAACCGGCTCGGGGAAATTCCTGTGCTCCTCGGTTCTCAGAAACATGGTAATGATTTTTCTTGTGCTATTTGAGCATATTCGGTTTTAGAAAAAATACTAGATCCTTTTGAATAAACCACTCTATGTTCGCAGGATTAGGGACTCCATTAGACTTCTTTAAATCTTATCTTCCCACTAAGTTTGACATTTTGAAACAAGTGGAATTCTCGTATGGTCCCCTCTCCTGTTTAGTTATCTAGCGTCTTCTCAGGACATTACAGTTTTTGTATTTCTGGCCTGTACCTTAAAATCATTCGTCTAATTGGAAGATCAGATTCCTGTTCTGGTTGGCTTAATCTCTTATGAACTCTAGCGAACTGTACGAGCAGAAAATGTGTCATTAACAAAGCTAAATAATCAACCCGGGGGGTACACCATATGGGGAAGTGATAAATTTCAGGCTGCACGCTATCCGTGAGTTCAATAGGTGGACAAACACATTGGGTACTTAGTCTTATCAGGGTAGAACAGGCGGTAAATAAATGCCATGCTGAGGAATTATGTGATGGCATCATCAGGAAATTTTCGGTACACCCTCCCTTGAACTGGTTCGGTACAATTTATATCAGACGATATCAAGCTCGACCCCTCCGATCAAGATGACATTCCAGGGGCCAGCCTGGAAAGTGGTTGACCCTAAGTCCCGGTTTTCGCGGAGGCCAAGCTTGTTGACACAACGCTAGCCGGGAAGTTTAAACGAGCCCTGGAAAACACGCTCAAAGTCTAAATACACCACGAGTCTATTCTTGAACTGTAACTTTCCGACAATCCGTATTTTCTTCAAACCGCTCGCCATGATCGTATTTATACTTCACAATGTCAATTCTGTACAAAGAACTTTCCGAGTGTGGCCTGTTGGTGGCCGGAGTGGCTAATGTCACACGCTTCCAGGATCTATCTAGCTCGTTTAAAGAACTCAATCGCGAGCACCTGATGCGGCGGATATAATGCCCAGGAACCCCTCACATGCGCCCAGGTCTTGGAAATGTTATATTAAAGGAGGAACAAACACATGTACCGACCGCGGGACAATTTCCCACGAGACGACATCATCCACAATTTCCTCCAATTAAACATGTGTGCAATAAACATATAAGTATCTGGCCTCAGTCCAGTGACAGTTACCTCTTGCACCTAATATCCTCTAGGTTCTGTCTCTATCGTCGCTACTATGGCAAAAATCTCTGTTCTCGCGGCTTTGATTGCCCTTTCTTCTACGGTCTCTGCTCAATGCGGCGCTGGTTCACCTGATGCACGGGTGACAGGCTCCGGTAGCTCTTTTGTAGCTACAAGGGGATCTTCCAATGTGTATTCTGGATCGGATTACCGTGCGGCAATTCAAGCAGCCGTTGATTCAATCAGCAGTGGCCAGGTCAGTCAACTTCTCCAACACCCGCCTTCCAAATCTCAACAGAATTTCGACGACGTGAATCAATGCTAATTCCGAGTAGCGTGTCTCGGTCATTGCTTCTGGATCCATTGGAGCCGGTACAATCACGATCGGCAGCGGCAAGACTTTCGAAGGCTGCGGCACCATCAATGCTGCCAACCGCAACGGAAGAGGCGCCATCGAGTCCTTCAACACTGCCGATGTCAAGATTCCATACCTCACCATGACCGGAGCTCCATACTTCGGTCTCCGCTTCTATGGCACCAGAGGCTTGAACCTGGGACAAATCACCATGAACCTGAGTGGTGGTATGGGCATTCGTTTCGACCGTGACAACGCCGCGAATTCCAACGTTAAGATGGGCACAATCCGCGTCACCGGAGCTGGCAGTCACGCTGTAGAGACATGGAATATCGACGGTCTTACCATCGACTCGGTCATTGCCAAGAACTGCGGCGAGTCCGGCCTACTGCTCCAGGCCACCACAAATGCCAAGGTTGGCCTTGTTGACGGCGACAATGTTGGTTCCGGAACCGGATATGGGACTATGCGATTCGCCAACCGCAATGGCAGATTGCCAAATGGAGCATACACCAACAACATCAACATCGACAGAGTCAAATCTCGAGGCGGCGGACGAGGTGTCTTCTGCGTCTCCGAGTCAGGAGCAGCAACCATTGGATCGGTCGACCTCGCTAACAACGGCAACAACGCTATTCTTCTCGAGAACTGCTATGGCGTTACGATTAAGGGGGGAACTGTCAATGGAGGTGGTGAAGTTCGTCTTGCTGCACGCACGGAGTTCCCGATCAACAAGGACATCTCCATCACCCTGAAGGTGGACGGAACTTCTGTGCGAGAATCTCCTTGCGGTTTGAACATCAAGTGGAACTTGAGTGGCAACGGAGCCAGGAATATTTGCTAGATGGGTCTCAGCTTCAGGGGCTATCTCAATGGCCCCTTTGCTGCTCCGGATCGATCTTTGTACATACTGCTTGAAGGGATCTTCCTCTCGGCATCCTAAAATCTGTCGCTTGTCTCATCTTTCTTCTTTCATGTATAGGATCCATCCCTGTGTGCCTTACATACTAGTTTGAAAGTTACATTCTGTATATATTTTAAGACACCTTTAGCCTCTTTTGCTAGAATCATATTCATTTTGCTACCGTTATCAGCTGATTTTAAAAGGGTGTGTCTTTTTACAGCAAAACATACTTTCTTTATCATCGCTTTGTCATTAAGCTTTCACTACTTCTAGTACCTCCAGAACGGTTGTATTTGAGCTCCAAGGCCACCTAACCACATAGAAAGTTGTTGGTAGACTTGTGCCTGTTAAATCTATGGAAAATCGCCACGCACTGTACTTTCCCAATCTCATCTTGTCTAAGCACACTGGTAAATGGTGGCAGCCTCGTATCATGCCTACTGCCATCAATCCACTCGGCACTTAAAAAAATACATCATTAGTGGTGTCAAACATATTGTACCTGTTCCCAGCTAATACTATATCTTAGGGTTCTCCCTCTCTATTGTGGTCATCAAGTCACAACCCACATCGGATCTGCAAGCCGCAAATATAAGCTCCTGAAAGCCTGCAACCAGTCTCCATATTTCGCGGTTATGTTTGAAGGATCGTTTAAGGAAGGAGAAGAGCAGTCAACAACTTTGGAAGAAATAACATGGAGTGGTTATGCATCAAAGCCTTTGAATGCTTGTTCCATTGGTATGCCTTGGCCAAATCGTTTTTAGAGAGTCCAATCCCCAGGAGGCTATTACTGCGGCTATTGAATTTGCTAGATAGGCAGATATGTGTCGTATCACTGGCATGGAGTCCCTCATGGCTGAGCATATCGGAGCTATCATTCTAGCAAATCCAGCTCCAAAATACATGAAGTGGGTCAATGGGGAGACGAAGACTCAGCACCTCCTTGTGGTGTCTCCTGTCAACCTTTTGGGGGCTAAGATTGAGTTAATGATAATTACCTGCTTGCCGCAGACGATTTCGATTATCTTTTATGAATTTTATGGCCTAATGTCTTCTTCTTTTTCGCTTGATACCTCAATTATTTCTCATTTGAGCTTTTACCAGATTGCTTTCCGACGAAGTATCATGCTGAGGACTGCCTTTGCCGCTGCGCAAAGGGACGGGGAATATTATAAGCATGGAAGGGGGTGACTTTTTGCTTTTGAGGCTATATGCAGGATAAGACGAGGAGGAAAGGGTTGGATCGAGGGGAGTTTGTTGAGGCAGGGAATTTGGGGTTTTCGGAATTTGTGTGTGTGCGTCATGCTTGCTTATCAATGGGGGATAGGGTTTGGATATCTTGGTTTAAGGCTTGATAAGAGAGACTTTTGATGTTATTTGAGCTTATTAGAGTATTGGATTAAGACTTTAGATTTCTGTTTTTTTGCTGGCATGAACATAACCCTGATTTTTGGAGAAGGGGAATGGTCCATTATAATTATTAGTAATTAGCGTTCTCGAACGATTACTAGCTTTTCTATTAAGGAAAAGTAAGAAATGCTTTCATATGATTGATCATAAGATTATGAAATCTATATATAAAAAAGCGGTGATATGATTAGGGAATGCTTTTATCTTACAGGGTTTTGCTTTTTAATTAATATTGGATTTTGTATATAAAACCAGTGCTTAGCATGTCCTCATATTTTTTGAGAGGTTTTTAGGATAGGCCTTTGGCCTACTTTATTGGACGAAAATGACTATCATCATCATCATTATTATCAAGTGGGTCAATGAATTTAGAGCTCCAGATACAAACACCGTTTCATACACTAAGGATGACGAAATCACTTTCGAGGATCCTATTAGTCGGCTGACATTTGTGCTCAAGGGGAGCTAAGCACGGAGTCACAGCAGGAAAAAAGGGATCAAACAATGATAGTCCAGGAAAGAGCATCCTAAGCTGCTACAGCTTCACCCCTTGGATTTTTGTGATTGGTTCCCTTTCCTCAGACTTAGGGGCCATGGTCTGAAGCTTGTAGTCGGTCCGAACCTTATTTTAAAGTTTGAAGCATGGATTGCAATTCATCCAGACAAAGTGGGTGGTATGCAAACTACCGCACTTAAGCAAAGGAAGATTTATCACCAATGCCTAATATGGATGTAAACCACGACTTGATTTTATGATCAACGCCATCACGTGACTATGATTGGAACAGATTACAGGATGTCTGGTCTCAACTTTCTGTAGCTCAGAAATCCGGGATTGTTAGTCAGATTACAATGTACTGCTCTACACTTTCTGAGATCACCTCGCCTTCGTTCGAGAGTGCTACACATCGTGGCGTGCTTGAACCCTTTTTAGCATGAGATGCCGAATCAAACCATCCGTCGTGGAGGCCTAGACCTCTCTTGCAGAATTTACATCTCATCTTTGTCAACGATTGCAAACATTACGTTAAATCTATTACTCATCTGCCTTGGCCTCCAACGGTGATATTGGCACTTCTCGTAGGGGTCTTGGGGACTTAGGAAAATCTCAAAGCTAACGTCCATCCGTGTGTGCCGAAAAACCCTGCGTAACGAAAAAAATGTCAGGTACTTTGACATCAAGCATCTCAAAATTGGTGCACATCTTCACATCTCTTATAATTTCTCATAGATTATGTTCCATGGTCATTCCCGGAAACCTGAAACCTCTCTTACTAGAAAATCATGTTCGTGTTGACGTTCTCAGGCCTAATATAATGAAGAGTCTCCTTTTATAGTATAGCAAGATTCATTTACTTCAACTCTACCACTGGGCTTATAATCCGTCATACTTATAAAGGAGCCATATCCGCACTCTGAAGGCCTCATACCTATGCAAGAAATTGTCATCCGCCGTTGTGGCGGCTGTGGCGCGCAATTTTGTGCATGATCGCCACACGGGTCGGTACCTCGGATCGAAGCAAGTGACGATCTCGATGAGAAGAGGCCCCGCAATATTTACGCCGTAATTACGATTATTAAGCCTGAGGTAAGAAGGCCATCTGTTGGCTGGTAGTATCCGGCGCGCCACATCCAGCTTAGTAATAGCTGACATGCAGCTTATTCTGTGGCTTGAGAGTCACATGAGTGCTAGCCTGCGGCCCACACGAAGCCTTCGAAGTTGATTGTAATTTTTGGAATTCGAGGAAGAGACGTTAGGATGACGGTTGCAGAGTGCTAAGTTTATGAAATCGACAAAGTTCCAGCCACGCAAACACGTGATAAGCCAAGAGCGGGGCTGGTCAAACTTGGCTACCGACTCGTTACGACAGCATCAAACTTGACAAGTCTTGACACTTGTCCCAAAGCCTAATCGAAAGGTACGTTGTACGGTGACCAATAACTTACTGATAAGTTACTGATGGTCAGGTAGCTATTATTGTGTCCCATGTTGAGCCTGCTACGTTGTCTATTATGAGCTAAAGCTGGTCGAAATGCCCACCCAAAGAGCTGCCTCGAATGTGACTGCTCATGGATTACTGGCCTCGCTCACCACAAATATCTCATATACCGGGCGAAACATACTACAAGGAGCCGTCGATCTCATCTTGCGAGGGCTACGGACCTGCCTCCGATGGATAGCTCATTGGAGCTGTCAGGCGATAGCTACTCTGTGGCGAGCTTTGAAAAGTTCACATACACTACAAGCCATTTTCCTGATATTGCTTCGAATTTTTAAGTGGTGCAGCATTGCTTTAGCAACTGCTATCGGCGTCACCGTTATTATACACATCGGATATTGGGGTTTGCCTAAGCTTTTGAAGATTTACAATGAAAGTCGAGTGAGGAGACTTGAGGATAGACGGCAGAACGAAGAGAGAAAACGACGTGCGGTATACCTAAGTGAGCTTCGTGCGAGGCAAGCCGCAGAAGCTACAGCAATGAAGGAGGCTAGATTACGGAGAGCCCGAGAAGATCAAGCTATAAAGGACAAGCTAAAGAGAGACGAAGAGCAGAGGCGGATAAAAGCCAGAGCAGATTACATGAATTGGGAAAAGGAGTGCGACAGGTTCTTTCGGGACAAGGCCTCGATGACCAAATTCCCATTTCCACCACTCTCGCGGTGTACACATACGGACTGCCCAAGGTTTCTCAAATATCCTGTGGCAGCCTGCGAACACAATGTCAAGCAGTTCTTCATAGGATCTGGCAATGACTTGCTGAAAGTTGTCAAGTGTCAGAGACTCCTTTGGCACGAGGACCGCTTCGCGTCCTGCCCAGAAGCCCTAAGACCGGAATTTAGACGACTTGCAAACTCCTTGTTTGTGGTATTGGACCCATGGTACGAAGTACTCAAGAGGGAACAGGCAAATTCTTCGAGTGTCGGGTAGAGAGCAGAGCTAGATTGAGGGGGTACGGTACCACTGACCCTGTTGAAAATAATATAGCTGCGTAGTGAAGGCCGCAAGTTTTACAGTCGAAGACGTGCGCGAGTGATCGTCGTTTGTGCTGCTGCAGGCTTTTGTTGGTATCTATCGCGACGTCTGTTACAGCTGTGCCCAACCCAAAGCATTCTGACGTGCTCTTGAACTTGTAAACTCTGCCCTGGACATCTCTTTGCGATACAGCTAGGAGCGAAATGGGTGTCCTGTTGGCCTAAACTCTTCTAAATTCCGAACGCACAGACTCGATGTCACATGATACCCATGATGACAGCCTTTCATAAGGTTGTCCGCCATCAACGACTCTACTACATCACCACCATGGCACCAGATTTGGCCGTATCAACACATGAGCTTACCGACAATGTTATCAAAAGTAAGTCACAAGGTGATCGGGGATCCACTGATGAGCAGACAGCCAGTATCGCCCGCTCCTCTGCGCATACGATACGCCGCCACCGTCGCAACGTCGTCCTTTTCAGGTTAATAAAAGCTCCATCGAATGGTGCCGGCCGACCAAAAACCGTCAAACTCCCTATGAGAAATGCTTTATACGACAAGCTTGCCATCATTCCTTCTATGCGCCTTGAGGACATGGTCACTTTCCTTCGCGGCGAGTTCGAAGTCGAATTAAGTCATCACAGCATTCGCAGAGATCTGCAAGATGTAGCTCGCAGGAAGTGTTGATTTAATCTCATGGCTAATGAAAAGAAAACAGCCGCGACCGCTAACATCCAATCCAGCTTCCTCAGTCTCCCCAGTAAAATAGCGTTCGAATACTTCTGTCGCATCAATCCAAACCTTACATCTTTGAGTCTCAGTCTGTAGCTTCCCAAGGCATATCCCAATGTCGGCGCTGAAGACTTGGTAGACGTAGAGGAGCTACACTACTATTGCGTGAAAGGCCAAAACGCCGTTGACATCGACTGGAGAGAGACAGAACCGCTCCCCCCGAATGTTCTCTGCAATAAGATGCTCGTTATCGTCGAAGGTCATGCTCTGAATATTTCGGTGGTTCCAGAGGTCGCGAAGGGTGATTCCTCCGGAGGGTTCGACAGAGTCATCCATAACGATAGGCTTCCAACAGTCCCAGGTGTACCCGTCGGCGCCGACCAAAGCCCACCCAAGCGGACTCGCAAAGACTGCTGTGAGATAGGCTGAAGAGCCAATGGCCGAAGCAGTAGACGATGCAACAGCTGTTGCGGCAGCCATTGCGCTTCCTGATGTGATAGCCGTTGTTGCTCCAACTGCAGCGCCGTTGCCGGCTGCTCCAAGGATCGCAGCTCCCATCCCACTCCCACTTGCGATTGCCCCCCCAACAGTACCAATACCGTTAACTGTTGCCAGACCCGCTAAGGCGTTCGCGGCCCCAGCACCAGCAGCAGTCACAACCTCCAAGGCAAAGGCGACGTTATGGACGCCGGCCACATACGCGGCAGCAGCGCCTGCCGGCGCTCCCGCAAAGACCACTACAGGTGTCGCTACAAGCCCGACCATTATTGTGAGCACGCCCTCTGGAGGAAGCGGTGAGATAAAGAGTAGGATATGTGTCTCTTCGTCAGCTCTGGTTGACAGAACGTCGCCTGATATCGGCAGGAACAGGAGAATAATACAGAGTTGATTCAACCTCAACAGGGCAGGGCTGGAAGGTGTAAGGCAGCATCATGCATGTTTACCTAAGGCTGCAGCCTCCCAGGTGAATCTCACAGCCTATCACCACCGCAAGAGCGCACTGCAGCGATACCGTATATGGAAGATTCGATCAGTGGCCCGACAAATCGATCGACCAGATACCACTGCCATAGCAGTACAGTAGTGTAGCAGATCCAAGTACATATCGTTTCTTAGAGAAGAGAAATGGCTGCAGAAACAGTGCGACGCTGTGAACATCGCAATTGACTGCCCCGTCTCGGCTCCTTATCTGAGTGTTATAGCTTAATCATACACTTCAGTTTTTGACATGATAAACCTCGCTATCGAATGAATCTGGAATTGCTTCTAACTTAGCTGCTATTGTAAAGTTATCAGGCTGTGTAATTGTAAACCTGAGCGCGAGGTGTGGATGACCATTAGCGGGACTTTGGAGTAGAACCAGGCTGGGGTGCACAGCCACCACTGTTTAAATGTGAAGCCCTCATCAAAAAATGTTATCTGAACTCATGCCTGCGAGTAGTTCGTGGGACGGCCATTTTCAAGTCAGGCCTGTCTCAAAACCGAAGTTCTGCCATTTATGGCTTCTTGTCATCAGGTGACGTCAGTAGCAGTGGTCTGTGCGCTCAGAATTGTTTCAAAGAGTACGAGAACACAGGACACCAATTTCGCTCCTAGCTGTACTATTATGCTTACAAAACATAGCAGAAAAGAAAAGAACGAGGTTGATGACGGAATAGCTCTATCGTCGCGATGACAGGAGCTGAGCCTCTAAGCACGCCTGTGATTGAATGACCCAACCCCACAATTAACCGTCAACAGCCTCACCGCTTCCAAAGACATGTCAGCCAATTGCGCTGCGCTCTGAATAATCTGCCATAACATCTTCGCCGGACAATTGCTAACTGCGAAACACGATGTGCACGACTTTCGAAAACCATTGCCCTTCTTGCTGCATAAACCATGGTAGACTGTATCCCCGTTTTTGTTTTGTCTTATACCAGTTATGGCCTAATTAAATGGGCTATGTTCAAATACAGCATACCATTAATAAACGAAACCTAAAGATAGCATTAAAGATTTGCGATTATTGCAAGCGCAAGGAGCAGAAGGATAAGAAGCAGAAGCAGAAGCACTTATGGTTAAAGGATAGTTGGGCCACATTCTCTTGAATTAAGGTTTTAAAGCATACCCCTTGCGAAATTTGCCAAAATTATCAAACGGAAAAAGAATAGCTTCTTAAGATTATTCCAATATTTTAGGTTAGTATAGCATTATATTCAGGTAGCAAAAGCAACAGCGCTAATAAAGATTATTTAAGGTACCACTTATCCACGCAATTTTGCTTGCAAAGAATAATTTTAATTCAACCTTTTACTTGCTGTACAAGCAATGCATTGCGCAGTTGTACAGACATATATACATGGGTAGGACGTCGCGAGCTGGCGAGGGAATAGAGTTGAAATGGTACTGCGTTGGGCAATAAGCAGGTTGCTGTGGTGTAGATGGCAGGAGGTGGAATAGTTTTTAAAAAGCAGCTGCGAGCTGATGTTAAAGATTTGAGTTAAGAGTTTGGCCTTAACACAAAGACTGCTTGCTAATGATTTGTAGGCGAATCATAATTTTATTTTTTATTGCGCCGAGAATGTTACAAACATTAATTGTATTCGGTCTTTTGCTTCCCAAAATCAAATCCGAACTTAAACAAAATGATAAACGATTTTTTATTTTTTTGTGCAATAATCTCATATTATCCGCGCAATTGGTGCCTTTCATGGCATTGGCGCATTAATTATCCGCGCTACTTTTGGCTTTGGTTCATTTGCCTGTTGCGTAGCACTCTTATTTTTTCGATTGCGTTTCCCCCCGCCTTTGATGACCTCTTTCGCACCGCGCGCCATTTTTAGCTTTGGTTTTGCTTTTGCTTTTGCTGCTTTTGGCTCATTTGGCTTAAGCGCAGCACTTTTACGCTTTTGACCGCGTTTTCCTTTTTCCTTAATAATATCCTTTGCAACACGCGCGGCTTATGCCACCTTGATGTTCTTAAAACTTATTATCTTCGCCTTCCCTAAGACAAGTGATTTAATTGATCGGCGAATTTTAGCTTTGTTATTCATTTTAATTAATATCTAATTTTGATTATTAAGAAAGGCATATTCAGCATTAAGAAAAGCCGTTTTATTAAAAGCTATTTGGGCGGCATAGGCAAGCTTTTATATGTGCTGCTTAAGGCGCTATATATTTGCCTGGTTTAGTGTATAAGCATTATGTTTAATAAAATTTTATAATAATGTTAGACCACCTGCTAATACTAATGTTACAGGCGTTAATGGCATGTCGTTTTATTGCGTTGGTACGCCGTTTTGATAATAGGCATGCATTTTGTTTTTGTTAGTTGTCGAAATAGTTAATTGGTTGGGCGGCTTTGATGTTACCTTAAGGACTTTGTTTAGGTTAAATGGAAATAAACCATAAGCCGCCCACCCAATTATAATATTCCTTTTTGTGAATGCTTTTTTTTTGGCATGGCTATAAAAAAAGATAAAATATTACTTGCCGACCATATTTGCACTTTTATAAAACAGCCTTTCTGCCTCCTTACGATAAATGTCTTTTAAACGAGGGAATATGGTAATATCATAAGGTTATAGTTTATAGGAGATATGAAAGAAAAGGCGACATAGAATAATATTGTTCTCGAAATAAAACTTTAAGGCTTTAAGCGTTTTGTGCGTGCCAAAGCCGTCATAAATTAATACCCGCGGCTTTTAATTAACCTATTTTTTAATTTAAGATTTAAATACGCGCTTAAGCTATTTTAAGCTAATTTTAAAATTGGTATATTTTAAGTTAAAGATTGTGTAATGCTATTTAGAAGTAAGAAAAATGGTCCAATTACTTTAATGAGTATTAGTTAGCCAAATTATCATAAGCAATAAAAACCTACTGTTTGTATTAATATACTTAATAGCAGTAACCGTTGTGCGCTTAATAATTGCGCTTTAATAATCTTGCAAATTGTTTTAACCTAAGAAAATCTTAATAAAGCCAAGCATTAATAGCATAATTCTTGTTTTGTTTATGTTATAAACATTTTTTGCGAGAATAGCCGAATCTTTTAATACTTTTTTAATTATTTTAAACCAATATGTTATTTTATTATAAATATTATTCTCGTGGCGTTCCTAGGCCATTGCCTTTACTCGCCGTGATTTAAGGGCCAAATAATGCTTCTGAAAAACCTAAGCCCAATTCTTATTCAAAGGCTTTGTCGCTTTTTTCTTAAGACGTTAATGAGTGATGCTAAAGGCGAGGGATGATAGGAACTTGATTTGCATAAGATTTCCCAAATTAGCCATTAATTTCAAATACTTTTTAAGGGCTTTTTCCTTCGGCGGAGTGAAATACTGTTGGCCTTAGGCCTTCTCTTTTTTCAATGGCCGTCCATGATCGCGATAATAAAGGGTAGCCAGAGGAACTCTATTACGTTTGGACGTAGCATCGTATGTTCGAGGCTCTCCCGGCAGAGAAGCCTTTGTAAGGGCTTTGCTGGCGCGGTCGCTCATATGGCATTGCCTGCGTACCTTGCATGAAGATGGAGATAGTGACTGAAACAACTGACAACTGGTTGGCGGAGTGGTAACGCCGTGGTGGATGGACTGAAAGACACGTGGCCTGCAATGGAACCTTCTGGAAGAACGCCAAACTCCGAGTTTCAATCACGTGATATAAAATATGCTGCTAACTATGACTAGCGTGACCTCAACTGCAGAATTGCGTAGTATCGGTAAATCTATCTTCGCTTATTAGGAGGCGGCACTTGGTGTACCGAAGGTACTTCCGTACCATCCACTGGGTCCCGATAAATTCGGCAGACATGTTTCCTTGTGCACTGTGTTTCCAAACTTTGGATTTACATTTGATTTTAGTAAAAGCTCCATGGCACTGTTTTAAATTCTAGGAACAGGTTAATAGGCGTGATAAAGCGGGGGACAACAGCTGTAGCAATTTGCGATACTTTTAGCATCGTGATTGATAGCATAGTCAAAGTTCGAAAAAATTTTATGTGCGAATGAAGACGTTATAAAGAAATAGCTAAAGAATAGTAATGAACAAATCATAATTTTATTAATGAATGTGATGAAGATTTAAGATCTTCAAGCTAGGAAGTATTTTTGGCACATCGGGTTTTTCGTTACGCACGGATAAATGTTACATATCCTTTTCACTTAGTACTCAATTCCACAAAGCTCGTACATTCAGAGCCCCATTCGTTTGTAAACCAGTCAGACGTATGCTTATCTTTTATTTCTGCTTGCATTTCTCTCAAGAGAATTACCTTCCTTTCCTTCAAAAGCTTTCTGCAGAAGACAATGACAAGCCCAAGCGATCCAAACGAAGCCCACGTTGACATCCACCTCTGATCTACATCACAATACAGCACTCAGGCTTCGGCTGCTTCTTCCTAGTCCATCCCCTCGCAGGCTCTCCCAGTCCCAGTCCCTCAGTAAGTCTCGCCTCCCATACCTTCGCATGGCCATGCTTAAGCTTGACTTTTGCCGGCGTAGTCAAAATCACACATTCAAGCCCCCACCTCTTGAGCTGCTCGTCTGTTGGTTCCCAACCACTCGCTTCCATCTCTCCACGGACACTATTCACAAGGTCACAATCGACCTTCCAGCTAACCTCGCTTGCAAGCGCCTCTTGCAAACCAAACATGGCATTGCAGAATAAGGCGCCATGGTTCGTGGCTCCTAGTCCACCTGTCCTAGCTGTACGCTTCTCGCAGGACCTACATTTGCATGTATACACGTCGAGGAAAACATGGAGCATTTCGTGGAGGAGAATACAAAGCAATTTCTCACCTAGCTGGCCTTTGCGGTCTGGGATAGACATGTTTAAGCGGATGATGCCATTGCCGCTGTAACAGGCCTGGCCTGCATCTTCTATGCTGTCATAGATTTCAATGGGACCTTTGAGGTTCTTGGCGATGAGATTTATGAAAAAGGCTTTGTCGAAGATGGGGAAAAGTCTTAATACCATGGCTTTTGCTTGAGCTTCGGTCTCTACTGGCGGGATGGGAAGGTTCAGAATCATCATCTCTTGGTCACCGAGTTTAGTTGTGATGTCCCCTTTGACGTTTTCTCGAAGAGTCTTACCCAACCACTTCCCACAGTACTTGGCCTCCTCTGCATCAGGCAGGTCATCTTCAATTTTTGGATGGGAGTCTGATTCGCTCTGCTCTGTGAGTGAGTGTTTGCTTGCTTGGTCTGGGGTTGTGTGTATCATCTTGCTTATTGTTGCCAAAGAGTTTGGGTCAGTTCAAGAAATGAAAAACTGGCAGAGTATTATATAAAAGGAGCAACTGTATTACTGAATTTGAGAACAATCTGAAGGATCCTCCATTGTCCCATTCTTACCACCTGCTATATATGCATTGTCTTGAATCATTGTTCGTTGAGGAAAGACTCGAAATATTGTCTTTGTACAGATAACAAAGCACATGTCTTTCAAGTCTGAGTCGCCATAACACACCACTATTGTACTGTTTCGTTATTAGAACATACCACAGATTTTTGCAAAACTAATGAACCGTCCCGGCAATTCAATACCCAACAACAGCAGATCACAGATTAATTGGGTATCCTTGACTCCTTTGGCAGTCCATATTTGGTTTGTAGTTTCTAGATACTGTGTTTTCCTAGCCTAATTGACGCTCCTTCCAGTCTGTAGTTCTCTGATCATATCTCGCTGCTGCAACTCTGCAATGTAGTCATATATGCGTCTATAAAAATAAAATCCATTCAACTCTAAGTCGCCGCGTCTAGCAATTCCACGCTATCTACATAACAGCACAAACGCAACCCGACCTAACCTCCTTATCACTCTTCTTATCTACCACAGTCGCCTCAGCAAGCTCCCTCAACACGCCTGGATTAATCCCCCATCTAAACAACTGATCCTGTCTCGGCTCCCACCCCGAGCTTTTCATCTCAAGCGCCACACTCGTCGAAACACTCACATCCAGATCCCAAGGAACTTGAATCTTCAACGCCTTCTCAACAGCAACCATAGCATTAACCCACGGGGCGCCATGGCCCTCCCCAAGACCCCCTCGCTTAGCATCCGAGCTTCTCTCGCAGTGTTCGCATTCGCAGGTATACGAATACAAGAAAGCATGTAACATCTCATGCGCCAGCGTTGAGATCATCTTTCGGGCGATGAAGCCCGGTGTTCCATCATCAAAGGGACTCGGACTTACATCCAAGTAAATCCAAGGATTAACCCGCGTTGCTTCGAAGGATCCGTCGTGGGGTCGCTCGGTATCTGTTTCGATGAGGACGATGGGTTCGTGGCTTCTCAGGCCGCGGCGGACGAGGTTGAAGTAGAATGCTTGGTCGAGGATGCGGAGCCATGTTGTGGCTAGAGTTAGGAAATCTTCTTTGGACGTGATGTGAGGAACGGCGCTTGTCATGGTTGTGTAGTCCCAGGCTGAGAGGCGAGTTCTTATCATATCGTCGAGTGTGTTGGCATTCGCTTGGATGGCAAATGATAGCTCCTTTGCTTTGTATCTCGTGCCTTGAGGATCTTCCAGGTTCTCAATAATCTGGGGATGTTTAGTTGGTAAACTTTCGTTGCCGGGTGTGGAAGTCGTTCCAACAGACTTACCCGAGGAAGCAGGATGATTTGAGTGGTGATAGCGAGTCATATTTGAGATCTGCTTGGTCAGTTTGTGATGACTGAGGTCCGTAAGAGAACAATTACGAGAAACTGTGATAGCATATGCGATAAATTATATCTGATTCGATCTGTGACTGTTCTTGGTAAGATAGATAGCCAGTGTGATCCTTGCACTTGTTCTTTGTTCATTCACAAAGGGATTGTATTGGGGAATCCAGTATCAAAACCTACTATGTATTGTTCTCTCGACAAGTCAGCTTGACAAATGCTACTGAGCTCAGTGTTCCGAATAGTGCAGTTTCTCTGTATTACTAGCTCAGTGTAACGCCAGGTGTACAGGTTGAGTGGTACAGGAGTCAGACCAGCTTCGGACTACCTCCGGAGTGGTATATATAGGGGGCTCCCTCCTCTCCTGGCTCTGTATCTTCTTTGTTTGCTTTGTACTAGACCTATAATACAGACTTTGGCCCTTCCTCAAAGCTCCCATACCTCGTCATGCCTTAGCGACGTGTTGTGTCGTTACACTCGGTATTCAGGCAGTCTAACACATATGTCATACCGTATCTTTAGGGCTATACGTATTAGTAAGGGTGAGGACATTATTATATTATACTATAATATACTAATACACTAAAGAATACTGCGCTAACCCTAAAATATGACTTTTTTCAAGGGGTGGTGGAGTATATCTATTTTTTTCTGAAGCCTTATTTACCCCTCAATTACCCCGCAATCTATATTCCAGTATATAGCGCAGTGATATTTGTATCATAATTTAAGGCTTATATCAGTCCGTATTTTTAAGAACAATCTCATATCACTCGGTGTTTTTTTAGGACGATCCCATATCCCTATAATGGGGGGTGTAGTTGATAATGCAGATACTATTCGGAACACTGACTGAGCTATTCAAACTCCCTCCCAACCACCCAACTCCCTTAGCCCACATATTCGCGCCACAAATTCCCACTCATGATCATTCCTACACTCGGGCAACTTCGCACACTGCTCTTGAAAATCCGCTTCATGATCCCCCCTCCCCGCCCACTCATCACTATCCCTCGCCATCTCGACCACAATTTGAATAGCCGCCTCTGTAGTCCCATTGTAGAAAAGTGACTCCGCAACCTGCGATCGATTATCCCTCACTTTCCAGGCATGATTCTTAACAGACTCGGTATTGGGGATGCCCTGGCTCTCGATGACCTCGGCGATGTGGAAAAACAGATTGCTGAACCCGTTCCGCAGATACTGGGACAGTACCAGGTTGTTTTCGACTTGAAGGTCCACGTATTTGAGGATGTTGGCGTGCTGTTCGGCCCAGCTGGTTTCGTCGTCACCATAGATATCACGGTCTAGGGTGTGGAATATTTTTGTCGCCTTGCAAACGAGTGCGAACTGGGTCCGGGGCGACATGAATCCTTCCAAGCAGCCACCTAAAATATGTCAGAGGAAGATGTGTGACGAAGCAGGAAAATTGACCTACCGCAAGTGCAGCCAAATCTTATTCTTTCACACTCAACATAATCCACCATGTCTTGATCCCGGAGAGCTGCCAAACACACAACTGCATCTAGTGGGTAACCAGAGAAGTAGGGAGTGGTGGTTCGAAAGAGCTCAAGTTCAGCTTCCAGCTCCTCTAGAGGAGTATATCCTGCTAGGCTCCGCGCTATAGCAAGGTCCTGAACTCTGTTGAAGTTATGAAGCAACCATAGAACACACTGCGACTTCTTTTCCGAGGCTGCAACATGAAGAATGTTGCGAAGCATGGGATCGCCTACACTCATTGTCAGTACTCTTCTGAAAGAGTAGAGAATCAACGCGACTGTTCAAGGACTTACGACGATAGAACTCAATGTTGGCGCTGGTGTTTTCGTACAGCTGAAGGCATTCATCTTCCGGTAAGCTCATGGTTGCCCAAAGAAGTTTATGGGTCTTTGCAAGTAGCTGTAGACGAGCGTCACCTCTGATATCTGAGATGAAGTATCTCTCGGCTGTCGTATCAGTAGAAGTGCTGTGCGTGAGTTGATTCTCACCGTCTCCAACCCTTGCATCCCATTTTTGATCCAGATCTTCACTCAGTTTCCGAGATGGATGTAACGGATCCGATGCCATTCCAAAGCAACGAGATATTCCTATTCGACGGAATCCAAGACCACGAAGGACCTGTAGGATCGTTGTTCGATTACTGACCGCAACCGTTGGTGTTGGGTCCTTCCCTACCGTTGGCACTCTGAGCAGCATCTTTTTTGAGCAGGCAGGATCGATCAGAACAAAGGCCGGTACATGATCTTTCTTGCAAGAAACATCAATCAGTTGCTGAATAATTCTCCCCGCAATGTCCTCGTATGCCCAATCTTGGTCCAAATGGACAGTATCAATGACAAGAAGGTCTCCATGATCGATTTCGTCTCCCCAGGTTCCAGTTCCCCTTCTTACTTCATGATGCTTGTAGTCTTGTTTGAGGCGACCGTATCGATCGAAGATATCAAGCGGTATAAAAGGAGTCGCGTGGTGCACGGTCTTGAGTTCGTCGTGGAAGTTCGACTTGATGAGATCCCTTTGGATGAATCTCCCTGTGATGAAAGCGATCGATTCTGTTTCGAGCAGATGCTCAACCTTAATATCGAAAAGCCATTTTCCGTAAGGCTTTTTACTGATTGAGAAACGAGATTTGCATTCCATCTCATGGTTGGAAATCTTTATGTATGTCAGCGGCCGAGACTCTACCTCGACCCACATGTCCGAGGCGAGAGACTGTTCCTTGAGGTTTGGTGCTGGAATTTCGACGTTGGCGCCATCATCATCAGCCATATCGAACGTGTCTTTGTATTCATCGATGCTGCGCCTCCGGACAAGTGAAGTCAGCAAACTATGCCTGGGAAAGAACACAACATGTCTTCGAGAACTCCCGAGACGCTCAGAGACAGGACGCCTGGATTCTACTAATACTTACATTGCTTCCTCAGTCCCAACGTCGCTGGAGCCTTTCAGAACATGTGTTTCTGCGAGATACTTGTCCGACCCGACTGTAGCTTCGGAAGGACAACTCAGGTATAAATCAAAGTTGTGATCAAACTTCCTCAGATCATCACTTTCTCGTCTCATATTGGTCTCTTTTAAATCCTTGCTATCATCTGAGTATTCGGAATCTGAGTACGCAAGAAAGGGTTTCGGGGGCGGCAGCGAGGGTTTCGATGGAATTTTGGATATGGTTATGCCAGCAGGTTGCCCTGCGCTAGTATCGAACGACACCTTTGGTTTTAATGACAATGGTCTCGGGAGCAGTGCCTTGCGGAAGTCAGGGATATCCAAGGGACCGTCTGGATTGGGGGTCCCGGTGGATAGATCGACGGCTGAATCGGTCTGCTGGCTTGGGATTTTGGTTTGAACAGGGCCATTTATGACAACTGGTGAATGCCTAGATTAGTCGGGTATTAGCGGTTGCGCGATAAAACGGACAAAGGTGGTTTGAAGAGTCTCAAGGCTAGAAGAATGAAGAACGCACCCATCATCATGCACTCGGTCCATCTCTTTCTTGCCATTCCATCCAAAGCCAATAATCCCCCGCCTTTTACGATCGTTGTCCTTCGATTTCACATCCTCTTGTCTTGGATCGTGTGTCAATGAGAACGGATCAGGATCGCGCTTCCGTACCGGCAGACTTGTGCGTGCTGCTCGACTCGGGTTTCGCCTGGGAATCTCTGGTTTCTTGCTTGGTATGGGAATACGACTGCCTGACATGATAACCCGTATGCGACGGAGCAATAATGCTGCTGCTGATACGGGATGCTAGTGACGGTAATGATATGGATAATAAGTCTGTCTGTTGGAAACGATGGTGGGAGGCTGGAGTCACAAGAAGGAGGTGAGGAAAGGTGGTAAGTCCTGGTGAGTCGCACTTTCTCGCTTGGTAGAGGAAGCGACTTCCCATTTGAGCATAAAAAGTTTCCAGCTTGGTGTGATGAACAGAGAAGAAAGGTACGATGTCCACAAGAGAGACGTGATCTTATTCCCCAAATACGATGATTAAGACGCTGGAGCAAGCGACGAGATTGATCCTGTGGCTTCGGATATTTGTCTGTCCACTCTTGGGTCTATGGCTGAGGTCACAATTATCTGTTTACTTTCCGGATAACATCTACGTCTGTCCTTGACCAATAGCGAGAATGCATTGTCAGTGACTGCAAGGGACGAAGAGAAACACCAACTGAGAATATCAAAATAGGGACATTGAAACAGAAATATCTGATGGTTCAGTAGCATAAAGCGTCATCAAAAACACGAGAAATTGGATGCCCAAGCATCAAGCTGTTGTGCTTCGGTCTTGTATTATTTCCTGACAATAGGGAGGGCCTGAAAGCAACATCTTAAATTTAAAGAAATTAAATAAGAACTATACTCAGAATCGATCGCATCCCAGAAACCTAGACTCTTGGTGATCCACTGAGATAGCCAAAAGTAGAGTGGAGAGGAGCTCCTCCACCTCCTCCAGAATGAATTGCCGTCATAGCCCGATGCCACCCCGCCGGCTACTGAACATCCAAAACAACTCACAATTCCATTCCATAACCGCCTTCAAAACCCGGATAATTGGACAACTACAAAGGAAAGGGCGGGCGCGGCGAGAGGATTATATGGATATATCAAATCCCGTGATCATAGAAAGGTGGGGGTTGAGAGTCTAGGCAATTGATGTTCACCAAATGAGGCGAATTACCCCGCCATGGTTCGTTGGCGGGGTCATCTTGAGCCGAATGTCTACTAATTTAATTCATATTTAATTTCTCTTCTCGGGGACCATTCTTCTCTCTTGCATCACTCAAGAACAACGTTTGATTTGTTGACATCACCATCTCCACACAACATCAGGGCATAAACAACATCAACGTCTAAACAATACCTCTCTCATTTCTTATCTCGCCTGTGCTCTGCATTCTTCAGTTGGCATCAACATCCATCCATCAGTGGGCATCTATCACTCACTCAACATGGCCAAACAATCCCTCCTCCTAATCGGTGACCTCACGCACGCCCAAAAAGAATGGTCTGAATTCTCCAGCTTCGCGACATTAAAGGTTCATACTCCTGCAATCTCTCTTCCACTCAAGAATTTCTCCGGCTATCAACCCATCCTAACACCCCCACAGGAATTCATAGGCGAGAAAACACGAGCAGATTTCCTTCAGGAAATAGAAAAGGGAAGCTATGACGACGTCGTCGCTTTGTACAGAAGCAACGAATCCACAAAGGTGAGCTGAACTGCACCGGATGATCTGAGATGGGGAAAGGACTGATGAAATGTCCAGCTCACAGGGGAGTTCGATCAAGAACTCGTGGAGAAATTACCTGCGAGCTTGAAGTATATCTGCCATAACGGTGCGGGATATGATAACATCGACGTGGCAGCATGCACGAACAAAGGTTAGTTCCCAGGTGAGGAACGTGACCTCGAACCTCTAAACCTCAAAATCAAACCCAACCTTACTCCCAATTCCCTCTCTCTTTTAAACCAAAATCAAGACATTCACTAACACCCACCCCAGGAATCTCCGTATCATCCACCCCCGTAGCCGTCAACTCCGCCACAGCCGATATCGCCATCTTCCTCATGCTCGGCGCCCTCCGGCGCATTCACCACCCCTACACCGCAGTCCGGTCTTCCCAATGGCGCGGCTCCCCCTTTCAACTCGGCCACGACCCACAGAACAAGATCCTCGGTATTCTCGGCATGGGCGGCATCGGTCGAGAAGTCGCCGCACGCGGTCGCGCCTTCGGCATGACCATCCACTACCACAACCGCTCTCAACTCTCTTCTGAAATCGAACAGACGTTGGGGGCTAAGTATGTGAGTTTTGAAGAGCTGTTGAAGAATGCGGATGTGTTGAGTCTGAACTGTAGTTTGAGGAAGGAGACGGTGGGCATTATTGGGAAGAAGGAGTTTGCGGCTATGAAGAAGGGTGTGGTGCTGATTAACACCGCAAGAGGAAAGTTGGTAGATGAGGCTGCGTTGGTGGAGGCGTTGGACGAGGGGAAGGTGTTTAGTGCGGGACTGGATGTTTATGAAGAGGAGCCGAAGATTCATGAGGGGTTGTTGAATAATCCAAATGTGGTTCTGTTGCCACATATTGGAACCGCTACGGTGGAGACTCAGGTATGTTTTCCTCTCTATTTTCTTTAATCATCAATTGCATATTTACTAACACTATACAGAGAGCCATGGAACTGCTGGTTCTGGAGAACATCGAAAGTGCAGTCAAGAAGGGAAAGCTCATCACACAAGTCTCGGAGCAGGAGAACAAGTCGAGGTTGTAAAGAATTCCATATATGATAAAGAGAGTTGAATGAATCATCGTTGAGATTCGCAACTATATTCTCCGGTACATAGGCTATTTACTTACCCGCAATGCATGAGAGATTTGCGTCGAAGTAGACGGATCTTGGACTGGGAGACAACAAAACGGACTCGAAGGTACGGGAACCACTTAAGAGACGACGGGAGAAAAGCAACCATCAGAGCTTGAGTCACTGTTTTTAAAATCAACAATTATTTCACTGGTAAGGCGGGATGTACCTGGGCACCTAGGGCATAGGTACTGTAAAGAAGTATAATATCACGTGTCTACCCTTCATCCTACACTTCTTTCTGAATTCAGCCGCTGTTGGTTACCATGATCTCACATCACAAGATTGCATCACATCCGTCATTTCTCTTTTTCCAGGCACCCTCCCAGGCTTCATCACGATTCAAGAACCCAGATTCTCTATATACTCACACCACGAGTGTTGATATAACAGATTTTGAGGATTGATCATAGAAGGGGATATGTGACAGCGATTGTTACAACGTGACTTTACTTACTAGGTAGGACATATTGTAAGCCACTATCTTTCTTCGTTTTCCACACCCGAATTAATACATGGAAAATTTGCATTTCCTCGCTCCACATCCCCACAATCTGCCCCATGACACATCTCATTTCTATTTACCCCGCCAGGAACGATCTTCACTTCACTACCGGTACAGTGGGGTACAACAAATTTGAACACCCCCTAAGTTGGTCTAACTTGGATAGGTCAAGCGGTTGCCCAATCAAGTTAAAGGTGGCTGAATGTACATTAGAAGCTGCACTTCATCCATGTAGACGGCATCTTCAGACGGCATCTATCATCTGATCTATAAATCTCAACCTTATCTCACCTCCGAGGATGCATCTTCTGAAATTCCCACCGTCCCTTTGGGTGTTTCTCCTTCTGTTCTGTAAGTGGGGTACATTCACAACAGCCGAGATGTTTCCCCCTCCGAAAAACAAAACCTGGTTCTCATCTCTCACAACAAACCTCCAATCCCTCCTCTTACTCACCCAATTTGGCAATGCAACCTCTCACCCCTTAGAATGCACTTCCTCTGCTCTCTCACACCTGCTCTCCCCTTCCTCAAACGCAACCCTAACATACGCCGTCCCCATCCCCGCCAACGGTACCTGGTCCAAACCCTCTCCCCCATTCCCCTCTCCTAACACCGGCCTCCCCGCCCTCTGCGCCGTTTCCATAAATGTAATAACCTCCCCAACTTCATCCTACAACTTCGGACTCTTCCTCCCCCTCGCATCCCAATGGAACACCCGCTTTCTTGTCTCCGGCAACGGCGGTTTCAGCGGCGGTATAAACTGGAACGACATGTCCTCCTCTGCGCTCTCAGGATTCGCCTCTTTGTCTACCGACACAGGCCATTTATCAGTTGGCGGCGACGCATCATGGGCGTTGAATAATCCCGCATCACAGGAAGATTGGGGACATAGAGCTATGCATGGATCTGTTGTGCTTGGGAAGATGATTATTGAGGGGTATTACGGGAGGAAGATTAGATGGAGTTATTACTCGGCTTGTTCGACGGGCGGGAGACAGGGGTTGAAAGAAGTACAGATGTATCCCGAGGACTTCGATGGTGTTGTTGTAGCTGCTCCAGCATGGCGGACATCCCGCCTTCAACCGTGGAGTTTACACGTCGGGTTGTGGAATCTACCTGTTGACAGCCCGACACATATCCCCTCCTCACTCTTCCCAATCATCGCGAAAGAAGTAATGCGACAATGCGATCCACAAGACGGAGTAATAGATGGAATAATCCAAAGCCCAGCATCCTGCGAATTCATCGCTTTGGAACTCCTCTGCACGCCCAAATCCAACACTTCAACATGTCTCACAGCACCACAGCTCAAGACCCTCTATAAGTTCTATCACGACTGGACAGACTCAGATAACAACATCCTCTTCCCATCCTTACCCCTCGGCTCAGAATCCCAATACCCATTCCTAACAAACACCGACTCCGGCATCCCAAGTCCCTACGGCATAACCTGGATATCAAACATGGTTCTCAACCTCAGCACCTCCACCTCCAAATCCTACAACTGGTCCTCCCCATCATCCTACAACATCTCCACGGTCTACCTCGGCGACGAATTGAACCCCGGAAACGCAAATGCCGATAATTTCGACATCTCACCATTCGCCAAACGAGGCGGTAAATTAATCCATTATCATGGGTACAGTGATGGGTTGATCCCCGCTTCCTCGAGTATTTATCTCTATTCCCAGATTCTGTCCACTCTTCTCCAGTCTAATTTAACTACTCCCATCTCCTCATTCTATAAATTCTACCTCATACCCGGGATGTTACATTGCAGTGCATCCGTCGGCGATGCACCGTGGTATATCAACGGCGGCGGCCAGGCCTTTGATTTAGGCGATACGGTGACTGGTGTGCCGGGGTTTGAGGACGCGAGACATGATGTGCTGAGAGCGGTGATGAGGTGGGTGGAGGAGGGGGTGGAGCCGCAGGAGATGGTGGCGACGAAGTGGGTGGATGATAGGGTTGAGAGGGGGGTGAGGAGGCAGAGGAAGGTGTGTCCGTATCCCGGGAGGGCGGAGTGGGATGGTGTGGGGGATGTAGATGGGGAGGAGAGTTGGAGGTGTGTGGGCTTGTTCTAGGGAGGGCAAAGGGGGTTGTGATTTGTGTGAGGGGTGGTGGTTGAGAGAGGGAAGGGTTTAATTCTCTCTATGCTATGTAGAATGAAAGAGGGCTTCAATCTTCAACAGCTTCTGTTTGTGGATTATGTAGATAAGGAGCCAAGGGGGAGAATTGAAACGACATCAAGCCACCATAATGTTCTGCTAGACGTTCTAAGAAGTTGGGACGTGCGGGCCTGGAGAAGAGAACTTAGGGGCAGGAGCGGACATAACGGAAGACACAGGACAGTTAATTATCTGTTGTTTCAGACCTTAGGTTTTTGATGGAAATTGAACAAAGGAGACTGACTTGGAGAAACCAGGCTTGAACAAAGCAGAATTTAAGGCTGCAAAAAAGAGCAGCTTTCAAGACTACTGTACCATTAGCACACCTGCAACAGCTCCCGATATGAGGTTTAATGACGAGTGGTCCTTCGTTGATCATTTTTCAGCGGCTGGCAAAATGCTCGCACATTCAAATTATTTGAAACCAAGCTGATCATTCTAGCTTCTTGAAGCCTTTTTGGCCATTCTGGAGATGCAGGCATTGCCGGCTTTTTAGGACTTCATTCTTTTTGGTCCAAATCCAGCCCAAGCCTTCAAATGATATCTCACGTTCTCCTCACTATTACGTAGGTAGTTGGTACGATCGGCTGCCGTATTAAATGTGGTCACTGATTGCACGTGAGTCAAGGTCTTCTCCACTAGTGGGTCATTTGCGTGGAAATATTTTTTTCAACATATTTAACCAAATAAGCCGTTCTCGATCATCAAGCAGCAGTTTGACCCCTGTTGTTTGAAGCTTCGCTCCAGTGGCGCAATGGTAGCGCGCAAGACTTCTAATCTTGAGGCTCTGGGTTCGAGCCCCAGCTGGAGTGTCTATGATATAGATATCTCGCTCACAGCGAGTGCAACATTTTTTTTGGGCATTTAAAGGGCTTGCTTCAACTGAGGAAAGAAGGCTTTAACTTTGGGTTCTTGAGGCTTGCCTTCTTTTTTGCTTTGTTTAAATTTTCATTTTAGTGTTTCTGGCCGGCATGTGGGCCCGCTTCTGGTTGGTTGATTGATCGATCCATTGTATCTTAGTCAGAAAAATGGCTGCCATCTTGTAGACTCGAAGAAATATATCAAGAAGCTCAGAATGAATATCCCTTTTACATCTACTTCCTCTTCATGTAAAGGCCGTTTCCGCATTGCCTAAAAACAGATTTACAAAAGACGACTGACTGATTTTACGATGCCAAAAAAGATGACTCCTTCAACTCAGAAGGCCAAAAACATAAGTGACTTCAACTGCAGGATTTGAACCTACGCTCCCGAGGGAATCAGATTTCAAGTCTGACGCGTTAACCACTCCGCCAAGTTGAATGTATCACATGAGATGTGTTGTGAAGGTGGTTATTTGGATGTACATCAGCCGTAATGAAGTCCTCCTTTTTGCATGTGGAGGTTCGTTCCAGTTATCACTAAGCGAGTAGGGCTCTGCACTGCAGGGATGTCTGCGTCACAAAGCCGGTGAAGCTTCAAGAGTGGGATCCTGACGCATTCTGGCGGCAGGTATCAATAGTTGTTCGTTTCAGCGGCTTGGAAAGAAGCTGAAATCTTTTACACTTTCCTCGTATCGTATCTGATATTTTTGAAAGCTACCAACCCCTCAATGGGGGCCAAAAGCATAAGGGTACCCGCTATTGGCCTGCAGCCATTCGGAGCGAACCCCGACACAGTCAGAGAGGAAAGCCATACCAAACAATTTAATTTCTAGCATGCAGCTTATTCTAGCATTCATGTTGTACAGAAGCGAAGATGAAGCGCACTACAGGTTTCTTACTCAGCCCTCTACTCAGCATGCTTCCCCAGTTATACCGTGCAGCTCAGCCACGCTCAATCGGTCTCGCAGCTGAACGCCCTTAGGTACGGACATAGTAGTATCTTACAGTTTTTGAAGTGTGGGTATGAAATTAATAAGTCGTGCGCCAGAAGCTGGAAGGATGCAGTGTTGTGTGGATTGGGTGCTCGCTTGGTGTTAGCGAGGTCAAGATGTCCCCTTCTGGCCCCTTCTTTGTCCAGCGTGTTCTCGTCTAGCCTCCTAGAAATCTAGAAAAGCTTTCAGGGGCAAAGGAAGTTCGTGGTAACAGGGGGATTTGGAAACCCTGTCTTCAACTTAGGATCTTTCCTGCAGCAACACTTAACTGGTGATGGCTACAGGGGAGGTCAACTTCGCAGGGAGTAGTCCACGTTTCTCCAACGGACCGGATACTGATCTTCGATCTCTCAAAAGGTCAATACACATTTCTACTGGTTACCTGCACAATCTTCCTACTCCCGAATGTCATGCGCATGCATGCATGGTCATACAGCCACGAATCTCGGTAGAAAAACAAATGTGGTATGCACGCTGTGTTATTCAGCATCTTGGCGACGCACTCCAGCCCCAATTGACCTATCATGACAAGGGTGTTTCTCGATTTATATCCTCAAAAAGACCTTGATACAAAAGGTTGTAGTTCCACCGGTTACGTGCTTTCTGTTTACTGGAACACTTGAGCGCCATTTTCAGCCCTGTCGGAACCGAAGTGTGGGGTCTGTGGATCAATTCATGGCTGTGATGTTTTCGTGCCACAACACTAAGTGCTTGAGTGCTGCGGGAATGGGGGCTGCTCATAGGCAACTGAAGTTCTATAGTAGGCGATGAAATGCTTCATATAGCTGGGTAATTCCCGCTGACTGTCCTGTTCTTCGCGCAAATCACTTCTCCATATACTTCAGAAGATCCACAGAAACACCAGTATATTAGTACTGCAATAATTCTACAAGCCATCATGGATCAAGAATGCATACATTTCGTTTCGTTCTCTCACTATGATTGGACATTCGCACGCCAAGGTTGGCTCCCCTGGAAGTAAGTCTCCCTAGTCATCAGCACTTGTCAAGCGACTAACATCAACAAAGCCCAACCGCCTTCTGCCTCATCGCCGCAGTCTGCGCTGTCGCGTATTGGATGAGTCTGGAGCTCCTTCTCCTCGTTTACGTGACATTCAAACGACATACCGGCGTGTACTTCTGGTCGATCATCATCACAACCATCGGCATAGTCCTGCAAACTACCGGCTACATCCTTCTGTCGTTCGAGAACACCTGGCCTGTCATCCTGGTTGTTATCATTTGCAAGGTCGGCTGGGTCGCAAACGTCACTGGCTTTTCCATCGTCCTCTGGTCCCGACTTCATCTCGTCGTCCAGAATCCACGCATTCTCAAATGGCTTCTGGTCGTCATTCTCATCAACGCACTCGTCTGCCACACGCCAGTCGTCGTTTTCGAGTTCGGCCTTATGACAACACACCGTGACATTTACTACCGACCAATGCAAATCATGGAGCGCATCCAACAAACCGTCTTCACTCTTCAAGAAACCGTCATGTCGTGCCTGTACATCTACCACACTCGCAAATTCCTCAAGATCGGCTACCCAATGCAAACACGCAAAGTGATCGGCCTCCTCCTACTCGTCCAACTCCTCGTCATCGCTCTGGACGCTGTCCTCACACTATTTGACTACACCGATAAATTTACACTCAAATGCACCGTCCATCCACTTGTCTACGCCATCAAGCTGAAACTTGAATTCATCGTCTTGAACCAACTCCAATCCCTCGTCAAGCGCGGTCTCACTCCTGGTTTAGGCGCAACGCCGCTTCCAGCGGCAGAGGGGAAGTTCAACCACGCGTCACCATCACCGTCACCGTCACCATCACCGTCACCGTCACCATCACCGTCACCGTCACCATCACCGTCACCGTCACCATCACCGTCACCGTCACCATCGTCTTCACCGCGAGTAGCGACTCCTCAAGGTCGGAATGTGCAGAGACCAGCGCCGCGGTTCGAGACAGGGTTTGTTACGAAAACTGGGCAAACGGCTGTGTTGGAGGTTGAGCAGCCGAGTTCGGGTGAGTCGATGACGGATTGTCTGGAGAGTGAGGGTGGGGGGTTGGAGAGTAGCATGCGGGATTCGAATCAGACGCTTATGGATGGGAGTGAGGAGCACGATTTGAGGAATGTGGTTGGAAGGGCGGATGATTTAGTTGAGCCCGCTGATGATATGGAGAGGCAGTATTTGGGAAGGTGGAGTGATTCGCATCGGTGACGAAGTTGCCCAAGTGAGATCTGAAGGTAGCTTCGTGATTTTTAGATGGCGCCTGGACGGTTGTTGGGTATATCAATCGTAATGATGTGTCGAGGCTCTGGTTACTTGGTAGTAAATGCAAAAATGCGAATATATGCAGAAGGCAAGAAGCCGTGTGTTCAAACCTGGGACCCAAGTCAAGGGCTGTGTTGTGGGAAATTGTTGATTGTATGCATGCCCTGAGACACTCGAGGCCAGGGTTCTCCTCAGATGGTTAGTGTCGCACTCAGACATACATTTCAAGTCCAGTTCTGTACACCTTTCTCTTGTTACTTAGCAGCCTTTATTACATTTGACTGTGATCGCTTATGGCAGCAGCTGCCTACAAAGACTAAACACTTTCGAACAACTCATCAGCTATGCAGAACAGACAGAACTAGCTCCTTTAATTCGCTTCTACGTACTAAATAGTAGCTCTTGAATGCTTCCAACTGTTCTTTTCACACCGTGAAGGCCATTCACAAGATCCTTTCCCCACCGTCTGCCCCCGTCAATCATCACAAAACGGCAACACTTTCAAATATCTTTCGAACACATAAACTAAGAAAAGCCCCTCGAAGAACCCAAAGCTTGGGCCTTAACGCTAAAACCTTTTTGGTACAAGATCCGGACCCCGACTTCCCACAATCAGAGGGCATTCCCAAACTCCTTCTCTTGCTTCCTCCCACCACAACACCGTACCCAAACCACAATCCTGCAACCCAGTTTCCACCGCACAGCATACCCACGCACGTCTTCGGATACCAATTGACGGTTTCTCGCCTTTCCACGCCACCCAAAGCCATTCTACACGTTCAATCCCGCCACACAACGCGTTTTCTGGCATCAAAACAAGTCCACGTACACAACCACGTGACGTCCCTCCTCAAAACACCACCACAAACCACCCAATTCTCCTTGTCCCCACCGCAAAAATGGTTAGATGGACTGCCGCTCCTCGTATCCCGGACGATCGTAAGTCTCATTATCCTTCACTACAATTCCATGTATCTTAATTAATAATTCCAAGTCAATGATCCCCTTTACATCAGTTTCCTGGCCATTCCAACCAATGGCAACGGAACCAACCTCACCGCCCATCAACTCTGCATTCTCTTCCGGCGGTCACCAGATGAACGCCATACCCTGGCACCAGGTGTTTTCGGACCAGCTCGTTCGGGCGGTCTCATCAAGGCAAGATGGGCCAATCCATCAAGAACCCTCATCTCGTCCATTACGGACCAGGATCTTCAGGCTGTCGCAATGACGAGAGCACAGATCCCACGATTCGCCACCGGTGGTGGCAATCGTCCTGTTGCTGGTCCCGCTGCCCCTCCTGCTCCTGCTCCTGCCGCCCCTGCCCCTCCTCCTGCTCTTGTTGCTCCTGTTGCTCTTACTGCTCCCCCCGTTCCTCTCGCTGCTCCCGCTGCTCCCGCCGCTCCTGCTCCTGCTCCTCCTGCTCCTCTTCCTCCTATCGTTGCAGCCGAGCCTTCGACCGGTCCTTTCCGCCTGGTTTGGGCCCCATCAACGGACAGTGAGGCCTTCAGAAAATATCTGAAGGATCTCAAAATCGATGTTTCAAAAGCGGGTCCAAATACTGGATCTATGGATGTCAAGCCAATGAGCTTGACATACCAAACCCTAATGAGCGATATCCAGGAAGCTGTGGGCAACTTACCCGGGCTTCAAGGACTACCAGACGATTGCCGTCTGTGTCTTCACAGAATCGCATTCCGGTATCATGTCGGCGAGAGGAGAGATCTTAAGGGCCTCAGAGAAGTTGATATCCATCCAAGTCCCTTGGAAAATGATGCAATCGTGGATGAGATCAGGGGGGTTATGACTCGGTTCTCAGCTGAGAGATTGATCATCGTTGTAGGCCTTGACCTTCTAGACTGAAGGGACTTTGTTGTTGTCGGAATCAATGTAGTTTAGCGAGGTGGGACGGGCGGATTCGTCGCTGCACTCTCCGGGGCGTCATTTTTCTTCTGCGTTTTCGCCTCTTTCTCTTCGCTTTATCTTTTTTTTACTTCGCTTTTCTCTTGCGGGGAATTTTATTGTTTGAGCATAATGATGGAATACGAGGTTGGATGACGGATTTGCAGCAGAAAAATGGGGTTGGATGTCGAGACACAATGGTGGAGTCAGGTGTTGATGGATAATGCTCAGCTAAGCGACAATTGCATTGCAGGGTGGATTTGCTAGAGTATTACAAATGAGAAAACCATCAGACGGCAGTATTATATTCTGGATTAAAAAATAAGTGTGATCTCAGCTGGAGGAAGTTGGTATGCCAGTGGAAAGTATGATACGGAAAATTGCCAAGACTCAAAGTCCTTTGAGCATTTACAAACCTCCTCCAAAGGCTTCATTCAGAGGAAGCTAAGAATATGGCTTTAAGCTCTATACTAATTAAGTACTACTGTGTGTTGAAATCGCAGAGCCCAATTCGGGTTAAGGCTGCGAGTAATTGGGCTCGCTCGGCTCGCCAAATAAGTCCACAAAATGTTTTCAAGCAGATTGCGAGTCGAGATTGATTGCATTCGATTGAGTCATGGCACATGGATCTCCAGGCGATCTGATAAATCACAAGCAAGAATCAAACAGTCCATGACGACTTCATCCACTTCACAGTATCAACTACTCGTTCTCGGTGAGCATCTTTGACAGACTGGAAGAAGTTTCTCCAGCAGATATAGGCTAGATTATAGCACAATAAATAAACACATCTTGAGTTAATTTATGCATAAGCGAGTAGAATGGGCGAGATCTCATGATAGATTTAATTTGGATTTCAAGCATCTTATTTCTCCGTTGATAAGGCCCAAAAATTTCCGTCAATCCGGGGTAAATGGCATGCTTGGCAGGATGAACGACTCCCTCTTTGGTTAGCGAGCTTAGACACATCACATAACATGTGCTGCTATATAACCAAGAAGGGCCCAACTCTCGCAAATTCAAAGACAATGGTCCGGTCACCGACGCATTGTTCGAGACCGATGCAATTACCTGCAATATTGCTAAGGGAGGAAGCAATAATGTTCCCGTTACAGCGACGGCAAATGTTGCCGCAGGCAGTGTGGTCAAATTGATGTGGACGGATTGGCAAAGTGATCATCCTGGTCCGAGTGTGTAAACCTTTTCTTCCTAGAGATATCGATACCGTTTCGGACACGAAATGCTGACATATCACTGCCAGTCATGACCTACCTAGCAGCCTGCAACGGTCCCTGTTCCTCCTTCTCTGGCAGCACAGGCAACGTCTGGGTGAAAATCGACCAAGCCGGCTATGATGCCAGCCAAGCCGTTCCCTGGGCTAGCAAACGCCTTCCAACCCAAAACAGCACCTACACTCTCACACTCCCTTCCACAATTGCACCTGGGGAGTACATCCTCCGCCATGAAATTCTGGGTCTTCAACGCACAAACACAAACGGAAAGTTGGCACAGTTCTACCCTGCTTGCCATCAAATTACTGTCACTGGGAGTGGAAAGACGGCGTTGCCGAAGGGTATTGCGTTGCCGGGTGCTTATAAGAGTGATGACAAGACTTCCGTGAGTTTCACTTTGAGAAATTGTAGTAGGGAGTTTGAAAGGGATCGTGTGCTGATGAGACGTTACAGATTTTCCTTGAGTATAGAGATATATCGGCCAGTAAGCCATACACTCCACCTGGAGGGCCCGTTTGGGGGGATAAGGGATGGGCTACATAAGTCAACCATCGGCGTAGGAGAAGTCCTCTTTTGTTCAATCTTCGTGTATGAACTTTTCCAAGTATTTTCCTGTACATACAAAGTCTGTGCGCCTTCAGGTCCAGTGAGGTTAGTGTTCATCTACAGAAGTATAACTCACACGTACAAAAGTCTTGAGATTGGCAGATACGCTGCGTGATAATTTCCATTAGTAATGTTTCGAATTTTGGGGTTACTGTTTTACATAGGCCAACGTCAGAGTACTCGATCGTGTCCAGATCGGGTTCGAGATTTGTTGTACAGAAAAGTCAACGATCATTTGCATCGAGTAGACGCACCTATGTACAGTACAGCTGCTCGTCGTCATCATCTTAATCATCTTCTCCCTCGGCCTCATGTCTGGCAGCCCTCTCATCACTCTCTTGATCAACAACCAAATCTCAAACTGTCCGATCATCAACCACCTGCTGCAAATGCGCAACATCAAGAAGCGGCCTAACCTTACGCTTCCTACTCAAAGTAGGAACTTTCTCATCACTAAGTTCCCGAAGTGCATCGAGAAAGAATCGCCTTTCTTCGTTCCTCAGAAAAGGATCTCGAATCACCAAAATCCTCCTTCGACTACCCATTCCAAAGCCAAATCGCAGTTCAAAAATCTCATTCAACTTGAACGTAAATACCGCAGCGAAGTTGCGAATCCGGGAAGAGACATCCTCAGGAACAAATTCGAGGAAAGTTTTAACTTTGAAGAGACCTTCTTGAACAGGCCAGGCAGCGAAGGGGGGTCTTCCATCTCATCGTTCGGCCAGCTCTCCAATGGCCTTCTGAACCCCATTTGTCGATCAGAGGTCACGATATAGTCCCTCTCCAAGTCAGCATACATCATGGCTTTTGTCTCGAATGAAAAAATTAATTCTCGGCCTTCATCTTGTGCGGGGAGATCATGCAAATCCGGGAGATTCTCCTTGGCGTGGCGACGATTTGTATCGAATGCCAGCTCGTAGTGCTTCAATCGGATAGCACGGGCATCGCGACATGTGTGTAGGATTGATGGGACGGGAAGTTTTTTGGCCCAGACGTGTGAGAAGTGTCTGTTGGGGTAGCAACCTGAGTTGATTTTGCCTCTTTCGGTCAGTACGTGGATGAGGCGGGGCGGTGGGAGCGAGAGGGACCAGATCTCGTTCAGAGTTCGAGGGGGAGGCGGGGGATGGGAAGTGGATGATGAAGACATGTTATTGTGCTGGTTGATAATGGAGAAGAGGAATTGAGCGTCAGAATGGTCCGAGCGCTTGGCACAGTCCTAATATGTCACTGAAGGACTGGGTTTGAAGAAGATAGTAAATATAAACTTTTACGAAGTGGCTAACTAATGAAATAGAAAGAAACAGAATGCTATACCGCAACGGGGACTAGGCAGCAGACATCCCATGACCGAAAACACCTCCTTGACATATACCGCGTCTATTTCTGCTGAAGTATGCAGGAAACAATTATTACTCCGACAGTAAATGTAGTGGTCATACGTTAGGCAATATGAGGTCTAACATGTTGCCGACAACGTCTTCACACCGGCCTGAAGAGCAAGAATACGACTCCAGTCATGACTATCCTGCGCAGCACTCCACGCCATGACCCCACCAAGTCCCTTAGCATTGACAATCTGATCGAACTTCTGAGTAATCAACTCGGCAGTATCCCAAGACCAGAACATATTGTTCGTCTTGTCGTAATAGTATTGTCCACCGGCAGTCTCGTCGGTTACTCCATTTTTCGTGGCAGTTTGGAAAAGTGTAGTGATGGAAGTGGTATTGCAAACTCCATAGTCCCCTTGGCAGTTGGTACAATGAGCAGTTGATGACCCGCAGAATCCAAAAGCGCTGCAGCAATTTCCTGGTGTGCAGAAATGTCCAGCTGTTGCTCCGCATGATCCGTCTGGACTTTGAGTAAGGTTTGCTGGTTTAGTGGCATAGTTCGCAGTTTCGAAAGTCACTGCTGCACTCTTGCCAGTATCAGTTCCCTGGGCATCCTCGAGCAGTACAGTCGCGCATCCCAGTCCTGTTTCGCAAGGAAAGGCCGGGTCGGTGGTGAAGTACTTTGCGTAGAATGCGAATCCGAGATTGATCTTTTCCGCTGGAAGAGAGAGGACATCGATATAATGTTCAACAGCTGCAAGAGATCCTTGGATATCCGTGTGGTGCTTAGTAATGTTATCACGGCGATTCATCAAATCGTATGTCATGATGTTGACAAAGTCGAGAGACTCCCAGATGGCTGGTGCCTTCTCGGCAGTGTATGCAATCATGTCTCTCTGCAGCCCTGGAACGGCTGCAGAAAGCAACTTCTGGGGTCCGATGGCAGTCCTGATAGCCGCCAGAAGCAATGGATATGTATCTATTTGATCAACCTTGTCGGAGTTTGGTTTTTGTTTGTAGTCTGCCCCATTGCCACCTGGATACTCCCACTTGAGAAAAGTCAGCGCTGTAATAGACAAAATTCCAGTATCAGGGTCTCGAACGATTGATAGAAATAGGTTCGAAAGATAGTACATACATCCATGTCCACTCCGTCAAACCCAAGGCTGGTGACCATGTTGGCAACGTTCGTGGCGAAGTCTGCTCGGGATGCCTCAGTAGCAGCTCCTGCAGAGAATCCGTCTGTATCACCCCATCCTCCGAGAGCGATCAAGATTTTTGTGCCGTTGTCGAATCGAGATCTCATTGTGCTGACAGGCTCGAAAGGAGTGTATGTCCCGGCTGGTGAAACAAACAGAGATGAATTGGCAAATGCCATGATAACTGTGTCGATACCGGCTGCGACGGTCCTGTTTGGGAGGGTCGTAAGATGATATCTGGAGAGTTTTAGATTGTTGATACTGTTTCTGGGGATTGAAAAACTTACTGGTCGACGTACATCACATACCTGGCACTAGCCAGTTGCAATGCAGACAGCCCCAAGCTGAGGCTGGAAGTAATGGAGAGCTTCATTGTAACGTGGAGTTATTGATAGAGTAGGAAATTATTATTGATGTAAAACGAAAAAGAAGGAGTGAGTGAAAGTGAGACGAGTCCCTGGGTAAAAACTAAGAGCACAATACAAAGCAGGAAAATCGTCCAACTTTATACTCCCTCAGTCGTGCACTGCCAGTGCTTGGCATTCCATCATATCCCATTGAAGAAAAGTTAACAAGCCCAATCAAACCTTGAAGCAGAGAAGTACTATCCCCCCCCCTAAACAAACGTTAAAAGTGAGTAAAACTGGGTCTCGTGTGGGTAGCTTCTAGGGGTGTCTGTCCAATAATTTAAAGGATTTTCAGCATCGAGCAGGGCTTAAAGGGTCTCTCGAACCTTATATAGCCACCCTTGCCTTTACAACAGACCTGGTTTTAGCCAATGTACTGAGGTTGGCAAGGGGAATCAACCACTCAGAGCAAGGTATTCAAGTATTCAACCCACAAAAAGTGAGGGTTAACGTTTATTTAGGGGGGGGGTAGTATTAATTTCCAAGTGGAAGCAAAGTCTTGTTTCATGGACATATCCTGGTCTAACGAGTCACTGCCGACCTGCACATGAGGCGGAGACGGATCGCCCAAGTTTCTGGGACTCACTGCGAGAAGGGTGACGACTGGGAGGAGGCTGGCGGATATGTGATGACGATAAAAGGAGATATAAAGTTCGAGCACAGTGAAATTGGAAAATCCGGACATGCCGGTGTATTTATGCTTTTGAACAAGGGTTCGAGGGTTCGTGTTTGAGTTCTAGAGGATGCATATTGGCCAATCCAGCAATAACAAGGCAGGGACCAAACACCTGCTCTTTCTGCAGTACTCGGAAATAAACTGATCCCCAGTTTAGATACCAAGCTAAAACGCTTCCCTCTGAACTGTTGATATGTCACGTGCTCGCTCCACTTTTTGTTTGTTTTGTTTTGAAGTTGGCATATAGAGGAAAGGAGTGTAGCGGTAGAAGCTTACTTGGATAAGCTCGTCATCATTTTGGGAATTGCCTAACGCCTCTCCATTGCCCGCCCCAACCGCGCTCGTGATGTGTTTGGTCTTTGGTTTTCAGCTGAGGCGGAGCTTTACCGCACCCGCGACGTCATTTTCTCTTTACTATAGTACAGCAAAGGCAGGATCTATTGAAGTCACTACGGGTAAATCGACTGAAAGTCTTTATCTTATTGCCCGTTCGTGAAGTATGACTCAAGAACATTGGACATTGGAGCCACGTTCTCAGACGTCTGTCGGCGCGGCCCCATATTCGGCATCGCAGGTTAGTTGTTTCTCCCTCGACGTATGAACTGCATTGAAGTATACTAGAACTTCGAATACAGTCCACTCGCTCATCAGAGCAATGAGATCCGTTTCTTACGGACTCTCCCCATTGCCCAACATTGCAAACGACCGAGGCCTCCCACTCTCAAAAAGATAAGCTATCTCAAAGGAACGCATCCCAACCATCAGGAACGCGGGGCAAAGATTGATTCGCAAGCTGGCCAGCACGACCAGAGGGTGGGGGGGGAGAGAGATTCGCCAGGTGTTTGCTGTGACATATTCCATGTGTCCCTTGACCTAACTCTACCATACAAAGCTTTCTCGCATACATGGGCAAGCCCTGATGACTCCCAATACCCCATCATCATCAACAACCGGACGCTGTTGGTACGCGAAAATCTCTACTTTGCCCTTGACCAATTCCATACCCAGCCAACGCCGCTCGTTATATAGACGCCATTTGCATTATTTAGACCAAGGAGATCGAACGTACCTACCAGGTGACCAAGGTGAAGGCCATCTACGAACAAGCAGGAGTGACTATTGTCTGTTTAGATCCAAGCTCTGAGGACCATTTGGCAACTTCAATTCATGCAGCAGATGTACCACCATCTAGCTGACGTCCCTGCCATCGCCCAGAGACTCCCCCAGGCTGAATTAGAGCATGAAACAGAGCTATCACTATTCACAACTGCTGACCTGATGGAGTGTGATCACCAGAACCGGATGTGGATTCTTCAAGAGCTCGCTACCGCCAAATCTATCACTCTCTGTTGTGGGGCTGATGTAATCGACGCGGCAGCTTTAGACGAGACTCAAGCATTATTTGGAGTCCTGCATAAAGAAATTTGGGGTTCAACGTGGATTATTCGTTGATGGATACGTGCGCGGAAAAGGCCATTGAGATGTTAAACAATGGGGGGGTTGGAACTCGGGACTTTCGAGTTGACGTGAGATTTTGTTTTGTGGAAGGTATCGATCACGGCCAGCTCTCGGAGAGCCTCTACGGGTCTTTCAGCCACAAGCATAAGTCATCATAGACCAGATACTGGCGCCAGTTAGCCACATCACGTTGATTTGCGGAGATATTGATGGTCTATTTTGAATGCAAAATGAAGACAACAAGGTATACAAACCAGGAGGTTTTATTGTCAGAATCATATGACAAGGTAATATTTGTCAGCGGTAGAAACTTCCAGTCTCATTTCTTTTCTTATGATTCTTAGTAAGTTTGCGGCCTTGACGGTGACATGGGTGTTGGTGACACTGGAAATTGATTGGGAGTGGGGTCGAGTTATATTCTCACTTGAATATTATTTTCTGCATGTGCTTCTGTTATTATTATTGGCACACCTTTGGGCGTGAAAATCCTTCCCTTGGTTCCATAGACAGTCGTAGTGTTTCAAGTTATTTTTGATTTGACGATAGATAAATAAAATCAATATACTGTGGGGACGGCATTTACCCCTGTGTCCCACTGGCTGGAAAGACTATCCCACTAGAGCCATTGTCTCTGGCCATAATCTTCCATTGTATGCCTTGTCGTCCTTGGCTACTCGTGATCTGTTGAACCACCTTGGATCCGGTGTTGAGCCACTAGGCTGCTACATGGGGCCCCATGAGTGGGGGACTCAAAAAATCCCCCACCCACGGAGGCCCATGGGTTTTTTTATATTCTTTATGGGGGATTTTCTTTCATAAAAATACATAATTATTTATAATTATTCATTAATACCTACAAATTCTTGATTTTATTTAAATAATACAAATTTTATAAAAAAAAATCCCCCATAAGTTGTTCTCCCCCATTTACCCCACCCATGGGGCCCCATAGGCGGGGTAAGGGGAAAAAACCCACGAAAAGTCCACCCTATACAACAGCCTATGAGCCGCATAGTAGCAGCTATCAGTCAGTCTAAATAGCCTATCAGAAAAACAAGCACTCTCTTCATAAACTGGATACTCAGACAAAGAACATGTCAAACGCGCCCGGAACGTTCTCGCCGTGGTTTGGTGTTGCTCAGACGTCGGGGTCACGCTAGTGAGAAGCGAGGGAAGGTAAACAAGCGCTCTCAACGCCATTTCCATCCACACAAACAAGGAATGGGCAGCCCGGTGAAACGGACCTTGAATCTCTTTCTTTGTCAGAAACACAGGTGATTCTAGCATTGTCTGTGGCTTGCTGGCAAACAAAGTGGAGCAAGCAGGGGTTTGCCGCGCAACAAGATGCGACAACCGCCTCTGATTCACAGACCGATAGATAGAAGGGAGAAGAAACGGGACTAGCGTCTTGGCAACTTCACTTCGAGGCACCTGCTCTGCTCTGCCTATATATTCTTTTTTGAGTCGACCCCCAAATAAGTTTGCTCGAGATACACCAACACGACTTGATCTTCTAATCAACCTGGACAACATCGAAAACTTCAAACAACTACCGAAACAACTTTCCAAGCAATCACTCAAGCAACTCCCAACAGTATAAAAAGCATCATGTCTTCCTCACCTGCCAAGCCAAGTTCAACCTCAATCTTCTTCAAGAAGATCACCTGTATGTTATATATCTCATTACTGATTACATTCGACCTGTAGACCCACCAAGGAGGGCACAACATATATCGACAAAAGCTAACTGAAAATAGCCATCCCAATCTACGAGAACGAAATCATCAACTCCATCCCACCTGTCGGCACCGGTGATAACTTCACCGATCGACAGTGCCTCCTTCTGCTCCGACTCAACCTCGTTGAGCGTCAGAAGCGAGCCAGCAATGTGTGGGGTCCCAAGGGACGCATGCTAGTTGTACGGAACGACTGGTACCACAATGCTGTCACCGACGACGACTTGCACTGGGTTGGACTGATGAAGGACATCTCTAGTGGCGCTGGGGAGGTAAGAGGCAAAGATGGAGAGAAGATCAGAAATCTGAAGGTCAAGGATGCTCCTTGGGTTGCGGACTGGAAGAAAGGAATCTTTGACTGTCCAATTCCTCTCCCAGGGTCTGGTCTAGCTCCTAGTGCTGCCCCTGCTTTCGGTTCTGGCACAGCTGAACTGGTCCGCGGAGTTGACCTCGTGCTGCGTGCTCTCGCAACAGAGCGCAATCTCCCTCTGGATTCCGAGGGCAAGTTGATAGTGGAGGTGGTCTGGCTCCATGAGATGGACGGCACGGTTGCCCAAGATGTCATCGATCATACCGCTCATGGAGGCGTCTGCACATGTCAAAGCCTCGATCAGGAAGACGATGACGAGGAAGAGGAACTGGATGAGGAGGATGACGCCGAGGAGGAGGACAGCGATGACGGGAACGAGGGCAACCATTCCGTCACCATTCACCTCGACACCGACAACCTGACAGCCGGCAAGCTCCTTTCGGAACTAGACACGGCCATCACCGTCGGCTTCCCTCACGACGACTGGAAGTTTTTCAAGCTCCACAACGTTGAATTTGGTGGTCACGTGGTGAGTCTTGACTTCCTAAAACTTTCTTCAGTGCTAACCATTCATTGCAGGAGGCCAAAGAGACGAGCGAAGATTCGGACTATGTGCAGCTCTTCGTGGGATACGAGTGGGTGGATGAGCACGCAGCTCAAGCTGCTCGTTTTCGCTGGGGCATGGCCTTGTAGCTGTGCGCGCTGGATGGGAAGACAAGGCGGGGGACTCTCGGAATCTTGGGATAATGGGAGGTCGGGGCACTGGAAAGTTTAAAATTTTGGAATCTGGGTTCTTGGCGCATCTAGAGAATTGGCTTTGGGACTGGGATGGCTTAGGATGTAATCTTGTGATAGACGACGGGACCAGAAATGAACAGAGACATACGACGCCATAGAAGAAGACTTGAGTTGATCAATATCATGCTACTGTGACATCGTGAAACTGATGCACAACTCGTGCATACTCTTACTTCATCCATTTGCAGCTCCACTCAGATTTCCGGCGAACCATTCTTACCAAAACTCCCACCAACATTAATCTTCCTAAAGTATACACCATCTGAAACGTAATCCTTCATGTACACATCCCAAGCCTGCTCCAGATATCCCCATAAAGATGTACCTAAGTCCACTACTAGGATTCATCTGCTTAGACTGAACATCATCTTGGCATCACTGTCATGCCAAATATCACCACCTCCTGCCTAGATATTGTCTTAAGCCATTTTGCCAAGTCCCACACAACTTCTCATCTACCTCAACTGGGTCATATAACTCCATAGATTGATACGACCTGCTCCTGGTTTGGTCTCACAAAATGATCTCTGGATTATGATGTGAGAAGAAATGATGAGTACCGAGTCTAGATTTCCCTCAACTAGGCGCTGCTTTTCTTAGACGTAGGCTTGTCATGAGGTGCTCAAAACATGCCCATTAGTTCTAGAATACACATCAAACTTCTTTGGAGATTTAATGACATGAATATAACGAAGACAAAAAGACAAAAGTTAAGAAAACTTTACATAACAAGCTAGCTCGCTTAAGCTCTCTCACACAGTACAGGAACTGTAGTCACAACGCATCAGGACTCACAGAACAGCAGAATTCTCAAGTCATTCAGGTACATAGAAAATAATCCATGCTACAATACCATTGCTGTATTATAAGCTTCAGTTTATATGTCACAGATGTTCAAAGCCAGCTTACAATGCCCTATGCTGTGAAAACCCCACTCTCTAGCGTGCATTAACATGACATTGCACCTCCCTCAAATTGACATATCCAGCTCAAAAACGACATCCCCAAACAATCCTAGTCATCTCTACCCCTCCACGTGCCTTCTACATCATATATCCCTCGTTGTTTCTCGCTTAACACCAAAACACCACTCCCACCTAACCAAACTCGCTTGTCCTCCACCTCTAGACTAGCCAATGATAATTACTGTCACTAAGCGCGAGAGTTACCGTGACAGGACGATGCGACCTCTAGAGGATGAAAGTTAATGATCACCATAACGACAGAAACCAAAACCAAGCACTGAAATCACCAGATCTACACGGATTTTAGAGAATACTTACTACTTAATTTGAATTGCCATGCCAGGAGTGCTGAGTAAGAAACCGCCCGGCTGGTGCTGTCTACTATCGGCGACCCCCAAGTTACAGCAAACAAAACAATGTACGGAGGCGTGATGGGCAGAACACGGGCTGCGGCCAATCAAACCATTAAATTAGTGCGCTAATTGTTGGTGTAGTGGTGTCAGGCTTGATATTCTTCTTCCACGTCATTCGGTGAATTGCTCTTTGACCAGGTAAATGATACCAGAAGAGCTGCCATTCATTCTTTGCGACTAAGCCCGCTCCGCTCCGTGCCATCTCCGGCGTGAAGTCTCAATCTGCCCCACAGCGGTGAACTGGGCGCTCTGGTTGGTCAAAGAATCCCAGTTTCTACCTAGAGTGTCCGACGTAAAACATTCATTCTATTTTCCGAAGGTCTTTGAAATGTGAACTATTCCCACGTCAGGGGTCTTGACAAGCTCTCGCCTAAAGCCCCACTCTTTATCGCACCAATAAATAGGCTCCATTTTGGTAAACGTTAGAGACTGAGACTGAGAAATCGCGTGAATGCACTCTGGCAACTTCTTGAGTCGCATTTCTGTGACTCACCGGCAGGATAGAGATTCATTTCCTAGACTCGGGTCGCTGCACTAACACGACGCTAGTGGCCTCTGTCAAGTGGCAGGCAGTCCAGTACTTAAGCAGCGAAACTCCTCGCAAACTCAAGCTCAACTGTAACCACAGCGTCAGATCGACACTTGCCAGCAGCCAACCTCCTAGCAGACTCAAGCTCAACTGTAACCACATCGTCAGATCGACACTTACCAGTAGCCATGGTGGGACCCGTAGCCAACATGAAGAAGAAGGCATTCAAACCTGTGGATGAACGGGTCCAAGACCGGTGCAAGAACTTGAAAGTCTCTTTAGGAGAGGTACGCAATGTCTCCACCCATTTCCAAACATTCACATTTGCCTTTGGTGCTCTTGCCAACGAAAACTAACCTGCTGTCCAGCCGGGAACAGAATGGATACCATACTACTATCCAAACATCAGCCACCGCACCGGAAGAGTTGAAGACAACGAAAACTTGAAGAAGGATGAGTTGGACAAAGCCCTTCAAGATACAGTCGAAGCTCTTGAGAAGATGAATATCCACAGACCATCTTCCTTCGGAGGTCAGTTTGTGACCGACGCGAACAAGTTTAGAGACTACTCCGACGTCGCCATCTCCACACCGCCCGACGTCGATCGTAAGACTCGGCTGGTCATTGTGTGTGGAATTTCCCAAATGGAAGCATCTCCGAAGGAGAGTGGGTGGATTTTGAGTGATTTCATGTTGCTGTACACTTTATTCGGTGGTTTGACTGACCATCAAACATGGTAAGCGCCCGCCCTCCTCATACTTTCGTCAAGGCCATTGTATACTAAGTAACATATTAGGTTCCATTGTCTCGATATTGACAAGCTGCTTGAACAACATACTCAGTATCTTCATGGAAGCCCGTATAAAACTAGAAAAATAGTTCTAGATAAAGATATGTACGATTGTATCATGGCCTCACACTTTCCGCTTACTAAAGTGGCAAACCCAAAAGTAAGTTTAATTTCCCATTATCTAGTGAACATCGTTTTCTATCGTGGAGTATCTTACTAAGTTTGATCCCTTACTATCTAGTGGGCATTGTTTTCTATCGTGAAATATCTTATCAAGTTTAATCTTTTACTATCTGGTGGGCATCGTTTTTTTATCGTGGAGTATTATACTAAGTTTAATCTCCCACTATCTGGTGGGCATCGTTTTTTATCGTGGAGTATTTTACTAAGATCTTTACTTAAAAAACAGAATCCTATTCCTCAGATCAAGAAATCTGTGCAAGATAACCTCAGACAAGCACGAGAGAATGGAGAAAACTTGTTACTTGGCTTGTTTTGCCATGGAGAAAGACGATCTTCCTCTATCTTCTTCGCTGACAAGCCGTGGAAACGAAATGATTTGGCCCGGGTACTGAAAAGTGACAGCAATTGCAAGGTTCCGGTCTCATTGTTGACAACCTCGTGCTATTCTGGTGCGTGGCTCGGTAACCAAGCGACGTCCACGGGACAAGAAGGCGTGACTGGGATCGCTGCCGCTGCCGCGAGAAAAAAGAGCAGATCTCATTCTCGGAGTGCATGTGGCAGCTTTTCTGGGGGTATGGTCATTTCGGCAATCCAACGAACACTGGTTTTGAAAGAAAACTCGGCTCAGCCCCTTGACATGTATGACTGGCAAGAAGATTTGCCTGAAGACGCAGCAGAGAGCTACCTCAAACTCGCCTGGACCATCACCAGAGCACTCTACACGGAGATCGACCGATACGCTTTTCGTTACGAAATCCAATTCTCTGCAGCGAAGGATGACTGGGAAACGGCATTTGGCAAGCGGACGGGCTTTCCACTTGGCGGCCTGAGGGAACGCTGGGAGAAGTTGCAGGATTTCCCCAAAGACCAATGGCTGCACCCCGGATCATGGCTCAACTACGACCCAAATGTGCCACAAGAGCTACGAGATGAGTGGGAGCGCTTCGTGAAAGAGTATGAGAAATACATGGCGCGATTTCCAGATGCCGAATCAAACGATAGGAACGAGCTAGGTGTCGACAGAACCGGCGCAGTCGTTCTACCGAGAAAACGAACAGTTAGTACTATGCTGGGAGAGGGATCGAGGTTCTGGAAGAGCGAAGCTGCAAGACTGGCGAGTATCTACGAGGAAGGAAGCATCGATGAGGCGAACGTGGGAAACAACCACCACCTCCATTCATTACTTGACGACTTCCGCACAGGTCAGCTCGACGACGACGACGACGAAGCCTTCCAGGAAATGTATGCGCTTCTCGATTATCGACTCGAATGTCTTTATCGCGCCGATAGATTCATCGAAGCCCTCGGACTGAATCCCTTGAATGGTCAGAAGTGCAGTGACTGGGCAGGACTCGATTACGTCAAGGTACCCGATCCGGACTGGTTTGACAAGGTCACCGATGTCGCTGCTCCTTCTTCCTATGATCTCTTCCCTTTGCCGGTGGGACTGTCGCCTGTTCAATTTTATGCCAAAGCCTTTGATTATCTGACTTTGGTTTTGAGCTTGTCAGGCATGAGGCTGGATGAGATTAGAACCAAACTGGAAGGTTTGGTCCATCAGGAACGAGAGGCAATTACCGACCTGCGGAACTTAGTCAGAGATGTCCCGGAAGTCAGGGAGCAGCGAAAGAGACTGAAGCAGACTCTAGGACCGGCCATGCGAGACCCCTCTCAAGTGCGACATGAAAATCCCATGGACCTAGCGGGCAACAGTCATTTCAGTAAGCAGTGATAGACCGTTTTTGGGGGGGATTTATGTGGATGAGGTGCGATTGTATTTTAGTTCGGCTTTTTGCGGGAGTTTGTTATATTACGACCTGAGGACCGAGGATGGGTAATAAGGCATGACGGTCTTTGGCGTTTAGGTTGATGTATGGTTGTTTAGGTCCTAGGAAATATGAATTTGGAATTTGCTTCCTTCCTTACAAACTTCCTCGTTTCTCCCATATCTCCGAATATAACAAACATGATCAGCAAAACGGTATGTGACTATTTAAACCTTAGATAGCCTGTCACAAAAGACTCGCGGATTTCACCCTGCCTTGAAAAACAAAACAAATCAAGTCGTTCTCTATCTCGGCACCACTTACCAGCACAAATGTGAGCCTTCGTCTGTGACAAAAATGTCTTTCGTGGAGAATATACTCAATCAATTGAAGAAGGCCCCAAAAAGTCCGACTCGACGATTTCAAACAGTGGTTGATGACCGCCAAGACCAAAACTGTCAGTTCGATTGATTAAGCGAAGTAAACAAAAGGCTGATTTTAGGATCACAACTGAGACCACTCGCCATCTACCTCCGCACCCTTCACACTGGGTGAAAGTGTGTGGCCACGGCTTCTTCCTTTTAAGTAAGTGATAAGCGGATCTGGACCCAAACTAGTAGTTCTGGAACGACACAAAGTCCTGTCGCCTCGAATGGCCGCAGGCGGTTGTTTGACGCTAACGACTCCGTACATCAAACTTCGGAATGAGATGCATAAGTCTGCATGAGCCGCAGATTTCCGTCCGCACAATAAGAATCTCATATATAATAAGCTCATAGTCTCGTCAGTCTTGGTTAAATCAAAAACCACTTTATCATGGCTAGACCAGACATGCAATCCGCCCGAAACCTAGGCGACGAAAGGGAAGAGGAAAAGACTCAGGAAGTTGTGAATGGTGTTGATGCAGTCGGGACTCCGGCTGTTGGTGTGAATGGTAAGAGCATGACTATGCCTCCTCCTAACCTAACCATTTCTTGAGTACTGATACTTCTTTCTCTAGGAGAAGTACCAACTGCTCTCATTGTCGCTGCGCAGGAGACCGTCGGAGATGAGATGGAGATTGACGGAGAGGAGAGCAAGGGAAATGAGACCGAAGGAGAGGAAAATAGTCGGCCAAAGCCGTTGAAGAAGGGCAAGTTTCCCATCACTGATATGTATGCTGTACGATTACACCGCAAAAAAAAAAAACGAACGAAAGAGACCGTACTTGTATTGGGACTTGGGGAATCTCCCGAGTCAGCCGGGTCAACAATGGCTAGAGAAATGGAAGCGAGAAGAAATACAACAAGAAAAGAATTGAGAGAGAGAGCAAACTTTGAAACGACTGTAGTCTAGGCATTTGATTTGATTCCATTCCAGTCCTCTCCTCTCTGTACTATCCTCCCATCCCTAAGCTCAACGTAAGTAAAGCACGGGGGCTAAAGTGCATCAAGCAAATCACAGGCATATCAATGTTTCAACGTCTCATTCAAGCAAGTATTCATAATCACCAAACGCCCTGTCATCCTTCCATCCCTCCCTCATCTCTCCACCCTTTCCTCCCCTCCACTTCCCATGCTTCTATTCTACCCATGCCTCCCTCTCCTTGCCCTCCCGTTCCGTCGTGTAATACCTAAGCACTAACGACCTCCACACTCTTCACCTCACCATCCGCCTCTCCAGTATTAACCTTCTTGCCTGTCTTGGCGATGGTAGCGAGGACTTTGTCGTAGGAGAGAGTGGACTCTGCGACGACTGTGGCGGTTTGTGTGTCGAGGGAGACGTCGTACGATTTTACGCCTGGGAGTGGGGAGAGGTGTTAGCTGGGTTTTGGAGGCTTGGGGGATGGTGTTGGGATGGGATGGGATGGGAGAGAAGGGCAAGGGGAGAGAAGGGAAAGGGGAGAGGGAGGGTGGGAAGGAGAGGGTGGGTGGGTAGATGGAGATTCCGCGCTGCTGCTGCTCTATGCCTCCCGGTTCTCCCGCAGCACAACATCTCCCCTCCCATCTCCATCAAGCTCAAACAATCATCACACTCCTACTCCCGCATCCCCATCCCTCCAACCCCAGGCCCCCAACGCAAACCATCGATCGCAGACAGACAAGACAGAAGCAGAGATAAACCTACCCTCCAACTTGCCCAGCACTCTATTAACAGCGCCCGAGCATCCACCACAGCTCATGCTGACGCCAAACTTGTAGGTGTGATCTTGTTCTGCGGACATCTTGGCTTTGGTTTCCTTTCTTTCGTTGCTTGTGTCCTGATCTCTCGTACTGCTGCTGACGCTGTGGATGTTGATGGAGCCGTTGAAGTGGATGTGGATGTGGATGTTGCTGATGCGATGCGATGCTGATAGCGGGGAAGTGTCGTTGGATTTAAACTTTCGCTTTCTTTATCCGATTTGTTCGTTCCTGAAATATTATTTATGAAGTGGAGAAGAAGAGAAGCTTTATCCAAGAAAGAGAGGAAAGCCGGGTATTTGTACTGTACGTATCTTCGTCGAGTCGAAGCGAGCAGTTGTCCGTTCCTCAAGTACCTAGGTAAATACGGTAGGTTCGATTAGAAATCCACCAAATCAGATCAGCCCAGCCGCACGCAATCAGGCACGGCCGCTAGCGTGAGACATCACATCGGCTGGGTGGGACAATGCAATGTGCTTCAGCCTCGGGTAGAAAGAGCCTGAAACTTGCTCATCCGATATGAACCTTTATATGAGCATGTTTCTTGTGGACGGACGTATGATAGTTTCTTGAAGAAGGATAAAGGAACTGTGAAATCCGAGATTTGCTTTTAGGTGAGAGGATTCGAGGGGGTTTTACATAGGTAAGCTTTCGTGCGCACTTCCATTGGGAGATGTGAGGGTCACGTGCCATGGTTTGGCACGGAATGATGTTTATGTTTGGTGTTTCTGAGGTAGGTAGGGGGATGATGAGCCAGTTTGAGAAGTTTAGGGTACGGCACGGAACGAAACGTATTGTTTGGAGGTATTTAATCTGCTCCGGGCTTGGGTTAGATTGCTCTATGAACCATGTGGCTGAGCTCTGGGGGTGAGCAAGATATCTAGATCCGGACATTGATACGATCTGTACCTGCATATCCCAGAGATCTATCCCAATACAGCCCTCATTCTTCAATGCCAAGTCTATCTATCATTTATCAACTCCGGCATCTCATCATCTGTACCGCTCGCATCCACCGGTACTAAAGCAGGCATCTCATCATCCGACTCACTCTGTCCCACCAGCTCCGGCATTTCATCATCTGTATCTGTATTCTCGCTCTCACTATCCCCAGCACCATGTTGCGTTTGCGGCGGTCCAGATCCCCACAGCATATTGAGAACTCTCCTCGCAAAACCAACATCGAAGTGTCTGTAATCACCGCCAATACCATCAGCAGGCTCGGTATCATCGTCTCCATCGTCGTCGTCGTCTTCCTGTTGTTGTCTGGTAGCACCTTGTAGGATCGCAGCTTCAAGTTCGCGACGCATGGCTTGAGGAAACTCTTCATCGCTCATGTCGAAATCGTCGTCGTCTGAGCCGCGGGGGAGGCCGGGAAGTAGAGCACGGAGAGCTGCGAGTGGATTGAGGTAATTGCCACCTAGCCCTCTGACATCGCGAGCTCGGCCTTCGATGGCTAGACGTTGAGATTCGTAGGAGTAGACGTTGATGTCTGGTGGTAGGGGATCGGCGTCCGAGTTATTGCTTCGGTGGAGAAGATGGCTAGGTGCGAGGGCCATGATGGCTGGTGTGTTGTCCAAATATACAAATCGAACGACGTCGAGTGTCATTTCATTGTTCTCGAGTTTGGGGATCGATTCAGGGTTGACTTTTGGAATTGTATGTGCGATTTCCATGAGAAGAGCTGTGGCTTCGGGTGTGTTCCACAGATCCTTGGTTTGTAGGACATACATCTCCGTGAAGAGGGACTCGGCATCGGTACGAGGCATTATTCCCCATATGCTCGGTGGTGCGTCTAAGTTGAGTTCTTTGAATAGGTGAGTGAAGAGCCAAGGGAGATTTTGCATCGAGTCGCTCAACAACTTTCTACATTGCGTGCTCTCCTTGAGTTGTATTGCTGCGAATGCCAGTGACGGAGTTGTGTGGGACGCTGCATGGCATTTTCCATCCAGGGCTGATGGAGTCCATATCTCTGGCATCTCGCTCTCGGAGACATCCAGTAACCAGTTGAACTCTCTGGCCTTGAGAGCAAGTTGGTGGATGAGAAGTCGTATGCAGTATGGATCACCTTCTGGATCCAGACTGAGGATGAGCTTTGCCCATTCCAAAGCAGTTCGGTATGTTCCCTTCATGAGCAAAGACTTGATATACTGGTATGCTGCCAGCCATAGTTCGCGGTTCTCTGGTCGTGCGAAATCGAGTCGAGCCTTTCCTTGAGCCAACTTTGTATGAAACAGAGACGTAGCGGCTCTTCCGAAACTAAAAAGTGCTCTCTCCAGAAGGTCTGCGGATAGTGCATGATCAGTCTGGTCTTTGGCGATTTTGCTGACTTGGATGAGGAGGGAAATATGGTAGGCTGGATATGTTAGTAGTGCCAGAAAAAGCTGGGGATGGACTTACGATTCCTAGTTAGAAGTCCAATCAAATTCTGGGGATCTCCCATTTCCACAAATGCCTGGAAATTTTGCTGTAATGCCTGATATGCTTGATCATGGACATATCTGAACTCCACGGTCCCATCATCCGTCTTGTCGTCCACCACAGCCATGGTCAGACCACCCGTAGTGGCTCTAGGCCAATCGTCCTTTCCTTGTATGAAGACGTTCCGCCGTAATGTGAGTTCCGATAGACCCTTTCCAGGCTGATGCTGTCCCTTCAAAGCAGTCTCCAAATCCACCTGCTGGTTCTGACCCCGCTGTCTTGGTCTCCTTCCTCCACGACCACCTGGCTCATCCATTACCTCCACAGCAGCCTTCCCAAACAAATTCCGCATTTCATTCGCTACCTTCAAATGCTGTGTATTGATCCCCAGCAACGCGCAGACTCTCTCATACTCCGGATCGACCGTCAGCCTCGCATCTGCATGTTCGCCCCCCGCCGGTTTCTTGAGGGCCAATTCCCGTAAAGCCGCATCGATATCGTCAACATCCCCCTTAGGGGCCTCTTTCTCTGCAGATGCCTCCTTTGCTTTCTTGGCCTTCTTCTTTTTCTTCGACTTCTTTGCCTTTTTCGCCGCAGAAGGTGGGGTAGCTGTAACTATGGTTTTGGGGGCATCTTCCTCCTCCTTCTCGTCTTCGTCTTCCTCATCTTCGTTCTCGTCTTCGAATGCTGCAAGATTGGCGAATAAACTGGGTTTTGCTTTGGTCGGGGCGACTGGCTCGTCTTCTGATTCTTCTTCCTCTGCTTGTGCTTGCAGTTGCGCCTGCTCGTGTTCGCGCTGCTGTTGCAGCTTTCGTAACTGTCTGCTGGACATTGTGAAGATTGTGGAGATACTTTGCTAGAAATAAACCCTTAGAAATAGAAAGAGTGTATTTTGTGATTTGTCGGAAAGTTTGTGGAGAAGATGCGATTTAAATGTTCCAAATATTTACAAATGGACTGACTTTCGGCCAATGACGCATTATGCCATCGGCAGAATTCCGGATTTGGAGTTTCGCCCTGTCCATCATTGAAAGAGCCAGACAACACTCAACCACAACCATCTGTACAACCGGGCAACCTCGCCCAGGATAAATGATTGTTCTATTTACGTATTCTCACTCTTTTTCGCTTCACCCATAATGCTACGACAATAACACCCCATCTCCTTTCACAACACCACCTCCTGTCTCCGAAGCCCTCATCCCAGCTTCACCACTGAACTCCACTTCCCAATCTATCCGCCGCCGCTCCAGTAGCGTACTCCTTGGAGTTAAACAAGCACTCAAACCGTCGCGAATAGAAGCCTCGAAACAACCAGGACACAGACTCACCTCTGAGCTTCTGCCACCACAATCCAATGCGTCGAGCAGCAGTGAGGGCATTCCGGACAGCGCGTCTGGTACCACGCAACAGCACCTCTCTACGACCTCGCAGCGGAACTGGAACCTTCCAGCCCTCAAGCTATGCGCTAGGCATTCGACACGCTTCAGGACGAGCAGACCCAACGACGAAGACTTTACCCCCTGCAGCAAAGGTAGCTGCTACAGCCAAAGGATCGTCGTCCATGTATATCCGCAGGTTCTCGGTCGCTGTCGTTTCTGGTCTAGTGGGTTATGGAGCTTGGTATACGTACAAGTCTCAAGCTGGGGATTTCAACGGCCAATCTATCATCCAGGCACAACAGTCGAGAGGCTTGACAACATCACCTACGCTTTACGCGCCTCTGCCAACAGGAGAGCCGGATGTAGAGAGAAAGGCTGTGATTGTTGGCGCAGATAATCTGTACACTGGAGCTATCACTGGCGACGGACCAATATCCAAGGACACAGACGAGTCGGGAAGGAAAGTTCTGGAGATGTTGACACCGGAACAAGCTACGCAGAAGCTACGGCGAAATGAGGAATCATATCTGGTGGGACGAGGTCAGGGAGTTGTGAGATATGATGTGGTGCAAATACCCAGCAACGATCCTATTGAGGACGATCATGTGGAGAAGATCATCGAATTACCGCAAGGATTGGCAGCTGCTACGGCTGCGAGGAACTCTTCCAGCGACTGGATGTTTTGGGGGGTGTTTGATGGCCACTCGTAAGTACAGCCAATAAGAAGGGTTGCGTGTTCTAACATGATCAGGGGCTGGACAACTTCTGCTAAGCTCCGACAAGTCCTAGTAAGCTTCGTTGCTCGAGAATTGAACTCCACATACAAAGCTGCTCTTGCAGATCCGTCGGTTGAGTCGCCTTCCTCGGAAGCTATCGAGGCAGCTATCAAGACTGGTTTCAACCGACTCGACCATGAAATCGTCCATGAAAGTGTTGAGAAGGTCTTGAAGTCTAACTCCAAGCTGGTTGCCGCTGAACTCCTCGCACCTGCGCTCTCCGGATCATGTGCTCTTCTCTCCTTTTATGACAGCAACACCAAACTCCTCCGAGTTGCATGTACTGGTGATTCTCGAGCGGTTCTCGGTCGTCGAGGAGACTCTGGAAAGTGGGTTGCTACCCCATTATCCGTCGATCAAACCGGCGGCAACCCAGACGAAGAAGCCCGCATGCGAAAGCAACACCCAGGAGAACCAAACGTCATCCGTAACGGCAGAGTCTTAGGAGGTCTTGAACCATCCCGAGCATTCGGCGATGCCACATACAAATGGTCTCGTGAGGTCTCCGAACGTCTCAAGCAATCTTTCTTTGGCCGCACCCCTTCTCAACTCCTCCGTACCCCTCCATACGTCACAGCCGAACCAGTAGTCACAACCACCAAGATCCAACCCGAAAAGGGAGACTTCGTGGTCATGGCCACAGATGGACTCTGGGAGATGCTCACGAATGAAGAAGTTGTCGGACTAGTTGGCCAATGGATAGAGAAACAGTCCAGCGCATCGAATGGTAGTTCTTGGGCTAAGATGTTCTCGCAGCAAAAAGGTTTACCTGTTGAGCAAGGAGGGAAGAAGTCAGAGGGTAAGGATGGACAGAAGACACCCATTAGACAACAGCAGTGGGGTGTGAAGGGTGGGGAGATGGAGCGCTTCGTGGTAGAGGATAAGAATGTCGCTACGCATCTTGTGAGGAATGCACTGGGTGGGAAGGACAAGGATATGGTGTGTGCGTTGTTGACTTTGCCGGCGCCGTATTCAAGGCGGTATAGGTATGTTCCTCCTGATTTCCCCATCACTCTCCCAACATTTCCCATTCGATACTAACCTTCCATTACAGAGACGACCTCACAGTCGAAGTCATCTTCTTCGGCAACAGCGACAAGAGCGGCGATGTAGTCGTCAACAAGGAAGCCAGCGCCTCAGCAGCTGAACCCAAAGCCAAACTATGACCCGATCCTCCTTTCCCCATCCCTTTCCGTTTCTCTCCACGATTCATGCACCTAGCATAGAGCGAGCATGTTAGCGTGTTACAATACATTACTTTGCGAGCGAACTTTCTATCTAGCAGGATGTTGCGGGTAGATGCGTTGCATTTTGCTTCTCCGCGGAATGGCGTGCGAGGCGTTTTCTTCGCTTTATGGGTTCATGAAAATCCATGGCATGGCATGGCTTGGTCTGTATTTGAGCGTGGTTCAGATAGACAGAAGAGATGAATGCATTGCTTCTATGACATCTAATGCTAAGGTAGCTTCATCCAGCTCCTCACCTCGTGATATGATATCTCCTCCCTTCGCATACGGTACCGTCTCATCCATCTACCTGAACCTGACTGAACAAGGAAATGGTGAGGTGCCTGCCTAGGTAGATAAGTAAGAATGCTATCACCTCTCCCTATTACAAGCAATATAAGACCCCCAATACCTAGACCTCCCTTCTCGGACATCAAGATAGAAAAGAAATACAACAGCCAGGATAGATAGCGAATTCATTGTATCATTTCTAGGAAATCAGATTCGGGGGATCTTCAGAATTTGTATTTTGAAGAGAATAAGCACATGCGCAGTATTACCAGTACTTGTACCTACCTTGCTCGCTTTAAACCACTTGTTTCCCCGCCCCTCTCACTCTCAAACCGTCTTTTTCTTTTTTCGCCAAATATCAATACTTGTGGGCTATACTACATGGCGAAAAAATACTAGATTGGATTTTCAAGGTACACTACTTGCTTGTTTAGAATGAATTTCAGTGGTTTGGTTGAAGCTCGGTGGAGGTTAGTCTGGTGCGTGGGTTGTGTGGTGTTGTGATGTTGTGAGAGGAAGTAGTTGGTATAAGAGCAGATCATGAGATGACATTTCGACGACGTGCAATAAACCCCGTCTACAAAACCCAGCCTAACCCTATCAGTTCACAGATTCTTGGAAATCCGCATTCGATAGGGTCACATAAACTAAAATATGAATTCACCTTTCTCTCTCGCTTATTAGCTTTTTAGGCAGGGAGGAGAGGTAAAGTAAACAAAGTAGGGGGAACTGCCACTGAATATCGTGATATTGTGAGAGTAATAAGAGGTATGATATCAAAGATTAGATTAGTTTTACTTTCCTTGGTAAGAATCAAAGATACATTGTCTGAACTCAAGCTTTTCTGTATCAAGAGGAACAACATCCCCGAACAGCCACGGCGGATGAAGAAGTACGCATCGCGCTCGCGGCTTCCTCCCTAAAGAAAAATGAACAAGTTTAATGAGGAGAGAATACAGAGATTGTAGATCTGAGTAGTAAAGTTCACGAGGCTGAGGAGGGGTGTGAAGGGTGTGAAGTATGGCGGGGATGAGAGTCAGACGTTGGATGCGAATGTGCTTGGCTATTTTGCGATTTCTGTGGTATGTAATCGCTCACGAGGCGCGAGGATTCAGATATAAGATCCAGAGAAATCAACGCCCGAAAGTAATGTACCCGTCGTGGTCTTCTTCTCTGGTGGAGGTCTGGTATGTAATCGCTCACGAGGCGCGAGGATTCAGATATAAGATCCAGAGAAATCAACGCCCGAAAGTAATGTACCCGTCGTGGTCTTCTTCTCTGGTGGAGGTCTGGTATTTGGCGACACGAACGTAACACCTATTTCTACTTCAACATAGGTAAACCCTCTCTCATATCATCTCCTCCCTTCCTTTCTACTTCCCACTTTCAATCACAAACAAATTTCAATATCAGACGCACACATGGGCAACTTCTTCCCCTCTAACGCCTGCATCCTAATGTCAGTAATTTACTGACTGCTCCCGGAGGCAGTACACTCATCTGGCGCCATGGACGCCTCCCTCGCTATCTCCTGGGTCGTAACACATAATCCAGCACGGCGGTTCGCCTCCTTAACGATATTCGGCCATTCAGCAGGTGAAAGCATAACCGGTACTGCGCTCTGGGACCGATATCTCTCCTCCTTCCTCCTCCACCCCATCCCCTTTCTCTTCCCCGGCCCAAAACATCCCTGAATCCATGCTAGCTTGTAAACTCAACATTCATCCTCCATTCCGCCTAGGGCTTATAGTATGGCGTGCTCAACCCATCCACAAATATCAACATGCCAGCTTATCACCGAACAACAGTTTGAGAGAATATTAGAGGGAAATGCCGGTTTCGCTGTTTGAGAGCGCAGGTAGATGGTTTTTGAGTGAGTGGGGGTTTGAGGAAATTGTTGGTGGGGGCGGTGGGGTGTAGTGAGGTACCTAGAGAAGGGTTGTGAGGAGGTGTAGGGAGGGGCCGAAGAGGCGGATGGGGAAGTGGGGAGAGGAGGGGGAGGGGGTTGGATATCGAGATGGTGTGGGGTCAGAATCATGTTAATTATGTGTATGGAATTGGGACGGAGGGGAGTTGGATTAGTGAGCAGTTGTTGAAGATTGTGAAGAGTGGGGAGAATAATGAGACTGAGTGAAAACTGCCACCTTGGCCGCCTAGCAAGGAGGGCATGCCTCCATATTTTCTCTGTTATACAAATACAGTGATCTCAATATCTTACATGCCATGGTGCAAACCTTATTTTTGCCATTTCCAAACCCGGCCGTGAGCTGCCGGTGTGTCGAATATCTTCCCGGGGTTCATGAGCCAATGCGGATCGAGGGCTTGTTTAATACTCTTCATTACGCCGAGTGTGTCGGATCCAACTTCTTGGAGGAGTTCGTGTTTCTTAAAGAGACCGATCGAATGTTCGCCCTGTCGATGGCATTGATGTTAGCAATGTCACTTTAGCGGTCCCGCAAATCTGACAAATTATTGTGTCCGAACAGCGCGGAATAAGAGTTTGGTAACTTACAGTAGATGTCCCTTCCATTTCAAGGGCTTTCGCAATCATGTTTTTGACATGCGCATCAACAGCAGCTGTCTCTTCAACATCTTCGCGATGATACATAATGGCCTCATGGAAGTTTCCATCGCCGAGATGACCAACGACGGATGAGAAGAGACCAAGTTCTTTACGGCCTTTCCTCGACTCCTCTACCCCGAATCAGCATCGTATATTTGATCAAAATTTCACAAATGAGGGGAATACAGTTCCCATACCGATAATGTCAGCCAGTCTCGAAACCGGCACCGCAATATCCGTCGTCCACAGCTGTGTCCCCTCGGGCCTCGCAGCTAGTAAACTCCACAAAGCCTGTTTCCTCCCTGACCAAATGAGATCCTGCTCTTTCTCATCCTTTGCGAATTGAAACCCGCCTCCATTATTCGCTTTCGAAATCGCTTGTACTTCTTTGATGTTATCGCCAATGCTCCCTTTTGTGCCTGAGAACTTGAAGAATAGCGTTGGTGCCTCTTTCCAGACCTTTGGTGCGGTGTGCCCGTCGGTGTTGAGGACTTCCAGCATTTTTTCGTCGAGAAACTCCATTGCTGCTACAGGCACGCCAGCTCGCATCACGGCTGTTGCTGTTGCTGCTGCATCTTTGACTGTTGGGAATGCCACGACGGCGACGTTGAACTCTTTCGGTACCGCTGCAAGCTTCAAAGTGATTTCAGTAACCAGACCCAAAGTACCCTCAGAGCCAACAAAGATCCCATTAAGGTTATACCCTGCAGCCGACTTCCTCGGCCGCCCCCTCGTCTTGATGACCTGCCCATCCGCAAGGACAACCGTCAAATTCAACACCCAATCCTTCATAGTCCCATACCTCACCGCATTAGTCCCACTACAATTCGTACCCACCATCCCCCCAATCTTCGCACTCGGACTCGGATCAACAGGAAAGAAAAGTCCACTCTTCGCAAGCTCCTTGTTGAGATCAACCCACCCAACAGCAGGCTGCACAACGACATCCATATCATCTTCATGGAACGCCAGTACTTTATGCATATTCCTGAAATCAACACTTACACCTCCATGTGGCGCACAGAAGTTGCCTTCGAGCGAGCTACCGCCCGCGAAGGCTGTCATGGGGACTTTGTACTTGTGGCATATCTTGGCGAGGGTTGAGACTTCGGCGGTGGTTTTTGGGTAGGCAACGGCGATAGGGAGACTATCGATGGCAGCGGGTGACCAATCGGAGTTGCCGTGGAATTTTAGGTCTTCCTCGTCCATACTTATACTTTCTGGACCAAGAGCTGCTTCAATTTCATGGACGGCCTGTCACGTGGTTAATATAAATTCTTCGAGAACTGCTCGGGGAATTTTTCAGGAGAGTGAAACATTGAAGGTGTAATACATGCCTTCATCATATCCTTGACACTTCCATACCGCGGCGGTCTAAATTTATCTTCTCGGTCATAATCGATATTCAGCTGTTGGGCTTTTTGATACGCTCGTCCCGTCACCCACGCCAGGCCAAGCCCTCCTCCAAAAGCGAGGGCTGTGAGGGGCGTCCATGCTGGAGACGATGAGAGTTTGCTTTTTGAAGAGCTTGAAGATGATGGCTTGTATGGTTTCGATTCAAATGTGCTGTTACACCGTTTTGATACTGGGTTTTGGTTGATGACGCGTCTGGAAATGCCCCGCAAGGATCGCGCTCGTGTTGAAAAAGACATGTATTCAGTTTGCTGGCAAGTATGATACTTGGCGATCTATGGGTTGAGCTCCTAGAAGCGAAGATAAAAGGCTGGATGTGGAACTCGGGATCTCGAAGGTAAGGACAGGCAGTGCCGATGTTTGATTTAGAGGTCGGGATTCGGGACGGTGGCTCGGCCTGAATTTTCTTTCTAGACATCACGTGCTATGATAACCTCAAAATACGGGACAACTTTATGGCAATGTCCTTAGCATCATTCTATTGTCGGGTAATGATCAAGTGCGCTTATTCCCTATTAGTGCAAGATAAATCGTTGTTGTTCGTCCCCCAGGAAAATACACTGAAGGTCTCGCTTAGATGTGGACTAGGGAGCTGGGAAAAAATTGCTTGGAGTCTTGAACCCGAACTTTAATCCTTCTTCTTTTGAACATAACCAGGAAGGCTATTCTTGATAGATAGAGATATAAGAGTTGCGCCTTGTTGTATAGAAGTCGCTTTATATAGCCTACGGAGTCGTAGCTTTTGAAGATCCTTGAATTCAAGCCATTTCAATGACCAAGACGGATATTTCAACATCAACATTCAAACTTTTGTATTTTTATTGCTCTATCGTAGTCCTATCACGTTTTCTTGAGTCGCAGATCAACATCGTTGCTGCCAGCATACTGGCGATTCCTGCTGTCAAGGTAATAATCCACCTATGTGGGTTAGCAAGTGTTCGCTCCACCGGAGGTAGAACTTACGCAGGCTGCATAGCATCAACGAGGATGTCGAGGACCTCATTCAATCTTGAAGATGAGAAGTCGTCAAATGATCCGCTCGTTCCTGCTAACAGTTTCTCGATGCTGGTCGCGGACGTCTCGGGTAGCAAGTCTTTCAGGTACAAGGTGGCCAAGTTGGTGAAAATTGCTGTTGAGGTTGACATGGAGAGTGCAATACCTCCAACTTGAGCTAGGGAATTTGTCAGTATCCAGCCTGAAGGGATGAGTGGTGTAACTTACAGATTATTATCAAACTCATTGCTTCTTGTTTCTGGCTCTTGGAGATATATGGCCCCACCAGAGTGTGTGGTAGTTGCAAGTACGAGCCCATTCCAGCACCAATCAACGCTTCGGAGATGTATATAAACCACAGTGATGATTTCACTTGAAGAGTGACTGTTGCATGTCAGTTCAGATGGCGGACTTGAACACATGCTTCGACTTACCCATGTACACAAGCCCTGGAAGAGCAACCAAAGTCCCCGCAATGGGCCACCATTCTAGATGTCCAAGTTTGGGCATCAAGTAACCGGAGAATGGCATAACAGCAGACATGACGATAATCATAGGCAGCAATCGGAGTGCTGCATCCAAAGCAGAATCTCCTCTCGTAAATTGAAAGTAAAGAGATATGAAGTTCGCCGGTACGAAAGCTGCGATGCTACTAGTCGAGCCGATGATGAATACCAGTAACACGTTCCAGTTGAATACCATATTGATTGGGAATATTCGATCTTCTGCCGTTGTTCGGAAGCAGAATATCTGTTGGGTAACGAATAACGATGCGAATGTGATTGCCAGTGAGCAAATCCCAATCATTGTAGAACTGCCCCATGGAAATCCAGTCCCTGCAGAATTGATGCTGGTGAATACTGCGATGATGGTGCAGATGCTTAATCCTGCCCCTAAAATGTCAAAATTCTGGAGTCGTGAATGTAGAGCTGTTTTTGATTTTGACGGGAGACTTGGGAGCAGGTAGACGTAGACTGGAACGAAGGCTCCACAGATGAAGAGATTGATGTAGAATGCCCATCTCCAGGAATCTTTGCCAAGGAGACCGCCAAACAGAGGGCCAATGACTCGACCAATGCTCCAGAAAATTCCACTATAGACATGTATTAGTATCATAGATTCCTCGATGGTTAGTTAGATATCACTTACATGACTCCCAAATAAACCGGCCTCTCTTTTTCCGTTGTCAGGGACGTCAGGATCGTCATGATGCCGGTAAACACTCCAATGCCTCCGACTCCAGCCAAAACCCGTCCAATGATCAGCGCATTCATGTTCCATGCGGCTCCGCAAAGGGTTGAACCAAGCATGAAGATGGCTAGAAATGTTAGATATAGCACTTTGGCATTGAATAGACAATAGATCCTGCCAATCGGGAGCGTGAGTGATAAAGAACCGAGTCCAAATCTGCATATCGTCAGCTCAAGGAATTTCTCGCTCGACCTCATGTCCAGCAAATGATTGAAGAACTCGCCCAACAAAAACCCAAGGTAGTTTGGATGCCTCACCAAGTTCTGAGACAATGACAGGAATGAGAATCGATGTGATGCTTTTGTCTAAGCAATAAAAGAACATCGCAGATGTTACGCCAGCAACCAACAGCGCCCACTGTCGATGATCAGTATCTGATCTTGAAGAATCAAGGATGAATTGGTTGTACATACTGACCACCCACGAAGTTTTTCTTCCTCGCCGTCTGCGATACCAGGGAAATTCTCAGTGTCGATTTTAGAATCCTTTTCAATGAACCCCTCAGCCGTTTCGGGATCATTTCCTCTACATTGTTCAATGTTGAAATTTGTCTCCTCTTTTGCCAGCGGCAAGTATCTAGTACTTGACATCATTGCCTAACTCGTGTCTTCCTCAATATTCTGTTCTGACTGAAAGACCGCCAAAAGTGATGTCGCGAAATGTCTGGCTGTTACCAGCTCCCGGGTTTCATAACGGGGGCTCATTTTTACAATAAAGTTCGATTCAGAGTTCTCGGATACAGGTAGGTTTCATCTCATCTCAGAGACACGAGGCTGAAAACGACTGTAACACCCTGCGAACTTTATTGCTTCTACCGTGGAAGGGAAATTGCCTGGCAGGGTCATCGCGGTGGAAATGCGAGATGGGAACTAGACTTTAGAGTACTGTAGGTGATCTGGAAACTCAAACCCAAGATTCCTAGAGCCTCGTTGGGAGAACCCGAGAGTCATTGACTTTGACCTGTCACTTCCTCATATTTTTCGTCTCATTCCAGGAGCTGCCGGCCGGTGTCACTTCCACTTGACAAAAGTTATCGTAACAGAGTAATCGCCACAGTGAAAAGGAAACAATTGTCTGGACGAAGAACTGGGTGCAACGGAGATTAAATCCCTTGATGCTTCTTTGCCTTGCTCAAGGGTAGATCTTGGACATGTCTTGGCTGGTGGTTCGTCGGGCGATAGAAGACGCTTGTTGGTACTTGAAAACGCGAACCCTCCCTGTCGGGCCTCGCGGGAAATGGGCAGATTTAGGGGCATGTGCCGCCCTTATTTTACAACATAGTAACCTCCCTTTTACCAACTTATTTATCTATACAATTAATACATCATGATGCCTGAGAAATCCCTTGATTTCTCGATTATCGAGACTTCTTTTTATACTCAAATAACTGTAGTTTTAATGCACTTGCAGCGTTACTGACACTTTTTTGGTAAGGTGGGACGTGCCTTCAAATCTGCCACTTCCCGCGGGGCTGTAGAGCCTCCCCCCACCGGGTCGCAAACTGGGTTGGAACAGGCGGTGGGATTGACGTTTCGCCCCGGGCGGACCGCGGGCCTGACCTTTGTACCAAAAACAACGTGTCTTGAGGCTATCATTGGATCGATAATTGCTTGGTGGGATATTAGAGTTCGCCCAGAGCCCGTTATGACCTACACGACTCGTTTTCTGCGGATTGCTCAGTTCCAGCATGAATTCCATAAAAAATAACTGTTAATCTGCTCGTTCTAAATCTGTGATACACGGGGTGAAAAGACCAAGATGTTGAAATTCTTGTTGTTTCATTTCAACACATCAGATGTGAGGTCAAAGTCTCGAGGGACAACCAGAGCACTCGCTTACATAATGAGATATGTACTTCGTCGAAACTCCAAAGGACAACAAATACGCGAATACGACGCACGAGATGGGGGGGCGTGGGGGCATGACAAGACCGGATCATGACAGCGGTGTGTATTTGCCTGACAACAATTTGTGTTACACATGACTAGCCCGAAGAGTCATTGTGCCGTAGTCCAGTACAATAATAGGCTTTGGAGAACACAAGGGCTCAGAATCCTACCTTGGGACAGCCCATCAACTCGAAAACCAGTCCAGAGGGTCCAGAGGAACAATTAAACTTTACAGAACATGTTACCGTGATAAAGGTCTCCTATCATTGACCTGCACGAACAGCTACCAAAGATCAGACTTGGTCTCGACTCCTGCGAGGTTTCTGTGTATTTTTCCAAAAGAAAGTAAAGCTCAAAAACGGTAAAATATGGCGGATAAAGATGGCAACCACAAGAACGAGTCTGAAGCACTGCTTCCTCAAAGTGAGCTTTCATACAACACATTCTCCAAACGTAAATTGAACTCAAGTTCAAGAGTCACGCCTTCCGAAACTCAAGCCTCTTCTTCGACAATGATGCCAATCTTAGGATTCGAAAACTTTGACGCCTTGGATCAGAACGATAGAAAGGCTCGATCGCCCTCTCCTCATATTCCCCACGAGCGCTCACAGAAGAATCGGAGAACTTCACAAGTTTCTGCGGTCAGAATCCCCAGCAAACATTTTCCAAATGAAGGCAACGAGGACGCCGCAGCTGAGAGATCTGCTGCTGAACGACGCCTTCTCAGAAAGATTGATCTTCGGTAAGTCATTGCAGACAGAAAGCAGCTCGAAGATCTGCTAAGCACCTCACAGACTGGTTCCTCTTCTCATCATATGTTACTTCCTTCAGTACCTAGACAAAGGATCAATTGGGTTTGCTTCCATTCTTGGGATCATTCCTGACCTAGTAAGTGCTCAGCGAGCGGCTCAGACTGCACAGTCTCAAGGCCCGGTAATTGATCGAATACCAGAACTTGCATGATCAACAATACTCATGGGCGAATTCTATCTTTTTCTTTGGATACTTGGTATTCTCATACCCAACGTCTGTTCTAATCGTCAAGTTCCCTATTGGGAAATATGTGTCTGTTACAGTGTCAGTCGAGTTGAACCCAACAGTCGTGCAGAGCTAACGGATGGAATTTTAGAGTTGTATGGGCTCTGGTTCTCATGCTTCATGCTGCCTGCACAAATGGCACTGGTCTCATGGCCGTTCGATTCTTTCTCGGAATCGGCGAGGCAACTGTTGTTCCCGCGTTCGCGATATTGATAGGCTTGTTCTACAAACGAGAAGAGCAGCCAATGAGACATTGTGCATTCTTCATCGGTGACGGAATTGCTGGAATCACTGGGGGATTGATTGCCTATAGTATTGCCCACATTGATGGCAAATTGGCAACATGGCGGGTAAGTCTTGCTAACTAGAGGAATATGGAAAGAGTCTAACCAACGTCTAGTGCCTGTTCCTGATATACGGTGCTGTGACCGTCGTTTTTGGCGTCATCCTCTACTTCACACTGCCATCAGGCCCCTCCACTGCGTATTTCCTCACGGAAGATGAGAAAAAGCTGGCTGTGCAGAGAGTACAAGGGAATGGAAGCAGGAAGACAGGAAAGTACAAGAGAAGTCAAGTTATCGAGGCTCTGAAAGACCCGCAAGCCTGGTTGCTCACTCTGAACACCGTCTGTGTCAATATTGCAACGGGTGGTCTTTCCGGTGTAAGTCTTTTCTCGACCTGCACAACTCATCTTTGACCATAAGTCTGACGAGCGAGTGCAGTTTGGAAACATCATCATCAAGGGCTTTGGGTTCGACCTCTTCCAGACACTTTTGTTGCAAATCCCATTCGGCGTGTCGCAAATCGTATTCGTCTCCATCGGGTTGGTGCTACTGATAATTGATAGATCGTGGTCCACTGACAAGAATACAGTGCATACCTTGGATCCTGCGTCAAAAATGCACGATTAGTTGCCATGATCTTTTTCATGGTGGTTAGGTAAGATGCTCCGAGATTGCAGATCACGAGCTCCAAATGACATTAAACAGCATCACTGGAACTCTGATGATGTTCCTCCTCCCCGCCCAACATCGCGCTGCCCGTGTTGCAGGAGCATGCCTTGCCTCTGCATTCTCGGCAAATCTTCCAATGGCAACATCCATGGTGACATCAAACATCACCGGGTTCACCAAGAAGGCAACAGTAATGTCCATGGTATTTGTTGCGTACTGTATTGGTAGAATCGTAGGACCCCACTTCTTCCTCGATAGCGAGGCTCCTAAATATCAGGTAAGCGTTTGACCTCCTTTTCCCCTCCCATTGACTGACCTGTGTAATTAGACCGGTCTGAGAACTATTGTCTGTGTCTTTTGCATTGCCGCTGTGATCGCAGTCATTCTGCGAATTTACCTGATGAGAGAGAACTCTCGACGTGACAAGGCAAAGGACAAATCATCCGATGCAGGAAGCAATGGAACGGAGGAGGTGGATGAAGACTTGGATATGACGGATAAAGAGAATTTGTCTTTCAGGTATCTCATGTAGGAGACATGACTAGCCGCTATATGTCTACAGGTGGACCCTTATTGTTTAGATTGGGCGACACAGGTAGCACGGCATTTATTTACCTTGCCGTTTTCTTTTACATTAGCAAATATCACTCACTCAGCAATATGTGCTATAGAAGTCCAAAAAATATATTTCCATTGCTCATACTCCACATATATAGATAGAAACCTTGACCTCACTGAATAGATAGCTTTGTGGATCAAACTGTTGTCTCTTCTCCAATTTATGAAGTTTGGAACAAGATGTGCAGCATCATATTTTGGAGATCAATCGTGGGTTTTTCTCGAATTGGTTGCCTTCCATAAGAATGTGCGAGTTGTATCTCGCTGTCGTTGAGGCAGAAGCTTCAAAGGCAGATATCGTTCTGCATTTAGCTAGTTCTGATCATGTCTATTGGGGGATAGAGTGGTGGGGTGTATCAAGCTTGATTATAGAAGATAAGCCAAAGCCACGGCTATATACAAAGAGGTAGGCTCGCTCCTTCCTTGCCACCTAACAATGTCAGTGCTGCATCTGCATTCAAGCGAGGAATGGAAATTCGTGTTGGCGGGTATTAGATCCATACAAGCGGAACAGATATCTTGGTCAATCCCAGGACTCTGGGTGGTCTGTTAGATGACGATGGGGAGATCAAGGTCCATGATGATTGGGGCGATGTCGATGAGTTATTTTCTTTTCCTGGTAATTATCCTTCCCGGCGCTTCACAAAATGTGGCGAAGCAAGCTGATCATAGAGTCACAGATGCGCACTCACATCGAACCTGCGATAAGGTCGTCCTCTCAACCTCCTCTGAAAAGGTCAAGACAGCAATTATCTGCCCTCCGACGATCTGGGGGACAGGCCGTGGAACAGGCTCAACTCGCTCTCATCAGATCTACCAAATTGCGCGCCTGACTATGGAAAAAGGAACAAGGATCCAGCTCCTTCCTTCTGACTTCTCAAAATCATTCTGGCCGAACATCCATCTTTACGATTTGGGTCGATTGTACATTGAAGTCATTGACTCGGCGCTCGCGGAGTTACAGGCGAGGAAGGGAAAAGCGACGTGGAAAAAAGAGGGGTAATAATTCGCTGAAAATGGGGTCCATCATTGGCAAGAGGTTGCTGACTGAATTACGGATGAGGTATTCAAGCAGGGATTGTTGAAGTTTTAAGGTCCAGGTGATTGAGATGCAGGAGTTGCTGAAGGCGACAGGACCTGCGCCGTTACATACAAGTGCAACTTGTGAGTCCTACAGGGCAGAGAAGTTGTTTGGTGGAAGCCGAGGGAGAAGGAATTGAGGGATGGGATTGTACGGATTGTTCGCAGTGAAGCGGAGCGAGTGTGATTGGAAAAGGGTGCTCAAGCGAACTGTTGACTTTTCGACAACTGTCACGTGTTAACAAATTTCACAACTTGTGCCGTCGGTGCCATACCGAGTTGACTCGGTTCACACTGACTCATAATTTCTGACGGCCTTTTGCTGATCGCACTGTCACATTAGAGGTTAATGGTTCCCCATCAACGACCAAAATCGCACATGAAAGCTGAGTAACCACTCCGCCAGTCACTGTACTGTGACAGGGATGCGGTTTGCTGCGCAACCTCGGTCCAAAAGATCCCCGCATTCTTGAAAGCTCCCCCAGCCAGACGGAGACCACAGGCCTTCAATAGCTTCCAGACTTGTACAATACTTTATATCAACTTCTTGCCACCCTTTTGTACATACACATACTCAAGTACAATTGAAGAGCTTTTCAATTTCTACGCCTCATCACTTTCGGCTTTGTTGAAGCTCTCTGTACCAAAACCCCTCATCGTTTTAGGATTCCATTACCACTGTCAAAATGGTTATCAAACGCAACGAACCATGTTACGTCCTCGGCGTAGGCATGACCAAGTTCATCAAGCCTCGAGGAAAGGTTGATTACACCGAACTTGGCTTTGAAGCTGGCATCAAGGCCCTCCTGGATGCCCAGATCACCTACGATGACGTGGATCAAGGAGTAGCATGTTACTGCTACGGCGATTCCACCTGCGGACAGCGAGTCTTCTACCAATTCGGCATGACACAGATCCCAATCTATAATGTTAATAACAACTGCTCGACCGGCTCGACAGGTCTCCACCTCGCCCGCAATGTCATCAGTCACGGAGGGGCAGATTGCATCATGGTTGTTGGCTTCGAGAAGATGAACCCAGGAAGTCTGCAGGCCTACTTCAACGATCGCGCCAACCCAACTGGCACAAGCGCTGAGATGATGAGGGAGACCCGGGGTATTACCAATGCTCCAGGCGCAGCTCAGATGTTTGGCAACGCTGGTCGAGAATACATGGAGAAGTACACCTACCCCGCCATTGCTGTACTTGGGTTTTACTAACAAGCAATACGCAGGTACGGAGCCAAAAACGAAGATTTCGCTGATATCGCGCGCGTCAACCACGAGCACTCCCAGCGAAACCCATACTCCCAATTCCAAGACGTCTACACACTCGAGCAGATCATGAAAGCACCCATGATCCACGAACCCCTCACAAAGCTTCAATGCTGCCCCACATCTGACGGCGGAGCTGCTGCGATCCTGGTCTCGCAAGACTTCTTGGACCAGCGCCCACATTTGAAGGAACAAGCCGTTTTGATTGCCGGGCAATGTCTGGCTACTGATGCGCCGAGTCTGTTCAGCAGGTCGGCCATCGATCTCATGGGTTTTGACATGACTAAGTACGCCGTTAAGGTTGCTATGGAGCAAGCAAACGTTACTCCGGATGATGTCAAGGTCTGCGAACTTCATGACTGCTTCTCTGCGAACGAGATGATTGTTATTGATGCGCTTGGCCTCTCTGCGCCCGGAAAGGCTCACGAACTGGTCAGAAGCGGGGGGATCACGTACGGTGGCAAAGTTGTCATCAACCCCTCTGGTGGATTGATTTCTAAGGGCCACCCCCTCGGTGCCTCGGGTATTGCTCAGTGTGCCGAGCTAGTATGGCACTTGCGAGGATGGGCCAACAACAGATTGGTTAATGATACAAGAGTGGCTTTGCAACATAACCTGGGTCTTGGTGGTGCTGTTGTGGTCACCGTCTACAAGCGTGCCGACGGAAAGGCAAACGCCAAGGTTGAGTCGGCTGAGGTGGGCAAGAGGAACAAGTTGGGTTACAACCCCGCAGTTGAGGCGAAGGGTTTTACAGAGGCGCAAGCTACAAGTGTGAGAAGTAAGTTAAAGAGCAGTGCGTGGGCCTTGCAGGACGTTGGGAAGAAGGTTGAAGCTAGATTTTAGAGCCTTTGCTCGTGTGTCGTTATCTGTATAAAGGGATTGGTCTTTTGTAATTAATTTCGATATCACCTTCTTCACTGTTTTGTCCGCCCAAACACATTTCCCAACCAAATATCAAACATACATCCCCATCAGCAGTAAATATGCTTGCCAAACACCGAGCACATGTCTCGCCCCCTTTTGACTTTCGGCTATTTACGAACCCTCTCAATCAATCAAAACAATCATAAGACCGACCAGTTCAAGGATTGGCACATCTCCAGCGTACAGTTGTCTCTCCCGATCAAACCCGCACTTCTCTGACCCAACTAGAAGCGATCCGCTTCTCTTGCCTGTCAAGTCCTTCCTGAAAGACGTCCCATGTGACAGGATACCCGAACTGAATAGCTTGATCCATAGCAACCAGACCCTCGATCTTAATGAAAGCGATTCCCGCCCACAAATCGACCGCGACAGGTCCGAGGATCTGGATAGACTGGCCTCTGGCAAGACAGTTGCAGAGAATCCTGGTCATGACCGCGGTAGTGGCCGTCTTCATCTCCGGATTACCCGTCTTGATTTGTTTCCAAGATAGCTTTTCGTATTCTCGGTCGGTTAGTTGTATGTTTCCGCTTGCTACAGAAAGTCAGCCAGGTCAAGTTGAGCTGTACTGTCAAGTGAAGCCGTGAACGTACCGTCTGGAAAACGGTCCAATCTCGCTAATTTCGCTAGGAAGCTCGCGATGACCAGCCCAGAGTCTTTCCCGAGAACCTTCATGACGGCTTGGTTGGTTGATTCAACAAGCTTAGTTTGGATTATGATAGCTCCGTTGGGCTTCGTCAGGCCCACACTGGCGAGGCGAATTTGCTCGCTCAACGCCTTACGCTTGGTTCGAAAGGTGTCCAGCATCTTTGTCAAGTCCTCTCCATCTAGCGAAAGGTTGATCAGTAACTTGATTGAGATTGGTTGTTTCTCGGAACGCATATGCACTGTACCTTTGTCATCGAGACGGTCCAGATCTTCTGTGAGAATCTCGCTGTGGCTCTGCAGCATTCTGATACCCGCAATGACACCTGAAGTCTGGAGACCTCTTTCCTTGCGAATCAGATTCACGACCTCTTTGGAGCGGCATATTTCGGCGTTGTATAGATTGAGTTCCGAATTGAGCCTCGTACTCTGCTCCAATACCAACGAAATCGTTTCCGAGGCGGTATCAAGTGCACTGGCTGCTTTGTTGGCAGCGCTGATGACTTCCTGTAGGACATGTGAGTCAGTATCGAGATCTGCTTGAGCCCAAAAGGCTGCCTCGGTCGAGTGAAAGCCTTATCCTTACCTTAGCTTCTTTCAAAGACATGATGCCTAACACGTGGAGAAGTACAAGCACGATGATCTTCAGGTTGGGCAGTTTTGGTAGGCAAGTGATTTCAATATCCACTTGTTGATTGACAGAAAGCTACGAGTCAAAGTGATATCTCGCAAAAACTTATGGGTCGAGAAGGTGACGAGCATATTGTGTCGAGGAGATGAATCCATAGATGATATTGTTCTCCAGATGTAGTTACGAAACGGGGTCGGGCAGGAGTCCAATCAACCCGAGGATCCAAATCTTGGGCTGCTGCCCAAATTCTCAAGCCATCACAAGGATCATGTTCTACTTCATTCGTCAATATCATCAGGCAGCCATACCTGATGCTTCATAATCGATTGCCTTAAAATATCAAGCTGTCTTCATAGCACCCATTCTCGGTATCGCCGTGGACTAAAAACTAATTCTTGTCTGGGAAGTAGCGGAAATGATCCTCAGAGAGGCAGTAGAAACAAATCATTACATGATCCTCCACTTCGCACACTCGGTGTGGTCTCCCGCAACCCCCGTCATTCGCATACCATGGAACCAAACAGCAGATCAAAAGCATTGCAATGGTTAACAACATAGAACCGATGTCTACATCGGCGACCTGTCTCAACATTCCCGCAGCTCAGTTCAACGAATATTCTTGTCTTGGAAAAGGTCTGCCCCTTGTAAACAGGAACATCCTCGTGGGTTTCTGCTACTTTGTGCTTAAGCTTGAGGCGGCTGACAATCTTAGCTGCGATCCAGTTTCCCTCTATGTCGGGATCAATTGTAGCAAGAACAGGCATAGCACCTTTTTCTGGGGAGTGCAGATGAATTTGGTGAGTACCAGCCTTCATAGGTGAAGGGGGCTTGCTGCTCGGTAGCTAGGTGTGATCAGCGGAGAGGTCAACACACCAAAGACAGTACTGACCAGCTTTAGATCATTCTGAGCTGGCTCAGTACATTCCTCAGAACCTTGGACTCGCAGGGCTGGTTCAGAAATGGAAGGTCCTGCAGCAACGAAATTGCCACCAATAAGCTTCCAACATGTGTCGCTCCCACCCGCATGATAATGGAAGTTGAAACTGTGTGGTTGGTAATCAGGCGTTGTACTCGGTGAGGGAATTTCTCTGGCTTATCGAACGAATGATGGGAGCTTACACATATTCTATGTGGCCAGCGACGGGCCCGCAGAATTGCAATGAGTTATCCTTCGCGAGGTTGTTGCTGGTGGTGGTGGTCAGCACCACAGGCTTCCCGTTGATGTTTTTGAGGACGGGTCCCAATTCCTTTGGGAGTGAAGATATCACTGCGTTGAGGCTCATCTTGGTGTCTGTTGCAAAGTCAACAAAGAGCGAGATTTCAAAGCAAGAAAAGTGGGTATCCCAAAAGCATGGGGGGCCGCGAGGGATATACGAATTTATCAGCTCAGCCCCAGCCCGTGAAGTGAAGTGAAGCCCCATGACCCGGACTGAATCTGCAGACGAACAAGGCAAAATGCGACCTCAATTGCGAACCACGAGCTAACAGCTAACTCGCAAATCAAACGTCACTGGTGCAAGCCATTCGTCCAGTCTTCAAACTTCTTTCCAGGAGGAAGTATATCCTCATGGGAGACATGGAACTCTCGATCAATTTTCCAGCATCGAGAATGCTTCTTATCATGGGAATTCCATCATGTGATTTCCCTCATTAACACTGCCAGCATGCACAGCAGCAATTTCGCCCAGAACTAGCCTCCACGTTGCAAAGCCCCGCCCAAAGCCGTACGGTTCTCCCACAGCATTTTACCAAATGGTGCTCCTGCATATGGGGGCAAAGTCTCTTGCCCATATATAGCTTCTCTCCCACCGTTATCTCGAGGGTCCCTTCACCGTCTTCTCCCCTCAAGTTGGGTGCGGTCTGTCAGCAAATGGTAAGCTTTCCAATTCGTCAACAAAGTGGCAACAGGTTTAACGATAAGCCTATAGGCGGAAGTCCTTGGAGTTGCCGCTTCCGTTGCACAACTACTAGAGGTAGCCTTTCGTCTCATCAAACGTGTGAAGAAGGCATATGATCGCCAGAATAAGCTTTCCGAGGCCCTCGACAAACACACCCTCGAGATCGAGAGCTTGAGTGCCATTGTCCGAACAATACTTGACGAAGATGCGCTCCAGACGGCAATGGTAGCATTGGAGCTTGATAAAGTATCCGTCATTGGGAAAAAGCTTGTTCAGTGCCTCAGAGATCTAGATCCCGGATCGAAAGGTCAAATGCGGCAGATGGCGCATCAGCTTTTGCATGGCACGAAAGAGGAGGAAACTCTTGCCGACATAATGGCAGAGCTCGACCGTGCGAAGTTCAACCTGAGTTTGCGGTTGCAGCTTGCCAATGTGGGATTGACGAGGATGGTTCATGGCACCGTTCTCGCAAATGTGGAAGTTGTCAATCGAATCGATCGCCTGCTTATTGAGATTACTGGTGGAGCACATGGGCTCAAGATTGCAGACCTTCTCCCGGATGAGAAGCCACAAGGTACGTACCATACCATTCGTCAGAGGTTTATACCACCGGATCACAAAGCTAACACTGGTGAACCAACAGGTCGTGGATTGGTGAGACTCAACAAATCCGAAATCGCATCAATAGCGTGGGAAGCAACGAAACAATATGACTCCGGCGATATACTTGACAGCGAGACAATCGAACGAATTATTGTTGGAAACACGGCGAAAGACTCTGCGGTCCAGCTTCTGGGTCCCGTTGGGAAGGACATGTGGGAGGATATGCGGGTGCGAATTGAGAACAATAAAGCTTCCGGGCATGCTGCACAGTTTGCATATCCAACCGACTTTGCGACATTCAAATACCTGCTGGATCATCAAGAGAGAATGGCGTTCTTGGAGTCACGGTGAAAATGGAGAGATAATATATGAGTGTAGCGCGAAAGAGGGGACAAGTTGAAGATAACTCTTTAGATTGGAGGGGCTCTACCTCAAACAAATTGTACAACAGTTCATATCAAGGACCTAAGAAATAATTCATCAGGATATTCAAACCCTCTTGACGTACCCTCGAGTTTCTGAATGATCAAACATCTCCTGTTTTTCGGTTACACAAGCGAGTGGGAACGAAAACAAAACAAAAGCTCGTGGACCACGAAAATAGAAGACCGAACATCGAAGAACCGTCTATCCTGAATCTCGTCTCACTGAAATTGTGTAACTCCACTTGCCCACGAAGAACCAAGAATTGGAACACGGGATCACAGGGAGATAAGGAAGAAACGCCACAATGACTTAACTCGGCATTTTATAGCCCCGCCACAATGCAGTACTCGGATTGGTTCAGCATGGATCCAGGTGTATGAAACCCAGGCTCCCCCGACTTCGATGAGCCGCACCTGGAGTGAGGCTGTATCCTTCGCAGTGGTTTCAATTCCCTGATCAAACGCGAGAGACAGCGATCGCGAGGCGGTCATCAGAGGCAGCACCCATACTCTCCTCCTTGTCTGCCCAGGCGAGTAACCATGATGCGCAATGCCAGTGATCATTGCTAATGACGGCAGGCTGCAGCAGAGCCCACAGGACCCCGCGTTAGACCCGCTTCGACGTTCCAGCGCATCCAGGGCCCCCGCTGCACGACTTCTGAAAGATCATGGCTGCACATACTGACGATGCAATTGCCATTAGCTACGCGATGTTCCTGGTCCATGTATGTCCAGACGTAGCTGTCGATATACTATGCCGGATCAATCTAGGGGATACAGAGAATAACGTAACTTTGGTGGAGAAGAAGGTTAAATTCATCTGTGCGAAGCTAAAAGGTCCTTCCAAGAACAAAATCAAGTACATGTTGGAGGAACGCGATTGGGATGGCTTGAAGAAGGAGTTTCCTTCTACGACTCAGATTCAGATGACTCCTCGTGTCTATGGTCATCCGATGGAAATTGCACCGCCAACCCCAGGCAGCTCTGCAAGCGGATCAAGCCGATCGCAAAGACCAAGCCCTGGCCCTAACTTGATAACGATATACCATGATGGCAAATCTTGCATACTAACTGCCAGCCCAAGTGGCTCCGAGGACTACATGATTGGCGAAGATAAGCTGGATCGATTCCCAGGAGTGGAAGTGGACCAGATCAACACCCGTCATACAGTTATTATTGGAGGAAGGCCAGTTCCAGTTCATGAAAGAGTACAACTCACCTGGAATGAACCTGGGGATGGAGGAACAAACTATGGATGGTTCTGGGTCGTTGACCCGGAACACATAAGGCATGCGGATGTATTGTTAGGATACAAAACAAAGCCCTCTCGGCGCGGCAGAGACCAAGGTGGGCGGCGTTACTTTTTGCTCCATCCTACATATTCACGCTCGTTTCCTGAAAGGAAAACCTCCCCGATTCCACATCCTCAAAAATGCCCAGAGAGATTTGTATAACCCATTTCGATAGTTTACTCCACTTCGTAGTGTGTTTTATTTGGTAGCGGGAACTGATGAACTCTTAGGATTGAACTCTCCGTTTGCACTTGATGCACAAGATTCACGGAACAGGATGCAAGCAGCTCCCAGTCCACCCCAAGCTGTCAACCCGGACTTCTATCAGGATAGACGGTCATCTAGTACCAAGTCGGCTTTCTATCCCGACAGTTCAATTCGAGGTCATGTTCGGGCTGCAGCGCAGAGAGATGCGGGACCACTTCATCACGCTCCGACGACAGACTCCTCAGCTTCAGGATCTCGAGGGTACCAGAACGCAATGCCATCGATGGGTCCTTCGTCTACGGAGCGGCCTCTGTTTGATACCCAGGCAGCCTCGGCCACGAAAACGACAAAGCCACCAAGCACGGACACCGTCATGATTCAGCTTTCATTTGAGGGCAGGGGCAAGAGATTCCTACCTCTGGACTTGACAATGGCTGCGGATCAGATTATCCCATGGCTTGAACCCCAAATCCGCAAACTGCCTGGCGGTAAGCCTCTAGATCGCGACAACCATGAGTTGAAAGTAACTCCATATTTTGGCAAGGATGAGGATGCTTCGAGCACCCCGCTAAGCGAAGACTGTTTCGATTATTGCTGGGAGACTGTCATAGACTTCGTCAGAGAGAATAGAGCTGGCGCAGAAACGAAGAAGCCCGAGTTTCTATTCGATATTGGTTGAGCAGTCAAAAATTTTCACCGAAGCCACAACATCAACCAGAAAGATGCCACAGAGTTTCTATTCGCAGCACAATTTCTGGATATCCACATTGCCGGATGAATGACAGTCGACTGCACACTACCTACCCCACGAAGGGGCTTGCGGAACCAGGTAAAGACCAGCTACAATCTATTCATTGGCCGGGCATCCCCACATGAACTAGATATGGGAAATACGTCCAGACTGTGTTGAAGGAAGCATGTCAGGCCTCAGGCGGGAGACGCACAATTCCCGAAAGAGCTGATTCGAAGATGATGTTGCAAGCTGTGTGGAAGGTCTGACCCCAAATACCGTTACATGATAAGAAGCTGAATCTACCAAATAGTTGTGGAGAGTTACTGCATAATATGAAAGGGAAATGGGGGAATTTTTAGAATGTGACGTGGAAGGGCTTGGGGTTTCGTTGGTGACAGTTTCCCTGCAGTTTATCGATTATATGCAATCGGATGTACGTAATTAAGCTTCAAATCAGGGAGTAACGCTTCAATCAAACGCATGTCCGTGTCCCTCGCTTACTTGTACCCAAGAATCAGGGTGAGAACAATCCCAAAGCGCACGTGACTCAACCTGGCCACCTCTTCAATGCTTGGAGCAAGTTTTTATCTGGTTGGCTATGCGATAAGGAATATTTAGCAGTGTAGTAGAACTTCTTCCTGATATATAGCAAGCGAATCCACCCCGTTCTTGACAGAATGGATCAAGTCACATGCCAAGGTACCAACCTAGCCTCGTATCTTGCTCGACGTTAATTCTGACCTCTTCCCACTCAAACACCACCAAGACACCTTTTCAAACGAATTCGATAATTTCAAGCTTCCATCTAAATACCTACAGACCTCTCGAGCAGTACTATTTAATGCCTATATTTCTGCAGTGGTAAGCAATATTGCAGGATGAATTCATCTCACCACACAAACCGAGCGGGGCTTGGCCAAATGTCGAGCAGAGGACGAGGTCGAGGTGGTCGCTCAGGGGGTGGATTTAACGACCGAGCCAACTTCAATGTTGCATCACCGTCCGTACCAAGTACTCAGCAGGTCGTCCCTGGAGCAGCCGTTTCCATCGTTCTGAAAGTGGACCAGCCAACTGGTCGCCAGGTTCAAGGCACTGTCGCCGAACTTTTGACCCGCGGAAACCACCCCAGGGGCATCAAAGTCAGGCTCCAGGATGGGAGAGTCGGACGAGTACAGAGAATGGCTAGTGAAGATGAAGCAAAGGCAGGCTCGGCGGGGTTGAATGGGGTGGCGAGAAATGGAGAGGATGGTGGAGGTGGTTCAAACATGATGGGTGAGACGCAGCCTTCGATGATGGGGTCCCAAATTGGTGGATTCACGGGGAGGAAATATGGAGACTATCGACTTGATGCTCCTGATGAACCACCTGCGTCCGAGTTGAGCCTGGAAGATTACATCGTCACCAAAGGCAATAAGAAGAACCGACGAGGGAGAAGCACGCAGAAATCGGAATCGGAGTCGGGAACTGTGGATGAGGGCCAGGCAGAGATCGCAGGGAATGGCTCTGCCTCACAGGCAGCAATCAGTTCGTGTCCAGTCTGTGGAGAGTTTGAAGGTGATGCGGTCGCTGTTGCTCACCACGTTAATGGCCACTTCGACTGAACCTTTGCGGAACATGATTCAGAGATCGACGATTTCAAATCGATGAAGGTTTGGACTAGGACCGTGTCTGATATCCTACGTACAAGAGCACATCTGCTTTAGTAGTGACGCCAGCAGCACGAAATTGGGAATTGAGATGACGAGACTCCTGCGCCTCGTCATGGCGGCATATTACAACAGTTACTTGAGCACAACGTAGTCGAGGAAGTTGAGCGATGCAAGCCAGAATGGAACAAGCATTGTGCTGAAAGGACGAAGCTCTCGAACACAACTGCTGTCGGCAAGACGATTCATCATTCAGGTAGCATATTGAACGTCCGGACAGCGTAGTGACCATTTTGGAAATGGCAATAGTTCTGGAGTCGTGACTAGTTTGTATCGACTCCTATTGGCAGCACTGCATTGGGACCGATCCCGTGAATTTTAGACGAGAGAGGAAAAGCAAGATGTTCAAGACTTCCCCGCAACTGGGCTATGGAGGGAAGCCAAATTTGAGTCAGTCAATATGTCTGACCATGCTCTGATCATCATCTTCTCAATTCCAACTCACAAGCCCATGATCCCTCCGATGTCCCGACCACGTGACCCTCACTCCTGTGGGGCGGTGAGGGGAGGATCTGCCCGCCGAGCTCAGCTCTCAGGCAACGACATTCGGGACCAGCACTGCCCCTACGACTGTTTCCATAAGGAAGAGCTGAGTATTTCCTCGATGTAGTTGACTTTGAGAAACTGCATTGACGGCGACACACAATCGCTTGGATACTAGAGCCACATTGGAATTTTCCCACCACAACGCTCCATCAGTTGCCGAATTACTTCATATTGGAAGTATGAATATATTTCAGAAAACTCCTTCGGATGATTCTCCCGAGACCCTCCAGTCATCAAATCAGTTCGCCATAACTCCTCAGAGCCACCTATGGGGGACCACACCCGAAGTCGATACCACGAAGAGCGATGATGGAAGTGTGAAGAAACGAGGTCGAAAAGGTCACACCAAGTCCAGAACCGGGTGTTTCAACTGCAAGCGAGCACGGATTAAGGTAGGAAGCATGTCTTGTTGACAGCAGACGTTACTAACTGAATGCAGTGCAAAGAAAACCGACCATCTTGTGACTACTGTGCCCACCGAGATCTGAAATGCGAATGGCCCGAAATCCAAATTAATCAAGTCGGGGCAGTGATACGAAAACCGAGCGCAACAAGCTCGATTTCAACAAACCCCCAGTTACAACTACCCGTTTTCACCATCCAAGACTTTCGCTTGTTCAACCACTTCATACAGTCAGCATACCCGTCCCATCCGATAGGAAATGATTCTGTGTGGACGCATGAGGTCCCCAGCATATCGCCCGATGTAAAATATCCAATGATTGAAATTGCCTGAATCTTGCTGACTTTCTAGTACGACTTTCTCCTCCATGCTATGCTTGCACTGTCAGCCGCTGATATCGCCGCCAAAAATGTCGAACCAGATATGAACGTGACCGCCATGACCCATCGAGTCAAGTCGATAGAATCACTGAACAAAGCCATCGACGATGGTATCAACACATTTATACAGGGGAATGCTATGCTGGCGACATGTTTCGCTCTGTTGTTTCACTCGGTCTTCATCAACGACGGTCTTGGAGAATACATGTCATTCATACGGGGAACGATTGCAATAGGAATGAAGATGGGAGCCAGTCAGATCAAATTCCTGTTCCAGAAGGCGTTTGGCGATGAGCAGCTGGAGCTAATTGGCCCCGCGCTGAAGCTGGCACCGCTTGTCCATCCAGATGTATCTCGGGCTGCTTGTAGGTCATTGGAAAAGTTCGGATGTCTGTGCAAAAGGGGATATGAGCTTATGCTTTATGGTAAACTCCTATGTATGGCTCGCAACCTAGTGACCTCGTCACAGGATGGTAAGTTTGATGATATTGCTTCGGTATATTTGTACTTACGGTGGCTACAGCTTACATGGAGCTGCGAAAATACTACGGTCTATTCATGTTTCTGCCACAAGAAGACTTTGTCCATTTTATCAACCCCACGAACACGCTTGGGAAGTTGATTCAAGCGCATTTTGTGGCCATGCAACTCATTGTCAGTCTGAATCACGCAGATTTATGGAAGAAGATACATTAACTTGTAAACAGATGACTCCAATCACGAACAGCGAGAGAGTCCCACGTCAGCTGGTGAATCCGGATGAAAAATTTGATGACCCGGGCAGATCAAATCCCACAATCGGATGGCTCTTGAGCTTGCATTCCAACATTCCGGCAGAGATGATGGAATATTTCCAATGGACACTATGGGTTGAACAAGAGGTTCACAAAGGGAAGCTCTATACTGGTGTTTATGATTGATTTCCCTAAATAGAGTGTCTGGTGAGGCGTCCCTGCTTAATGGACGAACTCAATTACTGGGACGTCACAAATTACAAGTTCCTCCGTTGCTCCCACCAGGCATCCTTGTTTCACTGATTTCGTGTTGCACTGCCATTCCGCAGACTCCAATCTCACCCTGAGTCGCACATACCAGCCAACCAGCGTAGACTTCAATGGAAACATCCCTGCCAGTCCCAAGAGAGCTGATCGGATCGACAGATAAGCAACGGGACACAGATGTCCCGCCTGACGTTCCCAAGATCTCTTGTCGGTCTTTATGGGTAATAATTGGATCGCTTCCAGCCGTCCCTTTCGTTTTCCGTATCCCGACCCTTTTACGTCAAAGGCTAAGCCTCTCGCCAAGCTTTGATGCCTCTACCAGCATGGCGCAGGAAAAGGCAACAGACAAGGCACCACATGTCTCAATCCGTTAGAATATATCAATCAGTAGTGGCCATGAGGGAAGACAGTTTCATGCTTCATCGACAGTCCTACGATCACTTGAAGAAAGCCAACACTGCGACTTATATAACATCTCGGATTTCCAGAGATTCAAACTTCACCTAGCAACAACAAGAAAAAGCAACAAAGCCAGGTCATAACTGAAATGTCGAAATCAACAACAATGACATCAACAGTAAAATCCGAGATACACCTCGATCAACTCTCATCCACCGACTACCCACCTTCCGTATACTCCACAGCATCCGACCTCCCCCCACCATACGAAACCTCCGTCGCCTCCACAACACGTGATCTGGTCCCCTCCTCTACCGAACCATTCAAACCGACCTCTATTCTTCAGATTCAATCCGAAGGCAAAGATCTCGTCTCGTGGCCTACTTCTGCAAAGGAGCTCTGCATTCCGATCTTTGCATGCGACGAACAGGGGAAGTCGGACCGCCCAAAATGGATGTCTATTCGTCCAACAAGAAAGAGTGGAAGCTGTTTTCTGGTTGATGCGGAGGATGAGAGCCAGACGCCGATTGCGAGGACGACGTATAGGTTTGGTCCCGGACGGCCACCTGTGGTGAGAATTGGGAGAGATGCGGAGGGCTTTGTGGAATCTGATCATGATGACGAGCCAGCTGGCAATGTGCAAGAGCGGGCCGACACGAAAGCTGACTCCAAACTGACAACACATGTCACACCTATGTACTCTCCCAACAGCGATACCTCTCCCTCAGCATTTCCAAACACCTCACCAGGAGCAGAAGAATTCCAGCTGAAAAGCAAGCGTCTCATCGGCCGCACCATCGAGTTTACCTCCCCGCGCTACGGGTCCTTCGAATGGCGATATTGCAGCCGCAAAGAGAAGTCCTCGTTCCTGTCCACGCCATCCTCAACTTCGGTGACCGAGAAACCAGACAATCTACTAGTGCTTGAGAAAGTGTTCAAGGATGGGCCAAAGAAGGAGTGTGGCAGGGTGAGAGTCGCGCAGTTGATTAGAAGTGACGAGACGAGGACGCCAGGGTCCAGGGGTGGGAGTGCGGGGAATGGCGGGAGGTTGGAATTGTGTTTGGAGAGGGCGGTGGGTGAGGGAGTGGAGGAAAAGGAGGTATTAGTTGACGAAGCTACGGTTGTGACGACCGTTCTGGTCATGTTGAAGAAGGAAATTGATCGATTGAGAGGTGCGCAGATTGCTGTTATGAGTGCGGGGGCGAGTGGTTGAGGAAAATTTCGATAGCTGGAGTTTGGTTTGAGTTTCTTTAATGTTGGAGTCATCCAATTCTGCACTGCGGGTATGGATAAAGATTAGATCGATCCTAGGCGCGTTTATTTCTTCTGTTCGATCTGTGAAGTAGATTCAGTCAGTAATGTCAGTCCATTATTTGGATACTATATCTCTTGAGAATTTTGTGTTCACATGAAACAACTTCTCTGGTTTATGGGTGGTTTTCTCTGTATTACTCTCTGCGCGTTTCTTTTCCTCTCTCTTACGCCAGCAGCAGCAACATCCTTCATCCGCACGAAGTAGTTCTCCAGTGGGCGATTTTACTTCCATTTCTCCAAATCAAAGCTATTCCACTCTCTTCTCAGCCGAATTTCCTTCTCAGTAACATTATAAACAACAACAGAATTCCATCTGGAATGTTCCGACAAGGAAGTCGCTCCCATCATCCAAGCAGTGTCCATGGCACCACGAGAAGCAAACTTCGCCGCTGAACAAGGTTTCAGGAATCTGAGTGGGCTCTTCAAACAAGGGCTGTTGATTCAGTGGCTTCGCTCGCGAGTTTCGAACAACAGAACCAAAACGCCGAATGATCCCCAGGAGTTCCAGAATGAGGTTCTACATGCAGTGTTTGGTGCTGTTTGTCGGGATGTCCTCGTCTTTGTCTCCCAAAACCGTCGCCTGGGTTGACTCTGGAGTGTTCCTGGGCTTTATCCCACATAGCAAGCCCCAATAATTGTCGGGCCCGAGGAGCTGGAAACTGACGATAGCTGTCGGCTCTGGCAGTCCCATTTGCTAGTGCCTACTGACTCAGTCTAGGGAGCATTTGGAACATATATGATAGATCGACGCCGTAGCAGGCATGCCGAGCTCTTTCTTGAGCATCGGCACTGTTCCAGATGGACCAGGCATGAAGTGGGTTTGAACTGTTGTTCAGGAGTTGCTGTTCATGATCTATGTATTGACATAATCTGCTGTATAAGATTCATTGTCTGTCGGCTCGCTGGTAGAGTTGCTTGGCGTGTCGAATGGCTGGGTACAGTTGATGGCTTGGAGTCCTGTGCTGTTGCTGTCCCGTTTTACGTCACTACAGACTGGGGTAAGATTGGCATTTTGTTCAGCAGGCAAAGCCAAACCAGAAACCGATCCAAAAGGCAGTAGTACGGCAAAGCAGGCTCAGGAACATATTCTATCAAGTTTTGATTATGTGAGGATGTCTGGATTGCTGGACCGTGATGTTTTTTTTAAGATGGTATAAAAAGTATCAAGAGTCAAGAGTGCAAGTGCAAGAATAATACATTTCAAAGCTCTTCATTGTGGGCTGTGAGAACAGCAGTCCGTAATTATAATCCAGGATTTGTACGTAGTCGTCAATGATGGGATTCAAACTGCATAGAACTTCAGTCCAAATTAAGCGAGAGCATGTTAGTACACAAGGTACCATGCTAGAGTCCTCGGCTGCCGTCACAAGACTATCAATTTACTATGGTGATGAACCAAGAACATCTCTATATACTAGGTGAGGGAGATATAAGGGTCAGAATCATTATGAAACGGACCTAAATCGAACATTCCATAATCACCTCCAAGTCACATGGAAATATCAAACATCCCCACACATTCCGGCGACTCAATTTCTGGCCCCCCTGGCCCATCATCGTTATGACCGACATGCTGCTGTCACCTCAAGCTCATCATTTCTCACTTGCATCCCAATGGAGGCTATCTCACCGACATAATATGCAACGTACCATGGCGGACAGCATTGCCGTTTCTCGACCACTGGCTAGACCAAGTCCCACGACCACTTCATGGAGGCCACGAGAGCCATATGCCACAGATAACCTTCATCTCGCATCCGGTTTGAGACCATAAAGCGTTGTACAGCATTGAAATAACCTGCATCGCCCCGAATACGATAGCATTGTGTTAGTCTTCAGTGGCGACGACACTCGATGATTGGACACTTTTCGTGCACTAGAATGAAGTAGGGCACGTAAGAATGAAGATTGATTCGAATCGCTAGAGGGAATAGGTCAGATGAAGGGTTTGTGACCGGGCAGGAAAGAAGGCGCATCGGCCCAACAAGCCAAGGCAGAATTTTGGAGATCTGTTGACCATTGAGGATTTTGTCTGTGTCTTTGTGCAACAGTCAGCTCCAGCACGAAATACTTAAGATGTGCATCGAGACGGCCATTAGAGAACTATTCTACTCTCCTTGAGTTCCAACGCTCCTGCCACACTGTCGCACGGACAACGAAGTCACCCAAGTCAGCCGAGACACAGCAAACACTTGACCAACAAACACCTCTCAACATAATTCCCTGCACGCCATTTTCCCTGAATAATTTCCAAACATCACTATCACGATTCAGCTACTCATCATGGCACCAGGAACATTCCAAGAAGAGCTCCGCGAACTTCGCGAGAACCTCTCCCGAGCCTCCTCTCTCATCGAAACCCTCCAACGCTTCGGCCTATCCTCCTCCACCATTCGCAGTCTGCAAAGCAGTCTCTCATCCAATGTCCGCGCCATTGACAGCTCATTCTCTCGCTACCGCTCTGACTACGGCTCAGCCTTCGAACGCGGTGATAGTATTGCAGCCGATGCCATCAACGCAACCAATTGCGAGATGCAGATGATTCGAACGAACTCTCATCGACTCCGACCTAGTCATGAGCTAGAGATGCTCCAGGGGGTTGAGAATGGCAGGGATCTGGAGGATAGATATAATAAGATTGAGAGGGATGTTATTTCTGCCTTCGAAGGGCTGGCTAGGCGGCTTGGGGGAGGTGGCAGATGTGGTCTAGGTGGTGGTGGCGGCGGTGGAGGGAGGGGCTTTCTGGCGCAGCTTCAGGGCTTGTCGTTGTTTGGAGGATCGGTGATGAGGGATTCGAGTGACAGGGGATCGGATGGAGATACGGGTGTGTCGAGAAATGATTTGTCGGTCATGGTGCAGCATTTGAGGGATTCGTGGATGGTGGAAAGTGTTGGTGGGAGAACGGTCTATGTTAATGTGTATGAGCCTAGCTTGAGGAGGTCTGATAGGCCAAGGTCGGGGTTTATTCAGGTTGAGAGTGATCGCAGTCTTGGGCTTGGATATGGTGGATTGCGAGGGAGGTTTGATGGCATGGAGGGATTGGGACGGGGCCCATTGGGATTGAGTTTGAGTTCAAGAAGTACTGGTTCTATTTTTGATCGATGATTTTTATTTGTTGGAGTTTAGTGATATGATGGGGAGTTACTGCGGGTTGCTTAACGTTGTTGGCGGGAGTTCTTTTGATGTTATATAATGATTACGATCAAAAGTATGGCTGGTTTGGAAACTTCGTGGCATTACTGAGATTGAATACATTTGAACTTGTCATTCTTAACTTTTCCACAAGAACACTTGATTTACACGGGTGAACAGGGTCATTTTTGAGTAGCACTTTGTTTAAAATGTGCGCACAGGCATCGTTTCGAAACACTCTAGCCTATGAAATTGGACAAGTCTTCTTTGGTACCTTGAAGCCACGGCGTAAAAAATATTTGGGGCAATCGGATGTGATTTGGTTAGTGACCTGCTTAGTGTGTTCTCGCGGCTGCTTGTGCTTAATATCCGGCTCGATTCCACATATAGTCAATCCACTGCTGTCATGTATCGACTTAATAACTTACTGGTTCCAAAACTGGGATTTAGGCTGGGGAAACTATGTGATGCGGCGCCACTAAGCTACTCGGTCCCAAACTTGAATAATTAAGCGAGCCTTAAGTCCGGATCAAAACACTCCAGTCCAGATTCCAACACAGCAGTCGATTTACAAATTCCGAGATGTATAAATCAAACGACCCTATACCGTAAAGTCTCCGAAATCTCACACATCAATTCGCACAACCACCTTCCCAATAACTTCTCACACCACAAACATACTCATATATCCTTCACTCCACTCCACATCTCTTCATCAAACATTCCTCTTCACTTTCATCTATCGACTCAATACAAGCATTCAAAATGCAGATCTTCAACCGAGCTCTCATGACGATTCTGCTCTTCCTCCTGGCTAGTTCGAATTTCGTCGACGCAGCAGCTGTCCCTCAATCGGTCAATCCACCGTCATGCACGGATCTCACCTGGGATGAGCAGAACACCGGATTGCAAACTCAAATTTGCACAATGCCTCATACATCCAATAGTAGAGAAGCCTCGCAAGCAGTTCTTGCTAAGCGTTCCAATGAGGACGCCGTCGACCAATTTGACTCCATCTTCTCGTCTCTCATGCCAAACACCACCGAGACTAGTATGGACAGCTGCGCTCCAGTCGCCAACACAACCACCACCTCCGACGACGCTATCGACCAACCAGAAAGCTCCAACCAAACATCCGCCGCCATCGTTGAGCGCCGCAGCACCTGCGCTGCCCGGTCTTCTCTCCCCTACCGCTCCGAATTAATCGACCACCCTGAAACCTCCTTCAAAAGCTGGTGTTTCCGCCCTGGTCCCAAGCCAAACCAAAACGACATAACATCCATGTGCCGCAATATCGACCAATATGGATACGGCGGCGCATACGATTCCCCTAAAATGCCCTTCCATGACGACTACGTGATCCAGCGTGCCAAGTCCTCCGTCGCGGCCAGCAATGGCAACGCGACTGTCGAAGCCAACGGATCGTGTATCTGCATTGCTGGACGCGAGAAGAGCGCTGGGTTTAAGGTGTGTAATTGTGATCGCTGCGATGCGTTGGTTATGAATAGGGGGTTGGCGGGGATGTGTAAGATGTTGCAGAAGCAGTGTACGAATAAGGGCTTTAGTAGTGGGTATGTTAAGAGTGCGTTGAGGGGTGCGATGAGTAATAGTATTGTCTCAGTGTTTGCGTATCCGGATCAGAAGGGTCCGAAGGGTGAGCCTATTGAGTTGGATCCGATACTGAGCGAGGAGGGCGCTCTTGTGGGGAGTTGCCGGAGTGGGGATGAGAATCGGAAGGGTCAGGATTATTCGGGTCCGGTTATGCAGTGTAGAGATTATTTTGTGGGGAGATTTGCTGGTGGCCGCTGGTGTAAGGATATGGTGGTTGGTGGGGAAAGGAAGTGGGTGAAGGAGGGGAAGGATCCGTTTGAGGTGTTGAGGGGGAAGAAAAAGGGGGCTTTGTCGCAGTATGGGAACAAATAGGCTGTTGGGGGGTGTTTCTGGTTGTGCTGTTTCTTCCCTCTCCTTAGTTCTGTATCGTTCGTTTGATTTTCTTAAATTGAGCTTTTTTACTGATAGATAGGATGTCTTGTGGAACAGACTCATCATCAGAGCCCTTCAATATCGGGGTTGATTGTTCATCCTGTATATAATACATTGGTATATCTTTTTCCTTCTCGAGTACAAAATCAGGACTCACTCGGACCCCCCTCAGTCCAAGCATACCACGGTAAATTCTGTAAGTCTCCCATCATAGCGAGGGCATCATATCCTCCATCACCATCTCCCCTCCCAGGTCCAACTCCACCTGCCCCAAAATCCAACATCAAATCATCACCAAATCCAAACGCCTCAGCTCTAGTCTCTGCTCCACAACCCGAATCACCAGGCATTGCAGAGCTATTACACGCACCGACATTTCCACCTCCTACAAGCACTTGGGTTGAGCTCTGCTCGCCCTCCTCCATCATGTTCCTTCTTAATTGTACCAGGACTTTCCACATTTTCGTAGACGTAACGGGTGAGTTTGCGAAGCGAGAGAAGACGTTCTCGATTTGTCGTTGGGCACGGTCTTTGTCGTTTTGCCGTGTGGCGTGCCGGATGTCGGTTAGGGCTATGGATGTGGCGAGGAAGGGGATTGGCGTTGAGAATATCCATTCGCAATTTAGAGGCGTGAAAGTGCTGATGTGGTATGTTATAGCTTCGAGGAGTTCGACTGCTGCGAGGAAGACTCTGGTGAGTTGTCAGTGTATGTCTAGAGTTGGACAGGAAGAAGTCCAAAGTTGAAACATGAGATAATGGATGGAGCTTACTGATGTCTTTGGGGATCTGATGGGTGTACTTTGGTGTTTTCCGTCTGTCGGTGGCGAAGCGAGAGTCTGAGTGTGGAGAGGCACACTTCAATTAGTGCCGCGATAACTGTATGCGAAGGATTTGTTCTATCTATCCTGGCCAGATATTTCTGGTCAAGTGATGCCTCAGCCTGGCTGAGAATGCTATGTCGTTTATCGAAATCCGTTCCATCAACTGTAGAAAGGAGGCGAGTTGTGTCGGCTATTTCGCGATGTGCAAGGACAAATGTTGTGTCTTTGAACCCTAAGACATTGGGGGGAACTGATGATGGATTGGCAAAACGACTCGCGTGCCAATCGCGATCATTTGCGTTTCTAAGTGGCAGAGTATCGGACGTTGGTGGGAGACATGACTCGGCTCCGTAGTATGTAATGGCCTGGGCGTCGAGGATGCAGATGTGGTTCCATATTCTGGCCCGGATTTCGGTTACCCAGGGTGAGAAGGGGAAGTGTCGTGAGTCACGGTGGATGCCCATATTCTGGGCAAGTCGAACGGCGATTGCGAGGAGTGGGACTGCATCTTTATAGAGATTTTGTTGGAAAAGGAGTGTCTGGATCGACGTTAGCTACCGTGTATGCGGGGTGAGAAGCTGTTGTACCAAATATTGGAGCAAAGCTCCAAGTCCGTGGACCTTCTCGGTCTTGTAGAAATTGATTCTCGTCAGTGCGACCTGCGTTGATAACTTTAGACGAGGTAGTAGGTCATCCTTGGATGTTGAAAATATTCTTTGTACAACTTCCGAACGTAGGCTGTTTACGGTCAAAGTGTAAATTGAGAAGAGCAATGCCTCGAACTCATGCGGTAGGTGGAATGTCCCACGTCGATACATGCCCAACTCTCGAGCAAAGAGGGACGAGTGAAGAGCCCGCGTAAAAGGATTTACAGTCTCGAAGAAGTATTTGCAAAGCATATTGCTTTCTTCAAGCGACGGATGTGCCAAGCTAAAGTCCGAGCTTGAGAAGGGCATTCCCAAGATGGACATGGAAGTCCACTGAGCGGAATTGTTATTCTCGACCACTGGGTCATCAAATAATTGCCTCAAATCCTCAACCTGGTCAAAATCGCAACAATCAGCAAGTGATGTCAACATCGGGATGAGCGGACATACCTCGGTGATCAAGCCAGGCCAGTAATCCGAGTCAAAGTAGGCACTGTACCCGTCTTGGAATAGAATTTGACCCACGGGTACAGAGGTTTCATTAAGGCTGGGTGACTTCTCAAGTGTGGGAAAGGCTGCAGATAAGTTCGGTTGATAATGTTGCTGTATGCCGGACGGAGTTAATGTTGGTGTTGGTGTTGTTGAGCCTCTCCGCGACTGATGGCTGAGCTCCGGGCTGCAAGAGCCGCCCGACCTCCCCGGCACCCCCTTCTCGCCGATCATCATCGACTCCATCAGCTTCTCTAGTCTTGCGAGCCTTTCCCGCAGTTCTGAATCTGTTGACATCGTCGCATTGTTTACTTCTCGCGAGCTACCGATGGCGCTGTCACTGCTTTCGTACGTGCAGAGTTGTTTCGAGCGCACGCAGTTGGAACACGGTCGCGTCTTGTCGCAGCGTACCTTTCTTTTTCGACACCCATGACACGGCCGGCCATGTTGCGATGCGGCGCTTCCCTCGCCGTCTGCCTCCTGAGAGTTCATGGGGGCGGCGAGCCAGTTTGTTTTGTTTTGGGTGATTCTTGCTCGGGTCGTGGTGTTGGTACGAGATTTGATGGCTGTCAAGTACTTTAGTGGTACTTCGCGATGCATGGCTTGCCGTCCTGATCCTCACGTTTTGTTCTAGACCGTCAAATGTGTCATCATTACGCCTGCGGGCCTCACAGGCACTTCCCTGGGTTTATATTCATATACGAGCATAGCTTCATATTTCAACGCCCTCCATTATTTCATCCCGATTACGGCATGGCTTAGTCCTCATCATCTGACTAGATGTTCTTACAGTTCGACTTTCTGTCCGGATTTTCGTGGACCCGTACCGAAATAAATCCGGGGACGACTTTCACATACGGACATGTTGCGGAAAGCTTTGTGGGAACAAAGATTTCTAAGTATCCCTTACTGTTCTAGCCAGTCTTATCAAGGAATCCTTTATTTATCAGATGTCGTCTTGGATGAATGTGTACCTAGAGTCTTGACTTCAGCGGCCATCAATGCCGACAAGCCTCCCGGAGGAGTGGCCACATTGCCTTCCATCACAGCTTCGCAATTCTATCAGGTCGACTTCTGCAATTGCCTTCCCATATCAACTGAGCCCATGGGCGCAATACCGAAGCTTCAGCGACGGAAAGCTTGTCTACATGGGCAGTCTTGATCAAGCCATGAGCGTCCCCCCGTGCCTAATCAATAGTCAGCCATGTGCAAGAGTACGCTTGTGATTTCATTCATGCTCTCAAATTGATCGGCTCCGACGACATAGTAGCCGTCTTGGCCCCACTGAGCGGCTCCACCACTTGGCTTCAGAGCTTCTTCGACAAGAAGGATGAGCGTAGAGGCTACGTCATCGATGTGTGCTTTTATGAAGAAAGAGTCGGTATGAAGGAATCAGTGCTTAAACAAGGCTTCTCACGATCCCGTCCAGCACTTGGAAGATCTCTCCACGTTGGAGAATCGCTTCAATGAGAAAGGGAACTTGGTAGCTTTTGGTCTTTAGTGGACCCTGCCCCACTCCATGAATCGTTGGGATGATGCCATGGCAGTGGGAATAGAAAACTTCTGCTGCGCCTACAGGGAGGCCACGTCGACATCTCGATGAACGTGGTTCTGCAAGGGGAGAGATGTGATTGCTTCCAACTCGGCGACAGGGTACACTTTCGTAGAGACTTAACCTTCTTGCATTAGCAAATACGCGGAATGGTGTCTTCCTGCACTCACTGAACCCATTCGGGACATCATTGAGCAATTCTGTGCCACCAACATGAATGAGATGTCCTGGAGATTGTAATCTTTTGCTCAGTCCTCCCATGAGAGCCACAACCGCTAGGATATGATCTGTACACGCAGTTTCTATGCGGATGTCAAGATATACGAGGACTGGAAGTAGACCCAACACTTACGTAGGACAACATCGGCCTTCGATACTTCCTAGATCATCAATTCCTTGTGATCCAAGTGTCCGACAACAGTCTCGATTTTTGACCACCGGGCATGCACGATAGAATTCTGCTCTTCGTTTCTCACGAGAGCGACAACGGACCATGCGGGACGTTTTTTCCAACGAGGCGCACGACCACCGACAAAGCCAGAAACACCAGTCATGAGTATTCTTGGCGAGATAGCCATTGTTTGGAAACACTGATGATTGGTAACAGGATTATGCTGAAGCCGAGCGGAATTCGGAATTTTCTTGTTGGTTCCAAGTGTGCCTGAAATGAAGATGTGGAACGAATCTGAATCGATTCTTACTTTTCTCTGCACTTGATTTCATTTATATCAACAATTCCCCTCCCATGCTTACTGCAATACCGCTCTTCAGCTTGGTCAACACTATCTTCTCAAAACCAGGTCTCAAAACCAGGAAACTCTATTTCTCAGCAATAATTTCAAAGCGACAACCACGATGCGGCTCTCCTCCACCATCCGGATGAGGATATTCGCAATGCCAAGCTTCGCAAGGCCTCAATTGGACAGAGTCTTCAGCATGTGTCTCGGCAGCTCGCCGCAGTCAGCGAGTTCTCGCCGAAAAGCGCGCTGCATGCGCTGAGTCAGCGATTCTCGCCTCACTGTAAACAAGACTCGCCCCATTATTTGCAGGTACGCGAATGTCCCTTGATTATTCAGAACGGCATTTCATGCTCCGATGGCATGTCACAGAGATCGTATGTCTATGACGGCATTGGGTTGCGTTATATATATTCTTGACGAAAGAGAGATGGATGATGTTCCCATTCAGAATCAGCACGCATTTTCTTCAGGCGTTAAGCAACCACCCATATCGAAAATCTTTCACAATGGCCGACCATCAATGTCCTTCCACGATTGTGAAGTCGTCAATTCCAGGAACTCCCGTTGTCGCAAAGTCTCTCAAACTATCCAACCCTCTTGAGAATGTCCCAGCAGAGAATGTACGATTTTCTCGTTGCAGCAGTCACGTATGTTACTGACAGACACAGACAACATATTTCACTCCACGACAGATCATCCCCGCTGGGACAGCTGTAGTGCACCAGAGCAAATCCTCTCCAATCCCCAAAGTCTTCCAGCCTCTCCAACTCCGCGGTCTTACTCTTCAAAACCGTATCATGGTGTCCCCAATGTGCCAGTACTCCGCCGATGACGGCCATCACACCATGTGGCACCAAACGCATCTCGGCGGCATCATTCAGCGCGGCCCGGGACTGACTATCATCGAAGCCACGGCCGTGACACCAGAAGGTCGAATCACTCCACAGGATTCTGGGCTCTGGAAAGACAGCCAGATTGAACCTCTGAGGAAGACGGTTGAGTTTGCGCATAGCCAGGGTCAGAAGATTGCCATTCAATTGGCGCATGCAGGACGTAAAGCCAGTACGGTTGCGCCTTGGATTAATAGAAAGGCTGTTGCTACCGCTGAGGTGTGTCCTCGTGCCTTAATTATTCTCTCCCCGATAGAAGAGTTCAAGCTGACAGAAGATTAAACAGGTTGGTGGGTGGCCAGACAAAGTCATCAGCGCTAGCGATATTCCATTCGATGCACCTCATACCTGCGTCCCTAGATGTATGACGCTGGACGACATTGCCAGTTTCAAAGCATCATTCCTCGCCTCTGTGAAGCGAGCTCTCATCGCCGGTGTTGACGTACGTATTTCACTTTCCCTCCACCGCAGCCTCAGTTTCAAACTAACTTCAATCCCAGGCCATCGAGATCCACGCCGCCCACGGCTACCTCCTCCATTCCACCCTCTCAGCAGCAACCAACACCCTCCCCGCGCCCTACTCCGGTACCCTGGAAAACAGAATGCGGCTCCTCCTCGAACTAACCACCTCAACCCGCGCCCTCATCCCGGCTCCCATGCCTCTTCTCGTCCGTATCCCAGGGACAGACTGGATGCCTCCCGACAGCAACTGCTGGGAGATCAACCAAGCCATCACGCTTTCTCTCGCGCTCTCCCGCGCCGGCGTAGATTCCTCGACGTCTCCACCGCTGCACTCATGAGTGAGCAGAAAGTCATCAGCGGACCAGGATACCAAGTCCCGTTCGCAGCAGCGATTAAAGAAGCCCTTGAGAAGGAAGGACTTGGGGAGCAGACGAAAGTTGGGACAGTGGGCATGATCACGAGTGGAGTGCAAGCAGAGGAGATACTACAGGCAGGGAAGGCGGATGCGGTGTTGGTTGCGAGGGCTTTTTTGAAGAATCCCGGGTTGGTGTGGGAGTGGGGTGGAGAGTTGGGGGTGGAGGTTAGGGAGGCGGAACAACTTGGGTGGGGATATGGACAGAGAGGGGAGGGAGGTGTGAAGCCTGGTGTTGCGGCTGCGGCAAGGGGGTAGCCGCTAAAGGGATCTATCAGAGGAGGAGCAGAGGTGTTGGGGGTGCTGGCAAGGTCGAGAAATAGGGATGTTTGGGCAATGATGAATGGAGTTTGGAGATGACAGGGGATTCGGAGCGAGTTGCTGCGAAGGATTTGGTGACGAAACTTCCGTTTTTGTATGTTAATGTCGCAGAATCATGTACCACGTGGAGTATAGTAGATCTCTTAGGGCCTTGTACATCGAATAATCCGAAAAATCAAGCTTCCTTCTTCGTCGCATCGTGGGGAGGATTGAACGAAAGACCACTGAGTTGAACTAGTACACGACTTTCAGTCATATCTTCTCATCGCCCTACCCCTCTGCCCTTGATATTTTCCCTACACCACCTCCCACCAGCTTGTATCCCACGACATACCCTAACTCCTCTCCAGCGCCCGCGTATGAACTTACACCTCCCAATCTTCTGACAAATTCACAACTCGAGCGCAGACTCTCCTCGTCACTTAGCAGTGAGTCCAAGTCCACGAACGCATGATCCGGTCCAAATTGCACCTCACCCACATCCAGCGCCACGAACGCATTCTCTCATGATCCTTGAGACAGACACGTACGGCTACTGGAGCGGTTTGTATGTTTCTGCTCCATAACCATCGAGATATGGCGTGGCTTTATTAAAGGGTACCGGTAGAGCGACGTTCACCATTGCATAGTTTGAGACTGGTGTGGGCTAAGCAGGCTGCAAAGTCAGACGCTTGCAGCTTGCTGCTTGCCGTTACCTTATTCGTCTGGGGAGTCGGTTGTCCTATCTTACCTGTCGCGCGGGAAGTTGTAGGATTACTGAATTGAGTAACGATGTGATCTTTTGGGGGTAGAGGACAGGGCATGAAGGCATCTTTGGAAGTCGAATCAGACATAAGCGAGCAGCAGAGTTGAAGCTAGAAACTAGGGCCCTTGTTTACGAGATGTCAGTATGTCAAAAGAACGAGGCAAAGGCTTTCAAATTGTGCTTTCTTGGGTAAGGAGTGTCGTGCTCTATTTTAGATAAAGAACAATAGACGATGAGTTCCCAAGTATTTAGCGAGAGTTAAGTACCATGCTGTCCTGCTGGAACGATCGGAGATCATGGCTGAAGAGAAAATAGTGGTAGAACGAGTGAACGTGGTGAAGCAGCCTTAGGAAATTATACGATAGATGTGAAAGTAACATTCTGAGGAACATGGTGAGACAGTGAAGGGGTTGCAGGGATAGGCGTAGAGAAAGTGTGACTCCAGCCATTTCTAGTGATTGTAAAGGGATGTTGAGATAAGGATAAGACTGTATACAGGAGAGTAAGGTATGTTGTTTAACTTTCAATTCTTAGCTTCTATCACCCTATTTGATCGCCTTGAACCTGTTATGCACAAGTCTGATAGTGTTTGCCATTTTATCTCTAGTAATCTCGCCGAGGAGCACAGAAAAGCCTTGAAGCGTCTTCACCACAACAATGCCCGTTACTGCTTGAACCAACTCTCAATCTAGAAATTCTCCACATACCCTACTTTGCCTGTGGGAAAGCCATACCAACCAAGATGGCGGGCTCCTCAACATTGTGATGGGCTCCATCATCATGGTGAATTGGAAAGCCATGGGGTAGAGGAGCCATCTTTTGGTGAATAAATGTACGATATGGCCGTGTGTATCCTGAGGTAGGTTAGACAGGTGATGTGGGTAGTTTAAAAGTAATGAGAGGTAAGTAAGGTGAAGGTGGAGGTGGAAGCATGAATGTTGGTTTCAGTGGAGTGGTATTGAATTGCCTTGCTAACTACAGTGCTACGCACGCTGTATATATAGGGCTTTACAGTGCCTGAGGCACTGTAAGGCACCACACTAACAGCCTGTAAGACCCCTGTAAAGCTGAACTGCGTTCAGCTCTATAGGCCTCTGTCGGCCCTGCCGACTTCAGCTTTACAGGCTTCCTTCGGCGTTACCGACTCAGCTCTACAGGGCCCATAGCCCCTATAAGCCTCAGTGGCAAACCCCACTAATCAACAGCCCCCTTGCGTAGCTCTATTGTTTCCTTTAGGCCTCACATATACTAAAAACACTATACTTATAGGGTAGCTCCACAGTGAGCCTACCCTATACCGCTCCTACTAGCTCCCTCAGGGTAACCTCACAGTGAGCCTACCCTGTGCGCATTCCTCTGCGCAGCCTGTAGTCCCCTGGCTCCAGGCTTCTAGCCTCCCGGGCTAAACCCTGAATAGCTCCTGAATACAGCGCCTATACGCTGTAATCGGCAGGGGTTTAGTGAGCATATCAGCAACCATCTCCCCCGTAGGGAGGTAAGTTACAGTGGCCTTACCATAGGTAATAAGCTGTCGAATATAGTAATATCAAACGTCAATATGCTTGGTACGGCTATATGCCACAAGGTCCTTCGATAGCGCTATACAAGCCTGATTGTCGCTGAATATAGGGGTAGCTAGGCTCCCACTCAGGTACTGAGGTCGCTGAAGCTCCCTAAGTAGTGCCCTAAGCCACTGCCCCTGTTTACTCGTTTCAGAGAATGCGATATACTCTGATTCAGTGGTTGATAATGCTATAGAGCGCTGTTTGGTACTATTCCAGGTAATAGGCCCCCTATTTAGGCACCACATATGCCCTGAAACAGAGTGCCTATCGAATATATCTCCGGCGTAGTCGGCGTCAGAGTAACCCTGAAGTTCCAGGCCTTCTTCCCCTGTATGCTCCCTAGGACCGTACGCTGTACAGTACCAGGCAGTACCCTTTAGGTATCAAAGCACCCTTATTACAGCGTTCCAATAGCATACCGTAGGGGCGTTACAGTGCTGACTCAGCTGCCCAACAGCATAAGTAATATCACTGCGAGAGCCCCTAGAAATCCAAGTTAAGGCTCCAATAACGCTCTGGTACAGGCTCTGATTAGCCTGTACTTCGTCCGGCCGTCCCTTAATTAAGGTATTCCGGTCCCCTACAGGGAGAGTTACAGGGGCTGCATCCTATAATTGAAACTTCTCAAGTACGCTGTGGATATATTGCTCTTGATCCAAATACAGCATACGTTTTTGGCGGTCTCGGCGTACCCTAGAGCCTAAGATTAGGCTCACATCACCTAAATCCTTGATTTCCCACAAGGCCTTAATTCCCTTGATTACAGCCTGAATAGCCTATAACTCAGGTCCAAAAATAAGCATGTCGTCAACGTACAGGCCTATGATTATCCCTGATTTAAGGTTCCTGAACACTGAGGGTTCACTGAAACAGGGAGTAAAGCCTAAGCTTTCTAGGCCTTTACAGGCTTCGATGTACCACTCTCTTCCCGATTGTTTCAGGCCATATAGGCTCTGATTGAGCCTAAGAACCTTCCCTTCAGGGGCTTCTAGCGCTTTAGGAGCCCGCATATACACTATAGCGTGTAACTTAGAGCGTGGATAGGCACTAACCACGTCTATTTGGCGCATTTCTAGGTCCTCCATAGCCCCTAAAGCTAATAAGAGCCGTAGGCTCTCAGAGCGAATTGTAGGGGAAAAGGTCTCTAAAAAATCATCTCCAGGCACTTGTCCAAAGCCCTGGGCCACTAATCGAGCCTTATAGCGATCGATCAGCCCTGTAGGAGTGTACTTTACAATGAATACCCAAGTAAAGCCGAGAGCTTTCTTTCCAGGGGGTAATTCAGCGTACTCCCAGGTATTCAAGGCCTATCCCCCGTACTGCCATAAACACATAATGGTGCGCACGTGCCCTAAAGGTGGTTGCTGTAGCGCCTGCATTTACAGGGGCCTTTAGCGTGGGTAAAAGGCATTATCAAAACATCAACAAACCCTTGTTTCCCCACCTAAATCATCCACTTTTAAATGAATTCAAAATATCAAAACCAGTAATTAAAGATATTATCGATGCAGGCATTTTACGGCCTAAAGTGAAGCTTTTACCAAAGGCAAGGACCTGTTTTCAGCCTATGAAGCTTAACGATTTCGACTTTGAAGTGCATATGCCGGAGGATTGCTCACCAAAGGACCCTATTTCCCTCTTCATTCAATACTACAGCCCAAACATTATCAATATCATCATTTCAGCTATAAATGCGTATTAAAGGGATGCAAGGACTCCAGCATCTCATGCAGCAACATAAGAATCTATTTATGCAAAAAAAATCTATTTATACCTGGCCTTCTGTATTTACATAACAATGTTCCCTTTTAACGCAATTAAGAACTACTGGTCTACAAAAAAATTAACGCCATTCCACCATATTACATCAATATTCTCACGAAACCGGTTTTAAGAGCTTCGGCGACAATTCAAAATAATAAATGACGATACTTTTCACCTATATCAAAAGACCGAACCTTTAAATAATCATATTTAAGCCACAAACCTTCGATTTTAAAAACCTGGCCAACAGGTAGCTGTGAATAAAGCTATGCAACGATATACGAGCCAATCGAAATTTATAACTACGATTCTTGGCAAATCGACACCTATTGGCATTAAAATTTGGGTTCTTGCATAGCATGGCTTCTTCTTACAGTGAGCATTTTATACACCTAAGAAGAAAGGTGGTGCATACAATATACCAAAATGCAAAAACCTTAATTTCATTTAGTCAATTGTATCGTATTTACTAAGTTCATTTTCGATAGTGATATACCATGTCTACTTAGACAATTTATTCACCTTGCCATAGTTGTTTGAGCATCTAAGAGCAATGAATATTGCTGCTATTGGTACATGCCGTATTGCCTTAGGGGTAGTGAAGGATTTGGTACACTTAAAGAAGACTTGGGAGAAGGGACCGAACGCAATGCCGTGGGGAAAGGTTTACGCATTTCCTATTAAATCGAATTTTGTTAATTAAATTAGATTTTAAGATGAAGCCTTCGCCCTTGCTATGTCAATATTTTAGGATGGTAAAACCAAGGTTAAACGGGTACGAAAACGTCCCAAATCAATCGCCAATAATGCAATTATTAATCGAAGGCCTTTTGGCAACGCATTTACCAAAGAGCTCAAGATCCCTGAGTTATATGACGCATATAATCAGCATATGAGAGCTGTTGATTTAGGGGATCAATTATAAAGCTATAATGATGGCCTTCGAATCATCAAAAAAGAGCCAATACAATGCCTTTACCAGTTTTTATTCTTAATTATAATAACCAATTGTTTTTTGATCTGTAGCTATTTAGGCTATGATATCGAGATAGTAAATATGCGGAATTAAGACAACTTCCGCATGCAATTTGTGGAAGCATTGATCGATCTTGAGAAGAATGCACCCGGCTCTCGTAAACAACGTGTTTTAGGGCTATTTGGAGAGGCTTTTAAGGTCCTGATATATTAACATAAGCATATTAAAATATCAACGTTTAAGAAGAGACGAGATTGCGTTGCTTGCAAAGGTGGGAAATATTTTAATCATTTTCGAAAGAGAGTAGCCCTTGGGAGCTTTAATATCAATCGCCTAAGGCAAAGGAAGGCTATTGTGTATGGCTGTAAATAATGCGATGTTGCACTTTGTGAAGGGAACAATTGCTTTCAATTATATTATAGCAAATTGTAGAAATTGTACCTGAAAATACTACTTTTGGATGTCCCGCCTGAATTTTGATGTTCCTCGCTTAAATAGGCTGTCCCTCGCTTAATTTATAGGGCCTTCCGTGCCTACCTTTAGGTGTGTTTCTGGTGGCAGTATGGGGGATAGTTTAGTGAGCTCCTCACTAATAGCCTTCTTCCAGTGTTCTCCATTCACTATATCGTTTACAGCTTCAGCGTAGGTCTTCGGGAGCCGAATATACTCTATAGGCTCCACCTTCACAGTTGAGCTACCTTGAGTAAAGGGTAGGTCAGTTGTGAGAGCCTGTAGTGATAGGCCTTCAGAAGGCCCCCTAGAGCGAGTTTTAGGGCCTTCAGGCATATCTAGGTTACCCTGTGGAGGGCCACTTGCTGTAGCTACAGGTGCTGACCTCCCTGTATCTACTGTAATCGTGTCCCCTATAAGCTCTTCCCCTTCTGAATCGTAGAGCCTTTCAGGCTCTTCGGGGACACTATCCACAGGCTCTTTAGGGGCCTCCTCCCCTGAAACAGGCTCCATAGGATCCCAAGGGGTAACTTCGACCCCTATAGGCTCTTCCTGCTGCCAATCCCACTGTAGGCGCTTCCCTTCAGCAAAGGTAGGCGCTGTAGACAGTATAATTTGATTATTTACAGGGTTGTAAAGCCTGTATTGCCTTGCTGTAGGGGTATACCCTATGAAAATACAGCGTACCGCAGTAGGCTCTAGCTTAGCCCTACGCTCCTTCGGTACGTGGGCGTAGGCTAGGCAGCCCCACGCTCTCAAGTGCCCTATCCCCCATACTGCCACCAGAAACACACCTGAAGGTAGGCACGGAAGGCCCTATAAATTAAGCGAGGGACAGCCTATTTAAGCGAGGAACATCAAAATTCAGGCGGGACATCCAAAAGTAGTGTTTTCAGGTACAATTTCTACGATTTGCTATGATATAGTTGAAAGCAATTGTTCCCTTCACAAAGTGCGATGTTGCATTATTTACAGCCATACACAATAGCCTTCCTTTGCCTTGGGCGGTTGGTATTAAGGCTCCCAAGGGCTACTCTCTTTCGGGGACGGTTAAAATACCTCCCACCTTTGCAAGCAACGCAATCTCGTCTCTTTTTGAACGTCGACATCTTAATATGCTTGTGTTGATGTATCGGGACCTCAAAAGCCTCTCCAGATAGCCCTGAAACACGTCGTTTACGAGAGCCGGGTGCATCCTTCCCAAGATCGATCAATGCTTCCACGAGTTGCATGCGGAAGTCGTCTTGATTCCGCATATTTACTGTCTCGATATCGTAGCCTGAATAGCTATAGATCAAGAAACAATTGGTTATTACAACCAGGAGTGAGAACTGGTAAAGGCATTGTATCGGCCCTCTTTTGATGATTCGGAGGCCTCCGTTATAGCTTTGTAGTTGATCCCCTAGGTCGACAGCTCCCATGTGCTGGTTGTATGCGTCATATAACTCAGGGATCTCGAGCTTTTTGGTAAACGCGTTGCCAAAAGGCCTTTGATTAATAGTTGCATTACCGGCGGTCGATTTGGGACGTTTTCGTACCCGTTTAACCTTGGTTTTACCATCCCAGAATGTCGACATAGCAAAGGCGAAGGCTCCATCCTAAAATCCAATTTGATTGACAAGATTCGATTCAATAGGGAACGCGTGAACCTCTCCCCACGGCATTGCGTTCGGTCCCTTCTCCTGAGTCTTCTTTAAGTGTACCAAATCCTTCACTACCCCTGAGGCAATATGGCATATACCGGTAGCAGCGATATTCATCGCTCTTAGGTGCTCAAACAACTATGGCGAGGTGAATAAGTTGTCTAAGTAGACATGGTATGTTGCTGTCGGAAGTGAACTTAGTAAGTACGGTACAACTGACTGAGTGAAGTTAAGGTCTTTGCATTTCGGTACACCGTATGCACCACCTTTCTTCCCAGGTGTATGAAATGCCCACTGTAAGAAGAAGCCACGCTATGCAAGAACCCAAATCTTAATGCCAGTAGGTGTCGGTTTGCCAGGAATCGTAGTTATAAACTTCGATCGGCCCGTATATCATTGCATAGCTTCATCCACAGCTACCTGTTGGCCAGGTTTCCAAAATCGAAGGTTCGTGGCTTGAATATGACTATTCAAAGGTTCGGTCTTTTGATATAGGTGGAAAGTATCATCGTTTGTTATTCTAAATCGTCGCCGAAGCTTTTGAAACCGGTTTCGTGAGAATATTAATGTAATACGATGGAATGGCGTCAATTTCTTCGTAAACCAATAGTCCTTAATCGCGTTAAGAGGGAACACTGTCATGTAAATACAGAAGGCCAGGTACAAGTAGATTTCCTTCGCACAAGTAGGTTCCCATGCCGCTGCACGAGATGCCGGAGTCCTTGCATCCCTTTGATACGCATTTGTAGCTAAAACGATAATATCGACAATGTCTGGGCTATAGTACTGAATGAAGAGGGAAATAGGGTCCTCTGGTGAGCAATCCTCCGGCATATGCACCTCAAAGTCGAAATCGTCAAGCTTCATAGGCTGAAAACAGGTCCCTGCCTTTGATAAAGGCTTCACTTTGGGCCGTAAAGTGCCTGCATCGGTAGTATCTTCAATTACTGGTTCTGACATTTTGAATTCATTTAAAAGTGGATGATTTAGGTGGGGAAACAAGGGTTTGTTGATGTTTTGATAATGCCCCTCACCCACGCTAAAGGCCCCTGTAAATGCAGGCGCTACAGCAACCACCTTCAGGGCACGTGCGCACCACCATGTGTTTATGGCAGTACGGGGGATAAAGGGTCTTTTGCCGCTATAGGCCTCCTCCGGTGTAAGGCCTCTCGGCCCTATAGGCATTCGATTGCGGAGGTAACACGCTGTAATTACAGCGTCTCCCCAGAACTTCGGGGGTAGCTTAGCATCTAATAGCATAGACCTAGCCATAGTGATTAGGCTTCGGTTAAGCCTCTCTGAGACGCCATTTTGCTCTGGTGTATACGCTGTAGTATACTCAAATCGTACCCCGTAGGGCTTAAAGAAGTCCCCTAACGCCACAAACTCAGGGGCGTTATCAAGCCTAACAGCGCCTATCTTTAGGCCTGTCTCTAGCTCTACAGCGTTCTTGAACGCTATAAATATAGGGCGTAACTCACTGCGAAGCTTTGTTAGGCGTACCCACGACTTTCTACTGTAGTCGTCCGTTATAGTGAGGATATAGGCATATCCCCCTATACTTGGTACCCTGTAAGGCCCCCAAAAGTCCATATGAAGACGCTGAAGGACCTTATTAGCCCTCTCAGGACTTCTTCGATTGATTACTCTAACAGCTTTAGTGAGCCTACAGGGCTCACAAGCTTCGTCCAAGGGTCCAATAGGCTTTAATAAGCCTGTAGTTACAGCGTATATACCCTGTAAGCTCGCTGTACTCAGGTGCCCGAAACGGCGGTGCCACAGCTTGCTTTGATTATAAGGTAGCTCTATAGTGAGCTTATCCTGAGAGTCTCTAGGTAGCGCCACAACTGGCCTACTCTGTGGGCCCCCCTTAGGCTCCACAACTGAGTTACCCTATGCTAAGGGTAGGCTAGTTGTGGCGGGAGCCCCTCCAGAAGTCTCTGGCGCTATAAGGCCTATAGCATTCAATGCTGATTCCACTGTAACTACAGCGCTTTCCAAGGCGTAGGATTTACCGATTCTCCCTGCAATCCCTATAAGGACCCCCTGGCGTTCGATCAATAGGGGCCCTTTTACAGTGGTCCTCACTGTAATTCCTTTGTCTTGTAACTGAAGCACTGATATTAGGCTCCCTGCAAGCCCTGGGACATATAACACTTCAGTGAGTGCTACAGTGCGTGCTCTGCCCTGTAAGGCTACTCTCAATGGGACTGTACCCTGAGACGTAGCCTGTAGAGTGACCCCAGACGCTGTAAGGATCGAAATAGGCTCTTTCAGCGTGTAAAGCTTGCTGAAGGCCTCCTTACAGAAGGTCATATGCCTAGAGGCACCTGAATCAATAACCCACAGAGGGTTATTCAGCGTATTAGACGCTGTATTTGCCATCCAAGAGGCTTCTTCCACAGCGCTATGGGCCTGATTTAGTGGCGGGGATAGGCCTCTGCCTCCCCCTGGCGTTACTAAGGGCCCTGTAGAGGCCCTTGTAGCCTTCCTTGGAATTCTGCACTCAGCGCTTCTGTGGCCTATTTTACCACAGTTATAACAGGCTCCCTTGAAGCCTGAAGCCTTCTTTCTAGGCTTTTGATCCCCTGAAGCCCCAGGGGCTTCAGCCCTGAAGGCTGACTCCTTCAGGGGCTTTAACCCTATACTAAAGGCCCTGATTCAACGCTCAGCCTCCGTAAGGTAAGCCACAATAGCCTGAAAATCAATAGTTGATTTACTGATTTCCAGCTGTAAAATCAAGGCGTCATAGCGGGGGTCCAAAAGCCTAACTACCTGAAAGAATAGTGATATTTTCAGTGTATCAATTGGCTTCTCCACAGGGGAAATATCCCCTATTTCAGCCTGTAGAGTGCTAAGATCATTAGCAATATCAATGATCTTAGCGTCTGCTCCAGTGGCTCGATAGGCTATAAAAGCCTGAATCTTAGCGCCTAACTGCGCTAATCCTAAAGGCCCGTACTCGGATTTCAGGGCCTCCCACTGCTCTTTAGCAGTCTCCTTCAACAGTATATGCTGTAAAGGCCCCTGCGCACATAACCCCATGATTATAATGCTTGCCTTAGCGTCCTTAACCTCTGAAAGGTCCACCATAGGCTCTCTTAGGCCCCCTGCTTTCCCTAAGTCCCCTGTAATGCTCCCTGTAAAGCCTCCTCCAGGGCCTCCGGTGGGTGCCTCTATAGGCACCCCTTCAGTGGTCTTAGGGGCCTCAACCCCTAATTCGACGACTTTCCAGAGGGTTTGCCCCTGTAACAATCGTTTGACTTGTACACTCCAGGGCCTGTAGTTAGGCCCTGTAAGCTTCCCGATACGGGGACGTTCGATATTGTAATCATCCATCTTACAGTGGGCTACAGCAACTGTAGGCTTCCGAGGTTCTGTGGCTACAGCGACTGTAGGCTTCCGAGGGTGAGGCAAAGGCGCTGAAAGAACCAAGGTTACAGCGTAGAGTACGTGCGGCTCGGGGCTCTATAACCTGTTGGTTTTAGTGAAGTGGTATTGAATTGCCTTACTAACTACAGTGCTACGCACGCTGTATATATAAGGCTTTACAGTGCCTGAGGCACTGTAAGGCACCACACTAACAGCCTGTAAAACCCCTGTAAAGCTAAACTGCGTTCAGCTCTATAAGCCTCTGTCGGCCCTGCCGACTTCAGCTTTACAGGCTTCCTTCGGCGTTACCGACTCAGCTCTACAGGGCCCATAGCCCCTGTAAGCCTCAGTGGCAAACCCCACTAATCAACAATGAATGTCCCGACAATGAGGACATCTGCGGGCTGTCCGCTTTTGCCATCCCGAGACTTGCTTCGATTTCTACGGGAACATTAACAAACACAATTTCACCGTGATGCGTAGACTTCTTTTTAAAAAACGAGGATAAGCGGTCATGCGAATATTCCGACCTTCATGAGCCTATTGTTCTCAAAACTAGACCAGTCTTGGTTCCAAGTCTAAGTTCAAAGCTGACAAACTCAACCCGCATGCCATCAGTGACAAGTTTCCTCTAACACCATCAAGATACAATCATCATCATCGTCCACATTCGTATTGACACGCCTGAAATCTTCTTCTCAATCCTTCGTTCGTCTAGCTGTCATGCTAGGCCTTCAGTCAAGTGTATTTGACCCTTGCTGAATGTGCTGATATCGATTTCCAACATCGCAATTGACTAATGTATCCAAGACCCTGGTATCTCGACTGTAGGTCTGATCAATCTTCCTCAGTATCCTCATCAGAAGTCCCTCCCCGACAAACATGTCCGGATACTGGTCTAGCCTGGCATTCAAGATGTCGGTGGAAAGAGCGACTATCTCATCAGCGTCAAACACCGGATTCTTGCTTGTGACCCACTTGACTAGGACGCAATCGCCTCTGTCCAACTCCTTCGCTAGTCCCCATATTATCTCCCACTCTGTTCTGTGCTGATCGAGTATTGAACGATGAAATAGGCTTAGGGGAGGATCGATAGGTCTAGACTGTGCGTATTGCAATCCAGATGAACCGACCAAGGTGGAAGCGGAATGGAGACCAGACGGGAGGGGAGAAAGCGGTCGGCGGGGCTGAAGGAAACCCATTGAACGTCGGTACTGTACTTTTTTGATTCTTCTGCGTTTGTTTGCTATGCTTGCACTTCACATCTGGTTTTGGTCCCGCTGACAAGGTGGACAAGGCGTTGGATGATCGTTGGGATACTTGTGGATAATGATACCGGCGACAATCAATGAAACAAGTCACGGAAAATATTGAATGCTTGTATGTCTGTTTTGTTGAATGAAAGGAGCGTCTGAAGTTACAACATAACCCCTGCTATTCTCACCAGAGAGGGAGCCACCCCACCGGGTACATTTCGACCAAGAACAGAAGGAAAGACGATGCCTATTTTCGCACTTCATCCTCCAAAGATTCAAGGGATAGAAGCTCATCAGCAGTATCCAACTTTTTCGAAAACTCATCAACATTCAACAACTGGAGTCCCAGCGAACATTACATGCACATCTTTAAAGCATGAAGTCGCAATTGCTGGAAAGCAGAACCACGGATATATACCCCAGATGTCGCCTCCCGTGAGGAATCTGCAATAAGAATCTCGAAAGTACAAGCCTTCACGAGGCAGGGCTCTAATACGGCCGAGTTAGAGTGGAATCAAACGTTGTCCGAACACAGTTTTGGAGTTTCAGCCTTGTGGCCTGCAAATTTATTGATCCACAGAATAGCAAGAACTTGATATTCGTTGTTTCTAGAACAATCCTCTTTTAGCATAAACATAGTTAAACATGGTACTATACTTATAAGCTAGTGGCTACTCTAGCCAAGGCCTAGCTTGTTATTATTCAATCAAGCTCCACTGCTCTAGTTGGTAGTGCTAGTAGCTGCATCCTATAATGGTGCCGATTTTTTGGACCCAGCACTAAGACCTCGCTAACCAACGCACGCTCGACAGTCCGAATGACAATACCAGCAATATAATGACAAGATTAAGCGACCAGCTCGCTGTAAAATCCTTAATTTCATTCCACACAGACATCCTCACACATCAAATATGTTCATTCTCTACCACATACAACCTTTATCCAAATCCTCGTACTCACAAAATATTGCTACAATGGCAGACACCGTCCCCAAGACTCAAAGAAACGAGTCAAGGAAATCCACCGAAGCCAAGCCCACTGACAAGAGACCAGAATACAAAGTCAGCAGCACTACCATGGCTCCACACGTACGATATTACCTCCTGAAATATCCCCAGAAACGCGAACGTATCGAGGCCGAAGTGAAGGACCTAGGAGGATTTGTCCATGCAAACTCCTGCTACAGATGTGGATTCGTTCTGGATGAGAATAATACTTGTGTGGATTGTGGATCAAGTAGTAATCACATCATGAGATGGATATGTATGCAACCTGAAAAGTATGAGGAAATGGGGGAGGCTGATGTTTCGGAGTTTGCGAGTGAACAGGAACGGAGTGTTGGGAGATATCAGACGAAGTCTGTTAAGTTCGCACTGGGAAACGATCCTTTCTAGGGTGCTAGTGGGGGTCAAAGTACGATAGAGTCAGCTTGTTTGGGAGTCTGTTGCAATTGCCCATTCTGTATTAGCACAATATATCCTACTTCCTGTCTCCTTTTTTCTCTGTATCATCGTGTGGGCTGAGTCTTTTGGTACGGCAACGACGAAAGTAGACACAAGCACCCATCTACGCTGCTGTAACAAACTCAAACTCAAACCCACCTCAACTTTTCTTCTTCGAACGTCATCTAAGACTCGTCAGTGAAAATTCCAAAACGACAGGGTCTTCGTTGAAGTATCACGTGACAACCCCCGTCGCCTAATTTCAATATCATGATCCAGGCGTGGGACATAGCTCTTCCCGATGGAGTTGCAGTAGAAAGCGGCAAGAGTTCAATCTCGGGGTTCTATCAGATGGGAGGTAAGGGAAAGACACACCTAAAGCAATAGTTCAGGATCGCCGTTTTCGCTTAAATCAAGAGGATATAATCTGAACAAGAGGACATGTTTCTCCAAGCACCGTATAGCTGGAGCCAAACTCTTTAGTCATGGTTCAAAAATGCTATCGGTCTTCATGTTATACTTTTTCTTCTAGTTTCATACCCCAAAGTTCACCAATAACCTGGTTTTTGAAGCTGATCCAGAGCCAGGCTCTGCCCCTTGCTTGAATACTGCTGATACCGCCCGAACAACATATTAAGAGGATAGAGTTCTCGCAAGGGCTCGGCTATCGGAAGGCTTGCTTTAGCGTGCTCCAGCACATTCAAATGAGACATTTTTTTTTCTCAGCTTGTCCTTTCCTTCTTTCCTTTATTTTCTTCATCTTTCCTCGCCTCCTCAACCGCACCTCTCCGCCAGGTTTTGAAGCTGCGGTCGTCATTCTCATAAGCCGGCATATTGAGGATGGAGTGTGAGATGTAGGACGCCGCATCTAGGGAGAATTCTATTTCCTGGGTACTTATGATGACTTCTGTGACTCCACTGAGAAGAACATTTGTACCATGCTGGATCTCAGGGGAAACCCAAGTCAAATATCTCCATCTTCAGATTTTGTCGAGGAGGATAGATTGAAAGCCTGTGCAGAGAAAATTTTGGAGCGATGGCAGAACAGAGATAAAAAAGGGTGGTGTACGCATTATGGGAAAGGTGGTAAACGATTGAACTACTATTTGCTGCAAAGAGCATCAGATTGCGGGGTAGAAGTTGCATAAGCACATGTCGTACAGAATGGGGTTGCTTACTTAAGCGAGCCCCTATTCAGCATATATCTTCAATTGCGAAGAAGCTTCCCTTACAAAATCAAACGCTTTTGCCACCACCAGACCTACTGCTTTCCTGCGCGACAGTTAAAAGCCACATTTGCACTCAAGCTACTTATGTTACTTTGCAAAGACTGTGGTAGTGTCAAACTACGGTGTGCGAAACGTTCTCCCTTACTTGAAATCTCTTCAGCTCCCAAGCTTCAACACCTCCAAACTTCAACACCTCCCTCTTCAACACCTCCTTCAATATAACGCCTCTCTCCTTCTCCAACTACGATAATGGAGCTTCCTAAAAGCCTCGTACGACATTTGAACCAGTACATTGAAGCTGAAACAATGGGAGAGTCGACGGCACGCACTCTGGAATAATACGGAATAATTTTGGAGGGGCATTTACAACAGGATGGAAATGGAAAGCTTACCGGCGCCTACGCAACACTCGGAAGTCGCCCTAATACAATTGGAAACGCCTGCCCTTGCCTTGAAGCTGGACAACGACACGTCTGGTCTGCATCAAACTGCTCAAAGGTAGAGTTAGCCCTAACCGGAAAAACCTCTTCACATCCCTCAACGTCTCTCACCAACAATCAAAAAGAAGCTCTCCGACTACGTCTTGCCGACTCGACCTTCAATAAGCTTCGGGAAACACTTAAAAAAAAGGGGTGGCTACATTCAAGGGCAAATTCAGGGAAACAGCTTGTGCGGCACTCACTTTACCCTGGAAATGTGGAATACTGAAGCAATGGAGACGCTGGAGAGCATAAGGTACACATTCCTAATACAAAGCACTGAAGACGTTCAAGCTGTATTAGAGGTAGTGGATTTGCGACCCCTACCAGCTCAGGCACAGTAGACGGTAGCTCCTCTGCTGGCCTATTCAGCTCCTCATTCCTAATACAAAGCAACATTCAAGCTATACTAAAGGTAGTGGATTCGTGACCCCTACCAGCTCAGGCGCAGCAAGCGATAGCTCCTCTGCTGGCCTATCCAGCTCCTTTGGCTATTTAATTATGTACATTAAAGCAATCAAACGACGATAGCTGGCTAGCTATCAACTGCGTACTCAATAGACCCCCCCCTCCTGATTATACTGGCAAGGTTATACACACTCCTTTGCCCCCGGCGCTTTGGCTAACTTCTGGGGGATACATTTCCTTGTTCTCAAGCTTCCGAAGCTCTCCTATACAATAGTTTCTTCTTATATAATTGGGAATGCTTTGCACAACTGGGGGGTATATCATACAAAATGGGGTTGCTTACTTAAGCGAGCCCCTATTCAGCATATATCTTCAATTGCGCAGGAGCTTCCCTTACAGAATCAGACGCTTTTGCCACCACCAGACCTACTGCTTTCCTGCGCGACAGCACACCTGCGAAAAATTCGAGAATTAGGGATGGAAGTTAGCCAAGGTGATCGCTTACTCCACTGTACAGCGCTACCAGTGGATTTGTAAGGGACTTTTACAGCTGTTCAACCTCAGATGCATGACTTGGCGGCCTGCAGGTGGCCTCCCACAGCCTCGCCATATCAGAGGCCCTAACCGCCATTTGCTAGGCAACCGCCATGACATCCAACTATACGTCTGTTGTAACCTATCACAGCCTATTATCGAGCGTGTCTGTTGGTTGGGCGAAATGTCTCTTCAGTCGGCCTCGTGCATGAATGCAAACGAACAAGCCTCCGACCTCAAGGCTGACTTCCACACAGAACAATAAGAACACCGAGATATCATCGAGTTTTGGATATTCAACTAGCCAAACCCAAATCTTGACTTTCATCGTTCTTGATAATTCTACTCGATCCTCACGATGCCTCCGGTCTTCCAACCTTTCGACGAGGCACGAGGCTCGCGCGGAATTCTTCAACCACCCCCGGTACAAACGGACAAACCTCCCTTGAAACCTGGTGATGTTTGCGTTGGATGCATTGTATGGCTTCCGCCCAAGGATCCTACTCGACCGAGTATCTGCTGTATCACCGATGACTGCTGCGGGAAAGAAGAACTTGATGATGGCGGTTACAACCATCCTGTCGTCGTCGTCAAAATCATGCAAAGGAAAGGATCTGCTGTCGTTGGAGATCTTATCTGCACTGTCGCATGTGTAGGTAACAAGGTTCACTCAGGCCATACAAAAAGTATCTGACTTGCACCAGGTCACAACGTTTTCCGACACCCCTCTGTCGAAATACGTTTCAAAGCGTCGGCACAGATCTTACCAGCCGTCCATCCCCATTTACGATCCAGAAGAGCGTCCTCTCACATCGCCAAGGGGCTCTTCTCTCGTCCAACTCAAGCTCGAGGAAGGTCGACTGAAGAAGCAGTCATTCGTTCGGCTTCAGCACACTTACCGAATTCCTGTCGCCACATTGCGGCAGTACGCATACCGAAAGTGCCGAGCGTACAAACGCAGACTTTCTAATGAGAGTTACAACACACTCATGGGACTTCTGACCCTCGCTCCTGAGAAGTATGAAATGACGAAGAGTCTGTATGAGACAGCGAATCAACGCCTCTTAGACTTGGCGAGATCAGAACTGCCTCCTGTTGCCCGAACACGTCCAGCGGCACATCCGGTCAGATCCGCACCTCAACCCAATCCGTATCCGTATAGCACGTACGGAGCGACGCATGTGACCCCACCAACAACTCACTATGTCCCTCCGGTACACACCTACCCCACCAGGTATTACACCCAGCCAAGCAGCGGCCCAGACGAGGATGGAGATGGTGGATGCTCGCTTCTTTCTAAATTCGTGGCTGGGGGTGTTGTTGTTGGTCTGGTTTGGTGGTTGCTTTGGAGGACCCCTTCAGTGAATAGCTGAAACCATGCCTAGGGCTGAACTATCGTTTGAAAATTTAATTCTCCGGATCAGTATTATTGTTGGACGGTCAGAGTCCGTAGCGCCGCTTCCATTATTTACCTGGATAATTGACTTTCTTTCTGTTGATAGTCTTCTGAATCATTACCAGTAAAAGCACTTGAGATGGAAAATGTTCTCTACGATCCGGTGCTCTTTCATTTCATGGCTAAACTCTCATTCAAGATCTACTTCTCGACGTAGGAAAGGCGTAGGACTGAAGCTAAGTGCGTGCGACTAGAACACTATATTGCGGCGGGATCCCAGGAGAGAAACAACTGCATCATTATTTTCAATGCTGAACAGTAAAGGTACTGAAGGAATGGTTGGAAAAGCTTAACGTCTAACCCCCCCCCTTTTGGCTACCCCTGCCTTTCGGCCATCTTGCTTAATTATAACACTTTTTATTTAAGACTTAATAACTCTATTCAGCATTAATTTTAATATAAGATATTATAGAATTTGATTCTTCTTTTGAATCTGATTTAATAAGTACAATTTGATGTTCCTTAGCTGCAATTTAAGCCTTTTTAATAGCACGTGTTGTCATAAACTTAAAGTTTGGATTAGTTTGAATCTTTTTTTTTTCTTTAGCCTCAAGTGCTTCAATTTCTTTTTTAGCTTTTTGATCTTCATATTTGCCTTCCCTAATTTGTACTTCTTCTCATCAATTCCCTTCATAACCTTTTTAAAAAGCAATTGTTATATCGAAAGTTTATTATATAACCCGGTTGCCAAAATACAAATCTATAAATGTAAATCTTTCCTAGCCTTTAAAATCTATAACTCAATTAAAGTATTAAAAACCTTTGGGGGTTATATTGGCATTTCCTAAGGCTTTGGGAAAATTGAATTTATCAACTTATTATTGTTTTCTAATAATAATGGACTCATCAATGGCTTGGCTATAAATATTGGCCATAAGCCTATAATTCTCCACCCTAATTTAATATTAAAAAATATAATACTTTCTTAGCGTGCCTTCTAATAGCAAACAAGAAAATTACGTTTGCCAATTGATGTAGAATTAATTAAAGAACTCAACTTTTGCAGCTTTTTTTGGTAAGCACGCTTAAGTATAAAGAAAACCGTCAAATCCAAAGGTTATAAGACGTGTAATGTATATACTGGCAAAAATAAAAGGTAGATATTATGCTCAAAGCACTTCCAAAGGAATTTTATAATCTCATGGCTCCCATAGCCATTTAGGATAAGGAGTCTTGCTAAATGATCACATGGTTCCATTTAAGGAATAAACACCTTTTCCAGCCATTCTAGAGCTATAGCATTAATAATCCACCCATTTTCAATGGCTATAAAATGCCAATTATTAAATATCTCTAATTAAAATAAAAACCACTATTATTATACTAACTTTCCCTTATAAATTATAAGTAATAATATAAAGGCTCCAGTTGCAGAGATACATTTAATGATTGTTATTCAAGCATATGAACCTAACTATTTTCCTTATACTTTGCGTGTTTTAATACTCCCAACAACATATCCATTAAAATCATAGCTTTTCATAATACCTATCTCATTCATATTCCATCATTAATTAACTAGAATAGATTTAATTATCAAAATATCCAGTTTTTAAAACCAAGGCCTAATAACTTCAAACCAAGTACAATTGACACATACAGAATTGACGTAGATTTGCCTTTTAGTCTTAAGAACTGGATTCCAAGCCAAAAATCATGCCATCCAATATTTTCCAAGTGGTTTATGGTCTCCTTAAAAAGCTAAAAGCCTCTCTCCAAAAGTCCTAATCTACGTATGCATAATTCCATAACCAAAAGCCTCCTAATTTAAAATCCAATTGGTCAATTGATTCTCTACTACTATAAGTAGCCTTTATAAATGATTAGCACCTTCCTAATATGATTAAGCTATTGTATTACGGCTTTGAAAGGTAGTTCTTGGAACACCTTACTTAAATGATGCCTTCCAAAAAAACTTGCCATTTACTACTTCTTCCAAAGCACATATGATATCATATTCAATATATTTAAACTTTATAATAAAAAGAATTCATATTCCAAATTTTAAAAAAATCTATAAAAAAATGAAATAATTAATAATTGTTAAAATTGGGTAATATAAATAGCGGTGAAATTAAGCGAAATAGCCAAAAGGCAGGGGTGGCCGAAAGGGGGGGGTTAGACGTTAATATCGCAAGTTTTCCCTGGCGATATGGATCCATACATCGTTGCTGGGTGGTTGAAAGCAATGCTTCCTGGGCATTTCTTGTAAAAACAGAAAGAAATCCGACAGAGACCAATCCGCGATCCTGCATGTCATTGATCGCTAGAAACTGGAAGGCTTAACATTAGTGCGGAAAGTACCTTGGTCAATAACCACTTTATTTCCAATAATACATATTGACCTAAAAAGACATGTATCTTGACAAAGCTTGTGAAGTTCGCAATGCTTTGCTGGTGAATTTTTTCGACGAACTTTTGTGACGTTGAAGGCGATTTGGAGCAAGCTTGGGTAATTATGGGGGCTGCAATACTGCTTGTTCAGAACTTGCTAAGCCAGGGTCAGCAGAGGCCGAGTGCTCGATATATAGGTGGAGAGGTGGTCGAGAAGACGAAAGGGAAAGTCTGGACTCGATCTCTCCATCTGTAGAGTTCCCTACAGTTGTGTGATGGGGAGACGTCGATCTCCATCACACTGTAAGCTTCAAGTGATGCTTAGACCGTGGTGAGGATTTTCGACGTTTTGGCTTCCCCGGAAGCTCTACAGCAGGCTCTCCATGACCTCTCGATAAAGAAGCGGCCGATTTCTCTAAAAGTTCCCCCCACAATCGCATTTGCAATTAACGCTTTCGACCACAGCTCTGCAAATGTTGGCCAGCAAATGTCCGGCACCCAACACTGTCGTTCCCATCGCAGTGGATCATGCAACTACCATGTCTTTAGTCTGGTTGCAAAGCGCAGACGAGCTTGTACAGTGTGGTGGAAGCCATGTTTCGACTTCTGGCGGAGGAGTTTCCGGCGTTTTCTTTCTCCTGACTCGCAGTCATCATCCCATCCCCATCTCTTCAAAAGAGCAGTCTGGTGTTTATTTTGGTGAACAGTTTCGCGATTCAGCTGGAGTGATAATCGCGAAGACGTGATGGAAGCCTGATACTCCTGATTTTGACTTCGTGCGAAGATGGTTGTCTTATGGCCCTCCTTCGTTGCCGTAAGTAGAGCAGTGGCTTGTTCTTGAAGAGGATCGTCGACTTTGCCTTGATTGTCCGAGTTTGGCACTGAGGGATGTTCCTGCATCACTTCTGGTTCACCCACCTCTGCCTCCTCGTTGGGCGTCTGGTTGTCGGTGCCATCTTTATTGTTTATGTTGTACTTCATCGCTATTCGCTCCACCCATGATGGGTTAGAGGTTTCTAAAATTCCGAATCTAAAATTGACCTTTTGATAGATTTCAAGCACTCAAACTGGCCAACCAAGTTTAGCTAATTGCTTGAAGGATAGTAAAAGTGTGGTAGTAGTAGTGTTTCCAAAATTTCGGAAATGCCTCTAGAAATTCCGAGGAACCTGCCTTCGCTGACCTTGCTCAATGATTCAGAAGTCTTGGTGCCACATCTCTAAATCGCCATGGATTCAGGTATAGCTCAAAAAATATCATACCACCAAACGGCAGACTGGCTGCATGGCTGCTGTTTGCAACTGCCTAGGTTGGTCGGTGCTTTTGCACCTGACGACTCACATGCTTAGGCTGCTATACGGCCCCATGAGTGGGGGACTCAAAAAATCCCCTACCCACGGGGGCCTATGGGTTTTTTTATATCTTTCATAGGAGATTTTCTTTTATAAAAATACATAATTATTCATTAATATCCACTTAATACCCATAAATTCTTGATTTTATTTAAATAATGTAAATTTTATAAAGAAAAAAACCCCCATAAGTTGTTCTCCCCCATTTACCCCACTTATAAGGCCCCATAGGCGGGGTGGGGAAAAAAAACCCCACGAAAAGTCCGCCCTATGTAACAGCCTACACATGTTAAAACTTCGCGCTCCACCAACTCTCGGTAACTAGAGCCATATGTCAAGGTATAAGTCGCTTCGTATCCTCACCCCCATTTCTTTCTTCCCTTGTTCACATCCGTCAAATCGATTTGCTTTTTTATTGGGGTTTGACTTCGCCTCACCTCAACCCGCCCTAACCCAAGCTGACATGGATACTCACGACTCGCTCCCTCAATTCAACCACTTTCACTTCGAGATCCGTCGTCTCATTTGGAACTGCTGCCTTCCTCGCCGCATCGTCGAGGAAGACTTTCCCTTCACGCTCCTCGACGGCAAAAAATTTCGCCAAGCCTGCTGGCCCGTTCGCACTATCTTTCAGAACGCAGAGTACCCATTTTGGCTTCCGTTTGTCGTGAAGCACGCGAGGTAGTCTTCGAATGGGGCGAGCACCAAATATCGCAAGATCAGACCAGCTTGGCGTCGATCTGGATGCAACCTAGGATTGATCAAGCGCTTCATCTTAACTGGACTCGCAGAAGGAACGAAGCATTTTACAACCTGGATGATGCATATGTTCCCCCTTTCGAAGACACCCCGGTGAGCACGCATAGTTGCAGAGCACGCTACGATTATGGTATGCGGATATCCCTGCTTGGAGATTTGCTCTATCCCTTCCACTTGGGAGTGTTGTTGGACTCTGTGCGGCACCATCACGACGACTTTGCGGCATCTGGTGTCCCATGTATGCCAGTGGAGGACGAGTTTGAGAACGCAACGGCGGAGGATCTTCATCAAATCATAGATCTCGCTGGTGACCAGACTATCTACGTGACTCTAATAGCTATCTCGGTCCACGTCGATAGGACAACCGCTCTGGCATCTGGCCTCTTCGGACTTCTAGGCGATGCCCCTGTCCAGACAATCGACTACGATACTTTACCTCGGTTACGCCAATTCTACGAGCTCTTCAACTCCGATCCTGTCATGAAGTAAATCGAGCCTCATGCTGAGAAGTTGTTTCAAGCCATCCTTAGCCCGGTATTTCACGCAGCTGTGGTGTCGTGGCAGAAGAATGTCAAGTGGCTGTTACAATTTGCTGTATGGAGGTATATGCAAGAAGGAGAAGATCTCAAGAGCTTTGGGGACACAGATCCACGATCGGTGTGGACACCTCCTGTGCCGAAAGTGCAAGATTTCATGCAAATGGACCAGTTCATACCCAACGAGAGTTACTCTTGGTGGAGAGAATATGCCGAGAGGCACATCCCGAAGGTATTTCCACAGGTTATGGTGCGATTGTGCGACAACCAGTGTCACAAGAAGGAGAGACGGCCAGAGATATTTGGGGAGGTGTGTTTGGGGGACTTAATCCGGGGTGGTCAGTCATCAGCGGTGTACACTGTCAAGGTAAATGAGCGAGGCTGGATGATTCCCAGAGCTGAGTAAGAGACTCGCCACTACTCGCCACTACAAGCACATCTATCATTCCTTTAACGTTATTTCTTTCTGTGGAAATTTTGTGGTGGGCGTGGGAGACTAGCGCACGTTCCCAACTGGTCGCTTAATTCAGGGGTAAATAAACATCAAGCTGGGAGCTGAATTTCCCACTCATTCATAAAGCTGTACGCCGGATCTTGTGTCGGTTAGTAATAATGACAGAATTGAAATATGTTGCCCATTTCAATAAGCTGATCGGCTCTACATCGACGACTTGTAAGATTACTTGCCGCCCACACGTGAGTCGGGTAACAAATGAATCCCTGAGAGAGGTATCGAGAAAAATTGGACCGGACTTCGGTTTCAATATGGATAAAAAGAAATAACACAGCGAATGAGGCACTGATTTGTTGTTTATCTCCTGTAAGCACCTACTCCTTAACTTCTACATCATTCAAATAGATGGCATTGAATAGTGCGCCGCAAAGTGACACATAAGCACAGCGAGCGCTTGTGGACTCTGTATTCGAGCAACATATCACATACTGGCAAATTATTTATGGCCTTAAGGGTAGTGAAAGCTGGATACAAAGTTCCCCTGGATATAGTAGATCAATATATGGCAAAGTGAAGAGGCAATTAGACGCCACAAAGGTTTGAGCTGCATGCCAGAGCTCAGAAGATCCAGCCACGGGCGATTGAATTGAAGAATTCTCGGTCACACTGGAGTTGAAAGAAATTCATACATGACTATGCAGACCAAATGTGGATTGGATCGAGGCTGTTGCAGAGTCACGACACTGTCCCGAGCTGATCGTGATATCACGCATCGAGTACCCTCCTATTCTAGGCATTTGCTAGATCTAAGCCCACTTTTGTCTACTTGCTCTCTTCTCGACAACATGTTCAATCACCTCTCGAAGATTGTCACATGCGGTTTATGAAACATAAAGACGCACCATGGATCCTACTTCAAAACACAGAGATCCGGCACAGGCACAAGGCCATACCCCTCGTCCGCGAGCCGCATATGCAAGGGAACGAAGACGCCACCAGTCTTGAACTTCCCCACCAATGCCAGAATTACCGATGCATAGCACTTGTCTTCCTCCTACAGCAGCCGAGAATTCAATACAGTTGTTTGAGATCTGCGTTGGGTGGGCAATGTGGGACCCTTACTTGAAGGACGGTTGGGAGCCGTTGACATGCGTCCATTCATCTCACTGCCATCTGCGAAGCAGGGTATGCTTTTCCATTTCTCGTTATTGGTTTCCAGCAACGGGAAGGATCAATGGAGATTAGTGACATTGTGGCTTTAGTCTGCGACGTGGGCTTCTCCATTTGGCATGTGAAGTCTGAAGGTTATCTGGCAGTGCGTTCTAGATTCCCACTTTTGAACAGATTCCTCTTTTCTGGTCCTCGAGGACAGCAAGATAATCAGCGCCTCAGCAAATTCAGAAAAAATTTCTCAATCCAACACCACGACTCATCGATTGACTAGAGATGGTTTCAGCTTGCTCCTGGCAGCGAGACTATTGTCCACCAGTCTCAAATAAAGGCTGACCATGTTGGATTACTCCTATGGACAAACTCTATACTTACCTCGGGAGTAATTCAAGGGTTTGAGGTGAGCGAATCAAAGAGCAGAGCTACAACAACTTGACAGTGAAGCTTAGCATGCTGCCTCAACCTTACGAGGATCTGCAGACGTTACGGCGCATTGCACCTATGAGGCTTTCAAAATTCTAAGACGATGAAAGTCAAGCACGGCGTGTTTCAATGACGTCAAACGACAACGACCAAAGATCCAACAATCACGGCATACTAATTCCGGCGCATTTTTGACCCCCGGAAGGAATTGAACATATATAAAGAGGTGAAGGTAGTGTTAATCGCGACGCTGTTGAAGAGGTAGTAGAAAATGTCGTGGAACAGAAGGGTGATGAGGGAACATCTGGGTCATGTCGTGAGCTTCTTGACTTCTGAGCTCCGTCACTGTTGACCAGATCACAAACAGGGTCTAGCGATAGAGGTGAAGATGGTGCAGCTATTTCTAATAATTAGATACAAGTGAAGGCTACAAATGCTTCTCTCAGCCCTCTAATCTGAGGCTTCTGTCCTGCTCGTCGACATTTTTTGTGAATCTTCAACGAAGTTGGAAGTTTTAGGAGATTCAGAGTATAGTGACAAGGTGCTTTTCATGTTCTCAGAGCCAACAGATACATTTGTATGAGAGTTTGGTCAGGCGTGTGTCTCGGTCCCCGCCGATTCTAGCGATGAAGTTGGAGAAATACTCTGGATTGAAATATCAAAGGTTGGGGGAGGGGTGTCCAGTTCGGCATAGGTCTGGCGGAACTTAGAAGTCTTGTACTAGTCTCTTGATCATTCAATACACTGTAGGGCATGAAAATTGTAAAAATCGCAAGTTGCAAGATACAAGATACAAACCCAAGAATTTGTATGCCAAGCTTTGTTAGCACGCGTTGCATGCTGCTCCATGTAATCAGATAGAGAAAGAACCCGGGGAATTTAAAGCTCATGTAGTCCTGTCAGCTCATTATCGCTGGACGGAAGAAAGTTACTGAGCAGGTGACACGAACCTATATGGTGAAATGAAGCTCTTGAATTGATGGCGGTCCGGGTGGTGGTGCACATGCCACTCGCCCCAGCCAAATTATCCGAGCTAGTGAAATAAACAGACTCGTCCGAAGTCTGATTAAATATACCAATTTTGTCATGAATTTAGACGGGCAGACTTCAGATCGTGTGTCTACTAGGCCAAAATTTGACCCAGCGGCCTGGCCAGCCTTGCAAGCGAGATGAAAATATCGAACACCCGTCTCTCCATATCAACACTCGAACTTTTGGCATCTTTTTCTACCATCCTCCTTCACCTGCCATTTTTGGTCAAAGGGGCCCCCCGCATCATACCGATTTCAGTTCTAGACAACCCAAAACGTCACAATGCAACGCAATCCGGAAACACCCCAGCCTGCTCCAGAACCGCGTCGAAATACACGCGCGCATCCAACACCGGCGCAGAAGAGGATTCAACTCTTGCAGTTGTGTATGGGCTGTGTCCTTTGGCTTCCATTCAAGGAACCCTACTGGGAGCCCATCACCTGTGTCCGACCAGGACATTGTGATGCTCGTACCATTCGCCGGACAGCTTACGGCCACCCCGTTGTTGTTCTGGGTATTGAGCAACGGCTTGGTTCAACTCGATGGGGAGACATCCTTGTTCGTGTCTGCGACGTAGGTGCCCTTCCAGATTCTGGCTTTCAGCTCCATGAGGATCGATCTTTTTGTCTTTTGCTGACAGATTCTTGTGCAGATCACGACTTTCGAGGACACGCCTTTGTACGGAGAAAGGAGCCATCAAGACAATCAACATCTCATCAAGCACGCTCAATCGATGCCTATCCAACACGAAGACTCTGCCCCGAACGCCAACTGGCTGCAGCTCAGTGTTGGAAAGCTCCTCAATCAATCATACGTCAGACTTCAGCATGTATGGTCGATGCCGATGGATATCTTGTGGAACTTTATCTGGACGAACTCTTCAACATGGGGTGTACGACTTGCGGAGGAATCTTATTATAGGCTGATGGCTAGATTGGAGCTACCCGCCGAGCGGTACGAAAGTTTGTCGGAGTTGCCTGTGCTCGGGCCAACGAGGCTTACGGATTTCTCTCAAATCTACGCTGCAGTTGATCAACCAGGAACTTCTTCAGGCCAGACTAGTAGCGGGGGAACCAACAGCAATAGAGACGATACAAACTTCAACCATTGGGACGCAGACATGAGCGCTCCGGGCGAGACGGGTGAACAGGGAGGAGTCATCGACATGGACAACTTCAGGGGAAGCAGAGGCACAACATTGGGGCAACGATTAAGGAGTTTGGACAGATCTGGCAGTACTGTAGTGTGGTCTGCAGAAGTCGATGGTGTCACAGTTCGGCTAGATGCTACTTAACATAGAGTTACGCACAAGCTGGACTGTCCTAAATGTTCATTCAGTGGCTGCGAACCTCGTCAATATATGGGAATAAAACAGAGCTCTTTTTGTGGGGGCGTTTGAGGGCGGCTAGGAAGACTGGGAGGAATAGTTTGGTCGTTTGGTGGTGACTTTTGGGGGGACGTTGGGGGAACTTTTGCAGAATTTGGAACTCTTGGCTTCACTATAATTACGGCTAGACACACGAGGAGAGAAGTTTGGATGGAGCCAGAATAAGACTTCTTCAGCGATAAATCTTAAGTCCGGCAAATTCTGTGATGTTTCCTAGCTACCTGTTCTTCTTACCCACGATTTTAGAACTGCTTTGAGGACACTGGGATTTACGAAAAGCCCTATACGACTTAATTTAATATCGCTGAAGGTAGCTTTGGGTCCCCAAGAGAGCGGTCAGGTATCGAAGGTCATATCCAGAAAATAAAGTCTGGAGGGGCTGATTTGATTCCTCGTAAGTGTGGAAAGGGGCATATCACTTTAACAACTCGTTTCAACTTTCCATACTTTAATATTCTGTAAAAGGTGGCTACGATCGTATCTACCGATGCTGTGGGTATCAACCAGGCACAAACTTTGGGAAAAGTTCAATGAGGTCCAAAACTACAAAGTATTCTTCTTGAGGACGTGGACTTGATCGAAGTTTCAACATGATCCGACAAAGAAAGAAAAGGCAAGACCTCAGACCTCTCAAGATGCACGTAGCAGTATATTTACTGGTGCTAGCTGCTTAAATACACCGAGAGAGACATTCACGCTTTTAGGTCAACACCAGTGTTTTAAGTCCATTCATAGCACTGGGCTGTGGTGAGTAAGCTGGAATTTTATTTTTTTCGCATCATAATTATTTCGACTGGACATGGGACTAAGGAAGCGACGAGGGTCTAGCCTCAAGCCTCTTACAAGGCAATGATTGTGAAGTGTATTTATGACAAGTGGGTTGTGAGAGAGTCCAGCAAAGTTCCACTAATCATAAGTTCCCGAGCTAAAGTGACCCAAACATGCTTCTTAAAATCTGGAGTGAAGCCAAACTTGATGAATGGATCACACTAGTAACTGGGAGAAGCAACTGGAGTCATAGGACACACACCGCAGCCTGGCTGCCTGAGAATTCTAAAAATTCCGGGTGGTTGTGGGGGAGGTACTCGAACAGCGAAAGAGTCTGTTTTTCCTACGGGAGCAGCCGATAAGTATTGCCTTTGAGCATATTCGAGAGGGATTTAAGGTTAGATCAAGTTATTTACGCTTAAAATTTTGTGCGCCACTAGAGCGACAGTTCACTCGAGAAGAAGCAGGTGATGATCGGTGCTCGGGATCATGGCACAAGAGTCTAAAATAGAGGTCCTAGTTACTCCGTGTAATAAATGGAAGTGATTGATGTGTCAATCCCGGTTATAGATTGTTAAAATCTTCTAAAGTATCATGGAGACAGCGTGTTAGTGTTAAGTAAGTGCACCGACCAAGCTTTAGGTCCCATATGAAAGTTCTGTCTAGGGGCATCACAGGATTCGATGCTAGCCAACTTCGCTTGTTGAACGATCAGTTCAAATCCCAATGGCCGCACTTGCGACATGTATATCAAGAAAATTTGCTCCCTCGATTCTTCAATCCTTACACACAACTTTCCCACCCAATACGCCTTGCTCACCCATTCTACCATACAATATCCCATCATCATCATCAAACATCAAATTTCCCATCTACATCTGCATTCAGCGCCGGAACTTCTACCGCCGTTATGGACGCTCTTCCACCACCACAGCAGCGTCCTGCTGGCACTTTCCTTTCGGAGGACACTATCAGATCATGTGTCAGTAATGCTTGTGGCCGGTGCAAGATGGCTAAGTCTAGAGTAAGTCGATTATCACTTGATCTCCCTTGGATTTTGGCTTGTCAAGTTTGAATGGATCCTGACTTGATACAGTGCACTGGAGTCGCCCCATGCCTCAACTGTAAGAAAAAAGGTCTCGAAAACGAGTGCAAGATTGACGAGGCTGCCGATAAGAGAAGCAAAAAATGGATGAGACAGCGTATTGCTGACTATGAAACTACAAATGCGCAGCTCGAAGATTATGTGGCCGAGTTTGAACACATTGTCACGTCAGCGAGACAAGATCTGGTAGAAGCACGAACTGAACGTTCTCAGCCAGCCGGAGCCCGCAATTCAGTCATCGGCACCCAAAATGAGAGCATTTATGGAGCAATTTGCGAACTCGGCGACGAACAACTCCAAAACATCATCATATTCGCTCACGCAGAGGCGATTGCAAGGGGCCTTACAATTTCAAATATGGCCTCTGAAGCTACCCTGGACGGACAAGAGCCATTACGTGCTGCATCTAGATCTTCGATCACCTCGACCTTCGGTAGTCGGCCAACTTTCCACAATGACGTATCCAGCAACAGACAAGGTCGGCAACGGGACATGAGGGCTTCTCAAGATCACCACGGAGGCATCATTAGCGAATCCACGACTCAACATGACGCAGCCCAGTACGGATATAACAACCTCTCTGGAAACCTGAATGCAACCCCCCAGAAAGAGCGAGGCTCAACGTCTCAATGGGCTCCAAACTCATCCAGTACCGTACAATCCACTATCTGGGATCAAAACAAGCTGCAGGAGTCGCAAGCAGGCCCCCGAGAAGACGCGAGAAGTGCTGTAAATCCAGCTTATTTTGCTCAAAGTGCTCTCAATACATCGGCACACGATACTCAACAAACCAACTTCTGGCCAGCTGATCAAAATTTTACAGTTTCTGCAAGCCAAAACCCACAAGCAGAACTCCTGACTGTTTCTATGCCGCAAGTCATGCTTGCCCACAATACGCTCCCGAGCTTCCCTCAGAACCGCTATGATACCGCAACATCTGTCGCCCCAGCCACTTCGAACTCGGAAGCTCGCACCAGTGCTCCTAAACGCCAGAAAACGAGTCACCCTCAAATATCATATGCTATGGAACAAAGTATCTCTCATACCCAGCCAGATTTCCGCGCCCACCAGAATGGATACAGTATGAGCAACACCATTAGCGCAGCTCCTCAATATGGCTATAGATCTACAGTTATCGCTGACAATTGCTACTCAACTCAAAGCTATTCTGACAATGGCCTTGTATCGACCGGACAAGCTTCTGCACCCCACACAATCCCACAGGTTGGTACAAGCTATGCACTCGAGGGCCCAAATGACCCTTTTAGTGACATAAGTATACTGCCAAGTCAGAATGCAACGACGGGATTCAATGGCAACAACGAGCTTAGCTCCACCCAACTTCCCTCGGACACAACCTCTTTTTCTTATGATACTCCTTTTTCTTTCTAAACTCACGATTGCCATTGGTCTTTGATTCGAGGCTTCTGAGAGGATCTCGCGTGGGAAAACTGGGATCGATTTGTACATTTTGGCATCCACTTCGTGGTCTGTAGCTGAGAAGAGATTACACCCCGTTGCATTTTCCTTGGTTTCCTTTGTTTTATCATTCTATTGTAGATTAGCTAATGATAAATTGTCTTGTTCACATGTCTTCGCCATACAAGTGACTGTCTAAGCGGGAATTTTCTCTGCTGCGATGCGCCTCTGCAGTCTCCATAATTTGAATTTCCATCCTATTTTTTTTTTCAACTTCTCCCTCTCCCCCTAACGGAACATCATGTCTTCATACATCCAAATGAACATTTTAACACTCTTAAGACATTAGAGTCATCCCTTAAGGAAGAACAACACAATCCGAGTCCTGACTTGTTTGTGGGGCAGGCAGATAAGCGAGCCGCCATAGATTATCGAGACTATTGCCAAAGCCACGGCTATATACAAAGAGGTAGGCTCGCTCCTTCCTTCCTTGCCACCTAACATCCCCCCTCCAGCACAAGATCGCTGCTGTCCTCAGCAGAAAGAAGAGTCTCGGGAGAAGGCGGCGAAGCCAACTCGATTAGGTAGACAAGAGGTTGAGGAGGTTGAACAGAAGAAGTTGGAGGAGGTCGGAGAAGAGATCGGAGAGGAGGTCGGAAAAGAAGTTGAAGGAGGTTGAAGAAGAGGTCGGAGAGGTCGGAGAGAGAAGAAGTTAGAGGAAGTCGGAGAGAGGAGAAGTTGAAGGAGGTCGGAGAGAGGAGAGAGGAGAAGTTGGAGAAGGTCGGAGAGAGGAGAGAGGAGAGAGGAGATGCTCGAAAGCGCTTCGAACCGGAGAAGAGGCGATGTTCCTCATCTATCGTACTACGTCTCGGAGGTGGATGCCCGTTTTATACGTGCGGCGCACGGAAGCTCGTTGCCCTACTCGATCGACTACTGGACGTAGAATGGAATTGCTACCATATTGGGGGACAGAGTGTGGGGGTATATCAAGCTTGATTGTAGAAGATAAGCCAAAGCCACGGCTATATACAAAGAGGTAGGCTCGCTCCTTCCTTCCTTGCCACCTAACAGAGACCACCCAACTTGTAGAGCTATCCAGTGAAAATCAATCTGTATATTTCTTTCAAGTGAAGCTGTGGGTACGAGAGTGTGTCAAAAAAAAACACTTGCACATGACGTGGGACGGTTCATCCAAACGCTGCCCCTGCGTGTAGCCTGACCCGGTGAGTTGGTATGCATTTTTACTAGATGCTGCCATTCCCTAATTTCAAATCTCCGTTTTCTACATGAGTCAATGATGGAAGGCTTTTGTTACTTCTGCACGATGAACAGAAAAGGGTCCGCTGTCTTTACCCTCAGTCGACTAGTTGCGTGAAATCAAAATCCTCATCACCGAACAGCTACTATAATTCATTCAGCTTCGGGCGCCCTCATCACTGCATCCAATCCAAAAGTACTACATGTATTTGGCGATTAGGTTGCCTGTCAAAAGTATCTCAGTTGATTGGTATCGATGTGACTTTGTCGCAGCCAAGTTCTGAGGCGCAGTGCGGGTCGGCCACTGCAAAGGGAGTCTGTGTTGTTGGTGCAGGGGCTGTCATTATGGCAGGGAACCCAAGTTTCCTTACAAATCCGACCAAAGGAGGAAGTGAAGCGTAATACTTTGAATATGTTTCGTACTTCGAACTCTCTGTTTCGATGAGGCTTTGCTCTCCAAGTGAAAACCATATGTCAACAGAAGAACATAATTTCTGAGCACTCGAAAGAATATCGGCCATGTCACACGGGGAACTTTCATATCTGAGCAAAGGTGAGCAATCGTCAAAATTCCCGAACTCTATCAGAAAAAAATCCAGGCCTAGTCGTGATTTCATAATCAGGTTGTGTTGACCCAAGGAGATGGTTCAGAATCGCTGACTGAAAAGGAAGCTTTCGCCAAAGGGAAAGTGAAATCTTTTGGAACGACAGGACTCAAAATAGGTTATCCACTTCAAATGCATCACTGGCACAATCCAATGATCACCTCAGCAGCTCTCCTCATCGAGTACTCAGGCATCCATTGTGACGACCTGCATATTTTTTGGTGATTGCAAGGCGTTTTGGCAAAGTCAAAGTGGCACAGCCACTCATGTCGCTTTGTGCATGGGTTGAAAATGTTGGTGTTGCAGACTTGAATATGATGGGACGTCTATCCCATTGGGCACTTAAGGTTGTTTACAAGGTTGATGATCCGCATGAGTTCTCCTGCGCCTTCATCCGTGCATGTGTCATCTCGTTTTCAAAGGCGGAGGGAGTTAGTTGGTCTATCGCTCATTTAAGCTCCCAACTTGAGGGGTCCTCCCACCTGCTCCTTCACTCAAGCTGTCATTCTCCTGACTCTATGCATCTCAGATAATTGACATGAACAGCGATTCGGTTTTGATAAGCCATGCGCTTCTTTTTCTTTCTGATTTTTCATTCCCTCTGCTACGCAGTCTTTGTAAGATGCGATATCCTCGTGTGGGTCGACGATGACCTTGTCGGAGGTCAAGTTATCTCAGTGAAATACAACAGTGTTGACGGCATAACGCCACTTCTTGTAGATCTCTCTTTCTTCGAGATAGTCATTTTTTCTGGGAGTAATGCCGACCCGGTAAATTTAGCAAGCCCAGTTTCTGGTTTTTACTAACGGAGTACGACCAGGTAACCCTTTACACATCCCAGAGATATAATTTTTCATCCGAAGACTTTTTCGGATCTAACGAAGGCGGTATCAGGAAAGAATGGTTTGCAGTCAGGATGATCGTGCCTTGGTCGATTGGGCCTAATATCGCGCGTGGATAGTAAGTCATCAACAAGTCTTTCATAGAGTCCATACCAATGCAGACAGCTGCCTTGGAATGAGGTCCCACTTGAGGACAAACGAAGATATCGAGGTTGTGAACTACTCAACACGTGTTTCCATGATCAACAATGGAACTCTATCTCCTGATATCGAGGAAGCTGCAAATTTACAAGGGGAGAAAGGAACTGAAGGCCCAGAACGAACATTTTCCTGTGTAGGAAAGCCATGTACTGCTGCTTCCGCACTCTACGGGCTGCCTTTGACTCAGCCGAAGCAAAAGGAAGTCAAGGAACCCCTCAATGAGAACCAGAAGTTTACGATCGCATTTTCTGCTACATTTGGAGGAATAGCTTTGATCCTTCTTGCTGGGGTGATTTGGCGCTGCAGGCAGAGTCGGTCGGAGCGCCAGGATGCGAAGACGAGATGGTGGAATAAGATCCCACCGCCAGACGCGGGGGCTTCGGAGATGCAGGGACGACTTGGACCATACACAACTGCGGAATTAGGCGGAGATGGGCAACAAGGATTGGTATTTGAGTTGCAAGCGGGCAACATATGCAATGGCCAGGATGTGGCAGGCAATCAAAAAGGTTTTGGGTCTATGGAACCATCTGAGTTGGAAGAAACCGGCCAATTGCAACATACAGGGGACGATAATAATGGGGGCAAGAAGGGAGAGACAAGGAGCGCACCGAGAGTGGAAATGGATGGTAGCGAAGCGAGAGTTGTCGACGAAATCTTGCCAGCGGAACCCAAGACCTCGACGTTCAGCTCCAGGTACATCAAAAAGCGAGACAGAAAACACAAATCGGCACCCATACCAGAACCGACGACACGACCACCTCGAGATACGTCTCCTCATGACTCGACAGCAATGCTGGAGGCCACTTCGCCAGATACATCGAGCGCGCCAGCCCCCGAACTCATCGTTATAAGGCAGGCTTCCTTTCCACTTCTGCAGAACCATGCCAATTACGAATCAATACCCAGACAGCCAGCAAGGATGGCAGAGCCTGACTTAGGAGCTCTGGCGGGAGCGTTTGCGCCTTCAGCATCACGTCCGAAACCACCTCCAATATCAGGTGGTTGGGTGTACAGGTAGAGGTTGGCAGTGTGTTTGATGAAGTATATATAATTTGATGAAAACTCGCAGCCTGCGACGATCAGCTCCAACAATGATTTAATCTCGGTCATTTCCAGTTGCATCATATAAGTCAGATCGACAAACCCTTTATTCTTGGTTCCCATTTGAATTTTCTTGTAAACGTTGTTTTCTTTACAGGCTTTGAGTTTCCAATCCACTCAAACCTTCCTATTCATTCAAAGGTGGCGTATCGGCAAACAATTGGCCAGCCATAGCCTCGGGATATCTCTCTCCATGTACTTCAGCATTCTCCACGAGTTTTCTGATCTCCGCGTCCTCAGTCTTGTCCAACTTAACCTTCAAGGCTCCCAAATTCTCTTCCAAATTCTTGATCTTCGTTGTACCTGGTATGGGCAAGATATCGTCGCCTTGAGCCAACAGCCAGGCAAGCGTCAGCTGGCCAGGTGTGCATTTCTTCTTATTGGCAAGTGCTTCAATGCCTTCCACGAGCTTGAGATTTTTGTGGAAATTTTCGGCTGAGAAACGCGGGGACAAAAGTCGGAAGTCTCCCTCCTCGAAATCGTCGCGAGACTTGTAGGCTCCGGTGAGCATGCCACTGTGAGATTGTCAGTTTTCGTCCGTTTGTCTTCAGGAGTGAAACCTGCCGGCCAAGTGGAGAGTAGGCAATTGTGGCAACGCCAAGCTCACGGCACGTCTTCAACAGACTGATCTGGGGGTTCTCAATCTCGATACAGAATGGCGAATATTCGATTTGCACCGCATCCACATGTACAATCCTGCATGCACGACGCAGGGTCTCCGATGAGACTTCACTGAGACCAATGTATTTGATCTTTCCCTCGCTGCAAAGCGAGTTAGCACATACGGTGTCGACTAGATCTCCAAGGTCACCTATACCTCTGTAACTCAGCCATTGCTTTGACCGTCTTCTCAACCGGCGTCTCCTTGTCAACCCGATGACAATAAAACAAATCAATGGTCTTGATACCCAGTCTCTTCAAACTCAAGTCACATGACTCCTTGACATTTTCGGGGGTGGAATCTAAGGTCCTGTCGCCTCCAGCGCCGATTTTGAAGGCAAACTTCGTGGCCAGGAAGATGTCCTTGCGCTTGTCGGGATTTTTCGCGAACCATTTCCCAACAAGCTCTTCGCTGTCGCCGTAGGCACCTGCTGAATCCCAGAAGGTCTCCCCGAGCTCATGTGCACGATCGAGGACTTTGAAGCGTGCTTCATCAGACTCAGGTTTGCCGTAGAAGGCTGACAAACCCATGAGTCCAAACCCAAGGGCTGGAATTTGAGGGCCGTTTTTGCCAAGTTTGCGGGTGGGAATTTGACGCGCCATGTTGATTTTGAGAAAATTGTGTGCTATCGTTTTCTGTGCTGTGTTTGAACAAGTAGATTGTATCTGGGAGCAGTCACAGATTTATTTATACAGTCTGGTTACTATACGACATCGGCGTTAATTTACTAGTCTTTCACAAACCAGGAAGCAGACCAGTTGCATCTCGGAAAGTCATCGGCGTTATGCTCCATTGTTTCGAACCCAGGGTTCACATTATCCCCGACTTATATCCATTATCCACAACAGCTTATAACCGAGCCAATGTCCGCAAACTCCCTAAACTCTATTTCCCTGCAGAAGGCCGTAAAAGTCAAAAGTTTGAGAGACAAGAGTAAAACCTATCTTCAAAAAATTACATCCGAAGGCATTCCCCGACATTCGGGATCAAGAAGTATCCAGGGCATGACCAGCGAGAAAGGGGATGATGTTTAGCCTCGCTTGGCGTATTTTAGCCCCATCCTTTGTTGACTTCTACCCCGCACTTACACGTGATTGGCAGATTTTTAAGTGAGATTTGAAGTATTTCGTACTTGGGAATGTGTGTTGAGAATGCTCTCTAAATTTGCCGTGTACATATACAGGAAAGTGACCCAATTCCGATGGGTAAACTTGCCTTGCCCCTCGATGTGTCGTCTCGGCATATTAGAGGTAAATTCGTACTTGCTGTTTACTGGCAGTCACAAATCAGAAAAATTCAGAAAGATCTCCCAAATCCTATCTCATTCCACGCAAAAATCCAAGTTTAATTCTTTATGGAAAGCTTAACGTTCTACTCTTATATGCGGACCTTCCCACGACTTTTTCCCACCAACATATTCAGATCAAATGATCTCCAGGCCTTCCAGCACGATCCGCTTCACGCTTCGCAGGAACAGACCGACATCTCCTTGCTCATGAAATTACATATTATACCCAGCACGGAGACGCATCTCGCCCTTCCATAGATTCAAGCTCAAGCCCAGCGCATTCGAAATCTCCGTTCCAACACACCATGGATCCACCACCTCGAACGGCTTATACTTGTCCTTCACTTAAAGATCGGTAATGCCTCTACTACAAAGTGAGACACTGGCGGTCTGACTTGTGACTGGCAATGGAGAAGATCCAGTCGGGTAAGAGGGGGTACAAGCCGCGAAGCACAAAGCCGCTTCCAGCATATCCTTTGGAAGTGCTTCTGTCTGGTAGAAAATCAACTCCTGTTGGAGGGCTGCGCTGAACTCTTGTGAGTACCTCCTTGGAACGACTTTCGATGATGAATGGATACTCATCTTGACGACAAGAAGCGACGGTGAGTTTCCGTGGCATGTCATCATAGCGTAGTCTAGTCCGTTGTATAGCTCTTGACAGTATTTCGAAGACTCGTGATCGGTAGCTCACATACTTGCCTTACGTCTCAACGACACCACCGGGATGCAAGTTTCGTATGGTAAGTCCAATAGCTGCGTGGATGGCTTGTATGGCCGTGCTTCGTTCGCTTTGCATGTGGTGACCACAAATTGGGACTCGTCGATTGAGAATGCCAGAGTTGAGGTTCAAGCTTTGCGAAGTATGGTACCTCCTCTCCTAGTTGGAACACAGAGAGAGTCCTGATGATCTGTGTTCCTTTTTTTCGGGACCTTCTGGAGCTCTGAATCCGTGAACACTTGAGATGTTGACACACCAAGCATAGTGCGGAAGGTTGGAGGCAGGTTCTTGTGCTCGTCTCCAAACACAACTTCAGGGACCTTACCCTTAGACAAGAATAGTTGAAGACTGCTGCAGTGAGGCGGAGGAGATTATCCAGGAAACAATATGCGACCATATCATCTACAACATCGCGTCCGCAGCGAAGGATAACGCTGTACCCGATAGTATCCGATTTGACGCTTTCGTTCTTCGGGACTGGGAAGACAAAGAATGCGGGAAATGCTACAGGTGGGTCTGAACTCAGAAACTCCTCTGAAACTTGTGATGTGGAGGTGACGGTGAAAGTCTGGTCCATCCACTGATCGAGCACTTGGTCACCTGGCATGATCGATGCCACATCTCGGTCTTTGGGTCTTGGTCAACGTGTGATGCCAAAACTGGGCAGTAGTACCTGATAATCTTCCAAGCATAGCGGAGCGAGCTCCCAATCCGAGGCTGAACGAAAGGGACGTCTTCTTTGGGGGACACAGGAAGCAATATGGGGCTTGTGCTGTGATTGCACTCGCAGTTTGACCTGTCCGCTCCTAAATCTTGGCATTGGTGATATAGTAGAGATCCCGCTCATCGACGGGGCTCGAGTAGACTCCAGGAGACACTTCTCGCCATGTATTGGGGCTTTAAGAAGTTATGAACGTCTCGGATCAACTAAAAGCTGCCCAAGAGACCTTGGTTAAGATCCTTGCTTTTTCTTGCCCTCTCTCAACTGCACTAAATAAAAGGCTTTGCCACTTTACAGTAATTGTCTAGATTTGCGCTTAAGAAGCTGAAAACTCGGCTAGGTAATCTATGGGGTCGTTAGTGTATCTTATTCTTGGAATACTAAGTGTTTCTGACCTGCAGTCTGTATCTGAGAGACTGCATTTGCGAGTTTCAAGCGTCCGAACAGCACCATTCTTAGGCGTTCGAAATGGTATCTTCGACAACAATCTTAGTAACGACAACAACTCCCCATCCAAGATCAAGCTCTGTTTCACATGGTCAGAGACCGAGAATGAAAGATTCTTATTCAACAAAAGAACAACTCATCTCCTCGGAAACATTACTTCTTCTCTAGGTCCTCGCGGTTCTCATCGAAAAAATTGCTTCCACTTCCACTCCCTTTGATAAACTTCATAGCAGCGTAGGGCTTCATGCTGTCTCTAGGATCCCACCTGAGACTTTTTTTATGAGGCTGTTACTCTGCGCTTCCGTAAGTGGCTTTCAGTTTTCAGCTTTGCTGAGATGACACAAACGGGGATGTCTTTTGCACTTTCAACAAGTTGATCTTCAAATAGTTTGAGGTACAAAGACCAGAATTCGAGACCCTTTTCAGTTCTTCGTGACAACACTGAAAGAGAAATGGATCGCGCGAGGAATTGGGTCAAGTTATCCTAATCTAAAGCCGTCAAGCATGCATAGGAGACGACAGCATCATATTCACGTCCCTGGCTCGTTGGCTTCTCGAGATCAGGGACCTGATACCCACATCAAAGTGACAGATCGACTTCCCAGAGACAAGCTAACCTGTCATTGTAACTGTTGACAGCAAATGATTTGTTGACAACATCGCCTCTGAATTCGCGCTCAAGTCCGTTTCAACCAGAATATATCAATACATTAACACAGAATTATCCCTAGAAGCCGTTTGATGGTGTACAAGGCTTCATCCACGCTTTTCTGTACTTTATTCATGTGGGCTAACTCGCAACAATCCCCATCGTCAGCTGCTCGATCAGTCTGCTGTGGTTTAGGTGCCATGTCCTTGGCTGTGTGAACTAGGTAAATAGAGTGCTCGGAAACGTGCTCCGAACTAGCTTGCCTTTCGTCATAAACTTGCATTGCTTCTTCCGCCATCTGGTCAATAAAAGTCTGACCACTCCATGACAGGACTAGCTCATAGAAGGTCTCTGAGTGGGGATTGAAGCAAGTAGCTAGAGTGGTGGAGGATATAAGACAGTAAGATTACAATATTCTTCTTGCTTGAAAGATACGCGCAGCAGGATCTGTTTGCTGGCCTGAGGGAGGGTGTTGATGACCCACAATTCAAATTTGCAAACTAGGATGAAGGATGTAAAATGAGATACAGTTCAGTTCCTGTCACGACAGCCAGGAGCCAGATAAGAGCAACAGCTATGGTGCGGCCTTAGTCGAAGGAACCAAATGACGGTGCCGGGACAGCAAAGGGGAATGACAACAAGTTCGAAAGTTGATAGCCACAGCCTCAAAATGGTGTTGGGTTTGTCCGTACTTCGTACATGAACCGCATGGAAGCGTTCTACGAGCAGCTGAACAAAATGACGGGGTATATTTTTGAGCGTATTCTACAATCCTGCAATGTAACGCCCATCCCATTTAGAGGAACGTGAGGTTCCGCCCTTCCGGAAGCCTGTGACACCTCTGGGCTGATCAAAGATTGCCACTCAAGCCCATGAAGAAGAAAGGGGGGAGAAAGATGCTTATAAGGTCTCACCATCAGGCACTACCTCCCACATTTACTCACCTGAATCGACAGATAGTCGAGAAAGAGAAACAGACACCTGCCATGATTAACGTCTCTTGACCTGAGTCTTGATCACCAAACTCCTGTCCACTTCCTGTGACTTGTTATAAATCAGCCCTTTACCACGAAGCTTCAATCCTGCAGTCCTTTCCACATGAAGATCTTAAATTTCTAGGAGGTTTCCAAAGATGTACCTACCTCAAATAGCCTTCTTCAGCCACCGCCATGTACATTTACCTTGCTGTCCACCTCGGCATCATCAAGACGAAGCCCCTTATTTGACATTCAAAAACCAAAGAAAAACAGACATACAGATCCAGACTTCCAAAAGTAGCAATGACGACGCTTACACAAATGACAGCGTCTCGAAATATGACAACGAAACAAAACTATCAAGTTGACAGTCAAACCGTCTCTCGCACATGCACATGTCCAGAATCTCGACTAAGGAAATACAAAGAGCAGATATCTAGCCATTCTCACCAAGTCGAACTCCATTTTATATCCACCAGTACAACTAATCTACACGCCCCCCCCACAGCCCATCCCATCCCTGAACGCAACAGCAATTCCACCTCGGACAAATCTCCACCTTCGTGTTCAAGCTCTTCAAGTCATGCTTAGAAAGTTATCCATTAACCTTTGCGGGTGTATGTGATCTTATATATATATGTAATCGTTACTCTTACCTGTCCTATAGTGTAACCCATTTACTCTTTCAACGGGATTGGGGTCGGGTTTCCGCAATGAGTAATTAACAGCGAAGGAACTAATTCACTGGCAAGGCATTCTGTAGTTCCTAGCTCAGGTCTCCTTGTCTCCAAGAGCATGCTTTGGGCATGGAAGCGCTTTCCCATGTTCACACATTCACCCACCTACTCACTTACCCACTTCCTCATTTTCGCTTTCTCACACTAGCCATCATCAGCCTCCCCCTCTCCTCTCCTCTCCTCTCCCTCCCTCCCTCCCCCCCACAAATCCAAAACAATCATACAACCTCCAACTCTTCAACACAAGCTTCAATTCAACAACCATTCAAGTTCCGACCCACGGTCCCAAAAACAACAATTGCAAGTGAGAGAGAGAGAGAGAGAGAGAGCGAGTTCGGGGACATAACAGCGCCTCTAACTTTGGCAATAGTAGCGAATTCCTGTCTTGACCTCGTAGTCTCCAGTCTCCAATCTTCAGTCTCCAGACTACCAATTTCTTGAAACCCCCCTCGCCCGAAACGTATTCCACCCAATCATCCTGCCGACAATGGAAAGCTACTCCTCATAAATGAGGTCTCGCACTTCACGCCTCTGAACGAAAAAAAAAAAAGAAAAAACCTGCCCCCCCTCCCCGCCCAGTTGCTCTGGACTCTTGAAAGACACGGTGTTAGGGCAGGTATACTTCCTTCCTACGGGAAAGGCCCTGTATGTACGGAGGTGGGTTGAAAGACAAGAGATGCTGCGGTACCATTGAGACAGCTGAATTCAGAAGTTTCGATTCGATTTCCCCAGCGCTATGAACATTGCCATTGCCATTCCATTACATTCCATTGACCGGAACACCCGCCACCCCAGTCCATTTTTGACCTGAGCAGCATGCAGTAGGAATATATACAAATCTGGACGACCATGGATATAGTCATCCTGCCATCCGATCCTTTCTCTCATCCGAGAGTATCTTTGTGTCTGATTTCATCCCGTTACTCGCCTCTTGGCTTTCGCGTCTCTTCTCTCCCCTTCCCCATCACCTCTCAATCGCTCATCTTTATCTCAGTCATCCCAGCACCTCAATTCTCCGCAGGACTACCTGGCTTCAGGACAGGACTCTGTTTAGCATCACTCTCCAACTCATCGTTTGGCTGATCATGTCTCGAGTACATCTTATACTCGATACCGTCCTTGAAGGACAACTTTCCGCTCTCAACTTGTTTCCGCGTGGCGGAGAGTTTGGATTTTGGGAGGCCCATGGACTCGAGGAACTTCACGGCTGTGGCAAGAGCGTGTTAGCTGGGGTTCTTTTCAAAGCAAAGTGGCAAGATGAGCAAAGCAGAGGCAAACTTACTATCAACCCACTCGACCTCCTTCCGCTTCGAGTCCCACTTCAACTCCTGGGCCATGATATCGATGACCTTCGGCGCAGCTTCAAGTGCAGCCTGGGCGTTCAAGAACGCTAATCTCGTTCTCCTCGCCAAAACATCCACAGCTGTCTGCGCATACTCATGTCTGACTGCATACCTGACCTCTCCATCAATGAAAGGGTAAAGTGGACTGATACGTTCGCCTCTGACAGGGAAACGTTGCTCAGTGGGACTGCTGAGTGCCGCGACAGTCCAGGCACGATCGCCGTATGATTCTGTCAAGTGCTTGGCGATGTCTGTCTCGACGCCGAAATGCTGAATGAGGTTGATGAAAAGAGTCTTGGAGAAGCCGTGAGCGCCAACGAGCTTGACTTGATGAGTTTGGCAACTACCGTTCAAACGGGCGCCATCATTGACTTGTTCAGTGCCGCTGACATCTGGGGCATTGAGAACAGCCCGGGTTTGTAGGCTGAATGTCTTAATGGCTTCGTCAACGGCTTCTTCCGCCATTTGACGGTAGGTAGTCCATTTTCCACCGGCACAGGTGAGGAGCCCAGATGGTGAGACATTGATCAGATGATTTCGGACGAGGGATTCAGTGTTCTTCGCATTGGGATCTTTGACGAGAGGACGGATTCCAGACCAAGCTGCTAGAACATCACCACGGCGGACATTGATGTCTGGGGAGAGGTAGTGGCGGATTTCGGAAAGAATCCAGTCGATCTCCTCCTCTTTGGCAACGGGGTTTTGGGAAATTTCTGTAGGGGAGTCGGTGGTGCCTGCAATGGTGTTTCCTTGCCATGGGAGGAAGAAGATGACTCGTCCATCGGATGTCTGGGGATCGATAAGTCCCATTTTCTGGGGACTGTAGTATCCAGGTAGGATTACGTGAACACCGGAACTGGGAGCGACAATGTCCTTGACGGTCGAATCGTCGAACTTGCGAATGCCGTCTGTGAAAGGTCCTGTGGCGTTAATGATGCCCTTGGCGCGAATAACGAATTCATCTGGCTTTTTTCCGTTCTTGTCTTGTACCAGATCCCTGACACGAGCTCCACAAAGCTTTCCGTTGGCATCTTTCTCCAGACCGGTAACTTCGATGTGGTTGACAACTGTGCTTCCGTACAAGGCTGCAGTCATAGCCAATGACACATTCATCCTCGAATCATTGTGTGCTCCATCGTAGTATACCAGTGCGCCCACCAAATTATCCTTCTTCAACATGGGGAAAGCGTCCAAAGCTTTACTCCTCGTCAAGAAATATGAGCTCTCAATTCCTTCCGACCCGGCTAAAAAGTCGTAACATTTGGTTCCTGCCCAGTAGTATGGAGCTTTCCACCACTTATCCAAAGGCAACATGATCGGTAACCAACTCGACAAATGTGGTGCGGTATCCAAGAAGAATTTTCTTTCCCTCAATGCCTCCTTCACCAATGCGTACTGATTGTAGTCCAATTCCCAAACTGCCTTCTCCAGATATCTCACACCACCATGGACCAGCTTTGTACTCTTACTGCTCGTCCCACTGCTGAAATCATCTCTCTCAACAACCGCAACTTTCAATCCTCTCGTCACCGCATCGAGAGCAATTCCCGCCCCTGTAGCCCCCGCACCAATGACCAGTAAATCGTATATATCGGCATCATTTTGTGGTGCAGCATCCTCCGCAGATTTCAACAAGCCACTCACAACGCCCTTGCTTCCACCACTACGCTTCAGATCTGCGATTTGTTCGTCTCGAGTCTTGACTTTCGGAAATCGAGGAGGGCGGAATCCGCCTTCTGCCCCATAGCCAGGAGGAGAGACGACGGCGGGGTCGGACCCAGGGATATTTCGTGGACGATAGCTGTAATATAGGACGCCGCCACCGAGAGCTGCTACTCCTGTGGTGTAGAGGAGAGGCTTTGCGATTCGTTGCCGGAAAGCCATTGTATGTTGCGATGTTGTGAAGGAGGGAGGGTTTCGGAGAAGAAAGACCAGCAGGTCCTGCTGATGGTGATGATGATGATGCTGCTTGGGAGCTTGGGAGCGTGCTAATGCAGATCGGCCCGCTTTTGTTAGGTAGCCAAGGATTTGCCTATGATGCTGCTCTGCGTCTTTGTTGAATGCAGCAATTGTGGATAATTACAGAGCAAAATGAAGAAAGAAACGAAGCGTAACGTAACGTCCTGCAAATGAAGAATTCAAAACATAAGCGTGAACATGGAAAAGGAAAAGGAACAGCTGAGGCTTGCGAAGAAGATATAGTTCCGAGCTGAGGTTCCTCACGGTCTTGCGAAGTCTCACAACAGCTCTCCCTGTCGCTCTGGCCTCACTCTGCAGCTCTGCAGCATCGGGATCGTCTACCGGCTAATTTTCCGCCAATGGAGAGGCTGAACCGATGCCCGTTGATGGCATGCCAAGGGGTCCACCAGCCTGTTTGCAGAATTAATCCGGATTTCTCGAAAAGGAGATACACCGAGATTTCCTGCCCCTCTTTGAAAAGGTTGAAGAACATCTTGTGATCATGCCGTACCTCCAAGCCGATTTGCTGCGAGGGTGGTGGGCCGAACGAGATCTGTCAATAATTGATATAATGAGAAGCAGTTTGTTTCCCTCGGTCAATAGAGAACATTTCCAGAAGAGCAAGGGGAAGGTTATCAGAGGTAATTGCGACCACAAGAGCCGCGCTGAGTCAGAAGAAAGATTCGTGCACCAGAAGGCACGACCACGTGAAGCTCACATCAAATTCAGAATGCGCCGTTCATGGTCAATCCCTCGTCATATGCCAGCTTGAAGTGTTTCGAGCAGCCATTCGAAGTTTGGCGCTCGGGTGCAATATTCGGCGATATATGGCAAGTGTTGTGATGGTTAAGATGTGCGCTGTTTCCGGAGTTGTTCGCTTGTGGAGACTGCTGAGCAAAACACAACCTCAAGCTACAAGACTGACTGCTTTCCTATCGTTCTGCACGTCGGACAATTCGGGTTTTGCTATTTTTTGTGGAGGTTTCTGTATTCGTTAGAGCATCTGAAGCTAGGAAGAGGAGGTTTTGAGAGACGGTCACGTATACCTAGTGGTACAAAGTGATTTGCAGCGGGTTGAGGGCACATCAACATAGCATTGTAAGGCTAGCTACCGATGATTAGTACCTTCGTACTTTGCTTACCCCCTTACCCCCAAACTTTTCTTTCCTGTCAGACGACGTCCAAGTCCACCAAGTCAATGTCATAACGCTGCATTGTGGAATACGCATACTCAATCCCAACCAAACCACCACCCCTCCAAGCCAAAGGCTCTCGAATCCCCAGGAGGCTTCCCATCCTTCCCAACTTAAGGCTTAGCATCCGTGAAAGGCAACATGACTTGACTCTTCAAAACCATTTTGCAGATAGCCACCTCACGCACAGTGCCATTCTTAACCGCCTCCTGCAATGCAAGGCCCTTCAAATGCACATTGATAGTTCCAGCATCATACATCGCCTTCAAAACGCCATAGATCGAGCTATGTGCACTATTGAACGCCTTATCCCAATGCTCAGCAACCACACCAGGAGGGGGATTTCCTCGACTGAGCCGGAAGTGCAGATTGTTCTTTTGGCCCCTAGGGGTCTTTGGCTGCACGGTAACTTCGCTTGTTCTGTTGAACAGGTTCAATGGCTGCTTGAAGAGTTGTAAGGGGATTCGGGTGTTGGGTTTGGCTTGGTCCTTGAGCAATATGATCTTTCTCGTTGCTTCATCCTTCATGTCTTGGGTGACGCCCGAAAGAACATTGGCAGCAGGAATGACTCGGAACTTGCGAGGGACACGCTCTTTTTTTGGCTGCTGAGACTCCGTTGGTGTTGTACCCTTGGCTTGGGACTGACGCTTGCGGCTGGTCTTGGAAGCAGCTGGGGCAGTTGAAGGACCGGCCATTTCTTCATTTTCATCGTCGTCTTCATCCTCGGAATCGGAGACATATCGGCGCTTCTTGCTGGAATTCTGCAGGCCCATGTTCCGTAGGGCGGTTTCTGCATCGAAGGGCTCGGACAAGTTGTGAGAATTAACAGGGCGAATAGCATAAGCCTCTGAGTTGGACAGATGGCTAATGTTTGAGCCTTCACCAGCATCCATCATCTTCTCATCAGCACTCAAGAGTTCATCATCAGCTAGATGACCACCCATGGCATCTGGTGAATGAGCCACCGTGTCATCATTGGCACATGCATTGCTACCATTCGCAACTGCATGACCTTCATTGGTATCAGATGTGGTGGCCATCAAGATCATGCGGACAAGTGGGGGAACGCCCTGTGCGTCAAGGATGCTCTTCCAGGACCACTCTGCCTCAGTCAACTTTCTGCCATCGACCTTGTTTCCTGCCAAGCTGGCAATGTCAACAGAGATGCCAAGATGAGCCTCCGTCTTCAGAGACGAGTTCTTGCGGGCAGCCTTGAGCATCTTGACCTCTTCTTGAAAAGAAAGCTGGGGAGGAAAGGCAATTGAGCTTCCATGATAAAGCCGACGTCCAGCAGATGTGTTCATGGTTTCATTGCCGAGGACAACCTTCCCCTTCTTCTTCAGCGCAATGTAGCATGCATCTCGACCGACGTCATACTTCTTCTGGATGTCGATGGCGCTTGGTGGGAGGGATGGGTTGATCAGACCCGTGTACTGTGGCAGGGAGCTGATGATGCCTTGTCGAATGACTTCATCGGAATAATTATCAACGACGTTCTTATCTTCGCGAAGCAGTTCGATCCTACGCATCTCGAGGTTCTACACAGACGAGTTAGTACATGGTCATACATGAGTTGCATGAACATTTCAAAGGTCTCCTTACCTTCAAGCGTCCCTCGTAGTCTCTCTTCGCGGCAGAACACTCCTTTTCGAGTTGTTCGCGCTTTTGGATGGCAGCTCTTCCAGATTTGCCCTCCAAGATGAGATAAGCCCCGTTATACACTCTGTGCATCTCCTTGATGAGAACCTTGACATGCTCAATATCCCAACTCTTCAAAATAACTTCAACACATGCCTCGTCCAAACATGTAAGCTTCGAGAGTTCTCGGACGAGTTCTTGTTCCTTTGCTTGGTCTGCCATCGCAAGAGAGCTTCTGCAAGTGGACAGTGTATGTTGTACAGGTGACGTGTATCGTGCTGTCGAATGTAGGAGGAGGGATCGAGGAGGAGACTGTGTGGAGGCTGAGGTTGTGTGTTGTGGAAGGTATGGTGTTGCTTTGGGGAGGAAGCAGGTAAGGGGCTGCTGCGTGGTACAAATACCGAGTCGAAGGCCGAACCCAAGGCGTGTTGAGTTGGAGTAGGAATATGTGTGTTGTTGTGCAATGAGGAAGGTTTTGCGCAGGAGAGGACGCGTAGTTCGTGTTATGTATTGGGGAAGAGAAGAGGTCGGAATCCCTTGGTCACGCTGCGTCGAGCAGCAGAGAATAGTGTGTGGAGTTGAAGAAGAAGAAAGAATTCTCGTCGAGATCGCAGGCAAGCCGCAATCTCTTGAAGTGTAGTGTATTGTGCTGTACAGGCAAAGATGTCGAAATCCCTGAGCCACGTTGCGCTGAGCAGGAGAAGAGGGTGTGTGGAGCTGAAGAAGGAAGTAGGATTCTCGTCGAAGAGCACAAGCAAGCTGTTGAGGTGCAGTGTAGTGCAGTGTACAAGAGGGGTGGTCGAGGACCAGAGTGCGCGGAGTTGAAGGGATTGGAGGAGGAGAGGAGGTGGTGTTGTGTTGAAGAAGGAAGAAGGTTTGCTGGAAGAGAACGAGGTATTTGTAGGCGGATTGTGGGAAGAGCTTCGCTTTTGCGAGCTAGCGTGGAAGAAATTGTGTCACCGAAGGCGGAGATTGGAATGAATGAGTGTAGCCGGCGAGGCAGTTAGGACTAGGGCAGAGTTTCCTCGGGGGTTGTCGTTGAAGCGGGAGTATTGCAGCTTTCTGACTGGGTGGAGCGGTGGACGGCTGTTGGACAGGAGCATTCGAAGAGAAGCGCCAAGAAGGAAGATTCATTGTGCTTCCTTTGAGACTTGACGGGAGGCTTGAAAGCTCAAGAGACTAGCTATGGAACCAGCAACAAGGATTGGTCCACTTAGAGTGGCAGTTCTATGTGTACAGCGTTTACAGGGGGCATTGAGGCTCGTCCATCGCAATTGTAAATCAGAAGTAAAGGTCAGATACCCTTGACAGTTCATAATGCTTATTCCATGTGATGAAGTTTTTAAAGGGGTTAGATGCAAGCTTCTGGGCTCCAGATAGCCTGATTTCTCTCTATTCAGGGTAAGATGACATGACTCCACGCAAGCTGATGCATTTAGCTTTCATGGCCAGATGAGAGCACTGTCCCCCTTTTGTGATTCCCTGGATGATTTCATGATGTTTTATTTGCTTGTGGGGTATGAAAGCCAGGATTTATTCAGGAAAATTCACTTGGATATTAGGTTGTCTCTAAGATCGAGCTGTGTGTACACCCTATTAATCTCAATCTTGCACAGAGGTTACGTCAATGATAGTTAAAAGCTCCCTTGAAGCTACTCACAAGATGGGCTAGCACTTTGAAGGGATGCTGGTTTCACTGCATGCAAGAAACAGCACTTCAATGGGCAGGGTTTGCTAGAGTCGCTGCATCAGGTCACCGCTAACACTTCAAATATTTGAGAGAACTGCAGACCCTCTCACCTTTGCACCTGACGGTATATTTGAAACAGTGATCTACTTACAGACTCCAAGAGTTTCTCATGGATATGGCTTCTAGGGGTAGGATTACGACAGGTGGTGTCTCACCGCGTGGTCTTGAATTCATTTTTGTCCAGGCTCTCAACTTTGTCGCGTGAGCGCGCCCTTTGAGAAATTCCCCCATGCGTCATCAATCCGCGCCTTCAACTCAATTAGACCTCCAATCTTTGACAAACCACGTAGCCAGGTCCATAGACCTGATTCTGTGCACATTTGTGACATGCAGAGGATGCTGGGACGTCAAAGGTCTTGTTTTGAAAGACGGATCGAAGCGGTCCAATGAATGCTCGAGCTTGGACCCTGTTCAATTCTCCCGAATTTCAGCCTCGAAACGAGACAACAACACAAGAGGGTGCACGATGAGCAGGTACCGTTTATTCTATGTCTATTCTTGTTATAAATGACGCTGCATTTGTAGAAGTAGAGATGTCTGAGGTTGCGCACGTGTACAGCTGCGCGCTCCTCCTGCCAAGACCTGCAAAATCTCTTCAAGCCAGGCGCAGGGCAAGTCACAAGCATCCCAGCCGCCTACATTTGAAGACAGGACTTCTTGAATGGTTCAATACATCTTCTATGGGCATTTAATGTGTTATTAGAAACCTTGATAGTGTGCAACGGGCGGTCAGCGTAGGAGACAACCATTCGTAAAGCACTTGGAACTCAAATGTACTTCTCGCAGCAACCACCCCGAAAGCCTCCCATGTAGAGTTAGTCATACAAGGCTGGTAAACCCGTACATTACTGCGCTACTATAGGATACCGGTTAGCCTCGTTGATGTTGTTCAACCCACTGCTAAACGCCAGCCCCATATTGCTTCTCTGATCCAAATGTTAACCCCATTGGCCAAACCCTTGCACCTTGTCTTCCAAACCTTCCGTTCGCCGCTGTCCGATTTCGCGATCTGTGAGTAACCCGGTTAATACTTTTTTATTCTACTTTCAGGCTAGGCCTATGTTGAGGTTGTCTTGAACGCTCCGACTCTCGGTTCCGATAGCCTCCTGCAATTGGTTCCTTGAGCTCTGCACAGTTCTGCTGCACCTACTTGAAATTCAAATCTGCGCGATTCCAAACAACCACAGCACAGAGTACCATCGCAAAGGTTCTTCTTTCACACAACATAAAGCACAACTTCTACAATGGATCTCATTGCGTTGAGGTATGCCACGAGCGCCTGGAACTTCAAGTTTGCAACGAATCAGCTGCACGCGTTTGGCAGATTGGCTGCGGAGCTTGAAGAAAAGATAGAGCGCCGAGTGCAGGATGGGACTTTGGGTGCCGCTGATCTCAGAGCTGTTGCGAAGTGGAAGCTGTTGCTTAGATCTCAAAGCGAGAAATGGGCAGAGCTCCTTTATGTACGTTCCTACTTCAAACTGGGGGCGTTACGACACCTAAGACTCTCACTAACATGCGTGTAGAGTGCAGAAGAAAACAAGGATTTTGCTATGCCCCAGTACAAGACAGACAGAATTAGCAAAGGCCTACCAGTCATATCTGCCCGGTTCCACATCGATCCCTTCACACCTCTTTCTCGCCTACGAATCCAAAAGCACTACGATATTAGAAGAGAAGCTTTGCATCTTGGTTCGGCTACAATGACGGCAGCAGAGGTCAGCGGTTGGAGAACAGAGGCCCAAGGCCGGAAATACTACATGGGCAGTCCTTTGGTGACTCCTGATCTTCTTGCAGCAGCCGAAATCGCAGAACTGAAGGAAATAAAGGACGAAATCTACGGAATCCGCTCCTGGTTTCCTAAAGAGATCGCCAATATCGCCGGGATCAGAAGGGACGGACTTTCGGTTAACATGGAAGACCGTTACGAAGCTATCGGTGTCGATGATCTTGGGTTGTTCAGATTGAGAGATGTGGAAGAGAGGTTTGATTCGAGCGAGGAAGCTGTTGAGAGAAGAGAAATGGAGAGAGCTTTCTGGATGGGCTACGACGATTGTGACCCAGAAAAAACACCAGAGGATGACATGGTCCAAGCAGAAGAGGTTTTCAGTGCCCACGAAGCTGAATTGGCCGTCCAGCCTGAGCCGCAGAGAGCTCCAGCCATGACCATTGTTCCACCAGATCTCGGGCAGCAACGAGAACCTGGCCTATCCTTCGAGACCCCCCCGTCTGATCCCAATCCTATGATTACCGAAGGTCGGGATGCTGAAGAATCAGGACAGTCTGCCGAAAGCCCTGCTTCCCCACGAAGCGACTCGTCTGGACTAAGCTCGCTCCCCACTCTCTCACCATCCCCTCCACCTCAGCAAGCTTTCCCGGCTTTACCGGCCCAGCCAGTCTCGCGCCATGGTCGTCCCATTCCATACAACCCTACTCCACAAGCAGGGAAGATCGGCAAAGTCATAGCAAAGTATCCCAACGACAGAGGTGCAAAGCCTCTAGGTATCGGTCATACGACTTGGGGGAGAGAGTACGATTATGCAAATGGCAGACTCTACCATTCCATTAATGGCGACAATGAAGAAAAGGCAGAAGAGTGCAGAAAGTTAAGGAAGAGTGGAGAGGTGAGGGATCTTGCAATCGATAAGTTGATTGAGAAGGGGAAGCTTCCTGTTGGATTTCAGGATCCGAACCCATGAGGACATGGTGGGAGGGGCTCGGAATTAGAGAGGAGTGAAGAATTCTGTTGTGCTGGATAAAGCTGGCGACTCTCTATAGCTCTCCAAATGAAAAGTCTAGAACTGTACGCTGGCGAGAATCTACCGCGAGCGATCGACAAACAACGGAATTCACAAATGGCAAGAGCATAGGCTTGCGGTTAAGTGGCTCAATGAAAGTATGCGCTTTATAATTGGATGCTTCGTTAATTGCTGGTACCTCTAAGTCGCTAACATCAATGCTTCTCAAACCTCGCAAAGGGGTACCCATATCCTCCAGTCATACACCGATCACCAAGCCACATTCGATTGAACCCTTGAAACTCTTGAGCCCTTCAACTCTTCCAAACCTAAAATCTCACAGGCTTCCCAAGTGATATCATTGGCTGCAATATCCTTCTCAACCTTTTGGACGTTGAACTCTTCCATCGTAAGGTACCCCTCGTCCTGATCGAGAATCCACTTGACTATACAGTTATGGGTCTGTGGACATTGACCGGAAGGAAATCCTCTTTCAAGGTATTGACAATACTGAAATCGCTTGAAGAAATTGTGACATTTGCGTTTCAGCATATCTGACTTGGGATCATCGGGTGGAAGATTGCGGAAGTTGAGAGGTAGGAAGCCAGGACATAGTAGGTAAGGCCGAACCCTTGTCAAGTTGTCAGTAATTGTGAAAGCTCTGAGGAAGTCCATCAAAGCAGATGGGCATTGGGGCGAAATAACGAGATGATCAAATCACAGGGGCTTTCTAGATCACTCACTCCCACTCTTCTAATTCGACCGGCTTTGGACAGAGGACCGCATCCTCTTGCGTCTCGATACCATTACCCCTATTCCTCCAATTATTATCCCAGAGCCAAGGCCCATCGTATATATTCCCGGTCCGTATCTTCATGCTGTCCTGATCTATCAACTGTGAATGCAGACTTGTTGTGTTGTGAAAGGAGTGTGCTGTTTGGGTTTTCGTGATCGCCGTGATGTTGATGTCGAATAGGGTTGGAACAATGGTGGATTGACAGGGAGATGATAATACCACAGTGAGAAGATATAAAGATATTCGAAGTGCTGCTGAAATGGAGGAAAGGATGTTGAAGTATTTGATGGTAAGTCAGAGCGCCAGGAAAATGAGAAATACAAGTATACCTCCAGCTTCCGGGCAGCTCCTGCCAAAATATGTTGAGACATCAGGATAAACAAGGAAAGAGCTGCCAATCAAGCTACTGCTCGCCAGAAGATAAAAAGGAGATGTTCTAGCCATTGTGGAAGAAATTGGAGCTATGTTGTACTACCAAAAGTAAAGTTATTGAAAAGAGGATGCGTCACAAGTCCGGAATTGATTGAGGGCTAGTTTGTTGACATTCGCCTCAGCTGGGCACATCGTGGTACCCGTCAGCTCCAAATCGGGCAGAAAGCGCAGTAACATACTCTCTGGGCGCTTTTGAAAGTCTGTCCGACTTCAGACTAGGTCCAAATGGGGAAGAGATCTGATCACCGGGATAATGACTGCAACGATCCAATCCAATGTCAACACCAATAAGTAAGGGATATCGATAACACTAGACAGAACAGTGCTTGCTAAGAGAGGGAAAATGGTACTACTCAATACTTTAGAAAATCTTTCATTGATCGCAAATTCGTGAAGCTAAACCTGAACGCAACCAGAAGCAATCAAACGCCGTACATCCCATGATCTCAAACTACCAATAAAACATTTCAACGCTACCAATCAAAAGCACCAGCAGCACAACTCAGCATAGCTGACAAACACCCTCAATAACATCCGAGACAATTCTTCAGCGACTCTAAATCTTGTCAGTATCCTCCAATGTGAAATGATTTACTTACCTATGATTCCCCTGTACTCTTCGGCTGGTGCCAAAAACAGCAGCTTTCCCATCGGCCATTCCAGAGTTGTCCATTTGTCGTGGAGGGCTTGGATCCAGAGCGGAAAAGCGGCTTTCATATGGGTTTGTGGGAATGGTCGCCGGTGGAGGTGGAGGCTGTGTGTCTGTTGTCGATGCAGACGGCGCTCGAGCTGAAGTAGAAACCGCAGCCGGACGAGGAAGTGAGACTTAAGGTACCGATGAGACCAGGCTTTGGGGTGAAGAAGAAGAAGGGAGCGCTGGAGGAGGAAGCTGTGGGGTCGTGACTATTGTTCCTGTTTTGGCGCTGGAAGTAACTAGTTCTGGAAATATATCCTGCGGAATGCTGGCTGGACGATTGGGAATATTGAGAGTCGGGAGTACCGTGGTAGCAAGAGTTTGAGATGCGATCCTGGGTGATACAGTGTATCAATACGATTGAAAACTTGAATGACAATGAGTTCTGCAGCGGAGAGGCTGAATATCAGTGGCTTTGATGCCTTGTTGATCGATTAACGGTTCGATATGGTGTTTGAATTTGATTTTCAACACTGCTTCTGCTTGCGGAGGCTTTAACTGCAGTTGGGACATTGATATGCTGAATGGTCGAAACAAAACCCGAGTCTCCGATCAGCCTTAGTTTTGGACGGATGATCTACTCGCGAACGTCCCCCAGGTGGGACATATGGAGGGATCCGAGTAGGAGAGGCTTCAGAACCCAATCCAACCGGATTCTTGAGCTCTTGTAAAGAAGCTTTAGTCATCTGGAGATACCTAGCTGTCAGGGGCCGTGGCAGCCACTTCAGAGTTTCCCTGGCCCGACTTCAAAGATATTCAGACTGGTAGGTTTGAAGTAGAGAGTGTACACGTGGGGTATTTGAAAGAGACCCACCTCCTAGGATTATGAACCTAGGATATCATTTCAACTCCTCCCAGAGCCCTCTCCTTGATGGATGTAATTCAGTGTCCTTTCTAAGACTCATCTACGCAAGAATTGGTGTTGGATACACTGGGCCAAATCGATGGAAGGCGAAATGCGTCCAAGGAAGACGTTCGGATAGCATCATCTTGTTGCTCGATCTTCACAAAATATAGGATGGTAGCGTGCTAAAGTATCAATCATAAGCATCTCATTATCAGCTGGGAATTGTTTCCCTGAGCACAGGAGGGCGTATCAAATAGGGATAGAACGGGAGAAATTAGACGAACCAACTCCCATGTACCGGACTTCAAAGTGCCAAACATAAAATCAAATAGCATTGCACCATGTCTAAAAATCAGAGAAAAAGAGTACAATTCAATCCCTACAAGCATCCTTTTGACATCAAGATCACCTCCCAAAATCAAGCCCCGCAACCAGTCCAAGCAAACATCATCACCTCGTCTCAAAACCCATCGACCGCCAACAATAATCGCACACATTACCCCACCACGTGGCAATACTCTCACAAACTCCCCCTGGAAGTTGTTAGCGATCCAACTAATGGATAAACCCCTCTTTGAGGCGTGATATGGAATGCTTACCAAGTGTTTGACTCCATCCCGCATGTTGATGAACTTGATGATTTGGCCCGTTGGCGTCCTCAAGCTCAATGCCGAATCTTTGATCTGTAGGACAGTCCTGTTCACTGCTTTCGAGACCAGGAACTGGATGACGAGCGTGGCTTTCAACTGGATTTGCTTGCGCTTCGGTCACTTGAGGACGCGTTGATGGCTTCTCTGTCTTTGTTCCTGGGGAAGTAGGGTTCGCAGCCATGTCGTCAAGTTCGATATCATCAGGGCCATTCAAATCAGTGATATCCTGGCTGTCAACCTCGATCTCGAAGTCATTACTGGCCGTTGCTGAAGGAGAGCTGGAGATGACTTCGCTCGTGGGGCCTAGTTCCTGAGCGATGACATCTTTCTCGACTCGCTCTGGCTGGATAGATGGGGTTGGTGAAAGGGCGATGATGCCTTCTTCTTCCTCCTCCTCCTCCTCCTCCTCCTCCAAGACCGTTACACACTGTGTTTGAGAAGATGCTTCCATAGCGTCAAGGTCTGGAAGCCAGCAGTGACCATATTCATGATCATCCGATCGCGAATTGATCTTAGTCAAAAGCTCATCCAGCTCTGTCGGGAAGGCTTCATAGTACCCTGCCGTTACGTTTGCAATGTTCTCGGGTCCCGGAGGCGGGCGAGGGAATGTCATGAACCAATCTGGACTGTCCTCGTTGAAAGTGACAGTATATACGTGGTGGATGTGGAACTTTGCCCATTGGTCAGGATCATGAGCACGCAAGTTAAGTAATAACCACTCCGATACTGGCGAATGAGTTCCTTGCAATGAGTTAGAAGATGGAGATGGCAAACGGTATTTGTAAACTTACCTGAACGAAGGAGATTTCGATCTACCCTGTAGGATTCTTGGCAACGTTCACGATCACTGCTGGATGTCTAAATCCGTCTTTGTCTAGCTTGCAGCCTTTTGGACATGGTCCATTTCCCTTCGCAAAATCGCATATAACTTCCTCGGGAAACCCGGGAATTTGTAGATACTTATTGCGGCTTGGAATTGAGACCACCCAGCCAACTCGAATAGCAGATGTCGTGACTGAATGTGGATTGAAGGACATGACTGTTGACTGTAAGCTGATGAGAGAAGTAAGATATGTTATGATATGAAGTTCAGGGAGGCTGTGGTGGTGGTGGTGGTGGAATAAGGGTAGAATGGTGAAGGATTGCTTGAGGAATTGTTCCTTGACACCGTTGCAGTCTTGCCGCCTTATATACAATCAAAATCTATCCTGTCTCATTTGAAATATGCCATCTCTCACTTTTAATGGCGTGCAGTCATTATTCAAAAGCCCAAAAATTTGCTGGAACAGTTTTAGTTGTCACATTTCTTGAGGAAATGCACTTAGCTCCCACACCCATTCCATTCGAGTCAACTCAACAACTTGACATCAAAGGCTGACCCAGGTCAGGTCTTTGCTCAAAAGAATTCAAATCAACTTTAAACACTATGCCTTGTGAGATAGTCCAGATTTCTTTCTTCACTTCTGACTTTTGAGGCAACTAAGATAAGTTGTACTCGCTAAGGAGGAAAAACATCTAGTAAACAAGATGTCTTACAATCGATAATGAAGGCACTCCCGAGATCAATTCAGACTTGAGACAGTCAAAGCCTTTGTTCTACACAACTCTCAACTCAGTCAGTGTGGCTGGGATCCGGATCTTTGGGTGAGAGGGCTGCATAATGTTTCATTTTTGAACGCGAAGTGGGTTCAAGATCACGGAATTCCTCGTGTCCACCTCAGGCAATTTTAGATCATCATACTGAAGGCTCTTCAGCAGCCTTTATCCTCTCACTTGACCTCCGACTCTCAACTGAACTTCTCGTCATCAGCGTCTCGCTTGCTAGCTGAGTCACAACAAACAAGGTGTCTCAGCATTCAAAACAAAGCGTACCCGATAGTAAGTCCTAGAATGACAATCCGAGACTGTTTTACCTCTTCTGAATGGCTTTAGGGATAGATATTCAGATACTCTGTTTCTCACGTGTCAGTTCCGAAGCTTCCGGAGTCAAGGTTACTCGTTTGTATCTTTGGGGGTTTAAAGAGATCGAAGAAACTTAAACATCTCAGTTTCAATCACTAGAATAGACTTTCCAAGGCCAAACATCAAATGGTTCTGGAAAACAATGGTTCGAGGGGCGAGTCAGCAAGGTGATGAAGAGACCGGATTTGGAACAGCACCCTAAGACCTTGTGTTCTGTTCACAATTTCCAAGTAGCCCCAAGCCTCAACACCATTTACAGGATTTACCCTGGAGTCAAGTAAGTCGCTTTAAGCAACACATTTGATTCCATCCTGTTCCGCCGAGAAAGAGAAGTTTGAAGAAGACCACAACCTCCCCTTCCCGACTGCGGGTCCAATATGGCTTCTGGCGGCCATGATAAGGAAATCGGAAATAGAATTGAGAATGTGAAATGAGTATCATACCATGACCAGTTTCGTTCAACTCCAAAATCAATCAACCAGCCCAGAAGAGACCCAAAAAACCGATGGCAAGCTAATTACCAATCCACCTTTCTCCGTCAGTTCATCTATTCACACCATCTCAACTCTCAATAATTATCAAGTCCCTTCTCACCCCTCACCCCTCACCCCTCACCCCTCATCAAAATCCTCCAACTTCTTCCTCGAACTCATCAGCCGCAGAACAGACGCTTCCCCAACCGTCGAGTCACATACAGTAGCTACCTATTGATTTGATCTAACCATGAGTGGAGATGGGTGCTCGTACAAGCGTGGAGGCTCCCAATATTGCCGCACTGTTCCTGGAGCCCACAGACCCAGCCAACTGGTAGGCAGAAGCAGACAAAGAAGCAAACCAGGAAGCTGAGGCGACACGTCCTCAATTTAGACGCGGGAGTGCACAAGATGGCCAATCTCAACATCTTCATTTTCAATGGCCTCATTTCCATTCTCTTTGCGCAAACCAGGCTTGGCCAATTCAGCACCTCCACCTCATATCTAACTACACTCCCACTCCCACTCACAACCCCAACTCTCCTATCCCGCCTCCTCGATCCTCACCTCACCCAACCCAATAAACTCCCCGGCGCCCTATCCGTTAATTCTATTCTAAATACCTCTTAGACTTAGAGACAAATGAAATTCACTCTCGTTTGAACACGCAGGGGAAATCAAGAAAACATCCCGGCTTTGTGCTCGGAAGGCCAGTCAGGGTGTAGACATATGGAGTCTGGTCTATGAGTGTGGTGACCTCCAGAAGAGATGGCTCTAGCCCGGTCGTAGAAATTAAAAGGAATAGATAGCATGGGATATTTGTGGGTTGTGAATTGGTCCTTATGCTTATTTATATTGAGCTCTTACGTAGAGTTCACATGGGATAATACTATTGTATGCTTGCATGGACCGAGAAGGGAGATGTGGAGTGGAAGAGAGAGGTGGGGCGGGAGGGGGCGAAAATGGATGAGGGATGGGGGATTGTTGGATATGGTGGAGAAGAGGTGGCTGTAGTATAAGGTGATGGAGTAAAGGGGTAGCAGAGGGTGGAGGATGGGATATGAAATTGTATTCAAGGTCCATGAGATAGATGTCTCGCTTGAGGTCTAGAGCAGTCCATTTGTTGATGTTCTGCAGTCGACCCAGCAGAGCTTCAAGCGCCGTACTGTGGGTCACAATGATGAAATTTTGTACCAACATTCATTTGCATATCACGTACCATGTCCAAAATATTCATGTTCCCGGTTGAAGAGGGTATATTTCTACTTTTCTACCTATTGTTCTCTCCCAAGAAGAGAGGATACACATCCATCCATCCACCCAGAGCCCGATCATTGCCACAGCCCCGAGAATATCATCGCAAAATTGTACGCCATTGTAGATGTCCGGTTGATGGATCATCACTACCCGATGCTGTTGAAAAACCACTCACGCCCCCATTAAAAAAGAAGAAGCTTTTGTCTTTAATGCCCCTGCCAGAAACGCCGATGTTGAGATCGTCTCCACTGCTAGGCTTCAAAAACCAACTACACATTTCGTAAATCATCGCTCATGCCCCCATACAGAAGAAAAAGAAAGGTTGAGAGAAGAATGCTCTACTTGGCATACTTCTGGCGGTAGAACTTGGCGGCGTTGACCATGTTGGTCAAGGCGGCCTTTGTCTCCGACCATTGACGGGTCTTCAGACCACAGTCAGGATCGATCCAGAGTTGCTCTGGCTTGAGGTATTGCAACATCTCCTCGATGCGGTCCTTGATCTCCTGTTCGCTTGGAACACGAGGAGAGTGGATGTCATAGACACCTGGACCGATGTGGCGGGGGTAAGCCTCATCGACGAAGACCTTGAGGAGCTTGGCATCAGACTTGCTGTTCTCGATGGAGAGAACATCGGCATCGAGAGCGGCGATGGCATGGAAGAAGTCTTGGAATTCGGAGTAACAGAAGTGGGAGTGGATCTGGGTGGAGTCTTGGACACCGGAAACGGAGAGACGGAAAGACTTGACGGCCCAGTCGAGGTAAGCCTCACGCTCTTTTCCAGCGCGGAGAGGAAGACCCTCACGAAGAGCAGGCTCATCGACTTGAATGACGAAAACACCAGCAGCCTCAAGGTCAACAACCTCGTCACGGAGAGCAAGAGCAAGTTGCTCAGCCTGGACGGATTGGTGGACATCGTCACGAGGGAAAGACCATCGGAGACAGGTGATTGGACCAGTCAACATGCCCTTCATTGGCTTCTTGGAGATGGAGACGGCGTACTTGGACTCCTTGACGGTCATTGGTGCTGGGCGAGAGATGTCACCAACAACGATAGGTGGGCGAACGCAACGGGAACCGTAAGATTGGACCCAGGCGTGGGTGGTGAAGGCATAGCCATCAAGGCGCTCACCGAAGTATTGCACCATGTCGTTACGCTCAGGCTCACCGTGAACGTAGACATCAAGGCCAAGCTCCTCTTGGATCTTGACGACATCTTGAATCTCCTTCTCGATAAACTTCTCGTACTCCTCGGCGGTGATCTCGCCCTTGGTGAACCTATTACGCTGGATACGGATCTCCTTGGTCTGGGGGAAGGAACCGATGGTGGTGGTTGGGAAGAGAGGAAGGGCCAATGACTTTTGTTGGGCGGCAATACGGGAAGGGAATTCGGAAAGTCTGTTGTACATCTCAGGGGTGATCTTGGATTGACGCTCCTTGACCTTGGGGTCGTTGGTGCGTGTGGATGAGGCACGGGATTGCATGGACTTGGCGTTAGCTTCGAGTTGCTCACGAACAGCAGCTGGGCCATCAGTGACGGCCTTGGCGATAACGGCAACCTCAGAAGCCTTCTCCACAGCGAAGGAGAACCAGTCAGCGATCTCTGGGTCGAGCTTCTTCTCGCTGGCAAGAGTGTGTGGGGTATGGAGAAGGGAGCTGGAGGTGGCAACAATGACACGCTCCTTTCCGAGCTTCTGGATAGCAGTTTCAACGGTCTCAATAGCACGCTTGAGGTTTGTCTTCCAGATGTTACGACCATCGACAACACCTGCCGAGAGGATGGTCTTTGGGCCAAGGGCAGAGATGACGGTGCTCAATTGCTCTGGGTTTCGGACCAAGTCAACGTGAACAGCGTAGATGTCCTTGGGAACGGACTCGATGTTGTGGACGATGTCACCGAAGTAGGTGGCAAAGACAAGCTTTGGAATCTTGTCACCAAGAGCAGCGAGCTTCTCGTATGTTGGCTTGAAAGCAGCCTTGGTCTTGGCTGGGAGATCCTGGACGAGGGTTGGCTCATCGATTTGGACAGTCTCAGCACCGGCAGCCTTCAACTTGGTGAGGAGCTCCTCGTAGACTGGTAGAAGCTTCTCGAGAAGGTCGATAGGGTCAACGGTTTGGTCACGGTCAGCCTTTCCAAGTTGGAGGAAAGAGACTGGGCCGACAAGGACTGGGCGGGTGGTGATACCAGCTTCCTTTGCCTCAAGGAACTCAACGACGGCCTTTGGGTTGGCAGTGAGCTTGAACTCCTGGTTGTCTTGTAGGGTTGGCTTGACATAGTGGTAGTTCGAGTCGAACCACTTCACCATCTCCAAACTGGGGACATCGACACCCTCACGTTGGAGACCACGGCCCATAGCAAAGTATTCATCAACAGGGTCGAGCTTGTATTTGGTATATCTGGGAGGGACGGCCTGTGCAAAGAGAGAGTTAGCATGCTGCTGCGTATTTGCTTCGGAAGAAAACTTACACCGAAGTCCTGGATCTGGTGGAGAACTTGATCGTAGAGAGCGAAGTCATTGCTGGGAATGATATCGACACCGGCATCCTTCTGAATGGTCCAGTGTGCAAGACGGAGTCTCTTGGCCTCAGCGAGGAGATCAGCTTGGGAAAGCTTGCCGCCCCAGTATGCCTCAGTTGCCTTCTTCAAGTCACGAAGAACTCCCATGCGCGGGAAACCGAGAATAGATCTATGGCAGACAATCGGATTAGCATGCTGCAGAAATATATATGAGGTCTGCGAGGTTTAGAACTCACGATTGAACCATGGTGGCGGTTGTGGAGAATCGTAGAATCGGACGGAAAATTGGTGCAGACTCAAATCAACAGGATTGCGTGCTCGAAGTCTGATTGTTCCGGGACTCGGAAGAGGGGTAGTAGATGATAGATTCTAATGCCTCGAGGTGAAGCAAAGAAGTGTAGATGTTTGTTTGTCCCTCTGGAGTGATTCTGGGGAAAAGGTGAGGGGAAAGAGGAGTGTTGAGGGAAGAAGGAGAGCGGTGTGATGGAAATTCTGTTTTAACTTGGAGGGGTCGGTGTGTTGGTGTATGTGAGGGGCGTAAAATGGTGTTAGCACTAGTGTTAATGGGGGCTAGCGTAGTATCACGTGGAGCTTATTGACTTTTCTTGAAACTTTCATTGGATGGTTTGTGATTGTGACAAAAGAATATGCGATGCGATGATGTTACAGTAAATCCTGGATGAACGGTCAAGTTTTCCTCTGTTTACATTCAAATATTTATGAAAGCTGGAAGAGAAGCAGACAAAATGATGCATTGATCAGTGCCCCCTCTCAACGAGGAAGTTCATCCGGATTCCGATGCAGATGTGTCCCGATGCCGGAACACAGCCGAGTGGTTAGTTGCTAGGCCAGTGTGTTTACTTTGTGCGTTTTTGTTCGGCTGATTTGAGACTCCAGATTACTGCATTGCAGCGTTGTCTCTGGCTTTGGCTCGAGGGTATAGAGGGCATCGAGACATCGATATTCATCGAAGTCGTATCCATCTTCTGGTGAGAATTTCAGGGTCCACGAGTTGCCAAGACAGCTCGCCTAACAGACCAATGAGTCTCTTGTGTTACGAGTCGAGCAGTGCAGTAACTTACACTTCGTCAGACCAACAGCATCTATCTCAAAGCTTCATTAAGGCCTTTTTCATTTTTTTTTTTTTCATTTTTTTTTTCATCTTCTCACTTCTTCGCTTCTTCTATTCACTCTGGTCCCTTGTTAAGCTTCACCCTCGTCACCCTCCCCCTCTCGCCTCTCCTTCCAAACTTTACTCCCCTCCCTCATACCACCACTCCCTCAACAACTCTCCTTCAAGTCCACAACTTCAGGACTCACTCCAAACCACCACTATTTCCAGCCCCACGACCCATGCAGTCCACGCTCATTGCTCCTCCATCGCGCTCTCTATCCTCATCAAGCACGCCCTGAAAGTTGCTTCATCGTTTGGTTACACGGTGTAGCCTAAACACCCAACCCCGGCGTGAGCTGCGGCAACCCATTTCAATCGCAGGTATCAAACCCGAAAATTGCTCTCCTTGCTCTGCGCTGTGAACCTTATTTACTAAGGTGCACTTATTGAGGGCGAGACCACCTCACATATCCTCAAGTTCCAACAATATTTCTGAATATTTCTGGGCTGAATGACAAACTAAGTTCAGGGTGAGACCGTAATCGATTTCGCCTCCGGTGGCGGTTTTGACATTCTACAAGCCTCTCTCAAAGTTAGTCTAAATGGTCAAGTAATCGGCATCGATTGGAATCCAGGCGTGCTTGCAGATAACCTGTCCATCCTCTCAGACATAACTTCCATTCTGTTGCTAAACAAAAAGTGCAGATGGTATCATCAGTAAGTCCATCATCAACCTCCCAGAACCAGAGAAGAAGAAAGTGTGTTTTGCGGAGTTTATCGAAGGAAGGTGGGAGATTGGCGGTTGGCGATATTCTTGCGGAGGAAGAAACAAGCGATTGAGGAGGAGTTGAGAAGGTATTTTGGACTTTTTGTGGGGTATGTGAGTTCCACAGGTCTGGTGGGGGAGTATGAGGGGCAGTTGAAGGGGGTGGGGATTGAAGGTATTTACGCTGCCTTTTCCCCTACTCTCCTTGGAATGCGTTCTTGAATTTTAACTGATGTGATTCCAGATATCCTTATTGTGGATAAGAAGTCTGATCTCAATATCTATAAGGAATGTGCTCCGGTCGGCGGAGGCGATACCGCTTGATAGAATGCCCCAGTATCCTCAAATCGTCCTTCTGCGGTCCAATCACTTCATATTCTCTATCTGGTATCAGCAAAGATGCAACCCCCGAGTCGGCTGAAAAGTCCGCTAGGAGAGTAGCAGACAATGACTTCAACTAGTGGGTTAGCAAGTGATCCCCGACCCAACAGAGATATTTCCCGTCTGATGTCTGGACAGGCTCATACAGTATCTGTGCCGTCAAGCCCAAGTAAGAACAGGTTGTGCTATCATACTGCTTTGCTTTTAATTCTACAGACAGGTCAACCTCTTGCGTTGTCTCTATTGTTCAAAATAGGGTATGCTTACATGCTAGGGATACAAGTCCCTTCTCATTTAAGTAGACCTCTTCAAAATCCCAGTTGCGTTACTGCTTCACTGTCTGGGTGTATTCTATACCATCAATCTTGTTCTGGTCGCAAGCTCTTCTTTTGATCGGTCAGTGCACCGTATTCCCCACCATGATTGATTATTAGATGATGGAATACACTGCATCGCCAGCTATGTTGTCTCTCGGCTTGAATTCAGCTGATTCAACTTCATATTCTGTGGAGAATAGGGGAGAATGACACAAGGGATTGATGCATGAAAAAGTCGAATTGAAAAGCCCAAATGAAGAGAAGATAAGCAGACATTTCTTTAAGCATTGTTTTGGCACTTCTGTTTTGCGGTCATCCGAGACATGCTCTCTTCGGCCAATGCTGCACATTCTCATTCGTCACTACTGTTTTGCATAAAGTTGTATTCAAAAGGCTTTCATTGTATTCATTACCCATTATCCATTATCCAAGCGGCTCAGTACCCAGATCCAGCCGGACAACAAAAGAGCAAGACCCAAAACTCCAAAACCCTCCATTCCCTCAAGGATTCACATCCCTAAAACCCGCTGGCAACATCCTCCTCCCGATCAGATCATCAATCGCCAGATCTCGTGTCTTCCCGCTGTTTCGATCATTTATTCTGATCCGATTGGTCCTCGCAGGTCGACCCGTTGAGTCCGCACGATTGTAGGCCATGTCCCATTGGATGACGCTGATGCCGGCCGGAGGGTTGCCTTTCGTGCTGTTGAACTTGGTCTTTGCGCCTGGGGGGTTGACTTGTGGTGTCGGGATGTAGGGATTCACGCGACCGTGACGGGAGGGAGGGAGAGCGTTGGCATTGGGATTGGGATTGGGATTTGCTGGTGGCGGTACCGGCGCAGGTGCTGGCGCTCGCGGTGCTCGTGGCGATGGTTGTTGCACCTGAGCGAGTGCAGGCACCCAGTCAGGTCCAGTGGGGTCCACTTCTGAACCATCCTCATTCCACCATTCCGCTGGGTGGTATCCCAGACCTTGATAATGGGTATCCCACTCCCACTCTCCTGGCCGGCCGAGTGGCACGCCTGCTCGTGAAAACCCAATCAACTGGGCAATCGTTTCCGAGAGGCATGTCTTCCGCTCTTGTGGGATGTGATTCAAGTCCCAAAGCTCTGCCCCAAGCGAGATGTCCTCGTCGAGAAGCACACAGCCTTGGTAGACTCTTCGGCCTCGTCCGGCGGCGCGAAGGGCTTCGACTTCCGCGAACGAAAGCTCTTCCTCGTCGTTGGTCATCAAAGCGACTTCGCGCGCCAGATCGTATTTTTTCTGGATAGCGAGGCGTGCTGGGAAAACGGTTGGGTTGATCAGGAATGTCGGCTTCGTGTAGGGTTGCAAATTCAACGCGCGCATCGCATCGGCGTATCTGTTGTACAGATCTTGCTCGACAACATCACCATCCTACAGAAGATCAGTTAGGCCAATTCACTCGGATGTAGTTGGATCATCAGCAGATGGGAAACATACCTGAACCGGATCGACGTTATCACATCCAGCAATCTTGTTGCCAAGATCAATCTTGCAATTCGTGATCTCAGTCAATTGAGCCCCGGTCAAGTCGTTAGCTTCATCATCGATATCCTCAACGATATCCTCAAGGAGATCCAAGACCTGCTGGAAGATCGCCTTGTAGACGATTGCTTCTTGCTCGGAGTTGGTTCGGTCCCAGAGGTACTCGACGTAGGCCTTGGCGGCGTCGGTGGCGGCGGCAAGAGCTTGGTTGGAAGCTTGAGCAGACATGTTGTTGAAGGAAGTAGGTATTAGTGGATGTTTGGTTGTTTGAAAGAGAGTTGAAGAAGGTTTGTGTGAAAGACAGTGTGTTTGCAAGTGTGTTGGTGTTCATCTGTTCTTGTACGAAATACTGTGTAGTGGAAGATCTTGCTGTTGAAGAATGAAAGACGGACAGGAAATCAGAAATTGAAAAGACTTTATAGGCTTTGCCTTGAGAGCAAAAAAGATTAACAGTGCTAGCGGCATTGTGATCTTCGACCAACGCCTCTCGATTTGTTGAACTGGTGCGTGAATCGAGCGACGGGACGCTCCGACGCTCAACAAGAATCGAATAAGGTGCTGAGAGGGAGAGAGAGCTCTTTTTCGAGTCATTCACCGGGCTGAACAGCCGATGATTGAAATGAAGCAATTTCTTTGAGCGGGAAATTACTGATTCATAGTGCCAGCTAGTTCACAACGACGTTCTAGAGGCATACTTGTATGTCCAGAATGTATAGGTATACTATATACAGCTCAATATATACGTGAGAACAGTACAAGCCTTGCAAATACCCTAATTATTAGACGAAGGGAGGTAATGTTGATGAGGTGTCACGTTGTGTTTACATCGGCTGTTTCTCCTCCGTGCTTTAAGGGAATTTCCCCAGCGGATTCTATTGCCGGGTGAGTCACTGCGCGCTGAATGTAGAGGCTATCGAATTAACTTGTTTTTGGAAATCCATGCCATGTCGGATTAATGTTATTCTAAGATATTTTCAAGTGATAAATACCCGTCTAATTGTCTCTTACATTCTCCAGAGGCAGTTTCTGTTTGATGCCGAAGATTAGAGTGAAGTGAGTGTGGAGAGGTTGTTATGGGAGCTGCCTTATCAACAATTGGAGCTTCTTGGGACAGGGATTGAAGGTTGGGCTACTGTTCTATGTTTGCACCGTAAGTGTGTTTTTTGGAGGTGGGGTGGATGCGACTAGAGGGGTCAGATTGACTTCTCTGCCAACTACTAACCCATGCTTTGGATCTCTCCGCTGGCTCGGTGCTGTGCTACTTCTGGGATATTGAGAAGGTCGTTGAGGCGCAGCAATCTCCCTTTTGGAGATGGGACAGCAGGTATTGGAGCAGTGCTACTTCTGTGTGAGGGGGAGAGGAGAGAGAAGGGGATTTAAAGTGCAAACCATTAGGTAACTAACACAAGACACCCGTGAGAAGTAGAGCTTTTCAAATGAAATCATTTTTCCTAGTGAAGGAGGTTCATGGAACCTTCAGGAAATTGAGCCAAAAGATGAAGGAATTGAGCAGGATTGAAAAGGAGCCTCTGATAATTCAGCGACTACTTTAATACAATACAACTCCCAAAGGATCTTTTCTGTTGAGCTGTCACACGATATTTCTCAGAGCTCTATGAAATACAGATAGTAGGAAGAGTCATTACCGGAAGTGTAAACGGACTGCGTTGAGCTGTGGAGAGTCAGGAGACTCGGTGGTGAGGAGACTCGGTGGTGAGGAGACTCGGTGGTGAGGAGACTCGGTGGTGAGGAGACTCGGTGGTGAGGAGACTCGGTGGTGAGGAGACTCGGTGGTGAGGAGACTCGGTGGTGAGGAGACTCGGTGGTGAGGAGACTCGGTGGTGAGGAGACTCGGGGGTGAGACGAGACTTCATATCAGTATTCTTTTGTCTGGGCTTAATCACCCTCAGATTCAAGTGAGAGTAAGTCTACTGGCAAGTGATGCTGAGATCAATCGTCAAAAAGCAACTCTTGTCTATTCTCCATTTGTCAATGATCCTCAATACCATATAGAGTCAAATGTTTGCTCCAGCCTCCCTCCATGTAAGCAAGTTTGCCCTCCCAAACTTGACAGCTTCAACGTTGTTCATTCCAAACTCGACCTGAACGGGCGAATATAAACACAAACACACATTCCATCATGCCAGCCCCTGCGAGCCAACCTGATCAAGTGTGTGCGTAGTCAAACCTCAAGAAGTCAAGAAATCTGGTGAGTTGTTGGTGATCAGAAATTTGAATGGTCAATGGCTGTTGTGTGGAGAATGGGGACGCCTCCCATGACCAAGTGAAAGGAGTGTGCCTAATTGATCGGGGGTCAAGTGACATTTCTGACGGTCAATGCGGAAGTCGATCGTATAATCATGTTCAATCTGTCACGTTCACTGGCCACTGGAGTAGAAGTATTCAAGTTGTTTCATGTTCTTCATTCTTCTGCTACACCGTTTTTGTTTGCGAAAGTTCTTAAGCCTATGCGTGGCTTTTGCTGTCAAATCTCATCCCTTCCCCACAAAGAAACAACTCCTCCATCCTTGATTACGGATGGCTTTTAGTGCCCAAACCTCTCCACCCGACAAGGAAACACATAGCAGCGCCTCTATCATCCATCCACATGTGACGTTTGATGTCCAGTCTCTTCCCCCGTCCAGGAAACAAAGCAATGTCTCCAACGTCATCCATGTGTGACCCGTAAAGTACAATCTCGTCGCACCACTCACAAAAGAAAGACAGAGCAACCCTTCCTTCCACAATCTATATGTGACTTTTGGCATCCGATTGCTTCCTCCCATCAAAAAAACCAACCCTTTCATCCCCTAAAGCTCCATTCTACCACAAAACAATCCTAAGGATTGAGATCCCGGAAATTAGCAGGCAGTTGTCTTTGCTTTATTAGCTGAGTAATGGCCATGTCTCTGGTTGTACCATTCTCTCTCGATGCTCTTGCGTGTTCTCGGTCGATCTTGTTGATTCCACGACTGTCCGCTCGGTTAAATGACTTATCCCACTCCAGGACGTCGACGGTGCCTGGAGGATTTCCGCGCCAAGAGTTCCATTTGGTTGAGACACCGCTATCTGACTGACTGGGGTTTTGTACAGTGGGATTGTAAGGGACAGGGCGACCGTACAGGCTTGAAATGTTGCCCTGTTGCTGCTGTGGCTGTTGTGGTTGGTGTTGAAGCTGTTGTTGGACTTGGGGAGGGTTGTAATGCCGGACTGGAGGGTTGATTGGTCCGAAAGGGTGTGGGACATGAGGGTTGATTGGGGTAAAGAAGTTTTGTTGGCGTTGAGGCTGCTGAGGCTGCTGTTGGACTTGAGGAGGGTTGTAATGCCGGACTGGAGGGTTGATTGGTCCGAAAGGGTGTGGAATATGAGGGTTGACTGGGCTGAAGGAATTTTGTTGGTGTTGAGGTGCGGATGCTAGTGGGACTGAACGGACAGGAACATGAGCAGGTGCGCGAGCTGGTGCACGAACTGGTGTACGAGCGGGAACTCGGGAAGGTGCTGGATGGTCATCATCATCTTCGTCATCTTCGTCATCTTCATCTTCATCTTCGTCTTCGTCGTCTTCGTCGTCTTCGTCGTCCTCGTCATACTCTGCCTGGACATTGGATCTCTGGACCTTGGATCCCAGAACAGGCAACTTGAGTCCCTCATCAGGCCCTTCGATTCTCTGGTAGCCGTAGTTCTGGAAGTACAGACGCCACGTAATTTCTTCTTCAAGAGGTGTGCCAGCTAAGTCGGTACCAGCAATCCTAGCAACGCATGCTGGCACCCACTCCTCCAGACCCTTGACATCATTACCAGCACTAGCGATTGCCTCGAGCTCCTTATCAGTGGAAAACTCGGGGTTGATCAATGGGCATTTTGGATAAACAGCCCGTTTTGAGGCTTCTCGTACATCAATGTGGTATTGATGAATCGAGATTTCTGAGTTGCTCATGACGATTGCCTCCCGGCCAACATCGAAATACTTCTGGATCGCCAGGCGGACCTTACTCTCGGCACAGTTGATGATGAACTTAGGTGCTTCGTACACATCAAGTCCATTCTTGATTCTTGATTGCTTGTATCTCTCCTCAACCTTGTCAAACTCGGCCTTCCGATACTATCAAGATACGATCATCAGCAAAGTTCGATGAAGCTTTGATTCACTTGAGAGATATTCAAGATGTAACATACCTGAACCTCTGTCCGCTTTTTCCAGGCCAACATCAAGGGTTTCAACTCAGTTCTCCAGGTAATGAGCTCCTGGGTCTCCAGTGGAGTTAATCGCAGACCAGCAGGCCTTTTGGCAATATCCTTGAGTTTCTTTTCGATATATTGAACACGAATTTTCAACACAACAGTTTTCTGTCTGGCCTCTTCTAACTCCCACAAGTGCTCAACATACTCGCGCGCAAGTATCAGAGCAAGCGGGTCCCGGGAATTACCCACGCCTCCGGCCTTGGGTCGGGATGATTGGCGAGAAGAAGAAGACATTGAGTATGGGAGTGTAGGAGGCAGTATATGGAGATGGCTGTGAATGCAGGTGCGGTGTTGTGTTGTGTTGTGTGGGGGTGTTGTGTGAGGGTGTTGTGTGGGGGAAGATCGAAGCAAGGATTTCGTGGAAAGCGCGCTTGAGATCGAGAAACTTTGTTAACGAAGCAGAATGTGGATGTGCAGGATCTAATCAAGACCTGTGAAGTACGGTCTCTTGAAAGGTACCGGAAGTGGAGATTATGTTCTTGAATGACTTGGAAGTTGTCGTGTCTTGAGAGGTCCAAGGTGCAGTTCTGGTTTGTTGTTGGAAGAATCGAGGTCAGGGTCGACTTCAGGAGAGGGGCTATTTCACTGAAAACTTTTGCTTTCCAGCGTGCGCTAGTGTCAATCGAGTCGCGAAAAGATGCCTTATTTGCGAGTTTGGCAACCACTTTGGGGTTGATTCGAGGCGTGAATCTTAGAATTTGAACCAATAGACAATTTCTTTTGTCGCCTACTCAAGCAATTCACCGTGCAAACCAGCTGCTCGTGACGGTTCTATAGCCCAGCTGGATTGAAACTCATGTCAATACTCTATATACTTGGCGCGCGACATAATCAACCAACGAAAGAAACTGCACGTACCAGCGACACCGGCTGCCAATGCTGTTTCCGTGCCTGAAAGCAAGGAATAGAGAAAGATATGCAAGGAACTTCTATCAATAATTGCAATGGAAGCCTGGGAACCACAAGCAACTGTTTACGACGAAAGAGAACAAGGAATTCATCACGACTTCGCCCCTCAAAGTGAGATTCGAGGTTTGACATTTAAGCGAACCCATTGTGTTTACCCGTTAACTCGTTTAGTAACAAACACCACGCCCGTTGCGCCATCACCATCTGCATGTTAACACAATATTGAACAAAGGCCTTGGTTGATAGTAAGACAGATCTGTTCACTGAAATCCGTGGTGAAACTCTAGAAACCGAAAAAATACATCATTGCTGTAAAGATCTTCCGGCTTCTTGAGTCAACAAAGGATGCCACGGACTTCCCCCGCTTTATTGGTGAGAACTATGTTGAATACACATACTCTCAAAGACTCTCCAAGTTCTTATACTGGCCTCTAAGTCTAGTAACAGGAACAGACTTCGGGGCGGTTGATAGCGGAACACCACCACATTGAACATCATGCATGATCCAAATGACTTTGGGTCATGGATATATCCTCAACTTTGGCGAAAGAGCAGATACTTCTGGAGGGTTGTTATAATTAGAGGTAACCGATTACGTGACAAATCTTCAGCACCTCAAAAACACAAGAACAGCTTTGATGTGGTTGTATAAGGGAGCCGAATCACGCGGGATTAGAGCCCCGAAACTGAGGCTAAGAGAAATTTTCCTTGTGATTTGGTATCTTGATTGGATGGACTTTATACCGATATGTTGTACTCTTTCGAGTTGAGTCCTTGCCTAGCACACCTTCATGCCCTTCAAGGGTCTTATAGGGCTTTGAAATAAAAATATCATCCTCATAGAGCCTGCCCTCAGCTGCGCCGGCGATATGGTGTTTGAGCAGCAAAAGCTTATCTTCAGAGCCATGAAGGACTCATATATGTAAGAAACTTTCAAAGTCTTTGGAGCGCAAAGAGCTCCTCGCTGATAAACAAGTTCATGAGATCATCCAGTGGCAGATAGACTGCGAATGGAAGCTTGCGAGGTTGGATACGAAGGAGAGTGGCGAAAATATGGATGGCAAAAAACGTTTTGATGGTTTTGAGGTTCTGCTGACCTCAGTTGAAGGCCGAACTTGGGCAGGGAGAGGATATCATCAAATATTATCACGTCTCCCGCCTCACGAACATGCTTTCCTCTATCACTACCCCGAATACACCATTAGCGTCGCAGAATCCGAAAGACCTATCGAAATCTAAGGACAACATGGCATCAATCAAAGCGATTTCGTATTCAGTCACCCAACACTTCTATCTAACGATCTTCATCACCTGAGACGCGTCACTGGGTGTAACTACTCCGAGACTTCGACTCCACTCCTCGCAAGTTGTGTGTGGATTTTCAGCTTCCACCCGTCCACTATTCAGGTGGTGCAGTCAACACGCAGAGACGGTGGGAATGGTAAGTGGAGACTATGGCAGAGCTGGTAGGGGTTGGGAGAGATAGAAAACTGATTGCTGGAGTAGTCTTGGAACTTCTACGACGAGGTCGTTGTCTACGAAAGACTCGAAAACCTTCCTTTCCCCTCTAACGTCTTCAAGCACAAACCGCTATCAGAACCTTACTACTCCGCGAGCATCAGTCCAACCAACGACTACTGCTCTAGCTAACAACCATTTCTCAGCATATAGCATCAAGTCCAGACGTTGTCAGAACCTTTGCCCACCATCTCTAGTCACGATCAGAAGTTCGAAGCTCTCCAGTAGACACATCCCTCTCGCACGATACCCCTACCCACGCCTTCTTCGAAACCGCTGCCATATTTTGGCCCCGACAAACAACTATGACCTAGGAGATGGGAGGCAAAGGACATACAGAAGACGAATATGAGGCGAACGATGTGGGGAATGGAATATGGTCTTTGCTACTAGGGCGAGTTTCAGAGCGGTAGACCTGCTGGAGCTTTGAGCATCAACCTTTTTCGAGACTGGAAAGAGTAATACGGCCTTCTGGTCACCTTTCAGTAGATCTTAGTACACAAAGTCGAATCTGCCTGCAAGACATTGTCGCAGTACCACCGCAACTTGCGAGCTTGTCGTCAGAGGTCACCATCTGTTTTGGTTTGCGACCCAAACACCTAGGGAAAGAAAACATGAAACTATTTACAGATCCGATTACCACCAATTGAGTTAACGATGAAAGGTAGTGACCCCCATCCGAAGTTCTAAAAATCATGGCATGATTTTGTTTGACTAGGGTTGGCATCCCAGCCTGCCAGATGGTGCTTAGGAAATCTTTAGAATTGATGGATTGGTAGGAGGACAGAGTGGCAGAGAAGAACGGTGTGTACTGAGTGGACACTTTGGGGGAGAGGAGTTAGGGGTTGGGTAGGAGGCAGCATGTTTGATAACAACATTATGTGGAGGTGAAGTTCGGGGCGGGGTGTGGCATTGATTGATCCAAATGATTACGTCCAGTTCAACGATCATTACATTTTGTTGGCGAGTTTTATTTGACAAAGTACTTCTTGAATACTATCTACCTTCTGTCTTCGACTTCGACTAGTACTACCAAGTAATTGCGTTTATTCCCCAGCACATTCAAGTCTAGGAACAGTCTCCGAAAATGTTAGGATGTGCCAGAGCCTGCTAATGTGTGTAGACTTCGATGACTTTGCCAGCAGCTTCTCGAGAATGAAGGAGGCCCGAACTCAAGCCAAGGACTTCTTCAGCAGTATTTCCAGATCTCGACCAACTTCCAAGGCAGGCCACAACAAGCGCAGATGAAGAAGGGGAGTCTGACCACGCAGCAGATAGGGAAGGAGGAGAGAGGAAGTGTGAAGGTTCAGGATTCCTGTTGGGGGCAAATACATGTCTGCCACAGGTCAGTCGAAAACACTGAAGCCCCCTGAAGTCAGTCGAGTCTGACCACATCGAACCTGGAGAACAGATGTCGCCATTTCTACGAACTGTCTTCCCAAGCCACCTTCGACATCTCGCGTTTATCGCTGACCTGACATCGGCGACCTCTGTTCGACTTGATATCTCGTCATCGAAGCTCGCCTTCATTGCCACTGCCGGTGGAGTGTCCAACCTCATGAGGGTCATCCATGCGTCTCTGCAGGTAAACTTCTGTCTACCACTCGAATATTTTCCTAGGCTCCAAAACCTAGGTTGCCCACACCCTGACGATAGTTCTAGGCGCTGCAGGCCATATTTTTATTTGGAAAGAGAAAAATCAGCAGCTATGATGATCTTTGGGTGATCGACACTCACGCTGGGACGGTAATGGTTCGAGAGAACTGCGAGAATGAGGAAAAGCGGCCACGGCGGATCGAGCAGCTCCATCGCCAAAGCAAGGAATGATTGCAGAAAGGACGGAGAAATATGAGGGAAATATGTGGAGTGATGCGAAGAAGTGTGGCGCGAGATGCAGATACGGGCTGGATATTAAACTTCTTGACCTGCAGACGGCACAGCGGTCATAACCGGCATGAACAGCACTAGCAGCAGATCCACTACTACCTTATTGAGCCTGAATCACAATGCAACCTTCCCAACGGTGGCATTTTGACGCGGAATCTCCTGATCATCACGCATGGCAAACTAGGAATCTATGTACGGACTTGGATCCAACTGCACTCACCAAAGTGGCCGATTAGCCAATCAGTTAGCCATTAGCTAAGCAATTTGCTAAGCTGATTGGCTTATATGAAAACTCATAGCTAAATGGCTTGAATTGAAGAGCTTAAAAGCTGCTTAAAAGCTGATTTTAAAAATAGACATATATTAAAAAAAAAATTTAAGGTTAATTGCATTAAAAGCTGCCATAAGCTTAATTATCCCCCTTTTTTGCTAATTTTTTAAGCACTTTTGATATCATAACAATTAAGCTAATAATTTTAAATTATGTGATGTAATTTGCATAAAATAAAATAAGAAAATATGCTTATATTCAAAGCTTATAGCAAATATATACAAAAAATCAAAGGCCATTTTAATAAGCTATGGCCATTAGGCCTGCTTTAAATACTAATATTTTAATAAAAGCTAATTTATTAAAGGCTTTTTAAGATACAACGCTAATTGATTTTTCCAGCTTAATATTCATGAAGTTTTTGCTATGAAAATGATATTAATAAAAGAAAATGCCAGCCTCTCCAATTAATTAATTTTATACGCCTTTTAAAGCTTTGGCTCTAGCATTCTTTCCTTTATTTGCATAATAATTTCTTTTTTATAATTGCTTTCCCAAAGCTTTTGTAAAGCAGCCTTGCTTTTCCTCACATATTGAATATTATCGCCAATCTATTATAAGTTGAAGTATTATCATTTCCAGCAAGGGTAAAAAACTAGGGCTGCCATTTATGCAATAAAAATGTTGATTTTATCATAATACTTTTTTGTTTTATTTCAAGTAAATGTAATTGACTTTTGTATGCTTTTGTGGTCATTAAATTAATCTGCCTTCGCCAAAGCCTTGAAACTTTTAAAGTAAGAGAGTAGATTTTTAAAAAGAGGTAATAATTTTTAAAGAGCTTTATGAGATAATGATATAAGATTGAATTAATTGGGGTTGCCTTCAAAATCTTTAATAAAACGAAAAAGAGGTTTTAGGTGATCTGCCATTAGCTTAAAAGTCTCCTATTTATTATCATTAATATAATTTTGTTAAAAGACCTTTTGATTAAAAGGTTTTTTAAAAATGCGTAATTTGATGGCATAAGTATTAAAAGCTTTGTGGAGAGCTAGAGCGCGTATAATTATTGAATATAAGGAATTTTAGCGTATGCCATTGTTTAATATAATCTTTTATTTCTTATCAGCGGCCTTATTTTAATTAAAATTATTTTATAAACTATTGAAGGCTATTTTGCGCTTTTTAAAGGCTATAATATGTATCATTAAGTTATGTAGCTTTTCAAGCTTTTTGCAAGATCTTTAAAATTGTAGTTTTTTTTTTAAACCAGCTTTTTTAAAATCAGCTTTAAAAGATGATGTATTTTAATCAAATAAGTATTGCTTTGCAATGAGGTTAAAAATATGGCTCATATAGCAAAAGCGATATTATTTTGAATTGAAATTGAGGTATTTTGCAAGCTTTATAAGCATAGTATTATTATTAAACGCGTTATTAAGGACAAACCAATTAAGATTATATTTATTAATTCCAAATTATTGCAAGAAAGGCAAAATAACAAAAGCTTAATCTATACCTTATTAGCAAAAAAGAAATGCCAGAAATGGATCAGCTTATTAATACCAGTTTTTTCATATTTTAAAAGCTTTAATAAGCCTGCTAATATTATAATTATTTCCTTTTTTTATTTATATAATGCAAAATTATTGCAATGACGCTGATTTTTTTTAAGCGATTTTTAATCGTTAAATGATATAAAAACCTTTGATTAAGCTTTTGCAACGTTTTATATAATTTGTGGCTTAAAATACTTAAATATTTAAGCTATTTATATCTTTAAAATAAAATAAGAGGTAAGCAATATGTTAATAGTTTGAATATTGGCAATTTTAAATATTTGATAAAGGTTTATGAAAAAGGCTTTGCGGTATTTAATGTTGTTCAAAATTACTCATTTAATAAAAGCGTTTTTAAATTCAAGCTATTGAAAAGGTATAATATTTTTGTAACTTCCCCCCATAGGACTAAAGGCTTGCGCAGGTTGTAAAGCTATTAAAGATAGCTTTTTTATATTTTGATTTTGATTCAATTAATGCTTTAAAGCTATATGTTATGTTGCGTTTTTAAGAGAGTTATTATTAAAGATTATATTCTTGCCTTTTGCAAATTTAGGATTATAATAATTTAAATGAATTAGCATTAAAAATTCAAATAAAAGCAATAACATACATAATTTATATACTTAAAAGATGTGCTTTTTATTTCTTGCAAATTGTACCATTATATAGCCAATTTTTTAGAGCCATGATTAATTTAGTATGCTTATTAAAAGCAAGAGAATAAAGCCTTTAAATAAAAGTAATGCCTTAGCTAGCTTATCATTAAATAACAGCTTTTTAAAAAAAATATGGAAAATAATTTACCTTTAAATCATCTCTTGCAAGCTTAAAAGGGTTATAGTTATTATTATATATTACCAGAGGTTATTGACAATGGTTTTTAATCATAAAAAGTAACGAAAACATGTTTATTAAAGGTTTTTTACCTAAAGCCATCATACGCGTAAAAGGATTGATTATAACATTTATAATACTTGCAGATGGAGCTTTAAAAGTTTGAAAAGCTATATCATCAATATTAATAGGCGTAGTTAAGCGAAACATATTTGCGGTATTAATTTAATGAAATTAGAGAGTTAGTATATGATGATAATGCCTTTAAAATAAGATATGATTATCCTACCGCATTAAACTACCTAATTTTGGCTATTAAAGATGGTTTTTTCGCTTTGAGGCATTAATTTATAATAAGCAAAATATTAAAATAATACATTAAATGCTTAAAACCTTATTTTAAAATTATTAAAAAAGTAAAGGCCAGCTTATAAGCTAGCTTATAAGCTAGCCATATTCAAGCTAACTGGCTTATAAATATCTTTAAGCTGATTGACTGATGATTTTATTTAATTGACTGATTGACTTAAAAGCCGGCTGACTGATCGGCCACTCTGGCACTCACTACGCCGAGGGCGACGCTCATGTTTCCGGGAGAGATATTCTCTTATGAATTTGCGCATGTTGGGAATCTTGAAGCTTGGTACGGGAGATTAGATGAAGTACGCACGTGGAATGTATGGTATTCAGTCTTGCGCTGACTTTGTGGGCGGGTCACACCCGTGATAATCAGGAGAAGAGAAACAATTGCCAGCCACCCGTCCTCCCGCAAGCCACTGGTACCTCATTCATGATTGAGATCCTTGACAACCCTGATGACGCAATTCACGCATCAAAGCTTCATGATGTGCCACTGGAAATGCTCAATGCAAATTGTTGGGCTCCTTCGAGGTCGCATCCATTTATTTGCCTCGGCCAATCGTCGCTTAGTTGTTTACTTGCTTCTGCCGCCTTTGAAGCTGTGCCAAAGTTTCTGAACAAAGGTACCTCTGTACTAAGTTAGCTTATGTCCTGTTTGCAGATCTAAGAAGGTTGCTTCTTTTTGATTCGAGGGCATGATGAGGCCTATTTGATAATTTAGAAGTGCTGAGCGGAACTAGTGGAACACAATATATTAACTGTCAAAGCACGAGGATGAAACAGGAAACTTTATGACTACACTCAATGGCGACACATTTAGGTATGAACGGTCGTGATGTTCCAGCGCAGCGTCGCATCCAGACTGCCAGATAGGCATGTGGAGTGCGCAAATCCCCCGACTTCGGAGACCTCATACGGCGGTCCAGCGGTTATCTTTTACTCTCTGTTTTTTTTTGCCAAGGGTTACAGCTTTTCTTATCAGAGTAGTGACTACTCGGCACCATGGCTTGTGCACACCAAAAATTCTGTTTGTTTACAAATAAGTAAAGCACTCAACAACCGGGGCCCCTTACAAAAGCAGGGGGTAAAGATAACCGCTGTACCACCGTACTGTACTATATACCCTTGTTACCCCGCAGTAGTGTTCTGGGAGTGGGAGGATCCCTTGCCGCTGATACTATTATTGGTTCCTGAATGAACCTTAAAAGCAATGATATATACCGGGGGCACTGCATAGATTGAATGTCCTCTGGGAGAGGGGCGCATATTCAGTAGCTGACTAGTCTACTGCAAGGCGGTGTTTGCGCGGGTTGACAGCAATGTCATACCTGCGGCTTAATAGCAGATTCTGCAGTTTAGCTGCATATCGTGCCAGCCACCAAGTGTCGATCTTATCAGATGAAATGTATAACAGCTGGCTTGCATGCAATTGTATGCAGGGAGGCATCTTGACATGAATAGTGATGTCTGTGGCGGGTTTGTCAACAAACCAAGACGCGAAGTGTCGTCTGAATTAGGTCATCCTTTTGCTCCACGAGGCTCAACAACACCGGCTAGGACATCCCGGAAAATTGTTTCAAACTCTAAATTTGCTGTCCTTGGGTGTCATACAACTGTGAGGCATTTGATTGATGGAACTTCCCGCGGTCTCCACCTGACAGCTGGAAAAAGTCAAATTGTCAGGCAGCCTCAAGACGTTTAGCTTTGGACAATGTTGATTTACAGTACTGAGAACAAACAGTGTTTGATCCACCTGATATTCTATGCGAGATGAGTTGTTCGGGGAATTTCCATCCATCCTCCGGGCGCTTCCACGGTCCACAGTACCCCGAGTCCTCGATGATCATGCTACGGCAAGATGGCAAGCAAGCCCTCATCCATTTCTTGCTTCTGACATATCCAGGACGCCAATGCAAGATGAGCTCTATGGGGATACCCATCCATCCTCCGGAGGTTTCCATGATCGATCGATCATTCACGGGATGTTCCATAGTCCCTGGATCCCTCATGACGATCACCCAGTTGTTAAAATCCAGAAACGGAGAAACCAACACCCAGTCCAGTTTTCACCACCATCACGGATGCCACCCAGCTCTTGACAATTTAGGAACAAGGTGCTGATGCCAAGTTTTCCCTCCCCAAAAAGGGGATCCCGCTGCCGGGATGTGGAGGGGGATCATATCCAGCAAGTCTGATAGGTTCCTGGAAAAATACGAGGTGCATGACATGACATGTTGGCCTGGAAGCATCGAGCTGAGCGCTAATCACTTGCTGGAATGGGAGCGGAGATGATTGGAGTAGAAGTGCCGTGTTGGACTCTGCAAGGTGTCGGGGAGTTGTGCCAATGGATTTTTGTGAGGGACCGGAAATGTCAAGAGATCGCGGGAACGCAAAGTCTAAAATGTCTGGATGATAATTTGGGAAGTATTGGCTGGGATCATGGGGAATGTTTTTGACTGGCTGCCCTAATGGCGGTGGAGCGTTGGGATCGCCGGGAGGTGTTCAGGGTTAACGGATGAGCGTTGCGGGGTAGGAGGCTGATGGCTTTTTCGAAGTCATGCTGTGTTCCCGTTGTAACCTCCAAATCACCTTAGCATCGAATCCTCATCCTGCTAGTTGACACAGATAATTTTTGGTTTGGATAGCAATTGTTTCTATATGATGAGGAAATCTTTACACGAGAGCGTGGTTCGAGGTGTGCGAAAAAGTAAAAGATCAACAAAACAAGTGAACAACACAGTAAACTGGGTTTTGGAACGTCTCTCTTACTATAGCCACCAGCGTCTCGATCTGACAGATGGAGGCACCAAAAAAACATTGCTCTATTCAGATAGCGTGATGTGATCATCAAGCTCTTCTTCCTCAGCATGTGAGCTGTAATACAGTCTGCGAAACGCAGATGATTCATCGGAGAGCAGCTCGTAGGGACTGTCATACTCGACAACCTCGCCGTCATCCAGGAGTAGAACCTTGTCGAAGTCTAGGATTGTGTCTAGCTTGTGCGCCACGGCGATTATTGTGTGGCTCGAGAAACGTTCTCGGATGATGCGCTGCATCAATTCGTCGGTTTTCGAATCGACGCTGTGAAAATTCGGTGTCAGTGTGTTGAAATGTATCGTTTAGTTTGGATACGAACCTGCTGGTAGCTTCATCAAGAATGAGAATTGTGCTCTTTCGTAGCATAGCACGGGCAAGGCAGAAGAGTTGCTTTTGTCCATGAGACAAGTGGATCTTCTCGATGTCTATGTCGAGTCCACCTTTCTCTTTCACCTTATCCCACAGTTGAACAGTCTTCAGTGCGTCGATTATGGCTGTATCTGATGACATTTGATGGGGGTCAGCGTTGAGGCGAACGCTGCCAGTAAGCAGGTACGCATCTTGCGGAACGCCGATAACCTTGGACCGGACCTCTTGGCGAGGAACAGCGGAGATATCGAGATCATCAATGGTGATATTACCTTCGCTCATTTCAATCATGCGGAAAATGCTGAGAACAAATGATGTCTTTCCACTGTGCGCAAAGCGTCAGGTATTATGAAGCGTAGATTCAGTTGCAGCCACTTACCTCCCAGTTCGTCCGCAGACCCCTATCTTTTCACCCCCTTCGATGGAAATGGTGATGTTCTTGAGAACTGGATCACCCGCTCTGTACAAAATCAGTGAAAAATGCCATGCATCAAAAGCAGTCACCTACTTGTACTCAGCGGAAACGTTGTTGAATTCAATTGCGCCACTAGCCGGCCAATCTGGTGGAGGCAAAGCTCGTTCCGTGGGTAAATTCTCTATCTCTGTATCTGTAGTGAAAGATTTGATCCGAGAAATACTGCCAATGTGGGTTTCGAGGTTAGTCCAGAAAGTCAGGAGCATTTTGATGCTCTGACTGAACAAGATAACATTGAGCAGTGCCACACCCACAAATCCAGGATCCATCAGGCCCCGCAGCTTGACGACAAGGGTGATGAGGATTACAGCAATGGCAGCGACAATCAGGTCCAAAACGAGCGTCAACCACCTTTGAACAGCAAAAAGCAGATAAAAAGGCTTTTGAGATTGATCCAAGAGAATTCGATGCTTCTCTTCCAATGCATGTTGCCATCCGAAGGCTCTGATTGTGGCGAGTCCGTTGAGGCATTCCATGAACTGCGAGTACAGAGGCGACTTCGCTTCAAGATCCAGGAGGCGGAGCTGTCGAGAAGTTCTCAAGTAGAATTTCTGGATGAAGTACAATGCCGCTAGGACGATGGGAAAAGCGATTGCAGAGTACGTAGATGCTACACCAATGAGAATCATCTGCGCAATGCATAAAATGAATGCTGAGCATAAGTTAGCACATAGGAGATGATTAGGGATTGAAGGGTCATGCGCACTTGCAACTGTATTCAAGGCGGTGAGTGGGAGCTCCATATCTATGAGCATAAGGTCTTGACTAAATCGGTTGACTGTGACTCCGGTATCTGTGGAGCTGAAGAATGACATCGGCGCACTTCACCGTAATTATTAGCTCTCACAAACAAGCTCGAGTGTTCTTTTCTTACCTGAGGACAGACTTGAGCAAGATTTTGTGGAAACTTTCTCCAGACCGGGGGACCATGGTGATGACCAGTTGCCTAGACCTTCAATTTAGCTCAGACACAATGTTAAAGATAATAAGAAACTCACCAGCAACTGCCTATAAGGAACAACAGAGCTAATGCACCCAACAGAGCGTAGATTCCAAGGAAATAACCGAGCTTCTGGTTTGGAGCTTCGATATTTGAGGCAGCCCACCATTTTATCCAAATCGCTATTGTGCATCAGAAATGTGTTTGATGTGGACAGTAGGTTAAGACGAGATACTGACTTGGGAAGGACATGCAAAATACGAAAGCAGATATTGCAACGATGAAAATAAGGGTTGGAATCCAGCCAACTGCTTTGACATAATATAGATATACGGCCATATCACCTGCTTGTCGGCTGGACTCCTCCGGTGGTGCCTGCAGCTCTAGTGCAGAGAGTGTCTTTTCCGATAGTTGCCTTTCGAGAAAGCCTTTGGTGGGCTGCGGTGGCTCGTAATTCCAATCTGGTGGTGGAAGTCCGAAAGATGAAACATAACCGCCACTTGAGCCGAGGTCCTTGAAGCTTCCTTGTTCGGCAACCTTACCTTCGCTGGAGAGAATTATGATGTGGTCGGAGTAGGGTACACGTTTTGCTACATGTCACTTTAGCATCGTCGATCTGTGAGAGGTTATATACGTACCAGATGAGGAAGTGATCAGCGTAGTTGTGCTGTGCTTGCGGAGAAGACCACTGCGCCCAAAAAGATTGTGGAAGACACGATTCTCGGTATCAACATCCAGGCCTCCAAGCACATCATCAAGTATGACAATGCTTTTACGAGCATATATTGCTCTAGCAAGAGCCTAGAGATGTTAGAACAGTCCCCCGTTCAGTAACCTTGGACTTACGATGCGTTGACTCTGTCCTCCAGACAGGGATATTCCCTTACTGCCAATGGGCGTCAGGTCCCCACGTGACAGTTGATTAAAATCTTCGTCCAGCGCACAAGCTCGAGTAACAGTTGAGTACCATATTTCCTCCATGTCTGAGACCCCAAGAATACTTTGCTGGATAGTGCCGTTCATGTGCCAAGGCGTCTGATCACAAAAGGCGATATCGGAGGACGACAAGTGAACGGATCCTGCCAACATATACACTTCACCGAGCACCCCTTTGAGTAGCGTAGATTTGCCACATCCTACAGGGCCCATGACTATCGTTATGCCCTCTCGTGGAACATTGAAGCTTATGTCTTTTAGAATAGCTGGTTTTGCTGCATCCCAACCAAATGCTGCCTGGACAACAAGAATACCATCCAAGTGCGAGTTGAGCTGGAGGTCGGCCGATTGGGTGAACTTTTCATTCTCATTGGTGTCAGTCAAGTTGGGGATGACTGTAATATTCTCCGACGACGCATCGCTCAGGCGACGAGGTGAGTTGGAATAATGATCCAGAGTTCGCTGATCCACTTGAGGAGGTATCACAAGAAAGTCCTGAATCCGTTGAAACGAACCGATGGACCCTGCAAATGTAGCCATAGACATGATGAGTGACTGAAGGGGTTCAGATAGTAGCGTAAATAAAGAGAGCGACGTGAAAATCTTAGCAGTGTCGAGAGTTGCACCATTTCCACTGTTCCGCGCAATCACCGAGTAAACGGTGAAGGTAAGGATCGGAGCACAGATTGGCGTAATGTAGGCTGCAGGAGGCTATTAGCATCAGCATTCAACTAAGATCACATACTTACTGAATCCCATGTTCCAAATCAAAAGCTTCCTAAATCTCTTCGATATTCGCAGCTCGTCAAGTCTCAGGTCTTGAAGCGTTTTCGAGAGAATCTCGGTGAGACCACACATTTTCACCCCTTTCATGGAACCGAGCATTTCCGTAGTGGCGGCGATACGTTTTTCAATGGCCTGGAGCCACATGGCTTGGCGAGACATGACCAGACTAGTTGCAACAAGAGACCCTGCCATCGAAACTAGAGATGACAGCAGATCAGTATCAGTTCCAAGCCTCCAACACTTCTTAACATACCAATTGCTACCGCGATGGGGACGGCGCAAGCTGCACCCAGTTGTCTCTCCAGCAAATATATAGCCAATCCGACCTCAATAAGATTGGCCCATAACTCGTGGATTGTCTGCCAGCCGGTCGTTATCCTTTCGATATCTGCACTCATCAAGATCATCGAGGAAGAGGGGTCTGAAGCAGTGATACTAAGTTCTGTGGCTTTCCCATATAATAAAGATATTAGGCCGCCTCGCATCATGGTGATGACTCGGTAGGTGAGGTGTTGGAATTGGCCAGTTGTAACCTTAAGTCCCGTCAGTGTTTTTCTCGAGATCGCACCAAGAGGAACGTACAGCAATACCAGTGTATACCAGAAAGTAGGAGCCGATAAGTCCATAGCCTATGTTGGTCGAGCCTGTCGTGATAGGTTGTTGGGAGAGCTCGATGGCGCGTTGGAGGAGAAACGGCTGGCAGAAGTTGAAAGCAGTCAACCCCAGCCGAGGAAAGATCGCAGAAAACAGAGGCCCTTTTAGTGCCCGCGAGGTCGTCCAGAATAGAGTGTGTGGACCACGTGCGGTAACTGCGGGTGTAAGGTCAGCACAGGTATGGAATTAAGGAGGGGATGGGATCCGTACCTTTCACCCAAGCTGCCTCGAGTGACGCTTGTAGGTACTTCGAGATCAAATGCTTGTCCAGTGCAAACAAATCATCGAGAGACAAGGTCTGCCGAGATCCTCGTCGAAGCAGCTTATTCAGCCACCAAAACACACTTCTACTGTAAACTCCGCTTGTTGATTCCGGTGGATACCATTCAAATTCTGGTTTGAGGATTCGACGTTTTTCAACCGTTTCCAAAACGAGGATGATAGTTTTGATAGCGAGAGCGGCCGTGAAGTTACTGGCGTTCTTGTCTGCGGACCTGAGCCACAGAGTTCTGGTGCGAGCCACATCGAAAATGATTGACAGCAGAAGGTATGTATTGAGAGCCAGCGACGGCCGTACTGACTTTGTGTGCTCTGCGTAGGAAAGAATGGGAAGGATCAAGAACGTAACAAGCGTCAACACCGCCGTGGGAACGGAAGCTCGAGTTCTGGTCGCTTCAGGCGCTGCCCAATTCACGATAAGGCAGAGACTTATTGCTTCATACACAGCATAAGATACCTTTTGACTAGTTAGCCCATCTATGATACTCCAAACAGCCGATCATCAAAGTTGTCTGTACATACCAATTTTCCGAGGAGGAGCCAGCTTCGGTTAACCTTTGTGCGTTTCTTCAAAAGATAGAAAATTCGAAATGGTGCGCAGAGTAGAACGAAAGCAAGCGGAAGTATGGTCAAGACAATCTCCTCAAACATCAATGTAAAGTCAAAGCCTCCTCGACATTCGCCGGCATAAGGGCCAAATGTATCATCCCTCATCTCGCACAAAATAGAAGATTCCGAGTTCATGACTGTCTGCTGTACGATGAATTGATTTCTGTCGCTGAACGGAAGCACAGACAAAATGACATGACAGACACCCTTATGGGATTATAGGACGTTGTCGATCAGGAGTACAATGGTCCTGAATTGTTCCGGCATGATGAGGTACATTGTTCTCACACGTCAGTCATTCCAAATTGGGCAGGAGAAGATCCGATCATGTCTCCTTACGTTATGGTAAGTGGGTTGTGAGCCTGCGAGCTCAATACAGAAGACACTTGGAGCCAAGGAGATTGAAAAGGCTTTGATCTGCAGTCAACAAGACTATCATGACCTGCCCGGACCGATTCCAATCGAAGTGAGAGAGATGAGGCAAAAATGGATATCAGGAAAGGAGATCGACAGCCTGCTTGGGGGGAGCCCAGGGAGGTCGCATCGGGAAGGTTCAAGGCTGGAAGTTTAAACAAGCCACGGGCAAACAGCCGATTGCGGGACCTACTAGGGGCTCGCTGAGTTGTCTAGAAAACCAATGCCTGGTTATGAGGACGTCACGAGATGAAAACAGACATATCTCCATCGAAGGCAGTAAAGGAGTTGGTGTGACCCAATGGCCTAAACAGTGAACTGAAGAACATCATCACCCGGGACATCAAGAGCGGGCGAAAACAAGACGAAACACAACTTTGCAGAGAGGGTGTTTGGCTCCTTCCAAGGCAGCAAGAAGTGTGAGCCACGAAGCGGATAAAGTTTAAAGGCCAGAAGCTGAAAATTCCAGGAACGTTGCCACGTTACTCGGCTGAAAACACGAGACACCTCGCCAAGAGCTGAACCAGAAAACATTGAAAATCTAGTCCATATCAGCAGGACTTCTAACTCCCATGCAATATGAGTAGGACCTAGAGAACTGACCTTCAGGTTATACAGACCCTTGTGGCTCTGGCACTTGCCATCCCCGCAGTCCCAAGAGAAGCTGATCACGATGGCGCTGGCGGCATGGCGCAAGAGAGCGGTCTGTCTCCGGGACGGACTGAACGGACCGCATGTGATGTGGCGTGCCATGCATTCTGGGGTTGGGAATATCCACGAAGCCATGGCGAATCGACAGGATGCAGGAGACGTGACGGGGGGCGGGATGGAATGCACCGGCGAGGGATGGATGAGATGTCCAGATGCTGTCCAGAGAAAGCCAAGGCGCCTGGCCACTTCCAGCACTGGGCTTTGTTTACCGAGAAACTAGCCCCCATCAGGCCTAGATCTCTATCGAATTTTAACGACGTCCTTGCTCGATCGTCTGCTGCATCACCAGCCTCAACCACAACCATGCACTGATCCACCATACAGCTGGGACATCTGTGTCACCGCATCCAGTCATACAGACTTGTGCCTGTCACCCAAGGTTCGGCTCAAGCTCCTCGACCATTGTTCGAGCCCGGAAATTCGTGGGACTGCACCATGCACATCGGGCGATGGAGCCAGCTATCCTTCGGGCGACTTGATTCTTGAGGATGCAGGTCTTTGTGGTCGTGCTTTTCCAACCAACTCCTAGGCTTGTGCCATTTTCGTGGCACTAACGAAGTCTTGTATTGCGTGACATGTCGGGGCCCGAAGACTTTGCGGCTGACGCATCTCAACTTCCAACTTTTCGATTTCGAGTGACGCAGAAGGCTTCTTCTTGAACCTCAACGTGGTGGGCATCCAGATGGCATGTAATGCGTGTAGAGCTGGACAATGACCGGGTCGAAATTTACCTCCAACGTCATTATCTATATGCCACGGAGATATGGCTCCGTCTCCTCAACTTCTCGCGCACTATGTCGGTTTATTCTTGGATTGCCTAGCTCTTCTGATATTGGGACTAACAAAGGTTACGGCCAGATCCTCAGAAGAGACTAATCTCTGACTGGAAGAGCAAGTGATTCGCCAAGCTTCTGTCCGGAAATTTTCCAGACCTATGCGCATAGGACCAATCCTAATCGGTCGCCTTCTTCCTCTCCAATACTGGCAACAAGTCGAGGCTTAGTAGTCTTTGGAATAGAGAATCGTAGCCCCTTCTGTTCTCCGGGACAATCTTGGTTATGATCGACCGGTTGATTGAAAGCTCTCGGCTGAGAGAAATGCGTCACTAGTAGTATGCACTGCACGATGATGGAGGTCGTGAACATCTGACAATGAGACGAAAGCAGGATCGGCAACAATTTTGAAGCGATAAACAGTTTTCGATGACATCGTCATCTTCAAACGTTCGACTTGCGGGGTGATTGGCAGGTACAGATGATCCAAAGTCTGTCGTGGACATATCCAGCGGTCTGGTAGTCCCAGTTGATCAACTCTTCAACGTGCACCCTGCATACATGATCATCAAAATATCAGCTCCACTTCGCAATTTTGAACATATCTCACCAACCTCAGAGTGATTACGCCCAGATACTTACACATGCAACTTGAGCAAACTCACTTGCTCATACTCTTGACTCGAACAGCAGATTGAAAGCGACACTTTTTTTTACGTCCTATCACCGAACAGCACCAAGCAAAAGCATCCCCAGAAAAGCAGAAAGAAAAAATTCCTTTCACCATCATTGTAGCTCCACACCAGCAGAGAAACTCAAATTGAAACACTCAGCAACATGTCAACCTGCAAAATTCAAGGCAACAACACTTCATCGAATACACGAAATCTCGAGACTTCTCCGACCTGCAACATTGCGGTGCTCGGAGCTCCAGCTCACAACAGTCAACAACCAGACAGCATCGACGTTCAGATCTGCCATCGCAATGAGCTTCAACATCTTCTTGCAGACACGGACGCAGGCTTAATTTTCCAAGTAGCCTGGTCCCTTGTCCTCAAGTGCTACACGGGCTCCAACCATGTATCCTTTGGATATCATGAAGCACTCGCCTTTGGGGAGCCTGTCAAACACTTAGTCTTTCGAGGAGTTGTCAACGAGAATTTGACGATTGCCGATACCATCTTGAAGACGCAATCGGAAATGCCGACCGATATCGATTCTACAAATGAAGGAGACATGGAGGATCACACGTATAACACTCGCCTTGTGGTGATTGAAGAGCCTGAAGTCGTTGATGATCTTGGGAGCCAGCACTCCGCTTCATCATTGACAGCTGTTTCCCATGAGCAGGTCAGCACAACCCACTCCTTTCTACGAGAGAATCAACTAACTTATGTATCAGTGCGACTTAAGTCTTGAAATCCGAGTTCGGCGTCGCTCTTTCAGCGTCTTCCTCCAGGCGCCGCACGGAAAGATGAATCGGGATCAGTTGTCAAACATTGCTGGCACTCTGGATGCCATCCTCAGCCAGATGAGCACCGAAGCCAACACATGTATCTCTGACCTTGACTTCCTGAGCGGTCGAGATAGGGAACAAGTACTTCATTGGAACAGTTCGCCCATTGAAGAGGTCAAGAGGTGCATCCATGAAGTCGTTCAGGATAATGCCTTGGCGAAACCAGATGCGGAAGCGATCTGCTTCATTGGCGGCTCAATATCCTACAGTGAACTAGATAAGCAGTCAGCCCAACTCGCAGCTTATCTCATCTACTCCGGCGTCCGTGAGGGCGATCTTGTTCCCCTCTGCTTCGAGAAGTCCCCGTGGAATGTCATAGCTATGGTTGCTGTGATGAAAGCAGGTGCAGCTTTCACTCCCATGGACCCAGCCGCTCCTGTCAGTCGAATCAAATTGCTTCTCGGCAAAGTTAACGCGAAGATTGTTCTCTGCTCTGAGCGGTATGTTAGGATGCTCATGGAAAGCGATTGTCAAATCATTGCCATTGATGGGTCGATCATTGCAAAGCTGCCAGAGAGCAAAGAGCCCTTGCCGCGCATCGATAACACCAGTCTTGCCTACCTGATCTGGACATCTGGGACTACAGGCGAACCCAAAGGCACCATGATTGAGCACCGATCCTATTGCTCAGGAGCCAAAGCTCATGGTCCGGCAATGCTTATGGGAGAAGAATCACGTGTTCTCCAATTCGCAGCTCACTCCTTCGACGCAAGTCTGGTTGAGATTGTCTCAACCCTTATGGTCGGAGGAGTTGTCTGCATTCCAAACGACGAGGATAGGCTCAACAACGTCGCCGATACGATCAATAAACTCCGAGTCAACTGGGCTGTTCTAACACCATCTTTCATCGACTTCATCAATCCCGCTGATGTCCTCGGGTTGAAGACTCTGGTGTTAGCTGGAGAGGCGATGAACAGGAGTCACTTGGAACGCTGGTCACATATCAACTTGGTCAATGGATATGGTCCCAGTGAGGCCTCAGTAGCAGCAGTCGTCAACTCCTCTGTTAGTGCTGCAACATCACCGACGAACATCGGGTCTGCAACTGGAGTCTATACCTGGGTGGTTGATTCCACAGACCATGAGAAACTGGTGCCGATAGGTAGCATAGGAGAGCTTGTAATCCAAGGGCCCAGTGTCGCCAGAGGATACCACAATGAAGCCGGTAAAACAGCACAGTCATTCCTCGAAACTGCTCCTTGGATCGCCAGTCAGGTCAAACAACATTACAAATGGCGTCTTTACAAGACCGGTGACTTGGTACGACAGAACCTTGACGGCACACTTGAATTTATCGGCCGCAAAGATACTCAAGTCAAAGTTCATGGCCAACGCGTAGAATTGGGGGAAATCGAGCACCATCTCACGACGCATGTGTTGGTGGGTCACGGCCTTGTTCTCTTCCCGAAACTGGGAGTCTTCAAGGACAGGCTTATATCAGTGCTGAGCCTGTTCGATACGACAATAAAGAACGATCAAACCGCGTCCTTGAAACCACTTGACGGACGTACTCAGGAGAGAGAAGCTATTCGTAATTCTTTAGTTGCGCAGCTTCCCGTCCATATGGTCCCAACTATGTTGATTGTCGTAGAAAGCCTCCCATTTCTGGCATCCGGAAAGCTTGATCGCAAGGCTATCGCAACCTGGATTGAGCACATGGACGAAGAAGTCTACCGCCAACTCATTGAGCTTCCGGTTCCCCCAGAAAATGAGGGACACCCATCCATTGTCGCCTCCACTGAGATGGAAACCAAACTGCGAGGCGTTTGGAGTCATGTGTTGAACCTTCCTTCTAATTCCATTGCCCTCGACCGCTCTTTTATGAGCCTTGGTGGAGACAGCATTACGGCCATGCAAGTCAAAGGCCAATGTGCGAAGCAAAACATTGAACTCGAGGTCCAAGAAATCCTCCGCAGCAAGTCTATTTCTGTTTTGGCGCAATGCGCGAAAGTGCTTGCGCACACATTCCAATATGAAGAGATTCTTGAGCAGCCATTCGACCTCTCTCCAATTCAGAAGATGTACTTCATGCTTCTTGATCAAGGAAATGGTCATTTCAACCAAAGCTTTTTTCTTCGAGTAACTCAAAAAATCACAACCGCCAGCCTAAGAGTTGCACTGGAAACCATTATTCAGCGACATTCGATGCTGCGAGCCCGCTTCACCAGGTCAGACAATAATGGGGTCTGGCAGCAGCGAATCACGAGCGATGTCCCAGGGTCGTACCGATTGAGTGTGCACTCCATGGGCGATTCAGAAAAAAGAAATTTGGCTATCGCGGAGAGTCAAGTCTCTCTAGATGTAGTCTCAGGACCGGTCTTTGCTGCAAATCTGTTCCGTGGGACTGAAGCACAAGATGAGGATGAGCAACTGCTCTTCCTCGTCGGGCACCACCTGGTCATCGATCTAGTCTCCTGGCGTGTGATTCTTGAGGATCTCGAGGAACTGCTACTATATCCAAATAGTTCTCTCGCCGGGAAGCCTGCTTCGTTCCAATCCTGGTGTCAGATGCAAATGGACCAGTGCCAAACCATGGTGATTGAAAAAGTGCTTCCAGTCAGCAATATTCCGCCGAGCGATTTCCAGTACTGGGGAATGTCGGGTGAGCCAAACACGTACGGGCGTGTCGCCTGTGAGGGCTTTGAGATAGACCGGAAAACAACATCCATACTGCTGAATAAGTGCCACGAAGCTCTTCGCACCGAAACCGTCGACGTTGTCATTGCATCCCTCATATACTCGTTCGCCAAGACCTTCGAAGACCGGCCCTCTCCTGCTATCTTTAACGAGGGCCACGGACGTGAGCCATCTGGCATGGCTGTGGATCTCTCTCGCACCGTCGGTTGGTTCACCGCGATGTATCCAATCCATGTGGGAGAGTCCCGTAGTCAAATTGACACCGTGAAGCAGGTGAAAGACTTTCGACGCAAGGTTCCCGATAATGGGAGACCGTATTTCGCAAGCCGATGCCTGACCAAGGAAGGCGGGGAAAGGTTTCAGCAACATTGGCCCCTCGAAGTAACGTTCAATTACTTGGGGCAATACCAGCAGCTCGAGCGCCAGGGAGCCCTTCTACGACCGGTCGATACCATGGCTGGCGAGACTCGAGGTGCGGGTGGTACAGCAGACGTTGGAGAGAATACTCCACGATTTGGTCTCTTCGAAATCTCCGCGGTGATTGCACAAGGAAAACTGCGATTCGCTTTCACATTCAATCATCAAATGAAACATCAAGAAAAGATCCGACAATGGATATCTAATTGTCACGACACCCTCTGCGGAATGGTGGCAATGCTTGCGGAGCGAAAGCTAGAAGCGACCCCAGGCGACTTTCCTCTTCTGTCACTCACATACGACAGCCTGGAACTTATGACCAGGGAGAAACTACCACAGCTTGCGATACATAGCGTTGAGGATATTGAAGATATATATCCTTGTTCTTCAATGCAAGAAGGCATTCTCATCAGTCAAGCCAAGAGTGCTTCATTCTATGCCGTGCAGGTCATTTGCCGACTCGACCAGCAGTTGAATGTTTCCGCAGACGACGAGAAACTAGCAAGAGCATGGCAGCAAGTCGTTAACCGCCATCCATGTCTTCGCACTGCTTTCATTCAAAGCGTCGTTGACGATGATGGCTTGTACGATCAGGTTGTTTTGAAGGATGTTGCTGCGAGCATTTGCCACATTGACTGCAGCAGTGAGCAATATGCTCTCCAAGTCCTGAAAAAGCGGGACCCAGCACCGTATGGTGAACATGGCCATCCTCCGCACAGGTTCACCATTTGCAAGACTGCTGACGGAAAGGCTTTCTGCAAACTGGAGATCAGCCACGCAATTATGGATGGGACATCCATGTCAATCCTATTCCGCGACCTCGCTGCCGCATACGAAGGGATATTGAATCCTGCTCCAGGGCCGCTGTACAGCAATTACATCACCTACCTTCAGTATCAGCCGTCCGATGCAAGCGCAGAATACTGGAATACATATCTCAAAGACGTCGAGCCATCAGTCTTCCCCGTACTGAATGATGGCATCTCTCCCAAGCCTGAGCTTCATTCATTACGTCTCAAATTTGACGAGTCCAGCTTTCATCAACTGCGGAGTTTCTGTGACAAGACCTCATTGACATTCTCCAACGTTCTCCATACTGCATGGGCGCTCACCCTCCGATGCTATACCGCTTCGGACGATGTTTCTTTTGGATACCTGTCCAGCGGAAGAGATGCTCCTATCCCTGGAATCGAGGATGCTGTTGGACCATTCATAAACACCCTCGTCTGCAGAGTTAGCATGGCATCTGCCAACCGACTTGGAGCAGTCTTGGATCAGGTCCAGAAAGACCACATAGAGAGCTTACCACACAGAACATTGTCGCTGGCTGAAGTTCAGCACGGTCTTCTCCTTTCTGGAACTCCTCTGTTTAACACTTCCTTGTCATATCGAAAACTGCCTCCTCAACAACCTGCCGGGGACACCCCGGTATCCTTCTCAGAAGCGGTTCCCACGTATGACCCAACAGAATACCCTCTTTCGATCAATATCGAGGCTTCAGAAAGCAGTGCGGCCATAGATCTGGACTACTGGACAGACTACATATCAGATGGACAGGCTGGCAATATTGGAAGTGTTTTCTTGAAGGCTCTTGAGAACATTCTTTACCACTCGGATCACACTCTCGGGCAGCTTGACCACTTCAATGAAAACCACTCAAGACAGATCCATGACGTTTGGAATTCCAATATGCCGCAATCAATAGATGATTGTGTTCACTCGGTGATTGAAAATCTGGCCCGAGAGCAACCTCAAGCCCCCGCTATCTGTTCTTGGGATGGCGAGCTTACATACGCCGAACTTGACAAGCTTTCGAGTCGACTGGCGCAGTATCTGTCTTCGTCAATGGGCATTCATACAGATATGTATGTACCTACCTGTTTCGACAAATCCGTATGGGCAGTTGTCGCTATGCTTTCTGTTCTCAAAGCCGGAGGCGCCGCTGTTCCTCTCGATGCAGCACATCCCAGAGCGGCACTCGAACTGCGAGTGAAGGACACACAAGCAAAAGTTGTTCTGTCATCACCTTCCAGAGTTGGACTATTCCAGGATATGGGTGTGAACGCTTTAGCCATCGATAGGCAGTTCATAGAGAACCTTTCCGACCATCTCCATTCAACATCCTCGCATTCTGCGCCCAGCAACCCTGCTTTTGTCATCTACACATCGGGTTCGACTGGTTTACCAAAGGGTGTTGTTCTTGAGCACCGAGCCATTGTTACAAGCGGCCATGCTACTGGTACTTCATACGGGTTCAATTCGAAGTCCAGGGTGCTGCAATTTGCTGCATACACCTTCGACAACAGTCTGGCAGAAATCTTTATTACGCTGATGAGAGGCGGGTGTGTTTGTGTGCCTTCTGAACATGAGCGCTTCAACGACCTAGCTGGCGCCATTAACAAGCTCAATGTCAATTTCATGGACATCACGCCCACAGTGGCCAGCTTCCTACACCCATCTGATGTCCCGACAGTGAAGGGTCTTTCGTTGGGTGGTGAGCCCCTCACCAAGGAAAATATCGACACATGGGGAAATGCAGTTTCCCTCCACTGCTGTTATGGTCCGTCGGAATGTTCCATCAACAGTACTTGGAACGGAGACTTGTTATCCTCTTCCGAGCCTACCAATATTGGCAAATCCATTGGGAGTGTATCATGGATCGTCGATCCATCGAATCACGATCTCCTCATGCCGATTGGCTGTGCCGGCGAGCTACTCATCGAAGGCCCAATCCTCGCTCGTGGCTACCTCAATGATTCAGAGAAGACGTCAAAAGCATTCATCGTCAACCCTGCTTGGGCCATCGAAGGACATCATCGAATGTACAAGACTGGTGATTTGGCCAGGTATAATTCGAATGGCACCATCACTTATCTTGGCCGCAAAGATTTCCAAGTCAAGCTCAATGGTCAGCGCATTGAACTGGGAGAGATAGAACATCACGTCAAATCCAACCTTCCACCAGATACGCAGTCCGTCGTCGAGCTCGTCACGTTGAATGGTAATCGAAAAGCTCTCGCCGCGTTTCTTTGTACCGAGGGCTCGAGCTCGATCTCCAAAGCCAACCAGCTACTTCTAACTTTATCTGACGAGGTGAGAGCTATTGCCAGCACTCTTCAAACGGCTGTCACAGCTCTGATCCCCAGCTATATGGTGCCCACATTGTACATCCCAGTGATGAAAATGCCGATGTCATCCTCTGGCAAGCTTGACCGCCGAAGTCTACGAGATGCATGCAAATTACTTTCAGAAACAGATGCAACTAAGTACAGGCTTGCTCAAAAGTCCAGTACTAGACCATCAACGAAAATGGAGAAAACCTTGGCAGAGTTGTGGGAAGCCGTGTTGGTGCTCGGGCCAAATACTGTTGGTGCAGATGACAATTTCTTCAGGATGTCAGGAGATTCAATTGGCGCGATGAAGCTGATCACTGCCGCTCGAGCAAAAGGGATCACTCTTACGGTCGCGAGTATTTTTCAGAAACCGAAACTTTCTGACCTCGCTTTGGATGCAGTGTCCACTCCTGGTGCCAAGGGCGGCCTCAAGCCTGACGCTGAGATGAATGCTTTTGAATTGATTCCCAATGAAGTTCTGCGAAGCGAGCTTATTGACGAGGTAGCATCTCACTGCCATGTCGATGCCGAGCTCATTGAAGACATCTACCCGTGCACAGCGATTCAAGAAGGCCTCATCGCATTGTCGAATAAAGACCCTGGAGCTTATGTTGCCCAGAACATATATCAACTGCCGGCAAATATCGACTTACAGAGATTTCGTCACGCATGGCAAGTAGTCTTCGAGGCCGAGTTCATTCTAAGGACTCGGATTGTGTACACAGAATCATCGGGGTTTCTGCAAGTCGTTATTCGCGAACCTATGACTTGGCAAAATGCCGACAGCGTAGAAGATGTTCTTCGCGAGAAACGCCAGCTACCTTCCCACAATGGCGGTGCTCTTGCAAGTTACACCATCGTTGAAGATACTGCTCGGTTTGTGTGGACTGCACATCATGCAGTGTACGATGGGTGGTGCGTACCACTCTTGCTTGAGCGAGTGGAAGCCTGCTACAATAATCGATCGTCGGCAGATGCAACAATCGGAAGAGCGTACCCCAGATTCATCAGGTATCTTCAAGGAGTTGATAGCGCATCCATGGATGCATTCTGGGTCAGCAAATTGACCGAGACCACTGCAGCGCAATTCCCAGCCCTCCCACATCCCGCATACCAAGTCCACGCAACCAGCCGGTCGTCACACACAGCGAAGCTGTCTCGAAATTATGGCTCCACCATTACTCTACCTTCAACTATCAGAGCAGCCTGGGCTTTGGTTGTTGCAGTCTATTCCGGGAATCCAGAAGATGTCGTCTTTGGAGAAACACTCACCGGTCGAGATGCTCCCGTCGACGATATTGAGAGCATCATTGGCCCGACACTTTCAACTGTTCCTACTCGGATCCAGATTGATCACGAGGCCACAGTCGGAAAGTTCCTTGAAGATGTCCAGTCTTTCTCAGCTGAAGCGATCCCGTACCAGTACGCTGGGCTCCAGCGTATTAAGCATGTCAGTCCGGATGCGGCTATTGCTTGTGGCTTCCAGAATCTCCTCGCTATCCATCACAACGCCGACGAGCCTGCGGGTGGACTCTGGAACTTGACGAGCTCAGGAACAGTTGGAACAAACTTCTATTCGTACCCGCTGACTGTTTCTTGCCAAGTTTCTGATCAGAGCGTGGAATTTGAAGCTCATTTTGATCGGGACATCATTTCTGCCTGGCTGGTCGAGAAGATGTTGGTCCAGTTCGAATTTATTCTCCGGAATCTCCTTTCACCTGAAAGTATGCATGTCAAGCTTTGCAATATCCAGACTATAAACTCAGAGGACAACGAGTTGATCCAAGCCTGGAACAGCAAGCCATTGTCAACAGTCGACAAATGTATCCACAAACTTGTCGAGGAACAAGTTCTCAAGCAGCCGGCATCAAAGACCGCCGTGCACGGATGGGATGCCAGATTTACCTATCGAGAGCTAGATACCGTATCGACTCGACTGGCAAGACTCTTGGTCCATCATGGTGTCCAAAACTCCCTCATTCCGATCTGCTTTGAGAAATCGGCTTGGACCATTGTAGCTATGCTTGCAATTCTCAAGTCCGCAGCTGCCTTCGTGCCGCTGGACCCAACGGCTCCAGTCTCTCGACTTCAAGGTATCGTTAGAGACACAGAAGCGAGATTAATTCTGTGCTCGCCCTCTTATCAGGAGCTTTGCAGTGATCTTTCATCCCAAGTAGTCGTGGTGGACAGTCGCACGATGGAGGGGCTATCTTCAATGACGAGCAAACTTCCTTCTGTCAGTTCCCAGGACCCTGCCTATGTTATTTTCACCTCCGGAACTACGGGAAAGCCAAAGTAAGTACGCCCTCTTATCATTATGATCCATCTCGTACTGATGCCTTCTAGGGGAACGATTCTTCAACATGCTGCATTTTGTTCGGGTGCAGCTGCTCATGGACCAGCCCTTCGCATCACCTCTGACTCGCGAGTTCTTCAATTTGCAAGCTATACTTTCGATGCAAGTCTATTGGAAATTTGGACGAGCCTGACAATAGGTGGCTGTGTTTGTGTTCCAAGTGAAGACGCACGATTGAACAATATCGCTAGCGTTATCAACGACATGAACATAACTTGGACCCTGTTGACACCGTCTTTTATCCAGCTTCTGCAGCCTTCAGCCATCCCGAACTTGAAGACTCTTGTGCTTGGAGGAGAAGCCATGTCACAGTCGCACATTACGACATGGGCCGATAAGCTGGAACTTATCAATGCCTATGGTCCTTCTGAAGCTGCTGTTGTCGCTACAGTGAATCCTCAAATGACCATCACAACAGATCCCAGCAATATGGGACGAGCTGTGGGCGGTCGGTCGTGGATTGTGGATGTCACCAACTGGAATCGTTTGGCTTCCATTGGGTCAGTCGGGGAACTGGTCATTGAGGGGCCAATTCTGGCGCAAGGGTACCTGAAGAATGACGCCAAAACCAATGAGGTCTTCATCGAAGACCCATCCTGGGCCCAAGATCCTAGATATCAAGCACGACGGATGTATCGAACGGGCGATCTTGTTAAGTATACAGCCGAAGGCCAACTAATATTTTGCGGTCGTAAAGACACACAAACCAAGATACATGGGCAGCGGATAGAGCTGAGCGAGGTCGAACATCATCTCAGAGAAGACATATCAGTGAGGCATGTTCTTGCTACAGTCCCAAAAGGAGGATTATGCAAAGGTCGCCTCGTGGTTGCATTGTCACTTCAAGACGATTCAGCTCCGACCGCCATGCCAGGAAACCTCAAGCTCGTTGCCCACGAGGGAAGCAATTTCTCCCTATCTGGAATCAGGGACCGCCTCTGTGAGCACCTTCCAGCCTACATGATCCCATCAACCTGGGCTGTCCTCCAAAGCCTCCCCTTGCAGCCATCAGGGAAGCTTGATCGACGAAGAATCGAGCAGTTTCTGGAGCAGATGGACGTGGAGACATTTCAGCAGATATCCCAGATCGCCGAAATTGACCCCGAAGCACAAATTACCCCGGTCGAACGCCAACTACAAGAGATACTTGGTGTGATCTTGAACTTACCGCCTCGCCAAATTGGTCTCCATCAGTCGTTTCTGCACCTTGGTGGAGATTCCATTTCAGCCATGCAAGTCATGTCTACCTGCCGATCTCATGGACTGGGTGTCAGTGTCAAAGACATTATCCAGAGCAAGTCCATTTCTCAACTTGCGCTTCTAGTCACACTTCCCGAAGAGATCGTACACCAATCCGAGGAGCCTAATAAGCCATTTGATTTGTCTCCCATCCAAAAATTGTTCTTCGAGTGTGTGGGTGAGAAAATTCGGCATTTCAATCAGAGCATTCTGGTCAAGTTGAATAAGCCCACCAGTGCCGAGAGACTTTCCACAAGCCTGGAGTCTATAGTCAAGACTCATTCGATGCTCCGGGCTCGATTTCACAAGACCGACGCTGGTACCTGGCAACAACAAATCACAGATTCGCCTCATTCATATCACTTTCAAGTGCATGAAGCAAGCGAGGGGGAAATCCCGATGATTCTGAGAAGAAGCCAGGAACTTCTTGATATCTCCAGCGGACCTATCTTTGTGGCTGATCTTTTCGAGATGAAGAACTCTGAGAAGCAAATACTGTCTATCGTCGCTCACCATCTGGCCATTGATGTTGTTTCATGGCGGATCATCCTGCAGGATCTTGAAGATATTCTTTCGTCTGACGAAAGCAGCCTAGAGGCGCCGCTGCCCTTTCAAACCTGGTCACGACTCCAATCAGAGCAAGCACATTGCGGTCGGCCCAAAGCAATTAGCTTGTTGGACGATGTCCCGACTACTGACCTTGGCTACTGGGATATGACCGACAAGCCAAATGTGTCAGGTGATGTTACTGAAGATGCATTTGAGCTGGATACCGAATCCTCTCTCGCTCTCCTCGCCACATGCCACGAGTCAATGCAAACAGAACCTGTTGACGTTTTTCTCGCGACGATACTTCAATCATTCCACAAGGTGTTCCCAGATCGCTCTTCTGTGCCAGCAATCTACAACGAAGGGCATGGACGCGAACCGTGGGAAAGCTCAAAGCTTGACATCTCGCGAACTGTGGGCTGGTTCACTACTATGTGTCCTATCTTCCTGCCGAGCAACCTCAATGGAGAAGCTGATTTGATGAACACAATCCGTTGGGTCAAAGATCTGAGACGCCGCATTCCTGACAAAGGGCGACCATATTTTGCGCATCGCCTGCTCACAGAAGATGGCAAACAACGATTCTCAAACCACTGGCCTATGGAAGTGACCTTCAATTACCTCGGCAAATTGCAACAGTTGGAACGAAAAGATGCGGTCTTCCAGCCAGTAGAAGCGATCACCAACACTGAGTTCGATATCGGCAAAGACGTTCCTCGTTTCGCGCTATTCGAGATATCTGCATCTGTGACGAACGGGGTTGTAAAAATGTCCTTCTCATACAACAAAAACATGAAGAGACAAGCAAAGATTCGACGGTGGATCATGGAATGTCAACGATCGCTCCAAGATGCTGTCAAGCGCCTGGTACAAATGAAACCAGAACAAACGCTGTGCGATTTCCCCAGACTGCCACTCGCATACAACGGCATCTCGAAGTTGGTGGAAAGGTTGCCTCTACTTGGTGTTCGATCCCTTGCAGAAGTCGAGGATGTGTACCCTTCTTCCGCAATCCAACAAGGCATGCTTCTTGCACAGCACAAGAATCCCGAGCTTTACGCGTACCACTCTGTTTTCGAGGCCCGCGCGAACGACGGGCACGAAATCGATGCTCGGCATCTCGCAGAAGCTTGGCAAGCTGTTGTTAACCAACATTCGGTTCTCAGAACTATTTTCATCGAGAGCGTATCTCACGAAGGCTTGAATGATCAAGTTGTGTTGAAGGACAGGACTGCGAGGGTCGCTTGGCTTGAGTGCCCTGGGTCCGAAGCGGCCAATGTGTTCAATCAGCAGTCACCAATCAATTTTAGGGATGTGCAGCCGCCACACAGATTCTCGCTCTGCAAAACCGATCGAGGATTGTTCTGCAAGCTCGAAATCAGTCACACAATCTGCGATGGAACTTCGATTCCAATTTTGCTGCGGGACCTCTCCGCAAACTACACAAAGCTCATGTCCAAAGCCGATGAGACGGATGCACACTTGACGCTTAAGCCAGAACTGTTGACCACAAAGCCACGATACAGCGAATACATTTCCTACATCCAGGAAAGATCACCAGAGGACGATATCAATTATTGGAAGGCTTACTTGAGCGGCATTGAGCCATGCCACATTGCGCCTTTGAACGATGGAATGAAGCTTCCCAGGGAACTCAGATCTCGAGTTCTCTCTTTCAGGAACACTGCGAGGTTGAAAGCATTCTGCAACGAGAACGGCGTGACGCTCTCCAATGTCTTGCAGCTCGCTTGGGCTCTCATCCTTCGGATCTATACTGGATTGGACGAAGTTTGCTTCGGCTACCTCTCTTCTGGAAGAGATGCTCCCATTCCGGGAATCCAAGATGAAGCAATTGGTGCTTTCATCAACATGTTAACATGCAGGCTAAACCTAAACCACTCGACTCCACTCCATCAAGCTATTCAAAGCATACAGACTGACTTCATCAATGGAGTAAGCCATCAAGGAGCATCCTTAGCTACCATACAGCACGAGCTCCAGCTGTCCAATTCCTCACTCTTCAATACAGCCTTCACTTTCCAAAAGCGCACAAGCAGTCAAAATGTATCAATCTCGTCCATCTCTTTCGATGTCATGGAAGCCTACGATCCGAGCGAATACGACATCACCGTCAATGTTGAAGCTTTTGAATCCGAAGTCGAGATTCATTTTGGATACTGGACAACAACTCTATCCGAGCCCCAGGCAGATAATATGGCACACACGTTCGACCACGTTTTAAATATGATCATATCTCGTGACAGCGTTGAACACACTATCTCGGACTTGGATCTTGTGAGCGATCAAAGCTGTCAACAAATCATGGAATGGAATGCGTCGCTTCCAGCTAGCGTGGAGAGATGCGTGCATGATATGATCCGGGATCAAGTATCGAACCAGCCTTCTTCAACTCACGCGATATGTGCTTGGGATGGAAATTTTACCTATTCCGAGTTGGATGCTCTTTCAACACAGCTGTCACTGCATCTCATTGAACTTGGGGTTGGGTCAAACACATATGTACCTCTGTGGTGAGTTCTCTTCAATTCTCTCTACATCATTAGTCAATTTCTGAGATCTCTCACTCTCATCACATATCTTTTAACCGTATTGGAACTGGCATGCTGACTCAACTACCTTCATTTAGCTTCGAGAAATCGGCATGGAATGTCATCGCAATGATATCTGTGCTGAAGGCAGGAGCTGCTTTTGTTCCTCTTGACTTCACTCACCCGGAGGGCCGGTTGAAGAACTTTATAGAAGATGTTCAGGGCGATTTGGTGCTATGCGCAGCTCAGAACTATGAAAAGATCTCGAGAGCCGCCAAGCGCACTCTGGTCGTGGACCGCCAATTTATCAATAAGCTCAACTACACCCCTCACGCAACGACATTTCCAACTATCTCCGTCGACGATCCGGCATACATAATCTTCACCTCGGGTACAACCGGGCGACCCAAAGGCACGATCATTGAGCATGCAGCTTTTTGTACTAGTGCGGTAGAACATGCCAAGACCATGCGAATGGGACCGGAGTCTCGTGTGTTCCAGTTTGCAAGTCATACATTCGATGCCAGTGTCATGGAAATTCTTACTGCCCTCTTAGTCGGGGCTACAGTTTGCATTCCAAGCGAGCAAGACCGCATGAACGCCATTCCAGGTGCTATCAGAAAAATGGGTGTGACCTGGACCCTTCTCACTCCATCTGTTGCAAGTACACTGTCGCCAAAGAGTGTTCCTTGCCTGAAAACTCTTGTCACTGGAGGTGAAAAGATGTCGTCTGACCATCTCGCCAAATGGAAGGGTCAATGCTGTCTTATCAACGCTTATGGACCTACTGAGACGAGTGTTATAGCAAGCACCAGCACCAAGGTAGATCATCATGGCCGTGAGCTGAACTCCGACCCTTCGAACATTGGACGCGGAGTTGGAGCTCGCGTCTGGATTGTTGATCCAGATAACTACCACCGACTGGTCCCAGTCGGCGGCATTGGTGAGCTAGTCGTCGAGGGTCGAACTGTGGCTCGTGGGTACTTGAACAATCCCGAGAAGACAGCGGATGCATTTATCTCCGATCCTGCTTGGCTACAGAATATGGAGCCCCGACAAAGGATCTACAGGACTGGTGATCTCGTGCGCTATAACTCTGATGGAACTCTCTGCTTTGTGAATCGCAAGGATACTCAGATCAAATTGAACGGGCAACGTATTGAGCTGGGCGAGATCGAGCAGAACGTCAAAAGCATCCTGCCAGGTCATGTTCAATCTACCGTTGAACTCGTTGCTCCCATGAATCGCACTTCAACAAAGGCACTCGCAGTGTTCTTCACTCTGGCCACTGCTGACCTCACTTCCGAGTCGAGTATCGATGAGATCCTCCTTCCAATGGCCGAATCAGCAAGGAAAATTGCGAAAAACTTGGATTCGTCTCTGGCTGTGGTCTTGCCAGCTTACATGTGTCCCTCACTCTACATACCTGTCACTAAAATGCCTTGGACAAGTTCGGGCAAAATGGATCGAGCTCGACTCAGAGCTATCGTCGCCAATCTTCCCAAGGAAATGGCTGCACCTTATAGGCTCCAAGTTTCTCAGGCCACCATTGCCAAAGCCCCCACGACAGCGGCTGAGAAGACACTTCAAGCCCTGTGGGAATCAGTCCTCAACATTTCGCCTCCAGGATCCGTTGGATCAGAGGACAGCTTTTTCAGACTCGGTGGCGACTCCGTTACAGCAATGCGACTTGTTGGATCCGCTCGTGCACTGGGAATATCTTTGACTGTCATCGATATATTCCGAAATCCAAGGCTCTGTGACATGGCGCAGGTTTGTGGCACACTAGTTGTCGAAGAAGAGCAACAACTGCTACCTTTTTCTCTACTGTCTGCCGACGAAGCGATCGAGAATGTCGTTGATGAGGTGGCAGGTCAATGCCAAGTGGACAAACAGTCTGTTTTGGATGTTTATCCATGCAGCCTTCTCCAAGAAGGGCTTCTCACACTCTCAATCAAGCAACCTGGGGCATACGTGGCCAGGAATGTGTTCAAATTACCAGCAGACATTGATATCGAAAGATTCAAAATGGTATGGAATCAAACGGTTGAAGACGTGGACATCCTGCGGACACGGATCATTCACATGAAGTCCGGCAGTTTCCTTCAGGCTTTGATTGAGCATGAACCAGTTCAATGGCATTTGGCAGGCAGTTTGAAGAATCTGGATCTCGCTGAAATCATTATTCCAGCCGCCAACGGGGGATCACTCACTCGCTATACCATTGTATCCGACGAACAGACCGGAGAACGGTACTTTGTATGGCACATCCACCATGCACTTTATGACGGCTGGTCACTCCCAATGGTATTAAAGAGGGTTGAAACTGCTTACTTGGACTCATCGGCTCGATTCTCTAAGAGCTCTTACTCTTTGTTCATCAAATATCTCGCGGACGTTGACGAAGCAGCCTCAGACGAATTTTGGAAGACAAGACTTCTCGAAGCGTCACCGTTGCAATTCCCCCAAGATCAGCATGTCGCCAACGATCGGGCTCGTAACAACCAAATGTTGATGCACACCACACCCATATCCCGGAACACTGCTAGCATGGGAATTACTGTGCCTACCATCATTCGCGCTGCATGGTCTCTGGTGGTGGCAGCATACTCTGGGTCTAATGATGTGGTTTTTGGGGAGATATTTGCCGGACGAGACATTGCCGTCCATGGTATAACTGACATCATTGGGCCTACAATTACGACTGTACCGACCAGAATTACGGTTGATCGCAAACACTCCGTCACTGGCTTTCTCCAGGGCATTCAAAAGATGGCGACCGACATTATACCCTTTCAACATGCCGGACTTCAGCGGATCAAGCGGATCAATCAAGATACGGACCTTGCTTGCGATTTTCGAAACCTTCTGGTGATCCAAACAGCAGAGGAAGAGATCGAACAAGGGCTCTGGGACCTTCAAGGAGCGGGTGTTGCATCGAATTTCTTCACCTATCCTCTTGTTCTTGAGTGCAAAGGCGGTTTGGACAAGATTAACATTCTAGCACATTATGACAATGCTGTCATGCCCGAGTGGCAGGTGCAGAAACTTCTCTTCCAATTGGATCATGTGCTGCAGCAGCTCAGCAATATTCCCAAACTCGGTACGAGTGCCAAACTGAACACCGTAGAGATCCTGAGTCCCGAAGACAAGCAGGCCATATCATCGTGGAACTCCTACCAACCGGTTGTTCTAGACGCGTGCATACATGAGGAGTTTGAAGAAATGGCATTGTCCCAACCAGAGGCTCAAGCTGTTTGTGCCTGGGATGGGAGTCTGACATATAAAGAACTTCGAGATCATGCTGCCCGCTTGGCACAACAACTTTCCACACTGGGCATTGGCCCAGAAGTGTTTGTTCCCATATGTATGGACAAGTCTTTGTGGGCGGTGGTTACAATCCTTGGAATCATGATGTCCGGCGGAGCGTATGTTCCTTTGGATCCTACTGCACCAACAGCTCGACACCAAGAGATGATGAAAGATGTCAATGCCAAGCATGTTATCTGCTCGCCGAATCATGCTCATCGATTTTCGAATGCGGCCATCAAGCTTGTATCCATTGATGATACTATGAAGTCAAGACTCGCCTCGTCCGCCAGCCCAACGTTGGAGTCCGATCGAGCCAGGAGCCACAACGCAGCATACGCAATTTTCACATCAGGAAGCACGGGTCGCCCGAAGGGTACAGTTGTAGAGCACAAAGCTATATCAACAAGTTCAGCCGCCATGAAAAAGGTGCTGTTGATGAAGCCCACATCGCGAGTGTTCCAGTTCGCGTCGTTCACTTTTGACGTCAGCGTTCTAGAAATGGTCACAGCTTTGAGTTGCGGCGCTTGTGTCTGTATGCCGTCCGAAGATATGAGGACAAGGAATGTTGGAGAAGCGATCAATGTACTCAAAGCAACATGGGCATTCCTCACCCCGTCTGTTGCCAATATCATCGACCCAACTTCCGTGCCTAACCTGGATGTTCTCGTCTGTGGAGGCGAGGCAATGTCGATCGAGAATGTCATCAAATGGGCGTCGAAAGTTACTCTCATCAATGGATACGGACCTACCGAGGCATCGGTCATTGCTGTGGGCAATCCACTTGTCAGTCAGGGGAGAGATCCGTCCAATATTGGACATGCGCTGCCGAGCGGACATGCATGGGTTGTTGACCCTCTCAACCACAATTCCATCTCACCTGTAGGATGTGTTGGGGAACTTTTGCTTGACGGGCCACTACTTGCCCGCGAATACATAAATAACCCCATGAAGACTGCAGAGGCATTCATCGAGCGACCACCATGGGCTGCAAAGTTTACTTCTGCTTCGTCGCCTTCCACGAGTCGGATGTATAAAACCGGCGATTTGGTCAAGTACAATGAAGATGGGTCACTAAACTTCATTGGAAGGAAGGATAATCAGGTGAAGCTTAACGGTCAACGCCTCGAGCTAGGAGAAATCGAGCACTCCCTGGACGAAGACTCGGACATTCAGCATGCACTCGTGTCGCTCCCCAAGGCCGGACCATTCCGCAAGCGACTGGTTGCCGTGATCTCATTGACGGCACTGAGTGGAACAATGATCACGAAAGGCTCATGCGAACTAATTCAAGAAGGACCACGAGGTGCAGCTGCTCGCGCTCATGTTACAAGAATCCGCAATCGTTTGTCTGAAATCTTGCCCGCATATATGGTCCCCTCATCTTGGCTCGTCGTAGAGTCAATTCCTCTTCTACCTTCCGGAAAACTTGATCGCAGAAGCGTCGATAGTTGGCTCTACAGTATCGATGACCAGACGTATGAACGAATCTTAGAAGCCGAGGATGAAGAAGACGCCTCCGTCCCCGCGACCGAGACCACATTACTCCTCCAGAAAATATTCTCGCGTGTCCTCAATCTACCCCTCCAAAGGACCAAATTGAGTCAGTCCTTCTTAAGTCTTGGTGGAGACTCAATCAGCGCCATGCAGGTCATGGCACTGTGCAGAAAGGAGAAGCTCAACTTTTCCCTTTCTGATGTTTTGAGGAGCAAATCAATACATCAGATGGCATCGATCGCCCGCTACGAAGATGAAGTCCAGCATCAAGAAGAGATTCTCGATCAGGTCTTTGCTCTGTCGCCTATTCAGCAGCTCTACTTTGAGTCTCAAATCTCGAACGCCTTCGATGGTCCAGGACGCTTCAACCAAAGCTTTTCCTTAGAGATCACGAAGCATGTTGACCCCCAACAGGTCAAGAATGCGCTCCACAAAATTGTTGGTCATCATTCTATGCTTCGGTCTCGCTTTGTCAAAAGCTCTGCTGGAGTCTGGCAGCAACTTCTCCTTCGGAACAATCAAGATTCTTTCGACTTCCAGATTCATGATGTCGCGGACCTCAGTCATGTTACGCAATTGGTCGAGAAAGCCCAGTCCAGCCTAAACATCATTCGAGGACCTGTCTTTACAGTGCAGCTTTATAACCTTCCAGGTTCGCGGCAAATGATATTCCTCGCAGCCCACCATCTGGTGATCGATATGGTCTCCTGGAGGATTATCCTGCAGGACTTGGAAGAGTTGCTCAACACTGGGTCACTTCTTTCAGATAAGCCCTTGTCGTTCCAAGTCTGGTGCTCCATGCAGGCTGAGCATACTCTGAAGTCTAATCCAAATCAGAATGCAGGAGCATTGCCCTTCCAAGTTCCCCTGATGGATATGAAATACTGGGGCATCGAGAAAGGAGCCAACAAGTACGGGGATGTCATCTCGGAGACATTTTCCGTGAACAATACACAGTCTGATTTATTACTCGATCAAAGCAACAAGGCTCTTCGGACAGAGCCCGTCGAGTTGTTCATGGCGGCGATCAGTCATTCTTTTGGCCGTGTCTTTGTTGATAGGAAAGCGCCAGCGATCTTCAATGAGGGGCACGGGCGTGAGCCATGGGATTCAAGTATTGATATATCGAGGACTGTAGGATGGTAAGTCAAATTTTCCTCGCGGGAGACCTCCTAGATGGCATTGAGACCATTCTAAATTGTGTGTTTAGGTTCACCACTATATTTCCCGTCTATGTAGAAGTTGACACGGACGAAGATGATGTAGTGGATACCGTAAGAAGAATGAAAGACAATCGCAGAAGTGTGCCAAGCAACGGGCGAGAGTACTTCGAACACCAGTTTCTATCTTCCGAGAACAAATCGCATGACAAGGATCGAAGTGAGCCCATGGAAATCATTTTCAACTATTTGGGGAAAATGCAACAACTCGAGCATGATGACTCTTTGCTGCAGCAATGGGATTATCCAGAAGACGAAGAGACCTCCAGGACCATCGCCGACGTTGGTCCTCAAGCGAACAGACTCGCATTGTTCGAAATTTCGGCAGCGGTCGTCCGCGACAAGATCCAATTCTCGTTCCTCTACAACCGTAACGTTCGCCACCAACAGAGCATCCGAAGATGGGTACATGAATGTCAAGAAACACTCCAGGAAATTGCAGAGCATTTGGCTCAACTCACTGGACCACCGTCTCTCACTCTCAGCGACTTCCCACTTCTGCCAATTTCATACGATGGGCTCCAGAAAATCATCACCCGGTCACTTCCACAGGTCGGAATTCTGCAGGACGAGATCGAAGACATATACCCTTGCGCGCCACTACAAGAGGGCCTTTTGATCAGTCAGCTGAAGAATCCCAGTCTCTACCACTTTCATGCCGTCTTCGAGGTCCATCCAGCACAGGATGGAATTCCAGTAGATGGAGATAGGTTGGCCAAAGCATGGCAGAAGGTCGTCGATCGACACGCTGCTCTCCGATCTGTCTTCGCTGATAGCGTTTACAAGGGAGACATTTTCAATCAGATCGTGGTCAAGAATGTTGACAGTGGAGTCATGATCGTTCGAAGTGACGAACATGATGCACTTCATACCCTCAGCAAAATGTCAATCCTGGACGCAAATTACACCAAACAACCGCGATTGCCTCATCAAGCAACGATTTGCCAAACCTCGACCGGCAAGGTCTATTTCAAAGCCGAGGTCAACCACGCGGTCATAGACGGATCCTCCGCGAACATCATGTTAAAGGATCTGGCTGCTGCCTATCACGGCCGACTTCCCGAAGGACTCGGACCTCTGTACTCAGACTATGTGGCATACATCAAAAGCCTACCCGCCGGAGCCAGCATCAAGTTCTGGAAAATGTACCTTGCAGGGGCGAAAGCGTGCAACTTCCCAGTCCTCAATAAGGACTTCACCGGCACAAGAACTCTGGGGTCGGTGGCTATGGACTTCAACAGATTCCCAGAACTACAAGAAATGTGCCGAAAGATGAATCTCACGCTCGCAAATGTGATGCAATCGGCCTGGGGATTCTGTCTACGACACTACACGAAGTCAGAAGATATTTGCTTTGGGTATCTCACAAGTGGTCGTGATGTGCCGGTAAAGGGCGTACAAAGCACAATTGGCGCCTTCATCAACATGTTGGTTTGCAGGGTCAAGTTTCAACCTCAGTCGACTATCAAAGAGGTCTTCAATAAAGTCCAGAATGACTATCTCCAGAGCCTTGAGCATCAGCACTGTTCTTTGGCACAGGTTCAGCATGATCTCATGGGTGGGAAAGCACTGTTCAATACTGCTGTATCGATCCAAAGTGACGGGCCATCCGACGGCCACGAAGCAACGTCGATTTCTTTCGACCCTGTTGCGGCGCACGATCCTAGCGAGTACGCAGCGACACTCAACATTCGAACTCTGCGAGGTGACGAGGGAGTTGTGATCAGATACTGGACGGATATCATGGCACCTGAACAGGCAGAAGAGCTTTGCGGTACGTTGGCTCGCGTCATGGAGACTTTCATCAACAAGCCGCATCAGCTGGTCGAAGACCTTGATTTATCCAAGAAAGCTGCGGAGCCTGTTATCGATGAACCACAACCTCAACAAATTCTGACAACCCAACCGCAGCTTGTTGCGTCAGAAACGCAGCTGCGAACAATTGTTTCTGAATGCGTACGCGAAATCATGGAACAAATGTTCAAATCTGGTGCTCTAGTCAAGAACGATCAGCAAAGCATTGGCAACAAAATCAGCAATACTGTCAATAGCACGGTGCATATCGCGACGCAGCAGACTATTCAGCCAATGATAGACTATTCCCAAATCTCTATGGAGCCGATAAGACCACAATTCAACAGGACAAGATCGACGAGTACAATAGAATCGATCATGCAACTTGGTGGGATAGAACAGAAGCTGCTCTCAGTATGGAGTGAACTGCTCGAGATCTCGAAAGACACGATCAAGAAGGACGACTCCTTCTTCTCGCTCGGAGGAGACAGTATAATTGCAATGCAGATGGTGGGGATGGCCCGTGACGAGGATCTTGCTTTGACCGTGGCAAATGTATTCAGACATCCCACATTCGCGGACATGGCTGCCGTCATCCGAATGGCAGAGGAAGCACAGACACCGCAAAGTATCAACGATCCGAAGGGGTATTTGGAAGCTCGGGAAGCAAGATCCCAAGCAATTCAAAACGCACTGTATCAACGTTACTCGCTCATTGAAACTGCTGATGTCGACACATTCCTCCAGGATAATATCTGTCCGAAAGTCAGGGCGTTCCGGGGTGGAATTATGGATGTCTTCCCCGTCACGGACTTCCAAGCCCTAGCTGTCACTGGCACTCTCATGGAATCCAAATGGATGCTCAACTACTTCTACCTTGAAGGCGAAGGGGCTTTGGACTTGAAGCGGCTGAAGCGTAGCATCTCCCGCGTCGTCGACTCGTTCGAAATTCTCAGGACTGTCTTCGTACCGCATGGCAATCGTTTCTTCCAAGCTGTCATGAGAAAGGTTCAACCAAGCTTCTCTGTACACGAAGCGAACGATCTGGTGGAGTTTACATTGGGACTTCAACAAAAAGACCGGGAGAACGGGCCTGAGCTTGGGGAGTCGTACCTCCAATTCACAGTTGCCAAGCAGACAGGAAGTCGTAAACATAGGATCATCATGCGAATGTCACATGCTCAGTATGATGGTGTTTGTTTCCCCGCTATCCTGTCTGCTATCCAAGCCGGCTACAAAGGCCAACCTATTCCTGCGACTCCAGCGTTCTCGACTTACGTTCGGGATGCAGCACGAAACACCACCGATGACCACTATCTCTACTGGAAGAATCTTCTCAAGGGGTCTTCAATGACTGAAGTAGTCCGTCGGAGTGGTCCAAATTACAGTCGTGGAATGGATGAGCCAACCACTCTGAAGCGTATCGTCAGAATTTCATCTTTGGCGTCGAAAAATATCACGGCAGCAACCATTATCAAGGGGGCCTGGTCTACTACATTAGCCAAATGGGCAGCGAGTTCTGATGTCGTCTTCGGAAACGTAATCAGCGGTCGCAACGCGGCAGTGCTTGGGGTCGAAAGCATGATCGGTCCCTGCGTTAATCTCATTCCTGTGAGAGTCGCTTTCCACAACGGATGGACGGTCTTGGATCTCCTTCGCAGTATTCAAGACCAACAAGTGGCCGCCATGCCTTACGAGTCGCTCGGATTCAGAGAGATTATCAAGAACTGCTCATCTTGGCCTGACTGGACGAACTTTTCCACGGTTTGCCAACACCAGAATATCCAGCGGCAAACAGAAGTCCAGCTTGGCGATATCCAATACAACCTGGGTGCCGTAGGATCCCAGGAAGATTTTGCGGACCTGACAGTGTTCTCGACTCCACAAAATGACGATGAGATCGAGATCAGCTTGATCTTTACCAATAACAGTGGCGTCACCCACGACTTTGCGGAAAGCATGTTCGAAGTTCTATGCGAGACATCCGTCGCTTTCTCAAATAACCCAGACACAATTCTACCAGCTCCAAAGGAGCTTTCCAAGCTACCCAGACAGACTCTAGATGAGCAAGCCAAACCAAGTGACCTCAAACTATCAACAAGTCTGAAAGATCTCAGTCGACAAGACCTCATCCACTACTCTGAACTGCTCAAACGAGTCTGGTCACGCATCCTGTCCGACAAAGACACGCCCTCCCTGTCGCTCGATCTCGAGACTTCATTTTACGAGATGGGCGGCGATATTATTGGACTTGCTCAAGTTGCTGCCTTGCTAGAACAGGAAGGCATGAAGTTGCGTGTTGAGGATCTGGTGGACCATCCTGTTATGGTGGAGCAGTTGGCGCTGTTAGTGGCCTACAAAAAGGCACAGAAAGAGAGAGAAATGGAGGAAATTGCGGCTTCGACACCTGTAGCCCAGGTGGAGGAGATCCAGAAGAAAGGAATCAAGAAGTTGTTGGGGAAGTCTGTGGGGTTGGCGAGGAAGATGCGTGTGGGAAGGACAAAGGGGGAAGTTGAAACTGGGAATTGAGAACGAGTTTGATTATTTCTTTTCTTTCTATATAACCTTGGCGTTCTGAACTGGCTTTTGCTTTAGTACACGGCATTTCGAGCTGGAGTATTGCGCGGCGCCGTTGTTTTCTTTTATTTACTTTCATCTTATCGAGATAGCTCTTTGAGGTTTTAGGTTACGAAACGTTATCATAGTTTAGCTTTCATGAATCATTTATTTACTTACAATACCAACGCAATATTCTCAATGGCTCCAATGAATTGGCAGTGGAATACATAGGGAAAGACTTCAAGTCCAAATTTGGAAGCGTGGTAAGCGATCGTCAATTGAGGAAGTGGCGGTGCATCAAAATGCACAGGCCTGCGTTCAATTGAGAACAACGCGTCTCCCCTCTGAAGCATTTCCTTCCCAGTGCAACACTCGAAATGGCTTCCTCTTCGAAGCGCAAATTCGATGCATTCAAATCAACAGGCGAAGCTTCCAAGCTCACCGGAGCTAAGCTCAAGACCAAAGCAACCCGTACAATACACGCATTAGATATCGCTGCCCTCCGCGAGATAGCCATACATGCCGTTTGTAAATCCTCAGTCCCAACCCACAAGTTCAACAATTACTAACTCCTCGATACAGACAGTATCTCACTAATCCCAAGATAGCAGATCACATCGACTCCACATACGCCGCAAGGACCGCAGCGAAGCCTTCCGCTCCAGCGAAGAACTTTGACGAGTATTCAAAAAGCTGCTGGCACGTCCTAAACACACAACACAAGCGCCTAAAATCCAGCAAACAATTCGAAGCAACGGGCGAAGGCGTAATCACGCTAGAAAGCAGCAGGCGGGCTATCATTAAAGATGCCGGCCGTGGGACCATATGGCAGACACGACGGAACGCCTTGGAAGTGCTGCGCAAGATATGCAAGAGTATCGTGAGCTGATGAAGGATGGGGTAATATTGGGCGAATTTATGGGCACAATGTGTATGATCGCAAGGGGATCTTCGGGGGTTGAGAAGGAGAAGTATGATTCTAAGGGTTTGCCAGATTAGATTGAGGAGTTGAACGAGGTTTGTAATGATTGGGAGGCGGATATGCCGGATTTGGAGGATTTGCTTGGGATTTTTGGTCGTTGACGAGATACTGCAACACTTTTTGGGGGCGTTCGAACTTATCGTTGTCTACATGATCAGGCTCAGAAGCTATTGGCTTTCGGTCTGTTCAAGTGCTACTACGGTGGAGGAGGACGGGCGACGACGGTTCGAGAATGAAGGTCAGTTATCAAGTATTAGGAATTCCCCGCGTCTTTTGTACATTATCCGAACTGGGAGGGTTGCTAACAAGCTGTAGGCCGGTCAGTACGGTAGATTCAGGCAAGCATTTGCTTTGGTTGTGGACTTGGTACACTGAACAGAATATCGTCAGATGAATCTTTATCATACTCTACTTCAGGTTTCAAAGGCGGGCAGTTCCCAACTCCCTCTTCTCTTAATTTCGAACCGCGTCTTTCCATATTCTCCTGTTGTGTCGTTTTGATGCAAGCACATAACTTCTACTAAATGCGAGAGAACATACAGGGGAGTATGAAATCTGAAAGCACGATATTCTAAGAGACCCGAGTTTCTTGTAAGAGGCTGGATTTGGCTGTCAATTGGGTGCTTCTGGGGGGTGCTCTGTCGGCCCTTGGATAGTCTTCGGTCCTCTATAAAAGGTCTCTGTATCACTCCCTCTGTTTCCTCCATGCAAGATCACCACACAGCAAACACCAATCTTGACTTCGGCAACAACAATAATATCCTGAGGCCTCTGTCTATTCAGAATGGCAGGACTACAGAGAGGAGGTAACGAAAGTGCGCCTACACTGCATACTGATTACAGTGAGGACAGTTTGGTCCGCCCAGCGAAGAACAAAGCGGCGCGGTCCTGCTTTCAGTAGAAACCGCGGCATGGTCTCAGCAATCTTACGATGCCGCAGCTTCGGCATCGATCCTAGCACCCTTCCAAGCACCCTTCCAAGCACTATTCCAAGCACTATTCCAGGCACTATTCCAGGCACTATTCCAAGCACTATTCCAAGCAACCACTCCTCACACCTCTCCACTTCTACATCACCGCCCCAGGACCTCTCCTCGACCCTTTAAATCGTGCCCAACCATTCTTCACTCCAACACTTCAACCTATACATTTGCCGTACAGCTTTGAGTTGGGCAATCCTCCAGCCAGTACCAGCGCGGAAGACTGGTTGGGAGCGTATGTTGACGCGAACAGTAGGATCTTGGGTCACTTAATGGGAATGGGTTGTGTTGTGGAAATAGCGGGGGAAGCGAGAGCTATCGGGAGGACGAGGTATTTAGCTATTGATATTCTATTGGAGTGTGGGTTGATTGTCGGTTGGTTTGTGGATAGTGATCCTTGAGCTTGAGTTAAAATTGAGACCGAGTTCTACATCTCAGCTGGAGTTTCTAAATTGACCACTTTCTGGACACTCTCTGGACACTTTCTCAAAATGAAGATTCAATTACACCTAGGTTGTTTTAGTGCTCTTCATACGAGTAAGTACAAGATTCTGTGCTTGCACTGTGCTTATTATATCAACGAGATCAATATTTTGCGTTTCGGTAGCTTGAGGCTCTCGCTCACGAATCTGCGTTCATTCTTTTTGATTTCCTTGACCGCACAATAAAGTGTAAATAGTTCCAACATATTACACGCATCAATGATTTTGAAACTTCCTACATCATAGTTTATGGCCACTTCTAACCTGCTGTTCGATTGTAGGTGTAGAATCGTTTAGTTCCCTCATCGCCTGTTGTTCATTAATACTGTACCCCGCTGTTTCGACCCCCAAACTTCTCAGCATATCTGGAGGGGTAAAACTCACCTCCTTTTTAAAGTCATACCCATACAACCACTCCAGCCCGCCACCTGCTTTCCAATACTCATACTTCGGATTACTCTTATCCATTCTCTGCGCCATCTTCTCATCTCTCTTCTGCTGAGCAGGGCCGTCGGCCATGACTTTGTATTGTCCTGTTATGAGTGCAGTGGCTTGAATGCGCTCTGCTCTTGGGCGACGGATTTTCTCGTATGTTTTGAGAGCTTTGGGGATATCAGATATAGATTGAGCGTAGGAGAGGCACTCGGCGAGTACGCCACCGTCTTCTACTGCTGTTGCTGCGCCCTGTTTGGGTGTTAATACGCCGTCTCAATTCAACAAGAAAAGGGAAGAGGCTGAGTTCCGTAAAGAAACGGACACATAGCAAATTGAGAGGAGATCAGGTAGAAAAACATACAGCGCCGAGATGCGGAACCATGGCATGTGCAGCATCACCCAAAATCGCCACTCTCCCACTCTCACTAACCCAACTTTTCAACTTCGGTAAGTGAGCAATTTTCCAGAGGAAACAATCTTCTAGCTTCACCAGTTCTGCAAGCTTTTTCACGCGGGGCTCAAAATCCTTGACGAGTTCGCGGAAAGAGCTGAGGTGGCCGTAGTGGTGGGATGAGGAGGAGTTACCGGTGAGTGTGTCGGTGGAGGAGAGAGTGGAGCAGGGGTAGAAGATCAAAGTCATGCGGTAGGATGAGGAGGAGTCTGGGCCGCTGATCATTTGGCGGGATGGTGCGTACCAGCCTGGTTCTGTCAGTAACGGAATTTCCACTCGTACTTGAAAGAGCATGAAGAGCAAGGAAGGAAATTATTTGATACTTCCAGAGGGGGAGAGAACGAACTGTGTATTGCCCCCTCTTCCATCAATGGTGCAGTCAGAGGATCACTTCGCATCCTATCTCCAGATATGGTGCATTGATATGCTATGCTTTCTGGGACAGGCTGTACGTCGTCTTCTCCCAATATTAAATTTCGTACTGTGGATTTAATGCCTAGTTTAGAATATCAATGCCTCTGCTCTTGTGAGACTCACTGAAAAGGGAACGAACCATCTGCACCAACGATAATATCGGCTTTGATCACATCCCCGGTACTTAATGTCACCGATGGAACCGACTCGTTCAAAAACTTAATTCGGCTTGAAAGGCGAATATGCACGCCTAATTCTATTGCGGCCTCGTACAAGAGCTTTTGGTATTTTGCACGGGGAATGGCCATTACTCTAAAAGCAGTCAGCTATATCAACTATCTTATTTTAGTTTTCAAACTGTCACTCATTCGCGCCAAACTCATCCCCTTAAAATGAAGAGAAAAAACTTAAACTTACGGGAAGCCAAAAGCCCCTTCCATAGCCCCATAATCAACCTCCTCGAGCACCCTCCCATCTTCATATCTAAATGTCGTATTCCCTTTCGGGATCGATTCCGACGCCTTGAATTTCTCCCAAAGGCCGTAGGAGTGAAGTACACGTGCAGCATTGGGAGGGATGAGTAGACTGCCGCCGAGTGTCTGAAGGGTCGAGGTGCTTTCTAGAACAATAACTTTGTGTCCTTTAAGGCGGAGGCCTATGGCTGCCGACAGCCCGGCTACGCCACCGCCGATTATGAGGACCGCGAAAGAAGATTTGGATGGCATCTGGGCGGGTGGCTGGAGTGGTATGAAGGAGGGGACGGATTGATTGTGAGATGAGATGGTGAGATGATGAAAGAGGTTGTCAGCTCGTTTAAAAAATGCCGAGGTTCGACACTGGCGTACATGTGCGCCGAAGCGAGTAAACACAACGTCAACAAAACAAAGCAAAACAAACCCTCTCTTAGCATTTAGAAGTAAAACGCAGAAGTAGAACAGAGTTTGAGCGACGATGGAAATCCAAACAAAAATAAAATAAGGGTGTAAAACAGGTATTCTAATTCTTGATAAAGAGATTATAGCAAATATAGATGATTCAAGATGATCCAATTTAGTGCTCAAGATTAAACAAAGCAGAATGGTTTTAACAGAAGCGATTTGGAACGCCGTTTCATATACATTACAAAGCATGATATCTAGCGGCATGTAGCACTTTGGTTGTTACTTCAATAGTTTGGCCACATTCATACCACCTGCTTGTACCCAGTGGTGAGACCAAAGAGAGTAGAGGCTGCTAAATGCAGGGTGCGGGGTACCGGGGCGCCCCTGAAGCAGACTTCCACGCTATTTTACCACGAGGTCCTCGAAGTCCATCCTCTCCACCTGGTGCCGATCTTGAACACATTGTAAGCACATCCCTATTTGCCTCTCATAGTCGGCTTTCTTTCTCTGTCTATTCGTACAAATCAAAATTCATACCTCATGAAACAGATTCAGGGAAACGACTGCCTCTCGATAAAGTTCCGGCCTGCGCGATGCCTCCAGATATTCTAGCTGGTAGTTACGAGCGATATAAGAGCGATACCCAAGTCTGCATCACCAAGTACCATTTCTAATGGCGCATCTGTTAAGTGCTCTGCGACAACTTAAGATCCTAGCAATTGGATGGCCAGAAATGCATTCCATCATAGAGAAAAGCATTCGAAATCTGGTTCTCCGGACTCCTTCCAACCTACGGAGGGACGGTTCGGTACGCGGTTGGCTGTGAACCTTGGCTTCAGCGCGAAACACTTTGCAAAGAACAAAGATGGGTCGAGGACCCAAGGTAGAGGCAAGCAGATTGTTCAACCAGACATAAAAAATAGGCCCGTGGTCATAGGCTCAAAGACCACAGTTCTCTTCCGGGAGTATATTGATAAGAAGCAGATCTTGGCCTAGTGCCTAGTGCAAATAGAGCAACCATTATGAGAAGAACAGAACGATCGTCCGGCATTAGATCTCCCAAACCGCAAAAGCAAATGTATCAACACCAACGCTCACCTGTCCAGTTCGTTACACACATTCAAGGACTACCAGAAGCACTCCGAGAGATGCGCATCGATTACATCTCAATAGTTCGAACGTGCAACGAGATGCTCCTACCATCAAGGCAGGTGTTCTAGCACGATACGGAATCGAGTACTGGACACAACAGGGGTATCTGACAGGAGAAGATAGTTTTGATCATGGGTTGACATAAGGTGTTGAACATCATGAACCAGGCAGAGGATAGTTATAATGTAGGCTTGGAGATGTTCAAGGCAAAGGAGAGGAGACCATGGGGAGGGGTGGGCCACATTTGGAAGTTGCGGCTGGAGTTTTGGAAAAGTTCGTTCAGTGGTTTGAGAAGGTCGACGGTGGGATTAGCGCGAGTACGGAAGGATTGAAAAAGTCTGTAGGTGAGGAGGTTCTCGAGAAGCTGGGGAAAGACGAACCGGATTTTGGCTCATTGTCGAATGCTCGAGAGATTTAGACTTGGAAAAAAAAAAAGGGGGGGGGGGGGGGGGGGGGCAAGGACGTCTCTCGTAACATCGTTGAATGAAGACATGGTTATTCAGGACAACATCATGGAAGATGCAACAAGAATTATTCGGAGGGGATCCAGGGTCGCGTTACTGGATCCCTTAGGCAATGTGCTTTGCTTTTGTCAAACCTATCTATACATTCCATAAAAGCCTGTCTAATATGGTAATCGAATGGAAGTGGCTATCTCCTGTACAACTGATCAATCTCACCAACCCCAAACCAACAGAACGAAGAGTCATCAATTCCGCCGACTCACCTTCAGATCAATTCCATCCTCTCCAAATTGACTTCGATTCCCCATTCTAATACCACCAGCTGCCAACTGCTTGGCATAATCCATCATCTCCTTCAGCATTTCCTCAACCGTTATCTCCCCTCTCATCATCTGCTCTAGCAGCAACGCATCATACGCAGCTTGACTAGTGCTAGCCGCAGTATGTGGTCTGAATCCAGCGATGGCATCCCCCATCAGCAGTAACCTGTTATTGAAGAACGATGTCTTGGGTGAGATGACATCAGTGATGCACTGCACGAACGGCTGCTCGGTATTCCGCACCAGCTCTGCGAAGGCTTTGGGAAGCTCCTTCGTGGCAGTCTGCTTGATTTCTTCTTGGAGATGAGGTTTGATCTTCCCGACAGGCATGGAGAAGTGATGGGGACGACCGTTGATGTCGGTCATTAGGTTCTTGTACTCGGGCGAATCTTCGGGGTAGTTGTAGTACCAGACCCAGTTCATAAGCCTCGAGCCGGGGTCTACACTCCCGTTTTCCCCAGGGATGAGATACCTAGGGCTTCTCAGCATTTGCCTACCACAGAAGAGAGCCAGCTTACGCTAAGATTTGGCTTCCAGGTGCATGATAGAACATAAAATGATCCACGAAAGTCTCCTTCATCAAATCTGAAGCTTCACTTTCAGGTACTGTTCCTCTCCACGCAACATACCCCGCGTATTTTCTTTCCACCTCTGGCAACAACAGTTGTCGAATCGTAGAACTCGGTCCATCTGCAGCAAGTACTAGATCCGCAGTCTCCTTATGCGTCTTTCCCTCAGTATCTTCATACTCAACTTCAACACGTTCACCGGCATCCTTAATACCAAACACTTTCCTACCATACAACTACTCGGCATCCCCTTCTCCCTTTTGCTTTTCTGGCACAATGCAATAATCACTTTTGATGCTATCAAAGCAAGCCCGCAATGCGTTGTAAAGCATATCCCAACTTACCATTTCTTGCCGCCTGTCATTCTCGTCAATGCCCTTTCCATCTCTGTCAAGTGTTCGGCGCAGATGGCTTGGTACGGATACTCGGCGATTGATCTTGACGTGTTTTGCGAAATATTCTTGAGCTTCTGGTCCGAAGACAATTCCAGCTCCTGTGGTGATTCAGTAAGAGAAGCTTTCAGAGATATAAGGTTCAGTAGTAGAGGAAAGTGAGGGACCTCACCTAAATCCTGCAACATTGCTGTTGGATTTCTCTCGAAAATCCGTACATTATGACCCAAATGCTTCAACATCAAGCCGCTCATTAGGCCTCCCAACGATCCTCCCACCTTGATTGTCAGCTCGACTATTTGCAGTCTCAGACACTAGGAGACCCACGATGATCACATCTTTGGGGTGTACGGCCATCTCCATTGATTTTTTAGTGACCGCTTTTGACTCTACAATTTGAGTCCATGCTTGATGAGACTGTTGGATTTCGGTGCTGAAAGTATGTAGCTCAGGTCCAAACAGTGCTCTGAGAACGAAAGCAGATCTGGACCGATATCCCATGACGTCATGAAGTGACTAGCCACGTGACAAGCATCTATGTGTCCGATTTCCTCCCTTCTTGGATTGTCTAGACCTGTTCCCTTCCATTCGTCAGTGTTGCAATCTGTGAGTATCGCCTCATAGATAGATATTGCCAGCGACAGATCGTAAGAGAGTTATGTTGAATGCGGCTTAGCTATTTCAGGGTATTGTTGTTCTACTTTCGTATCTGATTTGGCTGGAGGCTCATCAACCTGAGGGGGAAATTTATATTGTATTTTTATTGGATTGAAACTTTCAAGCTAATGTCAAGTCTATTGGCCGAGCCATTAAGATCCAAATGCAAGGATCTTTACAATCACGAAACCAAAAACGACGCCCACAACTCGAGGTCTTATCCGTGTCAGAGGTCATGCTCAAAGCTACTACCGCATTTGAAACCGAATGGTCAGATAAGCGCCGGTGCATAGAGACATATCAATGTACAACATCGACGAACTTCATGTTAATGAAACATTACAGCGCTGTTGTTCTTTCCAGGGCTACGAGCTATAAAAGCGTTGGATGACTCCATTCTACTACACACGCCCAAAGGAACGAGAAGAACAACGCATACTTCTTTTAATTCTTGTCCTAGCATTGAAAGGTTTATATGACAACACTGAATCATGTCCTCACGACTTGGCTGAATGTTGATGGGTAGTGTGGTAACTCATCTGTTGTGATTTAGACGAGGTCTCATCATCAATAAAGGGGTATTATCAAGACCATCCAAATCGACAACGAACACTCTTTTGACAGCTAACTTCAATGCAAACTCATCCACTCTTGCCTTTAGATGTCGCTCATATCGCTCATTCTGAGCTTAAGGTGGCTAGGCAGCTCTCTGCTGTCATCCACTAAACACCTCGAGCCGTGCTCGCATCACGTATCATGGGGAAATTCTGTCATCACACCCCCCAACAATAACGCCCCACCCGTATTATCGTTCTCTCAGGTATCTTCTTTAGTCACATCTCTCTAAGGCTTACTTGTATTGCCCCTGTTCGTGGCCTCTTCCAAACCCCAGCCTCCATCATCAGCTTCTGAAAAATACATCCCTACTGCCACAACTTTCCCCATTTTCCTTGCAAAGCCGTCAGCTCCCCGCTTTTGACAACCCAGCTGTTTTAGATACAGTCCCAATGTCTTCTCAGGGCTTCTTGTTCCTCAAGCAAAGAACACATTGCTGCTACTCTTTCACGTCTTGAGTTTTTACGCCATTCGTCAAGTATGCTGTACTTAGTCTTTCTTTTGTTGAAATAAAGCACAGATCAGTGCAGGGAAAGTATGCTCCTTGAGTGGCAATCTCAATGTTAAAAAGAGATTTAGGAGGTGTAATGGCTATAATGACAACAGAAAGCTAAATGAGAAACGCACCCAACTCGACGACAGTCTTAATATCTCCATCGCTTCAATAACTCTGTATCTTCTGTACTTAATATGTTCTTAGCCGTCAGGCAAATGTAAACCTCAACAATGTGGAGAACTGTGGACTACACGAGGTCGAGCGATAGTAGTCGAGCTGAATGAAATCACCGCCTCACGTTCCTAAGCTGGAAGACGTCATAGGAGTTGCAGCCTGATCGGATGCAGCTGAAGACGGCCTTGGGATAACATTGGTTTAATTAAATTGTATGCTAAGGCAGGCTTTATAGCGATGCGCAATAGATGTACATGTTCTTGCCCACTACTGAATTCTTCCAGCTTGTATTTTCGTAAGGATTCACCCGGAAAGACCTCTATTTTCAGAACAATCCATTCTTGGTCGTACTGTCTAGTTCATAAGTTTTAAGGGAATACTATATAATAGACTATAGTTCTAACTGAAACGGGTAACATTCAAAATTCAGACCCAGAAACCTACCAGAGGAAACCTACCAGAGGCAACACGCCGGGCCTTGTGGTTTTGGTGTGCTGTGTCACTGAGTGTTGTTGTGCTTGGCTTAATTCCGAAATTCCTTGATTGACCCAACCTTGAAAAGTTGTTTCCGTCAAATCACAACAGCCCACTTATAGACTTGGACGTAACTAATTATTCCAAAAGCGACAGTAAAACACCAAATGGTAACAACTCCCAGGTCCCCCGTTCATAAATGCATTTGAAAACCTAATTTGATTTGCCTTCACCTCCATTCTTCCTTGACATTAAAACAAGAGAACTAAAAGATATTGAGAAGCAGTTATTCTCTTTCCAGGTCACGATTCAAAGTTTAAATCACGATTCTTCTGAGATCATTGCTTTGTTCTGCTAGAAACTGTAATTGTTATCTCAACGCTATCTGGTGACATATATGCATCTGCACATGTACTTCTGTTCACAGTCTGTTTTTCACAAACGGTACGTCTATTTAAGTTCACTGGTCACATCTATTGTATACTCCTCATCAACTCTTTCCTCGTCGATCATCTACTCACAAATTTACGTATTTATAAACCCACACAAAAGTCTGCATTACCTAAAGCCTCTCCAACCAAATCATCACTATATATAAATTCCATACCCAAGAGCCGACGGTATTGAAGAGGTACCCCTTTCGCACACATGATACAGTATGCAGGGCTCAAATTTGAGATGCGATTACGCATGATTTCTTCTTCGCGTCTCATGCTCAGATATGAATGTATATATCTTAAGGATCAAAGACGTGAGCAAAAAGAATTGACAACGAGGCATGAGATGACAGCAATCCAACATCTTGACAACTATTCTCACGCTTCCAATTCGACAGACAATATAAACCATTACTTACTCGCCACCTCCTCACATCTTCTCATCCAAGCCAACACAGCTCTCACAGAAAGCTCCCCAAAGCGCAGAGTGTACATTGACCTTTCCAGCATCCCGCTCCCGTGACATCATACATCATCTTTATCCAAAGCACCGACTTGTGCTGTCCTCTCCTCACCGCGTTTTAAACACAATCGCATTTTAATCCTTTCAATATCTTATTACTGTTCATTGTCATTGTACCATCTACCCATTAAGTTAACGTATACAAATATTCACTCTTCTTCTACTTCAAAGCACTTCCGTTCTACGCCTCCGCTTTCACCTCCGGGAAGTAGCACGGAAAGCCTTATCTTGACATTATAGCTTCTCGTTTTCAGAGTACATAAAGTGCTCTACCCCTCCACCATCCAGAAATGGATAAGGATTTCCTGCTCTTCCTTTTAAACAGTAACATGAGCCTGAAATTAATAGTCGTATCAATATATCACAGAGAGGTATGATCCAAGTATCGTGATATAACGAATCATTCTGGAGGATGAAACCCCTTTTTCACGTCATTAATTATACAGGCATCAAACATTTCATCTATTCACAATGTGATGAGCCCGTTGAGACGAAGTCAAGATATAAGATGAGAGCGACGAATCCCATGACAACAACAAAAGCACTCCACGCACACTCAAGTTTCGCAGGCTTAAAAACAGAAGAGGCGGAGAGAAATTCGTATCCTAAATCTTTGAATCACGAATAACATCAAATATGCCGAGACAAAACAGAATAATAAAAAAACCAACAAAAGCCTCGCTGCGGTACTCAAACCACGACAGTTGATCTCTTTGTGCTCCTTGATAAACTTTCGGACGATCATGATGCTTCGAAAAAAGAAACATACTCCGAGGACTTTGATAAAGATGCTTCTCTCAATCTAAGCCCACTGGTAAACAGGACCTTCGATCCATTTGTTGAAACAAAACTTGATAGATCCAATGTAATCACTCTTTTACTCATTTCTCCTTCACCTTCATCTCAACCCCTAACCCACCTCCCTCTCACCCTCTATCCCTCCAAAACATCCCTCTCTACCAGACAGCTAACCAGCCAGCCAGCCAGTCTTTCAAATAACATACATACATAACCAATTCCCTACCTCCGATTCCTTCTGGGACAATTCATAAACCCAACCAGAAGAATAAAATAGCTGCGAACAGTGTTAATCTATAAGGGGAATCTTCTCGAACAAATCGACCCGTTGACGTAACAAAAAAGAAGAAGAAGAAGACATAATTACCACATCCATGCCATATCCATCCATCCATCCATCCACTCACAGAAACCTCAGAACCCTCTTTAATGCTTAATCCTTAATCACAAGACCTCTCCCCTCCTCCCCCTTCTATAAACCAACATCACAACAACACAAGCTAGCTTAAGTTAACCAAACCCATGAGCAGAACCAGTTAGGTCTCTAAAAGCACTTGTGCAATCACATCACACATCCCCTCTCACAACCCACTCACATCATCACCAGTCAGTCACTCTCACAGTCACAGTCAGTCATATCACATCTCCAAATCCACACAAAATCTCATCTCATCTCATCTCATCAGAAATATACATCCCATGCATCCATTCGTTCATTCATTCATATATGCAATTCGCACTGCATAAGTAAGGTAGTTGACTACTCTTAGGTATCGCATAGCAAGCAAGGTATCGATCGAATCGCAAATAGGGCGCGAGCCCACACCCCCATTTTCTCTTCTCTCTTCTCTTCTCTTCTCTTGTTTCATTCCCAGCTTTTGCCCCTCCCCCATAACAAGAAAAAAACATACAGTAACATACTCATATGTATGCATAGAAATGATACACAGTATTCTGTACACAGAATTACCTCCTCTCATGTCTTCCATTTTCCCTTCTTTCCCCGAGCAGTGCAACGAAACAAAACAAGACGAGCGAGCGAGCGAGCATATTCCCAAAGACCAACCCAATCCCAAGCCCAAACCTAGAAAATCCCAAGGTATCATCTTATCTCCAAACAATGCCGCGTGCGTCCTGTCTCGAATTTTGCATTTCCTCCAATACACAAAGCGACACGCCTCGACCCCATATCGTATCATATCTCTCCCTCCCCTCTTCCACCAAGAAAAAGAAAAAGATAGTGGTATCGACCAGACATGACCAAGTCTGGTCCACCTCATCGCAAGTAAAAACGCCATTTTTCGCCAGACCATCATATGTATTTCATTCGCTAAAACGCTATTCAAAGAGGTATTGGGTCTGTCGGGGTATCAAATCAAGTAGGACGGTATCGATCGATCATAAAGGGTACGGACTTCGGACGTATGGGTATGTAAGTGTATGTATGTAGTTTCGGCCGTTGAGAGGGGTTTTATATCTGTTGCGCAATTGGGTTCTGTCTCTCCCTCGAGTGTGTCCAGGCGAAGAGATCGAATTTGTCGGTTCGGGCTGTCGAGAAGGGGTTTTGGCCATCGATGGGACTGGGCCTCGGTTGAGGGTCGCGAGGCTCGAGAAGAAGACTCTTGCGGTAGTATTGTTGGACATTCTCGTTCTCGGATGACGACTTGACGCGGACAATCTGGGCTTGGATCCACTCTTGTAGCTCTGGAACATCGGCCAATCGGTATGGGATCTGGAAGCGTTGAAGCTCGCCAATGATTTTGGCTGTTCGGGTATGCTTGTCGAAGTTGATGACTGAGATTCCTTCACTGTCACCAAGACCAGGGAGTTGTCTTTGCGCAGCATTGCCGGCATCAACAAATGTGAGATCGGTCAAGTACATTCCGACGAATGGTAGACAAGGTGGCACGTGGTCGTGAAGTCTTCGTCGGAGAACGGCGTAGTTCTTATCCGGCTCAACAATTGCCTGCAGGCCCTTGAGCATATCCTTTCGCTTTTGCGAAACCATATCCCAGGTCCGCTTCAATCGGATGATCGTTGATGAGTTCAAAGAACAGATGATAGCCATCAATGAATCGTAGTTGTTCAACTCTAAGCACTTGTGTGCGATCTTGATCCAGTGCTTGATGACAATTGCACGCTTCTTAACGTCATCGTATTGGAGAATAGTGTCGGCGACCAAGTTGGAAAGATCAGTCGAGAGTGTTGACATAGCCCGGACATTGACCGCATTCGATCCGGATCGCTTTGTCCATTCGGATCCAAGGAGCTCCTCTGGCATAATCGAGCAGAAAATTGTCATCTCCTTGATTGTCAATTGTCGCGCCAACTCCAGGGGATCGAATTCCAGAATAGATGGATTGCTTCCACCCATCTTCCAGTTCTTCAACGCACCTATCTGACTCTTGGTTAAGTTGACAGGTGGTAGAGGGGTATCGGCTGGGATGTACTGCGCAATTGATGTTGATGTCTTGCCCATCGATGAAATCAAGCGGGGTACAAGAGGTCCATCCGTGGAAGATACCTTTTGTGCCAACTCCAGCAATCTTCGACCTGCTCCTGGAAGGACCTTTCCGAGTTTCTCGTTGGCGAATGGTTGAATGACCTCCAAAGCATCGTGATCCGAGATGTCTCTCCAATGCGACTCCAACCACCCCTTGAACACGTTATACACTCGTAACCGTACAGGGCCAGCAATGTGAGGGCTCTCTGCAACGTAATCGAATCTGTCAACCAGGGCCTTGGCAAGCTCAACTGGCGTGACAAATAATCTAAAGGTGAGGTAGAAGGTTGAAACAAAGATCGAATCAGGTGTTGAATCATGGGTGGTGAGTCTCTCAACGAGAGCCGGGAGGGTACCGCCCGTGATTTGACCTTCCTTGTTGTGTAGCAACTCGTGCGCAAAGGTCCTCTCCAACATCTTGTTCTCTCCGTCATCCAAATCGTCGGCAAGCGTCGATTGGCTTCCAGTCATGCTAAGATCGGAGATCGAAGGTTGATTCCTTGGAACATAGACCGAGTTGTCTGGAGTAGTGGCGCGAGTGGATGTTTGGGAAAGCATGCTTGTCTCGGAGTCGCGCATACTGCTGAGATAGGTACTGCTTGTACCGGAGCTTGAGATTGCAATGCTACCACTTCGGAACGAGGATTGGAATTCACCATCGTGTGCTGACGAATGTTCCGATGGGCTGTAATCATCCTGAGTCAACAAAGGGCTAGCCATCTTCGGTAGCGGAGGCAACAGAGACTTTCTCAACGATTGCTGTGAGGATTCCGTAGTTGCGCTCTCAACTGTCTCGTTCTCGGTAACTGGTTCTAAACCCTTCCGCGACAATCGCGAGCCAATTTCTTCGACCTCGGGAGACTCGGAACTCAGTGGGACATCTGGGAGAGGTTTTTCGTAACTGGGGATGATAAGAGGAGGGGGAGGTGGCCGGCTTGCTGGCTCTGGGGGCGTGTCTTCATGAGGGGGTGCTGATTCCTTATTCTGCTCCGCAGCCACGCCAATTGACGCTACATCGATACCGAGTCCATCGCTCTCGGGTTCGCACTCAAAATCTCCGATTCGTTCAATCACGAATTTAGTCTTCGCAACGCACTCGCCAGCAGCTTTCACACATGCCGTGGCTGCCATGAGGAGTCTACCGTTCTCCTGTGGCATGACCACGTCCTCCTCTTCTATCCCCGACATTGTGATGATCTCCCGTGCAGCAAGGACTAATTTGTTGATCCTGTCGTACATGGCGTTTCGTGATGCGTTGAGCGCATCAGCACTCTGGTTATCGTGTGCACAAATCACCTCCACAACAGTTAAGAGCTCTCGTCCTGCTGTAACAGACTGTCGTACCGTCGAAATGAGATCAGCAGATGATTGCGACTGGAGATGCAGTCGACCAATGAATGATCCCAAGTACGAGAGGAAGGTATCATGGCTGGCATTGAGTCGTTCCGAAACCAAATTTTGTCGCTGTGCTGCTGGAATTGATGCGGACAGTCTGTGAGAGAATGATTGTCTCTTGACTTGCATCGAAGAGGGCCTCGACATGGATAGAGGCCGTCCGTTCGAGCCATTGGTAGAATATGCTGTGGAACCACTGGAAGAGAAATTGCTCGACATCCGTTTGTATGACTGTCGTTTTGTTTGCTGTTCCTCGGGCCGTTGTGATCCCAAGCCGCTTCCCGAACTGCGACTCGAGCTTCTGCGAGATGCCGTATCATATGCAGGGTCTCCATGCTGTGCTCCTTCGAATGACGTCGAATCTGCTGGAGGTGTTGGGGGATTGTACACTTCCTCAGCTACAGTTGCCATTATTCTGTGGACTGGTTGCTGCCGTGACCGCAGCTCATCTTCTAGGACGTCAAGGAGCCGTACACCCCTGGTCACTATCTTGAACGCCTTCAGTATCATCTCGTCAATCGTATTGTTGACATCTTCCGCCTCGGCTTGTGTGGGATGTGAACCCGCTGTGTAGTCCTGTAATCGTTTCGCAGTTTTGACCAATGCCGAAAGATCTGACAAGAGTGCTTTCCTATTTCTTCGTAGTCCTTCATTGCCTTGAACGAGAGGTGACTCTCTCGTCAAGCAATTCGATTTTTCCTATGATCGTCAGCAAACAACACAGTATCCTAGTGCTTACTACTGACTAGTAAATATCGCACTCCAGCGATAATTCCTCGCATGAATTCTTGGTTTCCAAACACTTCACTATCGCTGATGATACCACTCCGCATCAGATCCCAGAAATTCAGTAACGCCTTTAGCAAATTCCGCATCGATTCTGGATCGTAAGCTTCGCAGTAATTTGTCGGCAGCCAACCTCGGGCGCCAGACACGAGTAATGTTCCATCAGCCCAGCCATTCGTATGTATCGAATGGACCAAGATAACGTCGCCTTCGTTCAGTGGTAGTGTTACCGTCGTGTCGGAGATGGCGTATGTTGGGTGGAAAGGGTAGAACGCGCGTAGGAAGGGATGGAAGACCGGTTGTGAAGGCTCCATATGTCGATTGAGGTCCTCCTGGGAACCATTGGGTGTTGCGGGTGGCGTCATTTGTGATCGACTGCCCGAGTCTCCAGTCTTGCTACTACTCCTCGAGGAGGTATTCTTGCTGTGTCTCGAAGCCGCACTGGATCCACGCGATCTGTCCTTGTTGATGGATAGAGGAGCTACGTGAGCGCTGGACCTCGTAGAGTATTCACTCTCCTTCACCATGATGGGCAACCCTGAATTGCTACCATGGAAATTGCTCAGTTGTCGTCGTCCAGCCAGATGTTGTTTGCCCGTGATCGAATCAATGTTCTCCAGTATGTCCTTCAATTGTATGTTCGAATCCAAATACTCGTAGTGTTATGATCGAATGCAATGGGAGGACGATCGGGTAGAAACGAGAGGTGGTGTATGCGGACCAAAGCCGAGTATCAATGCGTCAGTCGATGTCGCGTCCTGCTTTCCGTCCCAGTTCCAGCCGGTCGTGCCTTCCTGCTCTTCACAATGGCGTGTTGGATAGAGATCTGCGGACGTCGAACGATTAGCAAGCCCGTCTAGGACAGAGTTGACGATCTGATGTTATTGTGTAGGTGTGTAGGATGTAGGGAGGGAGAGGTCAAGGAGGAATGTGCAGTGAGGGGCCAAGGAATGTCACGATACGGAAGGCTGCATACCTCTTTCGGGTTGAGTCAAGGGTTTCGGGACGTCTCTCCAGTCAACGGTCGTCATGCACAGACTGACAGGTAATGCCGGCGAAGAAGAGTTGCTTATGCCGATCTCAAGGGGAAACCTTGAAGGATCTTTCAGGTCAGGATCTGCCTCCTTCCCAATAGTCGCAACGTTAAGTGGGCAAGGACTGGGAATAGATCAGTGCTCGAGCAGTGGGTTCAAGTGAAGATAGCAGTAAAACCTGGACCCTGGGACGTGCAAAGAAAAGTCGAGTCGAGTCGAAATCGAGTTGATAGCCCAGAGCTGAAGCAAGGGGAGAGTTTGGTATGCTTTGATACTTTCTGGCAGCTCGCAGGCAAAGCAGGCAGTTGTCGGCCGAATCCAGACCAATTCGATCCAATCCAGTCCAATGCAAATGTGACAATATCGAGCCAATGGACGGGGGCGACTTCGACAGCAATTGGAATTGATGTGTCAGGCAGCTGAGTTTGGTCGAAAAGTACCAATGCGTCTGTCTATCCCTTCAGTCTCGGATATGCGGAGGGGGACAGTTTTCGTGGGTGAGGTATGATTTGTGATGTGTGATGGATGCACCGGGGGGGATAATCCGAGCACAATCAATGCGTGAAACTTTGCAAGTCGAACGATGAACGGAATCGAGAACTTCCTGACCTCTCGCAACACAGGAGAAGCGACAGTGGTGTAGTCGAATTGAGGAGTGGAGAGGAATCGACTGATCTCCAACCAGCAGTGAAGCCGTAGAGTACAATCTGTGGTGGTTGTGGTGGTGGTGTTGATGTCGATGTCGATGTCGTCGAGGCAGGTGCGATACGTCAGGCAGTCAGTCTGGTTCTCGAATTGCTGAGGTGAGTCGAGTCGAGGCGGCAAAGCAAGCAAGGGGACCTGATGGATGGCAGCCCAGAGTCGAGTCGAGTTGTTGGTTTGTTTTGCTTCGGAGGAAATCTTGTCTTGTCTTGTCTTGCCTTGCAGGGTGTTGTGTTGAGTGGATTCTCAATGTCGTATTGTCATGTCTTTTCCAAAGCAAGGGCACGTCCGTCCGTCGGTCCGTCCGTACCTCAGATATGAATATGAATATGAATATGATATGATTCCGTAACCCACACTGCTTTCTTCTCCCTTCTGTTTCGTTGTTTGTGCGATGCTTGTCAGATAACCGGCAAGCAATCGATTGAAGATGCTTGGACCCTAGATGGATAGATGATACCTTACAACTTCAAGTCAATACGCACGCATGCACGCACGCACGCACCCGACACACACACACACACGGATGAGTTTATCGTGAGTGAGTGAGTGACAGACAAGGGGGAGGGATGTTTTGGTCAAGGTCAAGGTCGAGCGAGGTCGAGGGTCCAGGGTCCAGACAAGGCGAGGGTGGGCATGCCGGGTATCTGTTTGGCTGGTAATAATTTGAATTTGGATTTGAATTTGAATTTGAATTTGGATTTGGATTTGTTTTTGTTCCCGTCGTTGGTTCAATCGTGTGGTGCCGTACCCTCCAACCCACCAACCCACCTAGGTTCTGTATGGTGGAGATGCAAGGGCAATTCCAATCGCTCTCATTCGACCAGATCAGAGGTTTGGTTGGAGTTGGAGTGGGAGTGGGGGAGTCAGGATCAGGGGGAAATGGGACGGGAGGGGGGCTTGAGCTTGAGCGGCCAGGGGCAGGGCCAGGGGCAGGGGCAGGGGTCATAAGGTTCAAGACTCAAGGGCATGGGAATGGGAAAGGGAAAGGGAGAAGAAGAAGAAACAGGGGTTGGTGGATGTGCCGAATTGTGCAGCCCACGCTTCGGGTACTAGTCTTTTATCCAGCTTAGGTAACCTTTCCCTCTCCAGCTAACTGAACGAACCTAATAATCCGTCACTGTCTATCGACGATAAGAAATATGTGGCAGAAATATTAAGCAGCGATTTCAAAGACAGATTTTGATCTGTATTGTTGTATGGTCTGTTGGAAAGATTCCCTCTTTAGTACTTTGGTTTTGGCACATATTTCTGTCGTCGACAGACTTGTGTATCGGAACGGAACAGAGAAGTGCGTCGTCTACCCATCGATGACTCCGTATCAATCATTCCTCAGTCTCGACTTATCAATTAATTGTACAGTACCCGGCTCCAATGACATGAAACGATACAAAGTTGCAAACAACGCATACATCATACGAAATATGTACCTGCAATGCAATGCCAATGCATAAAAATGCAGGAGAGCTTCAACAGTCAACCAACTACCGCATCCCCCGCCTCTAGAAAACAGATAGGGAATCCCGCCATCCTATCTCTCTTCTCTAGCCTCCGCCCGCCTCAAATGCAGAGATGAAGACAAGCACGGCCAGCAGTCCTTGCAGCAAGTATTCACAGGTGGCATAGAGCGTTCAAACCCAAGACCGACAGGCATCGGAGTATTTCCACGAGCAAACGGTGCAGAGTCACATGGTGCGGTTGCACAGCCAGAAAATCCAACGGCTTTGGAAAGAAAGGATCTTCACAGAAAGTAAAGTAATGGCCGAATTGAGCCAATTCGCCCAAAATGCAGCAGCAGCGTTGTATTCGGCTATCAGTTGATGATTCGAAGCTTGAAGCACACATACGCAGGGGTAAAAACATTGCATGAAGCATCCCATCCCACGGCTTCATTTTCTTCACTACCCAGGTAATCTAAAATGCACCGCATCTATCACGCACCTCCCGAACATCACAACACCAACACCACACCAGATCAACGCATCAAAATCTAACGCAATTCAACTCCCCATAACGCCATCTCATCTTTCCCAAAATTCATCCGTCATCTCAACCCTCTTCAACCCAGAGCCAAGGCCAAAAAATCCAACTCCCAACCATTAGGATGGCCCAAAGTATTCCCCGGGTCCGCCACTCAGTCGTTCATGCATATAAAGTATATATCTCACACTGCAGACGGCACATCTCAACCTAAACATCGGTAGTGCCAGTCTACCCTAGCTACCACTCACAAACAAAATCTAGCGAGCCTACCACATCCTAGCGCTCCTCTCTATCCCCAAAACACACAAGTCCTCAGGCCCAGCCCAGAACTAAGGATACAAAAGGCTGAGATCGACACCTTGCTTCAAATCGGTGTTGAGGGACCACGTCGTCATCCTGGCGTTCACCACAGTGCAGTAAGTAGGTGCTGCAGGACCGGAACCGGGGATGAGGCAAGTGTAAAACGAAAGTCGAAAGCCAGGCTCGCGTGGGGAAAGAGCATAAGCCGTGAGCAAGTAAGTCACCACTCAACTCCCGCTCAAGACCCGCCTTCAAAGCCATGAGGCACAAAAGAAATTCTCTGTTATTGATCATTGGTGCTTGGAAGGGCTTGGAAATGAGGTTATTGATACTTCACCTCGCTACTTACAAAACATTCCACAAAGCCAGCACAGATTTCCACATCAAGACACCATCAAGACACCAACCAATCTGCGTGCGCCAACAAAGGAGAAAGCCCTGACGATCCTATGCTTTTGCTTATCAGAACATCAGATAACAATCACCTCATTCCTAGCCTAGATCCTGGGGTCCTGGAGTCCTGGGAAAACAACCGTTCCTGATCAGGAAATCAGAATCAGAATCAGAAGTACTCGGAACGATTCTCCTACCTATCCAGCCGCCTGCCCTCAGGCTTCAGACTTCAGCCCAAGCCCAAATCCAAGCCAAAAGTATATCTTCGCGCGCGCGGGTCTCAGCCTCGCCTCTTCCTCAGCCCATCCCGTCGCTCCTGTCTCCATCCACATGCACCAGAGGCACATGTCTCTCTCTCCTTACCAATCGTGCAGCAATCAAATTTGCTCGATATCGGATTTGCAATGCATCAGCGCGAGGGAAACAAACCAAACCAAACCAAAACAAACAGAAAGTCTTGTTTCCGTTTCCTGCTGCGGAAAATCGAGGTTGTTGATGCATGCCAGCCCAGCCAACGAGAAGGCAGGTGTATCCGCTGCGAATGAAATCAAAACATTAAAATACGGTATTCGGCGCCTCGCTTGCTCGGCTTCATTTTTTCATCTTATCAACATCGTCATCTCAAGCTTTCTTCATCTAATCTGATCTCAACAGCCCTTTGATTCTTTCCCTCCCCTCCCTCTATCAACATCAACATCAACATCGTTATCGTCCTCTCACTCCAGCTTCTCAAAACGCCATGGCATTCCAAAACGCCCCCCTCCATCCTCCCCCAATCCCCCAAGCCTCCAAGCCTCGGCGTGGGGTTCCCCACCTAAATTTACCTCTTCTTTCTGACACCCCTCACACAACCCCTGAACTCTCCAATGCAAGCCCATGACCTACTCCGTCCAATGCACATTCCCCCATCCCCAAAAACTGCAGGCTGAAAGATCGCTGAAAGAGGTAGAATATCCCAGAGCGTGGTTTTAGGTTTCGGGTCCAGACCCTGACGCCTCCCGGAAAATAAGCTGGAAGCCTCGCTCCAGCCTCACTCAAGCCTGACTCAAGCCTCATACCACATAACTCAAATCACGATATCTGGGATATCCACGACGTTCACTAACAACAAACAAATCCTCTCATCATCGAACCGGCACCACTTGAAGTCCAGATTTTCAATTCCCCAATTCCCCAATTCCAATCTCCCCTCCTCCAATCTCCTCCCCATCCTCCCCTCCATCACACGCGGCACGGCACGGGACGGGTAGCTGGGCAGCTTGCTTGCTTATGCGCCATCTATCACCATGCTTCATCACGCACACACAGCGTGAGTAAAGTACATTGCAACGACGACGTGGTCAGGATGGGTGGGGTGGTACAAGCTTATGATTGGGATGGGATGGCAGATGCAAGAGGCCGCCACGTTTCGTTCCTTATTGATCGTCAGCGAAGGAAGCTATTGATATCGATGGTCCCCCATGCAATCTCTCCCTACAGTACTTTCCCCATCAATTATCTTTCTCAATACCTCTCTCCTTTCTCATACTTGCATGCACCCCTCACTCGAGGCACACACGGAGCTCATTTATCTTTCCAGATATGGAGGTCGGCACCTCCACCTCCACTTCCACTTCTACGTCTACAACTGTACCACCTCCACGACCACGACCACGTTTTTTTGCATGCATATCGCATCGCATCGCATCACCAGACACTTTGCACCTCCCTGCCTGCATCTCCTGTACCTGCATTTTGAAATTAATCTGCAGTCTCAATTCGACACATGCAGACAGTACTTCCTCCATCATGAGAGGCTGACAGCAGCATGACAGCGGTTAACAATGACCTAATGCGTGATATACCATTTCCGGCTTTTTTTATTATTATTCCGTCTGTCATCTCCCGCATCCTCCCGAGGAATTACTAGGTAATAACAACGAAACAAGTGCGATACCTTGTGAGTCAAAAAAGCAAGAAAAAAAAGCAAGTAAAAACGTAAAAAAGAAAAAAGTTCTAAGATTAAGAAACAAAACAAATCACCAAGCGAGAAGGCTCCCTCGGCACTTCTCGGCCGTTGAGGGATCGTCAGGCCGGCCAAGAATCGGGCGCGTGTTGGAGAGCTCTGATCAACAGCTTCAATTACCTACCTCATAGTAGGATTGGGTTAGGCTTGGGCAGAAATGGGATTGGGAGGAGGAGGAGAAGGGTTTCACATGCGCCGGACTGGGTGGCGCGACATCTTCATTCCCCGGTTGGTGAGTTTCTTTTGGGCTTTGATCAATCGACGTCTCTCCACAACTCTCCACAACTCTCGTTTTCTGGATTGACAAAACACGTGCCCCAGCGAGGTGTTACCAAACTCTTCATCATCTCTCTACCCACCTCGATATGCAGCGTCCTCCAAACAGCTATGTCACAACAATCACAAACTTGTCGTTCCCAGGTAAAGTGCGGATAGAGAGACGCACGATACATACACTCATATCCATTTCATCCCACAGCATTTCACCTGCATCTCTCTTCACCACCTGCATGAACCCCTACATCTTGCTCTCATCAACATCAAAATCGCAACACCTTTCCTCTAACCCCTGCCATTTCCCGCCGCATGATGTCCCACCTGCGACACCGTGAAAATACACAGGTACCTTCTCTATCGGCTCACCCACCCGAGATAACCAAGAAATCGGAGAATTTCCTTATCGGTGCCTCATTTCAAATCCTTGCCTTGCCCTGCCCCATGTATTTATTTATTGTACCGAATGAAAGCACATCCACAGCTTCCAGAAGTCGAGTCCGTCCGTCCGAGGCTTCATTCATCACGGCCAGTCACCACCTGCTCGCTTCGTTCTTCCTCCCTCCAGACTACAGAGGAAAAGAAGGAAGGAAACACGCTTGCGAAAGTGCAAACATCAAGCTCGAATTCAACACACTATTTGAACGCACAAGCGCAATAAAAGCGCGCCAACGAGCGCCTACTTCTTCAGCTTCCATCCCGAGCATCCCGAGCCTCGAGTTTCGGCTCTAGCAACCCCCCACAGGAATCCAGATCCAGATCCAAATCCTAGGCCTAGCTTTGGAGCCCTCTAGCTCAACGCCCATTTCTTAATTTTCCCATCGCTCCTCGGCGGCTTCGTTACCTGAGTGAGTACATGATGCCGGATACTTGACTAGATTGACGGAGAGAAACCCGATTTTTTAGTTTGTGAGGTTGTGCAATAAGCGGAATAGTTCCGGGGATTTATGTATTCGAAAGATGGATTTATGAAAGGAAAGGGATGTGGAGGTGTTGTTGAGGTGTGAATTGTAAATTCTACGTGAATATGTGAAAGTGGTTGGTGTTGTGTTTGGACCAGGCGGGGAAGACAGCGACCCTGAACTGAAAGCAAGGGTCGATCAAGGGTCTAAATCAGAAGATCTCTATCGTGATGTGTGTGGTCTGGCATGATATTTGTTCATGATATTTGTTCCCATTCTTAGTCTTCGCTTAGGAATCTCTCGTCACAAACCTTTCCTTTCCTTTCCCTCCCTCTCCTCTCATCCCAAAATCCGGAAGCGACATATGCATACGGTGTCCCATCCCGGCATCCTGCACGCATATGCAGGTCGAGTTTCTGGCCCGCAGCTAGCCCAGCATTTTTCCTGCAGGATCCTCGAGCTTCGGATCCGCGGGTTCTGTAATTGGCTACATGTGAGAAAGACCCAGTGTTCGAAGGTTCGAGGACTGCATGTGCATATGCATGGTATGCAAGCTTCTTCTTTTTCCTTCCCCTGTCTTCTTTCCTCCAAGGAGAAGTATCTGAAATGCCACAGACCAATTGACGGGGTTGAAGTTAGGTTAGGAGAAGCGAAGGAAAAGGACATGAGAGGGGATTTTGAAGGAGGGACGGGGATGACGGATGGACGAAACACCAACTCTAACATCACCAACAAGAACCAACAAGTTAATCTATAATTATTTTCTTTTCCAAGAAGGAACGATCTGATTGATCGAGACGTTCATGCGTTACTTTGGGCCAGTTCATGCGGCCGCCGAAAGATTCCTGGGAGAGGAATCAGTCAGCTGTTTTGTTGCCTCATGTCAACTTCTCTGGGCTTAATTGATTCCCAAACCAACACTCGTAAGCCACGTTCAAGCAAACAGAGATGGAGAAAAACACACCTCTCAATTTCTGGTACCGTTCCGTTCCCTTCCCTTCTGCCCGTGCCGCAGCGCTCCTAGCATACCAGACATTCCCTAATATTCCGACGTCGACTTCCGTTGATTTGATCTTGAAAGCCCCATGCCGAATCCATCCAAAAATATAAAGTCTATCTCAAGGTCTAGACACAAGCCCCAAGCGGGACTTGGCACACGCCGCTCTCCAGACCGTGCTGTTTGTCCCCCACCCCACTACTGCAATGGAGGACGCCGTCAACATCACTAAGAAAATGCCCTCAAGAGCATGCGAGATCGCCATCGGCACTTCTTACCCTTACCTTCCGTTTTCTTACAAGCTTGTCTAGGCAGCTTAACCTTAAGCATCAAGTTAAGTTGACTTTTCTCCTCCTTTGAATGAAAGATTATACGGTGTATTTCCGAGGTACAGTACTCGAGTCGCGAGGCTTGAATCGAGGAGAGGAGGTTTGGAGTCCTTTGTGGGTAGGCTGCTTCATTGCGATACTGGATTCGAACAGAAGAAACAGATGTGTAGCAAGTAGCTACCTTGAACATCTCGATTCGAACATATGGTTTTCCAAAGACGGCAGGATAAGCCTCATCTCACTACTACAATGTATCTTTTGCTCTACCGGGACAATTCTCCTCCCTTCTCGTTCCTTCTTTCAACCGCGAATTATCGCGCGACTACTCCATCAACCGCGTCGCTATGGCGTCAAGTGGTGACGGGAATAAATGGCTTCGCTTTATGCGTTTGGAGCTTGTTCCAGCCTGGGGGAAATTCCCATACGTGGCTAGACCCAAGTAGGAAAAGACAACCCACTTTTCTATTCCTGAACTCTCTTAGCCCTCGATATTCCATTGGGTAATTTTTCATGGCGTATTTCACACTTCCGTCAACGGCTGATGCGGCCTGTGAATAGCTTCACTTTTCAACCTGGTTTGTTTGCAGCTCGAGATGGCCCAGGCAAAAACAACTTGACGTTTATCTAAGTTGCAAGCTCTTTTGGAAACTCGTTGATATGGCACATTTGAGCGTGTCTGTTGGTTCAAGCTTCTGCATGAGAGGGAGCAGTTTGCTTTTTTCTTTGCGTCTTCACTTTGCACGCACGTCCTGGCGCAACTTAATCGCGTCTTTGTCACTTCATTTTAGGTCTGCACAGAATAAGGGTCGCTTAGGTAAGCGAGCCCCTATTCGCATATATCTTCGGTTGCACAGGAGCTCCCTCCTCTTTCAGAATCAGACGCTTTTGCCACCACCTTTGAGAGCCTATAGTACATTACCATTCGAGCTTTGCACGACAAGGTTGGTTTATTGGTCATGTTTATCACGTCTTTCATTCTTCAGTACGCATTGCTTTTACGTTCCGTTCTATCGATATTTGAGCTGATATCCCTTGGCTCTGTCAGCTTGCCTTCCTGCCGGCTGGTTGGGAAGATGTATGTACGGAAATAGAAATGGCGAACGTCGCTTCCATGCGCTTTAACATTGAATGCTTTTCTTACAACAATCTCATGTTGTGACACCCAAGATTCTAAAAAAAGCAAGCGATTGAAACCCCGAAAGTCAATTGCATACGGCTCCTGACATCACACCCACACCTCCATGTATCCCTGCATCCACACTTCACGGCATGGCATCTTCCAGACTGTCTCAAGAATGTTCCTCTCTTCACGTTCCACCATTCTCTGTTTCAAGATATCATCAGGCCAAACACTCAAGCAACTCCAAAACCCCCCTTTCGTCCGTGCGCCAAACGGGCGTCTTCGCCCATCATGTACCTCACAAGTACCCCTCCTCCGCAGCACACCAAGTGGAATATGGTCGAACGTCATCTGCTACACACGGTGACATGTGTTGAATATTCAGGGCATATCCTTCTTTTCTTTTCTTTGCCACGTTTATTTTCGTCCTTGGCTGGGTTTGATGGACGCTGGGTCCTGGATAAGAAAGCAATGTCGTCCGCTTCCGTATCGATCGCACGGAGCTTTCTACATTCCGTACGGCATCGTTCTCCTCGCTCGTTGCTCTCATTCGTCAGTCAATAACTCCTTCCGGCTCTGCTGTCGTGTTTCCGAGCCTCGCTCTCCTGTCAAAACACACCAAACAAAACAGTAGAGCAAGCGAGCAACTCTAGTCACCTGCCAAATCTACACCCGAAATCATGGTTTTCCCGTCTCTTTGCATCCTAGCTATCCATCCAATCCGTCTCTTCTAAATCATGTAGTGCAAGCCAGCCAGCACGACATCCTATCTCCGCATCGCATTGCATTATCGGGCAGCGGATTCGGGAGTCGGAAGTTTTCGATGCGAGCTGCAGCCAGTGCTGCAAGACGGGAGGGAAGCTGCAGCGACATCGCTCTTTGTTCCGGCTTGGGATAGCTTCATGTACAATTACTGGCTGCAGCACTATTTTCTAGTCTACGGCAGTTGTTCAGCTCGCTGGTAAATGCATATACGAGGCCAGAAGCAAGTTTTCCTACAGTACCTGCATGGTACATCGCATCAGCTCAGGGCTTTCTCCTCTCATTCAGCGATATCCAACGGTACTTCTCGTGTGTCTCGCTTCGTCAAGGCAGGACCAAACAACAAAACCGCCATAGCAACAACATCAGCTGAACGAAAATAAAGACTTCCAATCAATAAAGCACGGGACTTGTATGTCTCCACATCAGACAATTGCAGGTTTCCCGACCCGCTCTTTCCTTCAAGTGTGGGAGTACAATACACGAGAAGCAGCCATCCGCAGCCAGCCTGACCACGTTGTTGAGCGCGGAGGTCAGGTCGCAGCATGCGCCTCCTCTGTCGGGAGTTTCCCTTCACCTATCCCCTGCGAGTTTTCGTTTTGGCTATCTTCCTCATCTTGCATTGGACGAAGACTTGAACACTTTGCTGTGATCTCATCTAGTTTCAGTGCTATGTGCCGAGACTGAGAACTATCGGTGTGTTTCTCGGTCTCATCATGCAATGCTCCGCTCTTGTATCTGTAAAAGGAATCTCCCCCGCGAAAGAAGTAAGCACGGCGTTGCACCACCCCCCGTTTACTCCACGGGGAGAAGTAAAGCGATACGTAGGCGTAGGGTCGGAGCTTGGGGTAATGGTGATATCACGCACATTGAACAGTTCTCCCTTCGCTTGTACGTGAAAACAATGCATTGACTCTGCGCGTCTGTCGTGGTTATCACACAAACAACTCTCCAATCACATATCCGCTTCATAGCATCCACGTGTGCTATTGGAGAGACATGGTGGGAACAAGGGAGAAAATGCAACCGGCACCTTTACCTACCGACATTCTCTCGCAAGGCCGTCCTTGTACATAAGCTTTGACCTTTATGCAACCCCTCATTTGTAACTACCATACACAATCCCATCATCACATCACTGAAGTCTCCAAATCGCCGCCGATCCCAAAACCATCTCCAGATCACAAACGAACTAACTCAAAATTATCATCAGATTGACTTCAGCTTCAGATAAACTTTCGTCTTTTTGGAACTCCTGTCTCGTCTTGCGTGATAGAAATCGATACGGTTGCATCACCTTCAACCCAAATCCAATATTTACTTTTCCCCGCAACAGCCCCTCCACCATCACCCAATAATCCATCCTATCAGCTTGTCCATCCCAGGAAATAGGACTCAGACCCACATCCGGGTCGCCCGGTACACACCCGTCCGCACGGTCCCCGGTACCGTTCCGTGCCGCTTAATTGTTGTTTGTGCAGCCCAATCCGGATCCCAGCACATGTCTTACATCTCGCCTTGATCACGACTCAGGATCACTCACGAACTAACGGACACTCCTAGCCTTGTCTCAGCATCATCAAACCGCTTTTTGACCGGCTTGAAGGTGTGAAGAATCCTTCGTCGGGCCGTTTGTTTATCTTTTTCCTGGAAGAACGGATTATTGATTATGGCTGCGGCTCAGCAGTCCTCTTCCGAACAAACATCAAAGCGTCTTACAATCGAGCCGCAATTCGGCAAGAAACTTCAAGACATTAGAGGGAAATCTTCAATACGCCCCCGGCCCTTTTGCTCGCTCTCAGATAGATGTGCAACTAGATAATCCTTTTCATCCATCTTTCAACACTATTTAAACACACAGACCTATCTCAACCAAAATCATCGATACACAAACCCGCATAGCTATCAGCCCCATTAAATTGCCATCCATCCCTTCCCATCCCGACGATCAACCTAAAATTCGATATCCTTACACCGTAGGGCGGACATGCATAGGGGAGGGAGACTGGGGAGCACTTGTTCAAAACCCGGACCTGGAACTCAAATATATTTACAGAGCTTTCGGCTCATTTTGGTTTAGCAGAATAGGGGTCAAGTGGGGGCGTTCATGCAAGTCGACCTCCCCAGTCCTTGCGAGATGTCTGTGCCAACCTCAAAAACCCAGATTTGAGTTTTAAGATGGGGAGAGCGACATGCATCAAGATATTCTCTCGTGACCCAAAAGTCTGTTTTGCGGATTCTGATTCAAGCCGATTTTCCGTCGACCGGGCTGGTTGCCTGGGTAGTCCTTGTCGACGGTTTGACGAAGAGAAATAAGAAAGGATTTGCCCTCCAAGTCGGCTGATAGTGGGACTGAACAGACCACTGGGTCTGGGATGCCACTGTCATCTTTGTCCTTGGATCCCTTGGAGTCTTGGAGTAGGGTTTCGGTGAACGGAAGGATAAGAAACAGATAAGAAACGTGGTTTGTTGTGGCTATTGGTTGATTGTTCATCGCCGACAAACAGCGGAACTCTATCAGTGCATTGTGCTCGAGCATTGAATGTTGGGTGGTATTCTGCTTGGCTGTCATGGGCAAATGGGTGTTTCGACGGCGGGAGATGAGGTGATTCGGGGGGCTTGTACAGGATATGTTGTGGCGGGGGGTTTGTAGATATACTTTTACTTCGTTTTTACTTTGCACTTTGCTTTGACCTTGACTTGTGGGAGCTTGGGCTTCTTTTTACTTGAAGCCATAGGGAGAAAGTGAGGGGTAGACACCGAGTGATGACGAAGCAAGAGCTTGAAGTCATCAGCACCTATCTATCCTACCCTACAAAAATCTCGGATGAGGCTTTGTCAAAATACTAGGGGCGTGATAAGGTAAATCAAAGAACATTGTTAAGGGCTCTCAAGTGAGGCTCCTGAACCCGAGATATGATGCTTGTTCCTTCTCGTGCCGACTCAAGTCAAAACGAAGAAATACAAAATGCATGGATGGGCTCTCTTCATTTTGTCTCAACTATTGTGCTTCCAGTCCTCCTTGTAATTGTTCATACAGTCCAGGCAGCCGAGCCGAAGTAGTAAACAAGCAGAATTCTCGGCAGTTGCGTACCCATACCCATAACACCCATCAAACATGCCTCCAGAAACAAAACGCACCTTTCAAAGGCTATCTTGCAAATAGATTCGGCAAGTGGTTGCTTATCTTGCATCGCATGCAGAATTTTAGGTTCATTCTCTGGCGTGATACTGAAGATATCTCTGAAATCACTGCAAGAGATATGAGCGTTTGAAGAAAACTCCTCGGAACTCAAAAGATGACATTCTATCCCTTCGCTCGTTGAGTGCACTCCGAAGTATCTTGTGGCTCGTGTTTTGAGTTGTAAAGCGAACTTTCGAAATGTGTCGGCAAATGACTCAAATACCATAATTTCCACCTTGGCTGACTTAAATACCATACATTTGTTACCATCCCTTCCTCAGATACCATACTTCTCGCCCCATTATCTGCAGAGATTGTAGGAACAGTGAACATGACTGCTTTAACGTTCAGATAATGTCTTGAGAGCGGATTTGGGCGCTGAAGCGCCTTTGAAAAGCTATCCGGATTGCTCATCTCAGTAAGCCAAGTTTATGCGAAGACTCAACGTCTGATCAGGTGAGGAATAACGCACGGAGCTACAACTCTCCATTACCAGGGCAGCTTCTCGGAGTGGGGACTTCGCATAGGTTTTGTTACATATCGCAAACAGCTTCCGCTGGCGGCGGCGACGGCGGTGGCGGCGTCTACTATTATCCAGCCATTATTTCCGCGCTGTCATCCAGGGTAGAACACCTTATAGGATACCAAAGGGCAGGTCTCAGGATAAAGTATAATTATGAGGAAGAGATAAAAGGAAAAATACAGTATTTAAATCAGTCAAGGGGAAAGTATGGCATTTGTGTCATTTGCTGGTGTCATATTCTTTCTTACCTTGGTAAAGGTGTTTTCACATGGAGTATTTACGTATTAGACAACTCATGAGACAAATACCTATGAAAAGTATAAACAAGTACTTTCCCATTTCAGAAAGATATAATGAGAAACGTGGATAAGAATTATTGATTTGTGCTGAAACGTTCGTAAAATTGGGTTTAAAATTCATTTTTGACCCTGGCTACGACGACGCTTATTGCAGGAGCCACTGGACCGGTGATGGGATAGGTGATGACCGTGGATGGTTATGATGAAGCCCAGTCGAACGAAGTGTAAAGTGCAGTGCAAGACATGCTATCCACGCCGCGAGTCTGTCTCGATAGTATCGGTAATCCATTTCTGGAGAGTGTGCGGATGCGGCCGCTGTCAGAAGTTTTTTTTTTGTTTTGGATCTCATCAGGGATCGGGTAGAGCCGCGAGCCCTTTACGATATATTGAGTTTAGCGATGTGTAACTTCAAGATGTGGCGGCCTTCTATCAACTCTCTTTTGCCCCCGCAACAGGGGTGAGTGAGTAGCGCAGCGGTCTTCCGGAATATTTTTACGAAAAATAAGATTCGACGTCGCTGTTGCATAATACACCTCTTTTGACAACGTGCAAACTCACAGCCATGGCTTAATTTCCAGTCACCCATTCGAACGTCTCGAGTCAAGTGGGGACTTCCAGTAGGTTTGTGATTTCTGTCTGCCGTCCGCCGTCCACAAAAATAAACCCAAATCCAAAACCCACAGCGTCGGTTCTCGGGCCCTTCCAAAAGTCAGGATATCCCTTCCACCTCTATTCTCAATCCAAGTACTTTCCTCTTCCGGATGTCGGTATCAGACCCACCCGTCACCCACGTGGACGTTTCTATTATCGCATTCTGGAACCTCCAAAGCCGTTTGTGTAGGACTAGGGATCCTTAACATTACCATCTCCAATGCGGTGGGTCGGGATTTTATTCGTTGGAGCCTCATTCGTACCCTTGCTGGAAATGCGCACGTTTCAAAGAATATTGTGTATTCTATATTCGAATGTCCTGGAGATCATTACTGTGCGCTTTGAGGTTCCGTTCGTCGTTGAGTCGTTGACGGATGGAAGCGGAGAGATGGGAGGGGACCTGGTGGATGATATTTGCAAGGCCCGAAAAGCTCTCAATGTGAGACGGCGGGCATTTGAGTCGTGAGTTGCAGGCTGTACCTCATGGAGATCTTAGTTATGAAAGTCTGAGAGCGCAAGAAACTGAAATGTTGGCCCGAATCAATGAATTACCCAAACCATTACTTCCACTTTTTCGTAGTCCAGTAGCAGCATCGTGAGCAATCGTGTAGAGCGTACTTCGACGTCTAGCTGAACGAAGAAGAAACGTGTGCTGAGTATTGTTTTGAGATCTTGGAAGATGTGGTTGCCGTTCCTGGTATGTCAAATCCTGGCAATGTGTCCATGGTTCTCCAATCAGGACTATTAGGTGAATTGATGAAGTGATGAAGTGGTGAAGTCTGAGCAATGATAAAAGGTAGTATCAAGTTATTTGTGGGTCAAATTTGGAAACCAAGTTTTGGGTTCACACATCGCGGATTTCTCTCGGGACTTGATTGTCGTCGGAAGATTCATCCAGGAACTTCCGGTCTTCCTCGAGCGAAAAGCAGATATTGGGATGATGTCACATCCAAACAGTGGATCACAAATCACTTGTAACCACACTCAAAGCTACCTACTACCCCCCCTCCCATTTTCGCTTTATAACCAAGCCATTTGTTAAGGTTGGTCTCTCATGATGAGACTCCTCCGCATTGGGCTTTCGCTTACAAGAGTATGAATGTAAACAACAAAATCCCTAACACGATAATTCTTTGGTGCCCCCTAAGTTTCCAAATGGGTCGAATCAAGACGAACTTTGCGCAAATTCATACAAAAAGTAGTCTGGCTAGATAGAAAACTTCGTGCGGCTGTTCCAACGCCTTATTTTCGGTTGTTGTTGGTACTATGTCGTTTCTATCAAACAAGATTTGCACAATTTATTACGATTGTACGAATCCTCGGCTATGTAGGATCAACTTCCTACCTCATGATGTGAGACTGTACCAAAAGTTAGGGCCAGTCATTCGATACATGTTTGCGCCAGCAACACTGTGCCTTGATCAGGCAGTGGAGACAAATTCAATCGTGATCTGAAGAATTTCGGTCTAGAACCTCGTAAGAAACAGAGACCGATACTCAGGAGAGTTCTCAACTTATCATGTTGAAGGCATTATCCACTTGTTTGGTTTCCCTACAAATAAAACCATCCAGTGGCACAAACCAAACAAGGCAAAGTAAGGCTCGTCGCTTCAACCAATGGAAAGAGCAGTTTCTTTCCGCCTCAAAAGCAATCGCAAGTATTGTCGACTTGTCATTGAAGCTGAAGATGAACCAAAACTCTGACACGACAGAAGTCTGTACTTGGACCATTCGTCGCTTTAATTACTGCTAAGATCGGTGGCCAGAAAATTCAATCATCAGAAACCAAGGCGTCTCAATCTTCCCTACGCATGATAGAGGTTAAGAAACTTATTTCAGAAGCTTATCATAATTACTTCTAAGACAAGTTGAGTCTATGAAGATCCTAGGTTGTTGTGTTTCTGAGGACAGCAACTAGGAGTGACGAAGTGGTACAAGTGGCACTCGTCCAAACAAATCGTAAACACAGCATCATCGTCTTGCCTCCGTTTGACGGAAACACCCATTGAAACTTTGGAATTTGCGTCATGGTGCTTATCTAGTGGAACCAGCAATACGGTATTGGGTGGGGATCATTCGCTGGGTACCCACCACCAATCGCTCGTGTTTTCTCCTCATTCGACGCCTCTCATGCAATTAGAATCCGTGGCGCCACAGCCTGCACAAAGAACACAATGCACTTCAGCTGTAAATAGGGAGCTTCATTCTGGAGAACCTTTCCTGCCTCTTTAAAAGCAAGTTTTTTTTGCTGTTCTGTGAGACTCGCCTTCAAACTCGTCATTGTGATTTGAGGAGCGCCCAAAATTCTCGAATCCTCCAAATTGAATTGGGATCTCCAGATGCCATCATCCCTGAAGCTGGCCAAAGAGCCACTGATCATTAACTTCATTGAGCCATCCCGGTCTCTGAAGTTGGACGACGAACAGTCAAAACTCCAAGCTGCTGAACTCAAGCAACCAACGAAGAACGCTCGTAACGCAAAACTCGAAGCCCAAGTGACAAAACTTCCAACAATTTCACGAGATATATCCTCCACGGCAAACATCAAGATCGAGAACCGTGCTGGCTTTACCTCCGTACCTGTCGGTCTTGCCGGCCCCCTCACCCTCAATGGCACCTACCAAACCCTCAAAACGATTTATGCTCCACTGGCAACAGTAGAACCTACTGTTGTTGCAGCATGCTCACGAGGCAGCAAAGTCTTTTCGGCTTGTGGAGGCATCTCAACAGCAGCACTACAGGAAGGTGTTTCTCGAGCGCCAGTATTCACATTCTCAACCATCCCGCAAGCTCTGGCTTTCTACCGACTCGTACCCTCACTACTTAGTCAGTTCCAAGTCATTGCCAACAAAACTAGTCAGCACGGGAAGTTGGTGTCTGTGGTTCCTCGAATCATTGGGAGTTGTATTCATGTGAAGTTCACTTACACCTGTGGTGATACTGCGGGGCAGAACATGGTCACTTTCGGAACCCATGCAGCTTGCATAGATCTCATAACCAACAATCGACCTGATGGACTCGTTGACTTCCTGCTCGATGGCAACATGTCTTCGGATAAGAAATTGTCGTGGGGATCTGTGCACCAGCCTCGCGGGGTATCTGTATTGGCCTGGGGAACAATCTCTAGGGAAGTCAGCGAGAAGGTGTTGGGCTGTTCAACTAAGAAGCTGAAGACTGTATTATCTAGTATGGAAGAAGGGGGCGTTCGAAACGGGCAAATGGGACAATGCCTCAACACTTCTAACATCGTCGCTGCCATGCTCATTGCATGTGGACAAGATGTGGGATCGGTTCTGGAGGCCGGGTTTTCACATCTGACCGCGGAGTATAACGAAGAGACAGAGGAACTTACTTTGAGTCTGTTCTTTCCTTCTCTGCCGGTAGGGACCGTCGGAGGTGGCACTGGATATGCAACGCAGAAGGAGGCTTTGGAACTCATCGGCTGCCAAGGTGAAGGAAAGAAATGGGCTTTGGCAGAGACAATAGCTGCGTTTGCACTGGCCTTAGAGATAAGCACGCTAGGTGCTCTTGCTACGGACACCTTTGCTGCGAGTCACAAAGGTCTGGCTCGGGGGATAAGGTCGAAACTTTGAGCTCGCTTAGTCTGGGGGTGAGTAAACACTGCCCCCTCCCCGCCCCCCGCAATTGAGTTGCAGCACAAGGACATCTCGGACGCAAACAAATCACTAAATTGACAGACATCATTCACATCACATGCCTATAGTCTACACGGAATATAGATGTTATTTTCGTTCAACAAATTTCTGTCATCAATTGTTGTTTTCCTGAAACGTTTCTAAGATACTTCTGGGTAGACTTCCCTACTACGTCGCCCTTTGATCCTGTTTAATTAAACTATAGTCAATCTATTCAAGTCCAGGAGGTTGAAATTTAAAGTGTAACGCTAAAATAAAAGAGGTAACACCTAATTGTCGACTTTAGAAAACATCACAGAAACAAAACCACTTCCACTTTACTCGTCATTGACTTTCTGTCCTCGTTTATTTCATCTAATAAAGTTGTTCTTAATTTGGATTTCTTAAATCTCAGAAAATAAGTGAAATATTTTATCAGTGTCACTGGTTCAAGGCTCGATTTCGTAGATCGGAATTCTTAGTTATTAAGCGTTAACTTAGTTACGTTCACTAGGAAGTAATACATTCGCTATTTTTTTTATCCCTGATAAAATAGTCACTGGAAGTGCTAAAGTCGTTGTGGTGGTAATTACTCGAGGCGATCTTATATTTACCAAAGAAGGAAAGCACGGAACGGCATGAAGTTCCAAAAAGTGGTGGAAATTGTAAATCCATGAATTACAGCGTTTCACGGCAAGTCCTATCCTAAAGTTTCAATCCGAGGAGGGAAGAACAAAATTGGAGCCTGACGTTTGGGAGCCTTTGGCTATTCAGCTGGCGGCGGGTTTTTGAAGTTCGGACACGAAACATCGAGATTTGGCAACATATTCAATCGTACTGTACATAATTCAAAGCTTTAAATGTTAGCCGTTTGTTTACTGGCTATGCTCCCTGGAAGACCTGATTCTCGGGTCCGGGAGAAGCTGAAATGCCACATGCTTCAATCAGACTGGTCTCGGCACTTACTTGAATTTGATCCAAGCTTGGGCATTGATAGATATTTCATTAAAATCACCAGCATGGCAATCTTTCCAGTCCGATACACAGTGTAAATAGCTCCACTGCTTGATAAAAGGATTCGAAGAGCGAGTAACGTCAAAGGCTTGCGTTACCCACTAGGCGGCCATAGTATTTCAACACCACCCCGACAACGGTTCACTAGACGTCCAAGAGCTTTGACTTGGTGGACACTGAGATGGTTACTGCATAGACTGCTCGATAACTTGTCAGCCAACGGCGCCCTCCACGCTGCATACCCTACGGGTCGTCAGGGGCAAAGTCTTTGGTCTTTGCTTTGCCTGCATTGCTTTGACTACAAACATACATGAGTCTTTCGTGCATATCTCCTCTAAAAACTTGCTAAGCATTATCAGTAGCCCCATTCAGAACACCAGCGGATCATCATTTCGGACCCAATCTCTTTAGTTTCTCTTAGTGCTCTGCTGACACGAAGAGTCCTCTCCAAGTCTTTTCTAGTAAGAAGCATCAACTGATCCTCAGCATCCCCAGCCTCTGTCATTTGATTCTTGAAAAAATCGAGTAGCTTGAACGCAGGGTTTCTCTGTAAATCATCGGTTGAACTTTTCTCCAAGGCTTGGAGCCATTCCTCCCAATCAACAAGGCCATGGATCCGATCTCCGTAGAAGGCCGCAACTTCATCGGCCAATACAGCCCATGTTGTCTTGATCGGATTAATGCCATAGAAGCAGCCAGAGATATCTGTTACAGGAACAGGCTTGGTGATGCCAGCGACGTCAAGTACCAAGTGCGCAACTAGATCGACCGGCAGCCACCTAATGTTGTTCATAACACCCAAGTTCCTCGGGAGTATTCCAAGCTGTTGGACCGACGAGCCGATAATGCTTGGTAGCCACTCTTGCTTACTCCACCCACTTTTGATGTCGGCTTCAGCTTCTTGTCCGGCAATCTGGCCAACGCGGATGCTAGTCGTGGGCACACTGCTATGAGCCGTCGCTGACTGCAGAATCAACTCTCCTACCAGTTTGCTTCGTCCGTAGCCGGTGGTCGGCCTCGCCAGGTCATCTCCTATTTTGGAACCCTCTTTTCCGATTGCAGAGAGCACGCTCGATATGAAGACGATGAGGACGTTCTTCTGCGCCTCCAGACTGCAGTCGACAAGTTGCCTGACCCCTCGGATATGGTTCTCGAATGACTCGACAGATAAATTGAAATTGACTGACCATTGGCAGTGAATAATCCGATCGACACTGCTCAAGATACCCCGGTATTCTGTCTCGGCTAGCCCAAGGTTAGGTTTGGAGAGATCTGCTTGCATGAAGGCAACGTCTTGGATATTGGCCTTCAGCCCATGTGACCGGAGAGCCTTGGCCTGCTTCACTTGACCGTCTGCTGCACGGTTGAGACAAATGATCTTTTTGACACTGGTGTTTGAAACGAGAAAGTCCAATATAAAAGAACCAAGGCGCCCAGTGCTGCCAGTCAACAAGACGGTTTGGTCCGTATCGCGAGGTTGCGGCTTGTCAGCTGGTGGTGGAAAACCTTGAGTGTAATTCAACAAGAACTTTTCCATGACTCGAACCTGCCGTGACTGCTCGAAACTAACCGAATGTTCTCCATCGTTGATGATGTTGTGCAGGTACTCTGCGAGCTGTCTCGGGGACGGATTGCCGTAGACGTATTTCGGTGAGAGGAGCCCAGGCTTCAGCTGAACGCCGGATGCCTTCAAGCCTCCGCGGAGTATCCCGCAGACTTCCAAGACCTGCAACGAGTCGACGCCTCCCATGAAGAAGTCTGTGTCGGCAGTTAAACTCTTGATGCCGATTTGCTTAAAACATTCCAGAACAGAGTCCAGAAGTGTCTCTTGGGAACTCGTGTCGAGGCTCAAGTCATGGCCCGCTGCGAATTGGGTTGCATTTTCATACAGGTCGTTGATCTCCTTCTCATACAATCTGACTGCGTCTCTCCGCCGTATTGTCTCTTTATCGAGCCTGGGAAATGGCTTCTCTGGCGTGGTGAACGCAATCATGTGACGGCTGATTCGACCATTTGTAGCGCTTGCTTTGTTGATTTCCTCGACCAAAGGCCACAGTTTTTCTATCACGATCGCTGCCTCGCCCGCACTGGTAGGTGACTTCATTAGCTCCAGCAAGAGTGCGGGCTGAAATCTCGATGATCCGACTACTAGTGCTCCTTTCACCTCTGGGTGGCCGGACATGCTTTCTTCAATGGACATAGGGTTGAGCTTCTCCCCATTGGAAAATACTATGGTATTATCAACCCGACCATGATATCTCCAATGATTGGGTTTAGTCGGATGCTTTTTGAACAGGTCTCTGGTGCTGAATTCATCTAGTTCGGGCATATTATAGAATATCCCTTGCATGCCCGGTTCTTTGTTGTGTCTTCGGACGAGCAGCTCATAGACGTCATCTTCGCCTTCCGCTAATCTCCAGTCAGCTCCGAGGACATCGGAGTTGATGATGTGCCAGTCCCAGAGCTTCATATCGCTTTGCCAATAGTATGGGAATGTGGTCACTCTTTGCGTATTTTAGTGGTTAGCAGATGCAATTGGACTGCGGTATCTCCACTGAAGGCAGCTTTACTTACTCGGTGGAGCCAATGGCATTGTGAAGCACCACACCATGCTTGGCCAGCTTGTTTCCGGCCTCGGGAGCGAGATTGCCTAGACAAGCAGAAAGAACATCCATCAGTACCTCTAGCCGTCCGCTTCCTCTCTAGGGCAGTGGAAAAACATACCTCCGCCGAAGCCAACGAATTTCAAGGCTTTCAACGTGTTGATAGTATCCTCGTTGTTACTCAACTCTTCAAGTATAGAGGGCGGTAGAAAGATAGAGTCGCAGTACGAATGAGCTAGGACTTCGAGAACAATTTCAGTCGTCAACATTACCGACGGGAGTGGAAGAGCTATATGCAAGTCCCATAAGATTCCACCGAAGAAACCATAGAGACCACTGGCATGAAACAACGGAACTAATTATCCTCTCGAGATCAGCTCCTATCTGCAAGTTGATACTCCTTTGATGGACTCACGTGGTAAGAAACTCCTCTTCGACTCAGAATATTTTCTAAGAAAGATAGGATTGCCTTGAGACTCTGATATGTTGTGTAGAAGATCGCTTGAGCCGAATACTCCATGCCGCACAACTATAGGCTTTGGTAACCCTGTGCTGCCACTGGTGTGTAGGACGGCAAACGGATCCCAGCATGCTTCAGAAAAGGTATAACGAAATGGTATGTTTGCAACTTGTTCCTCGTTGAAGCACACATCCAATGGTTCCATTACAATGGCTTTCATAGGCCTTTTGGCTAGCCATGGAGTTATCATCGGCGCCAGAAGATGGTCATGGTAAATGATGTTGCAACTAGTGAGCCCAAAAAGATTTAGCTGGCCTTGCTCCGAGTTACGCGGGGATATCAGAAGCGCCTGGCCGAGTTAGCTTGATCAAATTTCCATGAGCAACCGAAAGAAGATCACGGTCTAGCAAGTTTCTCCAGATAAAAAGCTTACTTTGTAGCCTGCCTTGATGGCTGCAACGACGAAAACAAGATATCTGGCATCATTGGCGCCGATGTATGCAATGGTCGGGAACTCTTTAACTGGAGGTGTACCGCACAACTCAACAATTCCAGCGGCAACTCGGTTGATGGCGTTGGCATACCGTGACCAAGAGATCTCGCTCCAACCGTCTCTCGCAGAGTTTGTCCGGGGAATCGAGAAACATTCTCTCGAGCCATTCACTGCTGCGTTGTAATCTATGAGATTGGGGATCAATCTGCTCCCATATGTGGGTAAGCTAGAAACCATGTTTTTGGTGTTGACTTGACGATCTGACGAGTTGCAAATATGATTGACGGTTCAAAGTGCGAAGGATGGGTTTTAACCTGCTCTACAGACAGCAGACTCAATGAAAATTTTGACTTCAAAAAAGCTTTTTAAAATCTAATCCGCGTAACCACCGACGAGGTTCCGGACCGAATAAAGCTTCTTAGAAGGAGGTACGACAGAGAAGAAGGTTTGGCTCGATCTTGATCCCCCGGATGGGTAAAAGAGTGGGTGAATGCATATGCTTCTTACTCCCTTTACTCTGTGGACTGACAGTGGAGTGGATACTATCCTTCACAGGGCTATTCAACGAACCAATATATCACCTTTTCCTGGGAGAGCAGATATTCTCCACTGTCAGTCCACATAATAACGGGAATAAAAAGCATTTCTCGGATCGGGAGGCAAGATTGACAAGGGAAGCCTGGCGCGAATCCGAAACTCCGCACCCCGAAGTCTCCAGTATTTCGGCTCGGCGCAACGCACGGCTTCCAGGAGTAACGGTAAATACCCGGTAAACATGTATGATTGCAGCTCTCCAGAAAGTCTATCCGGTAAATTTGACGACTTCAAGCTCTCGCCAGGTCTTTCAGCGGGTCTGCAGTATATTACTTCTGGAATCGTTCCATGAACTGCATTTAATCCCGATATTTCATATTCATATTCTCCTTATTAGCTCTTGGGCTTGTGGCTTCAGATTTCACTTCAAGAATCATGGAGAACAACACGGACCTAGAGACGTTGGGACAACAGTGTCTCGATCTCGCTATTCAGGTGAAAGCGAAATTGAACAAGCTGGGTCATCCACTGCCTTCTTTTTCACCGGATGGCGCAGAACCCTATCCAGCAGTTGACCTTCAGTTGAATCATCTACGTGAGCAACTGCGCGAGACAGCAAAGACTCTCTACGAGCTCGCATGCGATCCTGGTGACGCGGTCACTCGAGAACTATATGCAAAGGTAAGTACTTCGAGGGCTTGAGATCCTGCCAACTCCTCAGCTTTAGATTTCGAGAGCTGACTTCTGTGGCATGTTTAGATCCACGACATAAATGCCTTTTCTTATCTCGCGAAATACAACGTGATCGATCATATTCCAGCCGATGGCGGCATTTCCTACAAGGATCTCGCCGCAAAAACAAACACCGGTCACGGCCAATTGCGTAAGGCTCTTCGCCATCTTATGACGCTCCATGTTTTTGCCGAACCTACGCCCGAGCACGTTGGCCATACTGCATCTTCGAAGCAGTTGCTTGTCCGAGGCGTGAGGCTCCAGAATGATTTCCTTTGCCGCGAGACGTATAAGATGGCCGCATTCCAGGTCGATGCTATCGAGAAATGGGGACACGACTCCACGGATGCCAACCGGACTGCACACAACATTGCCCACCAGACGGAGAAGTCCTTTTTTCAGTACCTTCACGAGACCTCCATGCGTGCTGACGACTTCGCCGAGCTCATGGCGTACCTTTTCAAGTCAGCATCGCTTAGCCACGAGAGACAACTCAAATCGTACGATTGGGCCTCACTTGGCGCGGTGACCATGGTTGATGTCGGTGGCAGCACTGGTCATTGTAGCGTCGTCGTAGCTCGTGCCAACCCAGCCATGAACATCGTCGTCCAAGATCTCCCTCATGTTATCGCCAGCGCCAGCCATCCGGATACCTGCACAGTTCCAGCTGAGGTCCGTAGCCGAATAACCTTTCAGGCACACGACATGATGGAGCCGCAACCAGTGCTCGCGGAGGTTTATTTCATGCGCTGTGTGCTGCACGATTGGTCTGATCCAGCTTGCGAGAAGGCTCTAGCCCAGCTCGCTGCTGCCATGGAGCGCAAAGCCGGGTCCCGTCTACTCATTGCGGACTCCATCTTGCCACCACCTGGCAAGTGGCCTACAGTTGTGGAACGGCCAGTGCGTGTCGCTGATCTGCAGATGGGCCTGATCCACAATGGTAAGGAACGTCAGCTGAACGAGTGGGAGGCCTTGTTTCACCGCAGCCATCCCCGTCTTGTCATCAAGCATGTTTTCCAAGAGGAAAACAGTTTTCTGGCCATCATGGAACTTGTACTTGAGTGATGGAGGGTAAAGAAAGTACTACATGTAGTCAGAGCCGAGTTCAGCCACTCATGCAATGCTATATGCAAACAACACATGCAAACTTAGAAAAGAGCTTCGAATTCCGTGCAATGAATATCAACTGTACAAATGTTGCTCGAGTGACCATTGGACCTTGGTTGAATTCTGCTATTCAACCCTCCTGCCCCCTTGCTGACGCTTAAATAAAGAGCAGCCTCAACGCACGCACAAGCCAAAAAAAAGGGATCTATTATAGATATCAGGATACTCCCTTTATTCATTGGTCTGCAAATGGGTCTTATCTGACAAACCCATTGATCCCCTTTCCCTGGTAGTAGATGGCCCTTTGCAGACCATCGAATAAAGGGAGAAGCTATAAACATTCTGGTACTGTGTATGCGACCTAATCATCGGGTCACTCAAGCCTCTCGCGGATCAATCTCAAAGCCAATTGTCAGCCGAATCTTTTCAGTATTTACGGACAACAAAAGTAGCAATAGCTCATATGCAGTCTAACCTAATATTCGACCAGTGTAAATTCGACTGCAATCACTTCATAAACAATCGGTATCAAACTCTCCGAAAGCCCTGTCTCAAAACTATAGACTTACATATTTGCTTCAACTGAATCAAAGAGTTGTTGCTTTAATTCCATTCAATTCAATGCTATTTGTTGTGCTTCACGCTCAATAATTTTGAATCTCGATAATCTCACACACCAAGCAGCGCGGCCTCCCTCGGGCTTTTTTTTTTTTAAAAATAAAGGGTTAATGTGTCTGCCTGATCGAGTGCAAGCCAACGGCAGTACTTAGGATCGGCCAACTTTGGTGTTTGAGGAGAAGAGGGGGGGATAGACTATACATGGACTCAACCAACCGATTTCTACTCGAAAATGGCTGTTGTGGCATGATATTGCATCCGAGTAATATCACATGAGTCTTGTACTTTGTTTGGAAGCCAAGAGACTTGATTGGCAAGGTCTATACCTCCTGTCCTCCAAACCGTGCATGGAACCAAATTCACAACCAGTTGGTCCGAATGAGTGCTGCGATCAAACAGCAAGCTCTTGTCCTACTCCCCAAAATTGAGAGGCCACTTCGACACCTCCGTAATTGTCTGAAAATTGCCCACCTTTATCATGAGCAGCAGCGCCGGCGCAGACCATAAGCGGCATGAGATGCTCCGCCTCTCCTTCCGCATGAATCTCGAACGAGTGAGGCAGCTCGCGCCATTTCTTAAGACCCATTTCCCGCGTTACAGGATCATCTGAAAGGACAATATCTGCCAGGGCTCGGTTCCATTCAGCCACCCGGCCGCGCCAGAGCTGTACCTCTTCACTGGCCGGATCTGCGAAGTACAGTGTGCGCTGCACAGCGTTATTGTGAAATGATGCAAATCCGGAGCCTAGAATGGCAACATTGTCATCTCGAAGCTTTGCCAGCGCTTGGCCCATCTTGAAATGTTTGACAGGGTCGTCATCCGGGAGGATGGAAAGCTGAACCAGAGGTATATCACCCTTGGGGTTGATGAGAATGAATGGCACAAAGACGCCATGATCCCAGCCTGTGAAGGGACAAAACCCAGATAATGTCAGTCATTATGCTCATCAGGAGGACTCATATCGGCTCAATTGCGAATTTCTCCACTAAAGAGGCGACGATGGAAGACACACCTCGCTCGATATCCTTCAATGGCTGCAAGCCGGCCTCAGTCAGAACCTCATACACCTTCTCAGCGACATCAGGGGCGCCTGGAGCCTTGTATTTGATCTCAAAGCTCTGAGGTGGATGAGATGGCTCAAAGTCATGGTAAAGTAGCGGTTCAGCTGTTGCTGTGATGGTCGGGAATTCAGGCCGCCAGTGCGGCGTAATAACGACGATGGCTCGCGGGGCTTCGGGTGTTCCTAATTTTAACAAAGCTGGTATGCGATTCTCGAGAGATTTATTCAGTTCTCCATGTCCTTTGTCACCCAGCATAGGGCCAATGATAGGCATGGGACCTGCGTAACTAGAGTCAACCTATGAACATAAGTTGAAGGCAAGGAGCCTTGAGAAGTGTCAGCAGCGGTGCGGAAATGAACATACCTCCGCCATGGGTGATACAGATTACGGGCGCTCGAGGCATGTTGATGGTGTAAGTTGAAGTTGAATTTGATGGCACGATGGCAAGTGTATCACCAAATTGTATGGTTGCGTTGGAAAAGCAGTGGATGCGAGACTGGCAGTAGAGAGACCGGAAGAAAGTGCTGGATATTCAAGGCCAATGGGATCAATGCATGTGCCGAATGGCTTTGTCAGTCCCAGAGCGGGTTTATCTGATATTACTGTTCCTGCCTAAGCCCTTGAATACGGAGGGACAGCGGTTATCTTTTAGCCTCTATCAGAACAGGGGCTGTAGCTTTGATTGCTAAAGTAACAACCGCCAAAGCGCCTGGATCTTCAGACACTTGTTTTGCATATTGTTTATCACCCTTGGCCCAGGTCAGGTTCGTAGTGGGTGTCGGTTGGGTGAGCCGCAGGCTCTATTGAGACGGTTCCCGAATAAATACCGGAAAGTATCATATTCATACGAGGTCTTATCCGTGACGGTTAACCAAGAAACATAAAAACTACCTAAGGGTCTTAGCACTTAGATTCATAAGGTATACGCATGAATTGGAGCTAAAGTTAAATAAATTTTATCTATAAAAATTCTGCGCTAGTTGCATTTTTATTAAAACGGATATTTCTAGTATGAAGGCTTCAACCGTTTAATGAAGTTAGTCTATTAAACGTACATATAAATATACAACCTTTAGAATGAAAAAGCGATTTTCTTATACTGATTAATATGAAAGTTATTAACCACTGGCTTAATCCGCTAAAATGGCACCGTAGACGTCCCCTACGGGGGTTTAAATACAGACAATGCCTGCATAAAATATAGGCATTATCTACAAATAGGACTATTTTTATAATAATGCTTATAAAGAATACAAATAGTGTTTACATTTTAAAATAATAAAGTTTATGATTTAATCAATTTTTTTTAATTTTCACTTAAAATGCAGACAATACTTGAAAATCTGTAATTTTACAAACAATAACTGATTTTATTAGCTTTTAATATATACTTAACTAATTTTATTAGCCCTTAATATGTGCTTTTTTGATTTCCCCTTAATCCTCCCTTTAATCTTACACTTTTACACCTCCACACCTTCACACCTTCACACCTTTAAAATCTTTCTTAAATATAGTAAATTCCTTTTCACTTTTTAATTCAAGTATAAAACAGTAGGTTCTTTTTAATTTTTCCCTTTAAATATAAGTAAGTTTCCCTTTCTTTCTTTTCACTCCTTTTTTCCCCTTTTCTCTTTTTGTTGGTCCACAGGGGTTATGTAATCTCACCATGCTATACAGGGAGCGCCACTTAAGTGATACCATAATAGTCTTCAGGGGTTATACCTTAGCTGTTAATAATAATAGATCTAATAGTTCCAGGGGGTAGTCAGAGCTATAACGGACCTATTACAAGGGTTATTTGAAAAAATATATAATAAGGGATTTCTCCTACTGTCTTAAGAATACACAAATTTTATTACCCACTTTATTAAAGACTATATTAACCCCTTTGCTTTAATATATATTTACGTGATTTATTAATATTATACCAACATTAATTAATGGTCAATTTATACCACAAATAGTAAGGTCTTAGATTGTAAAGTCAACTCAAAGCATTTAATCATTTGTACCTTTAATTAGGGCCTAGCCATTTGATTAAATTAAGGAACAAATAACTTCCCTCTTTTAAGAACATTAGTGAAAGCATTTTAATTAATTAGAAAATCCAATAATTGTACAACTTATAGCAAACACAATATAATAGTTATTTAATAACAATTGTTAGATTAATACCTTAAAACCGGATCAATGGATTATTTAAGGAATTATATCTAAACCAATTTTGAACCTATCCTAATATAATATCTTAATTAAGGAAGCACATTATAAAGCCGGTAAAAAAGTAAGAAAGTATTATCCTATTAACTCAAAAATCAATGAATAATATATTGTTAAAAATTAAAGGGATGCCAATTAATTACATAAAATATTTATAAAAATTTCGTAAATATTATTATAATGAGAAGATAAAGGAAGAGTACTTATTTTAGGACTTTTGGGAATTTTTTAACAAATGAATAGTTGCCGATTTCAAAAAAATACATAGGCAAAAAAGGATTTAATTAAGGGATAATCTTAAGTTTTATGGTTATTATATATAAAAAGCCAAAAGAATAAAGATTATAAATGTATTAAAGAATATAATAAAAGCTAAAAAAAAACGAATAATTTAAGAAATAATTAAAAATGTAAGATTGGATGTATTTTAAAATTGTCTTAAATTACGTCCAGGACATATTCATACTTTTTATACAGCTTATCTAAGATTAACTAAAAGTCCTTATACCTGTGTAAACCCCTTTTTTTATTATTTTAAAAATAAAAGAGGATTAAATACTTTTAGCGCTAAAAATAAAAACGTTAAGTATTATATTAGGACATTAAAATAATTCGCTTAAAACCCCTGCCCCTATTAAAATCAATATCACAAAAAAGGATTTATATGATATAACGCCACTTATTAATCTAAAAAGGGAATTCTTATTTACCCTTAATAAGGGGCCTTTTAAAGATGAACCAAAATAAAGATTAAACGATAATACATTGCCGGATTCAGCACCACCGCCAAGTGTTTACTTAAAGAATAAAATATTACCCTTTTTTATAATAACATTAAAACTTATTAAACCTTATTCCAAGCCAATACAATCTTCATAATTTATAATAGATCCACTATTCTTAAACCAAGCCAAATTCTTAGTAAATCTTAGCAAAATATACTTAAAAAAACTTTAATATAATAGCGCTAAGGATTACTTTAATAAGAAATTACACATTTTGTTAATTTATGTTAATAAGCTTTTATTGATAATTTTATTTAAAACTAAGCGTTCCCGTTCATATTATAAGATAAAGCCAGTATGTATTATTATCAGTACTTTTAAAATAAAGATTTTTTTTTTAAAAATCTTATTATAATTACCCAAGGCAATTTTAAAATAAAAGAACATATGAATAGGGTTTTTAGCTAATAGTTTAACTTAATCTTTTCGTTATTTTAAGCTAAATTATATTAAAAGGGTAAATTAATGTTAAATCAATTAGAGAGCTTTGCCAGGGAATTACAAAGCCTTTAATTAGGTTTTAAGGATAATAATATGAAAAATGATAAGACGCTTTAAGATAAGTTATTATAAGAAATATCAAACAATCCACTTTTTAAAATGGCTTTATTTAAGGCACCATTAATATTCCTTATCCTAATGGATAGCCTCCGCTTTGCTATTAGTATTAAAATAATATATGAGCTAGGATTATAAGTTAAGAAGGCTTTTAAATTAGATCCAAATTATTATTGATTTTATGTTACTGATGAAAATGCACATTATTTGGATAAAAAAAATAAAGTTTTTATAGGATAATAAATATGGGGACAAATTCTAGCTTAAGCCAGGTTATATTAGGTGTATTATTTGCAAGAAAAAGGATTGTTATAATAATTAATATTTTAAAAAGAAACAAGATGTTACAAAGACAAAATATTTTGTTAAATAGAAAGCAGAAAGAATAAAAGCTATAAATAACTTATTTAAAGCTTACTTAGCATATGTTAAAGAATATAAATCTAATTTGAACTTAAATTGGACCTAATTCAAAGGATATAAGGATAACCCTTATAATAACAAATTAAATACTTTATTAAATAATAATAATTTTTAAAGGGAAACAAATAGTGATAATGGTAATAATATAATAAACTTTATAATTATATTTATAGTAAGTAAAACTAAATATAATGCATAGGAGGTGTTATTACAGCTTAAGGAATGAAAAGCGGCCCATATTTTAAAAAGTAAAATAAAAAAACCTCCACACAATAAGGCCTATATAATGTAATGAATAAACCAATTTTTTTAAGATTTTCTTATTAATATTAAAGCTTTAAATAAGAATACTAAAAGCATTAACCAATTGCGAGCTTTGTAATGGATTTAAGACATTAAACTTAACATAAGCCAAACAAAGCAGAGTTAGATTATATTTAAAGCCAGTTCTTGCTTGTTTATAGGAATAGTAACAATTAATACTTTTGTTAAATAAATGGAATTTATAATTATGGATGTGAATATTCTATTTTTAATATGTTTATAATAATTAAATGAGCTTAATGCCTAATATAACAACTTGCGGAATATGTTGATTTAAGGTTAAAAAAACATTTGATTATATAAAAATAAGGCCATTCATAACTTCTCCTAAATTAGCACTAATAATTACTGAATTTATTAATTAATGCAATTAATGTATATTACTTAATTAAAATGGAGATTTGAAAATTATATAAGGAATTTGGGCACCCTTTAATATAATACTTATAATACTTATTGAATTAGGCTGGCTATATTTTTGATTTTGATATTATGCTTAAAATTAAGGAAATGTATGAGTATTATTAAAAACACGTAAATGTTTCACATAAATTTTGATTTAAGTTGTAAAATAATATAAAATTTAATTATATAATTTATGTTAATATAGCATAATTAAAAGAAAAATATGCTTTTTATATAATTAATAAAGCTATTGGCTTTAAAGCAGCAAAGCTATTTTAAAAAAAACCTGATTTGGTTATGGCTTAGGTTATATTTAATGCTTTTAAGTTAATATAAATGGACATATATATTAAACCTTTTGATTTTGTAATATAGAATTATAGGTGTTGGTTCACAGGGGTTATGTAATCTCATCATATTGTACAGGGAGCGCCACTTGAATAATATCATGATAGTCTTTAAAGGTTATGCTTTAGCTATTAAGAGTAATGGATTTGATAATTCCAAGGGGTAGTCAAAGCTATAATGGATTTATTATAAGGGATTTTTCTCATTTCCTTAAGAATACATAGATTTTATTACCTATTTTTATTAAAAATTATATTAACCCCTTTATTTAATATATTTTTGCGTGATTTATTAATATTATATTAATATTGATTAATAATTAATTTGTACCATAAATAGCAAGGTCTTAAATTGCGAAATTGATTTAAAGCATTTAATTATTTATATTTTTAATTAGGGCTTAGTTATTTGATTAAATTAAAGGACAAATAACTTCTCCTTTTTAAGAACATTAGTGAAAGCATTTCAATTAATTAAAAATCTAATAGCTATATAATTTATAGTAAATATAATATAATAATTATTTAATAATAATTATTAAAACAATACCTTGAAACCGGACCAATGAATTATTCAGGGAATCATATCCAAATCAACTTCGAACCTATCCCAATACGATGTCTTAGTTAGGGAAGCGCACTATGAAGCCGGCAAAGGAGCATGTGGAAAGTAGTACCATTCCACTAATTTAAGAACCAATGGATAATATACTATTAAAGGCTAATGACATGCTAACCAATCATATAAAGTATTTGCGAGAATTTCGCAAATATTACTATAATAGGAAAATAAAAGAAGAGTACTTGTTTTAGGATTTTTAGGAATTCTTTGGTAAATGAATAGCTGCCGATTTTAAAAAAATCCATAAATAGGAGAGGGCGTAATTGAGAAATGATTTTAAATTTCATGATTATTATATGCAAAAAGCAAAGCGGATAAAAATTGCAGATGTATTAAAGAAAACAATAAAGGCTAATAAAAACAAATGGCCCAGGGAATAGCTGGAAATGCAAAACTAAATGCATTCTAAATCCATCCTAAATTATATCTAAAACATATTCACATTCCTTACATGGCCTATTTAAAATTAATCAATTTTTTTTATATTTACGCAAACCCCTTTTTCCCTTATATCAAAAACTAAAAAGGATTAAACACCTTTAGCATTAAAAGGAGAAATATTAGGTATTATATTAAAATATTAAAATGATTTGTTTAACACTTTTGCCCTTATTAAAATCAGTACCATAAAAAAGGATTTGTATAATACAACGCCACCTATTAATTTAAAAAGGGAATTCTTATTTACCCCTAATAGGAGGCCTCTTAAAAATAAATTAAAATAAAAATCAAATAATAATACATTGCCGAATTCAGCACTATTACCAAATATTTACTTAAGGAATAGGACATTACCCCCTTTTATAATAACACCAAAACCTATTAAACCTTATTTCAAACCAATACAGCCTTCATAATTCATGATGGACCCACTATTTTTAGACCAAGCCAAGTTTTTAGTAAATCTTAGTAAAATATATTTAAAAAAGCTTTAATATAATAGCGCCAAGAACTACCTTAATAAAAAGTTACACATCTTCGTTAATTTATATTAGCAAGCTTTTATTAATAATTTCATTTAAAACCAAGCTTTTTCATTTATATTATAAAACGGAGCCAATATATATTATTATTAGTATTTATAAAATAAGAATTACTTTTTTAAGGATTTTGTTATAGCTACCCAAAGCAATTTTAAAACAAAGGAATATGCAAATAGGTTTCTTAGCCAATGGTTTGGCTTAACCTTTTTATTATTTTAAGCTAAATTATATTAAAAAGGTAAATCAATGTTAAGTTAATTAAAGAGCTTTGCTAAGGAATTATAAAGCTTTTAATTAGGTCTTAAAGATAATAATATAAAAAATAATAAAACGCTTTGAAATAAATTATTGCAAAAAATATTAAACAATCCATTTTTTAAAATGGCCTTATTCAAAGCATTATTAATATTTCCTATTTTAATAAACGGCCTTTGCTTTATTATTAGCATTAAAATAATACATAAGCTAGGATCATAAATTAAAAGGATTTTTAAATTGGATCTAAATTGCCATTAATCTTATGTTATTAAGGAAAATGCATATTACTTAAATAAAAGAATGAAATTCTTATAGGACAATAAGCGTGAGAATAAATTCCGGCTTAAGCTAGGCTACACTAAATGCATTATTTACAAAAAGAAAAATTGCCATAATAGCTAACACTTTAAAAAAAAATAAGATATTGCAAAAACAAAATACTTTACTAATTGAAAAGCGAAAAAAATAAAAGCTACAAAAAGCTTATTCAAAGCCTACCTAACATATGCTAAAAAATATAAACCTAATTTAAACCTAAATTAAATCCAATCCAAAAAAACATAAAAATAATCCCTATAATAATAAATCAAACATTTTATTAAATAATAATAATCTTTAAAGGGAATTAAACGGCGATAATAGTAATAGTATAGTAAATTTCACAATTGTATTTACAATAAGTAAAACTAAGTATAATGCATAGGAAGTATTATTATAGCTTAAAAAGCAAAAAGCGGCTCATATTTTAAAAAATAAGATTAAGAAATCTTTAAGAAATGAGGCCTATATAATACAATAAATAAATTGATTTTTTTAAGATTTACTTATTAACATTAAAGCCTTAAACAAAAACATTAAAAGTATTAATTAATTACAAGCTTTATAACGAATTCAAAACATTAAATTTAATATAAGCTAAGCAAAGCAAAGTTAGATCATATTTAAAGCCGGTTCCCGCCTATTTATGAAAATAACAATAATTAATATTCCTGCTAAATAAATAAAGTTTATAATTATAAATGCGAATATTCTATTCCTAATATGCTTATAACAGCTAAATAAGCTTAATGCTTAATATAACAACTTATAGAATATGTTAATTTAAAACAAAAAAAAACATTTAATTATATAAAAACAAAGCTACCCTTGGCTTTTCCTAAACCAGCACCAGCAATTATTAGATTTATTAATTAATATAATTAATGCGTGTTATTTAATTAAAATAAAAATTTAAAGGTTATATAAGCAATTTGGGCACCCCTCAATACAACGCCTATAACACCTATTAAACCAAGCTAGCCATATTCCTAATTTTAATATTATACTCAAAATTAAAAAAATATATAAGCATTATTAAAAATATGTAAATGCTTTATATAAATTTTAATTCAAATTATAAAATAATATAAATTTCAATTATATAATTTATATTAATATAGTATAATTTAAAAAAAGATATGCTTTTCACATAATTAATAAAGCCACTGGCTTTAAAGCAATAAAGCTATTCGGGAAAAGACCCGGCTTGGCTATGGCTTAGGCTATATTTAATGCTTTTAAGTTAGCATAAATGAACATATACATTAAGCCCCCTAATTTTATAATATATAATTATGGGATCAATTTTAATTTTAAGGAATTCCGCAGCTCCTTACGCTTTATTAAAAGTACTTTAAAGTTTGTTTTTATAAAAGCACATCACTTAATTAGCAAAATGAAAAGATATTATTATTTATTTTAATATGCTTATAAAATTATTATAAAAAAGCATCTTAAGCTAAATAATAAAGATTGATTATAAATAGCAATTAAAACAGTGAATAATATAACTGAACTTAATAAGCTAATTGTTGTACAGAATAGGGGTTTGTTGGCTGGTAGTACTAATAAAGCCTTAATGGCGCTGCAGCCAATTAAAACTGTGTCGTACAGAATCAGGGTGGATTTCGCCTAAGGGCGCTCCAGCCAATAAACGCTGCTTATGTAATTAGACTCAAGGGAGCTTTCTCATATAGGGAGCTTCCCTTAATTACCTTAATATATCAAGACTTTTATATTATATGTATCTCCTCCCTATGGTGCTTAATAATTAAAAGCCATATTTGTTTGTTTTAATAAGCTATTAGTATTTTAAAAGCATTTGCAAATTAAGTGAAAAAAAATAATGTGAGAAAGCATTTATTGCTATTTGGAAAACTTTTTAAAAATTTAATAAACACAACTTCTTTTTTTTATTAAAATAAATAGTTCCTCCATGCAGCTAAATTATTTCTTTAAAATAATATGTTTTTTTTATATGCTAATAAAGCTATTATAAATAATAACAAAGCTTGTTTAATCAAGCGAAATCATTAATCACAATAATAGGTATTATTCCAATATTATGCCAATTTTTAAGGCATTTTTAATTATATTAATCCTAATGCCAAAAATGCTCCAAATCTCCTAAAATCTTGATCGAACGCTTCAAAGATTGATGCATATATATAGATTAAAACAAATTATTGCTTTAAAATTTGGATAAACTTTTTAATAAAAAACCAAAGGGAAATATATAATAAGTGGGTTGATTTGAATAATATAGAAAATATATTTATAAAATTGTTTAAAAAAAAAAGCCGCAGGAAGCAATATTTTTTAATATTAAAAAAGTTTGGGAAACATGGAATAAAAAGTATTAAGCAAAATTATTTAATTGAACAATTCTTAGCGCTTAATATTAATACCTTTTTAATTAGGTGAACGCCATAATTAGCAAGTTGATCCTTATTAACGCCATGAATAAGAATAAGGCAAAGGGCGTTTTAAGGTTTCAAACACTGCTTAGGACTTTTAAGAAAGACCTGGCATCATTAAACTCTTTAATCACAAATGCAATGATTTTAAACTATCAAGCTATATTAGCATTTATCAACCCAAACAATATTAATAAAAAAAAAAGCAAAATTAACATAAAAGCTTGGTATCGCATATGGCAAAAGCAATACCATTTTGCAAAAGCATATAATATTGCTAATATTAAGAAAATACTTGGAATTAAGAAGTTTTTTGCCTTGGCATTTGTTTATGCAAATACATGGGCTGCAAATGCTATTTTAGCAATTACCAAAAACAACACCCTTGGCCGGAAGCACAATATAACACTTAAAGATTATGCTATCATATTTGGTGCTAAGCTTAAAAACGTTATAAAGCTTAAAATTAATGATAAAATAGCGCCTAATTAATTCTTTGCCACTTTTGGAAATTGCTTTAATATGCTAAAAAAAGATAATCATTTGCCTAAGCCAAATAATAGGTTTAGCTCCCATAATAACAATAAGAGGAAGAAGTTTAATAGCAATTATCCCTGCGGAGGATTACATATGGCTAAACCAATTAAATGCTAAAGGCTTAGGTACGCTTATAATAGCAGCTGCATTAATAAGATATAAAATAGGCCAAATAAGATTAAAATCAAAGAATTTCACCAAAAAGCAAACTCAAGCTTCTTCTTAATTTTAACGCTGCCATAATCAACCTAAAGCTATTTAATATAAACAAAGCCATAGGCATAAGATAATATGCCGCAAACTTTGTTAAAAGCGCATACAAGCTCTCTAATAGCATACTTATTAATAATTGCGGCGCTTAACACCTAATTAATTCAATTAATAAGCTAATCCCTGAAACCTTTATTAAATCAGTTTCAAACGATTATGTGGAAGCGGGAACTTAATAATTTCTAATAATTGGCCAAGGCAAACAAGTTTTTAAGGGAGCTTTTAGGCGCAGCGGTAATACCAAGTCTGATCTAATATTTAATAATATTGCTGTAATTAAAAGGTTTAATATTAACATTATTTTAAAAGCGCTTTTAATATAAAATGGAATTTGGTATTTCGGGAAAAACATTACCTTGCAATATAAAGAGATTAAAAAAAATGTGATAGTGCAAAAGCTAAAGCGGAAGTATAATTTGATCTTTTTTAAATATAAGCTTATCCATTGCTTATTATCCCAATTTGCATATGTGTACAGCCTTATAATCTTTTAGCGTGCCTTAATTATAATGTACCTAATTTTCTATTATAGCTTAAATTAAGGTTTTTAATTAATAAAAAAGCTTTTTTGCTTGCGTTTAGCAATGCTAGAAATGTGGCACCTAAAAACAGGCCACCTTAAAAAAAAGGCATTATAAGCGCTTTTGCAAAATAAAAAGGAAGTTCAATTTTATAATATTTTTAAAATAATATATAAAAATTATGCTATTATGCATACCAAAAATATTATATTAAAATGGGAATTTAAAAACAAAGCCGCAAAGCCGTTTTATAAAATCTTATAAGATTTATTTAATTTCCCCCCAAGCTATGATTGCACTTAATAGCTATTAATTATTAAAAACAAATTTAATAGCAAGATTTTTGGCTAAACAATCCCTAATAAATTGCATAAACATATTATGCCAATGCTTCAAAACTTTAAACGCTAGGTAATGCATTAATATGGACTATTAATTAATATTATTTAATATGATAATAATACTTTTGTTATTATAATCAAAAATATAACTTAATATCAAAAATGAACAAAGCTTAAAAGAATTAAAATTAAGAATCCCCCGGCATATATCAAAAAGCCTATTAGCGGCTTAAAGCGCGCAGAACAAGAAATTATTATTAAATTAATTAAAATGCGCAATTAGGCGAACCTGCTATATAAATTATACCCAAAGGTATGCTATGCCGCGATTTATTTTTATAATATAAGTCCTCTTGCATAACGAAGCATAAAAAGTCCAAATCAAATATTTCAAAAGTGATTCCAAGGCTATTTTTGATAATATAACCTATTAATTATAAAAAAGCTTTTGATTAATTTAAAATTAAATTGGAATGGGACATATGTGTACAAGGCGTGTGCATATTTAATAAAAAATAATAAAAAAGCCGGAAAAGACAAGAGAGGCTTTAAAATTTACTTTAAGGAACATATTAAATATTTAATTAGTTATATTGCTTTTAATATATATAAGATTTAGGTGCCCCAGCTGCGCCATGTTATTATAATATGTAATGTTAGTTTTAATAAAACAAAATTCTACTTTCCAAAAGATGAGAAGTCAAATGACCAATCGGCTTTAAAGTTTAAGGAAGTTATTATGCAAATAAAGCAGGAAAAAGTTGCTTTAAACGTAAAGACCATTAAAAACAGTGGCATTAAGCATATTGCAAAAAAACGCCTAAATGCACGAAATCCCATTGTTATTAAAAAAGAAATAATAGAACCATTTGAAAACAAAGCTTTAATGCTTCCTTAATCGCCGCAGCCATTAATAAATGCATTAAAAGCGCTATCTCCGCTATCACCAAATAAGCCCATAGGTCCATTACTTTTATTAATACCATTATAAAAGCCAATACCTTTGCGGGTAAAAGCTCCGCAAATATAATCAAAGATGAGACTTATTTTGTACCAAAGCTTGGGGGTAATAAAGCATAAAAATCAAAAAATGCTAGGAAATAAAATGTCTCATTATGATAATGACAATTATGCCAAGAATCAAAACTTGGGGATGAAAAGCAACGGAATAATAATTCCGTATGTCAAAAACAATAAGAACAACAATAGAATTCTGATTCCCTATTAAAAATTGAATTAAAATGTTTCAAAATTAATTAAAAATCGTATGCTAAAAGCGACAGGTTAACACAAAAATCTTATTCAATTTGAAAGAAGCGCCTTATATAATAATCAAACCAAACTTAATACAAATAAAGAAGCGCGCTAAATTACTTACTCTCAAATTGTATTACTAAGCTAATAATCACAAGACCTTGAGCAATAGGTTCCCTAATTATTAAAAAGCCTCTTCACAATAATTAAAGCGGATGCAACGCCGACAGTACAATAGTTTTATTAGCAATAACAAAAATAAGAACGCGATCATTTAAATGCAAAAAAAAAACGCTTAAAAAAAACGAAAACGTTTTATTGCACAAGGCTATTACTTTTTTATAGCAAAATCAAAATAAGATAATCACTTGCGCATAAGGGAATTTACAAACACTTTTTAAAACGATAATCTCACCTAAAGCAATGGCTTAAACATAATCATAATACATGCAGTAATAGCATTAGTTATAATAAATATTAAAGGGATGAGAGCAATTGCAAATTTTATTATTGCTTTATTTTTATAAGACTTATATTAAAGAAAGCTTCCCAAAGCCTTAAAGAATTGGAAAAAGCTTAATAGCTACCTATGGGATAAGCAATTTAAGAAAAACGCAAATTAAGAGATTGCCAACTTAAAAGCTTGAAACTGCTAAAGAGTGATTCCCAAAAAAGATGCCAAAACACCACCAATACCCTTAAAATAGGTTTTCACATATAAGGTAAATTTAAAAGGAATCCTTAAATAATGCAAAGCACGCATTATTATTTAAAGAAATATATAAAACAATTTTATTATCTTCTCAATATATACAACAACGCTTGCAGCACGCTTATTTAAAATTATTATAGCGCTTGCAGCATAATTTAATTTAAAAATTAAGCAATTTAATATAATTAACGCCTTTATTAACGCAAAAAAGAATAAGAAAAGCGCCTTAATCTTTTATTATTTATTAAAAAAATGAAAATCGCCTGGCAACATTGTCAAAATCAACAAAGCATTATACGGCTTAAAAAACTCCCTAACTCTATAATACGAAAACTTTGCAATAACACTTAAAAAGCTCAAACTCACTCTTTTAGCAAAAGAGCCATATATTTTCACAAATAAGAAGCAAATAATTTTTATAGCATTTTACATTAATAATATTCAAATGCTATATTATGCGTTAAATGCCGACAAAGGACAAGCAATCATTAATAGGTTACATTTAGCCTATAACCTCATAATATTTGAAGATATAAAATGGTTTTTGGGGATGCGCGTAATCAAAAACCAATAGGTAAAATCTGTGTCTCTAATGCATAACACTTATATTAAGAAAATAGCTCAAAAATTCAATATGGCAAAAGGTGTGTGCCCCAGCACGCCATTGCCTTATTATAAGCTTGTTAAAAACGCCGGAATCGCTATATTAAAAAAAATCAAAAAATATTAAGAAAAGATTAGGTCGATTTTATATACTACTATTATAATTAAACCAAACATAACTTTTGCAGCCTCGCAATTATCACACTTTTTAATAAACCCCAGCGCTAAACATTTTTAAGCCATTAATTAAATGCTTAAATACCTATTTGGCTTGAAATTCTTAGCTATAATCTATTAATACGAAAATCAGAAAGCACACCTACTAATCGCCTCAAACGCCTCCTTTGCAAACGACTTAAAAACACGGAAATTATTGCAAGGATTCCTGATTATATTATTTAAAAAAGCGATTATTTAAAAAGCTTTAAAACAAGATACAATAACAACATCAATAACAAAAGCAGAATTGCTTAAGGTAAAATATATGGCAAAGGAAATCATAGCGCTTCAGCGCTTCTTTAAAAAGCTGGCATTTGATATGGGAGCTCCATAAAACATATTCTATAATAATAAACAAATTATTTAGCTAATTATTAAAAAAAATCAACAAATCTCAACAAAGCTAAAATACATCAATATACAAAACATGTGGCTATGACAAAAGCACAAAAAGGGGAGTTTTCAAGTAATATACTTCCCAACCAATAATATGCCGGCCAATGGCTTAATGAAAAACCTAGCCTAATAAAAGTTTAAGGTATTCATTACGCTCCTGAACCTATAAAATGCTCAAACCATTATTAAAAAGCTTATAAAAGCTAATGCTTAAGCACAATTTTACTTATTATTTTTCATATATTACTTTAAATCACAATTACAAAAAAATAATAAAGCATAAATAAAAAGTTTAATTAATTAAAGGACCTAATCTTAAGCTGCAATTTTTGAATTATAAAGCCGCTTAAAAAAATATTCGAAATTTAATAAAAACGCAGGAATAATATTCTTAAGCTGCTATTTACGGGTTGCAAAGCTATTATTATTTGCTTACAAAAAAGAAAGTAAAAGGTTCACCAAATGCCAAGCAGCTTTAATTAATACATCAACCTTAGCTAAGGCAAAGAAGCAGGCAGCGAAGCGCATAGCAATTTTTGCAATTAAGGGGCAAACCTTAGTAGCAATATTACCAGCATCACCTACCTTAGCTCCAAAAATAGGGAAAAGGGGGGGCTTGGCGCTTTCCCAATAAAAAGCAATTATATTCAAATCAAAAATAATCTAAAATTAGCAAGGTTTAATATACTAATAGGCAAATCAATAATAATTCCTTCCCCAGCACCAGCACCAGCATTTTCTTCCTCTTTCTTTTCCCCTTTTAAAGCAGCTTTAATAGCGCGGCAGCGGGAGGTAAAAGCCTACAAAAATCAGCAAAAGCGCTTTACAAACTTAAAATCAATTGCTTTAAATAATAAAAATTAAAAAATACATACGCAAAAGCTTTTTAAAATAGCTTTTGCCATCAAATAAGCGGCAAAAAAAGCAGCAGCAACAATAGGCGCAAAAATACAACCAAATTTGTTGTTTTTATAATAATAAAAATAGCGCATTAATAACATTTTATCATGGCAGGATTCGCCAAAAGCACCTCTTATATTACCACAAATGCAATGAAAGCAAAGTATCATCTAAGCATCCCCTATTATAATAGCATAATAAGGCATTGCAACAGCTATGCAAAGTGGTGATAATGATATAGCAGGGCGGGGCAAAGCAGCGCGGAGGTTTTAAAATTTTAATTAATTATACTTAATAATTTGATCTCCAGCTTTTAAAGCTTCAAAATACCAAAAGTTTTTTTAAATCAATAACAAAAAGGTTTTTACAATTTTCTTCTTTTGCCTTGCAGCGGCGAGGTTCTTGAAAAAAGCGGCGCAAGCAGCCTAAAAAATCTTTTTGACTATATTTGCTAATTTTGCATAAAAGTAAATGCTAAAAAAAAAAGAAACAATCTAAGGAACTTACTTCCCTATATATAACCTACAAATTTAGCGTTACCAATTATTAATTTGCATTATTTTTTATCGTTTCTAAGCTTTTATTATTTATCATATTTATTTCTTTGCGTTATTTGCTTCGCTTTCACTCCTATTATTGCTTAGCCGAGGGGGTGTATTATATAGAATTAGGGTGGATTTCGCCTAAGGGCGCTTCAGCCAATAAACGCTGCTTATGTAATTAGACTTAGGGAAGCTTCCTTATATAGGGAGCTTCCCCTGATTACCTTAATACATCAAGACTTTTACACTACACGTATCTCCTCCCTGCGGTGCTTGATAAACTGCTTATGTAATTAAATCTTTGGAGCTCCTTTTTAAGGGGAGCTTTATTATACTCCTTTATAATTCAAGACTTTCACACTTCCTAAAGCTCCTCCCTTACGGTGCTCAATAATTAAGAGCTATAGCCTTATTTCATGAGTTATTAAGGTACGATTATTATAGGTTAAGAAAAGCAAGGGTAAGTATTAAAGGATATTTACCACTATTTGGAAAAAAATTTAAAAGCATATATTCCCCCTTTTTTTAATTTAATAATACTTTTTTAAATTTTTTAAATGTTTAATAATAATAAGATGTTTTCTTAGAACATATCAATTAATAAGAACAACGCTTTATTAAGCGATTATCGCCAATGGCTGTAATAGTGAACAAGATTCTAATATCACGCTTGATTTAAGGGTATTATTAACTTTATTAACCCAAATGAACATGATGTTCTAAACCTCCTTGAATTTCGATTAGTAGCTTTTAATATTAATAAGTATATATAAGTTAAGATAAATCATTAGTTTATAAAATGAATGGCGTTGATAAGCAATAGCAAGCAGAAAATATATTATAAGTAGGAGATTGCTAATAAAAATGAGAAAAGGACTTTTATAAAGCTTTTATAAGTTATTAAATTATAAGAAGCAACTTTTAGCAATATTAAGAAAATTTGGGAAGCTTGCATAAAAGAATTCCAAAATAATCTCGCTTAATGAACGCTTTTTAGCATAAGATATTAATACTTATTTAATTAGGTTAATAATATTATTAATGTGTTGATCCTAATGAACGCTATTAACAACAACAAGTTAAAGAACCTTATTGGACTTCAAGTATTAATTAGGTTAATTAAACAAAAGCTTACTTTCTTAAACGCTTTTGTATTATTATTTATTATTTTAGATTATTAAAAAGCTTTAATAAGTGCCTTTGAAAAAAAAGGGAAGATGAAAACTTGTATTTAATATAAAAAGTAATAAAAAAAATACCGTTTAATTAAAGCATATAATATTTCAAAAGTTCAAAGTATTTTAAGTATTTAAGATTTTCTTTTTATAGTTTTAATTTATATTAAAACATAAGCCGCTTAAGCTTTAGCTAATATTATCAAAAACAATGTTTTAAAAAAAAAATACTATATAACATTTAAAAAATATAATTTAGCTTTTGAAGCTAATTTAAAAAAGTATTTTAAAAATGGTTTAAGGGATAAAAAAATAGCAAATAGGCTATACGCTTTTTTTAAGAAACATTCAAAAACTTCTAATAACTTTAAAACTATTTTCAATGTTAAAAGCTTAAGTATTTATAGTAAACAAGGCTTATTTAATCGATCTTATTCCAAATAATTAAGAAAAAGCGATTGCTTTTGCAATTTTAAGAATGGCCATTTTTAGGCACTTATTAAATGCTGAAAATTATGATATGCTTATAATAGCGGTTGTGCAAACAAATTAAGGAATTACCCCAGCAACAACAAAGTTAAAGAAATTTGCAAAAAACTTAAAAAAGCAAAGTACGCTAAGCTATAAAAGGAAATTATTAAGAAGGGTTGGAAATTTTTCCTTATTAATTGAATTATTAAAAGCATTGCCTTAAACAAAAAGGAAAAGAAAAAGCTGTTATTATTAATAAACAAAAGCAAATATTTTGAAAATATTAATGTTGCTATTATTAATTCAAAGCTATTTAATATTAATAAAGCAATAAAAGTATATGCTGCAAATTTTATTAGCAATTTATACGCATTTTTAAATAATATATTTATAAACAATTACAATGCTTAGCATTTTATTAATAATAATAAAAAGCTTATCCCAAGCACTTTTATAAAGTTTAAAAATAATAATTATATAAAAGCAGGTATATAACGCTTTTTAATTATTGATTGAAGCTAGCAACTTTTTAAAAATGTGCTAAAAAGCAAAAACGGTTCAAATATACAAAATTTGATTTTAAGCAATGTTGCAATTGTGATTAGTTTTAATATTAATATTATTTTTAAGGCGCTTTTATTAAACATTGGGATTTGATATTTAAAAAAAAATATTATATTAAGATATAAGGAAGTTTGAGATAACATAATGCTTTAAAAGCTAAAGCGAAAATATAATCTTATTTTTTTTAAATACAAGCCTTTTAATTACTTTTATTGCCTTTATAACCTAATAATAATAAAGCGCCTCCTAGCCATAATATATTTAATTTTTTGTTATAACATGAAATAAGGGTTTTAATTAAATAAAAAGCTATTGCAAGCTTATTATATAATGCCAAAAATATGGTATTTAAAAATGGGCCATTTTAAAAAAAAAAGCACTTTAAGCGCTGCTTTATATAAGAAAGGGAATAAAATTTAATAATGTTTTTAAAATTAAATGCAAAAATTATATTATAATATATGCTAAAAACGTTATTTTAAAAAAGGAATTTAAAAATAAAGCGGCTAAATCATTTTTTAAAATCTTTTAAAATTTATTTGATTTTTTCTTAGGCTATAATAAAATGCAATAATTATTAATAATCAAAAATGAGTATAATAAAAAGCTATTTAGCTGAACCTTAATAAGCAAATTGCTAAATCACATTATGCCAATATTATAAAATTTTAAAGATTAAATTAAATATTAATATGGATTGTTCATATATGTAATTAGGCATAATAATAATATTTCCATTATTGTAATTTTTGAAACAATACGCTATTAAAATTAAATGATAAGGAAAAAGATTAAAATGGAAAACCCTTTAGTATATATTAAAAAATCAATCGGCGATTTAAAGCGCGCAAAATAAAAAATTATTATTAAAATTATTAAGATGCGCATTTAAGCGAAACTCTTAAAGAAATTATATTTAAAAATGTATAATGCGGCGGTTTACCTATATAACAAAGCATTACTTGCATAATAAAAAATAAAAAGCTTAAATTAAATGCTTTAAAAATAGTTTTAAGGCTATTTTTGATAATATAATCCATTAATTATGAAAAGGCTATTAATTAACCTAAAATTAGATTAAAGCGGGGAATATGCGTATGGGGCATATGCTTATTTAATAAAAAATAATAAAAAAGCTGGAAAAGATAAAAAAGGCTTTAAAATCAATCCCAAGGAACATTTAAATTATTTGATTAATTATATTGCTTTTAATATATACAAAATTTGGGTGCCCTAATTATGTGTCGTACAAAATAGGGATTTATCGGCTGGGAGCACCAACAGAGCCTCAATGGCGCTGCAGCCAATCAAGACTGCTTATGTAATTAGATCTTTGGAGCTCCTTCTTAAGGGAAGCTTTATTATACTCTTTTATAATTCAAGACTTTCATACTTCCTAAAGCTCTTCCCTTATAATGCTTAATAATTAAAAGCCATAGCCTTAATTTATAAATTATTAAAGTATAACTATTATAAATCAAAAAAAGCGAGGATAAATATTAAAAAACATTTACCGCTATTTGAAAAACTTTTTAAAAGCATACATTCCCCTTTTTTTAATTTAATAATATTTTTTCAAATTTTTTAAATGTTCAATAATAATAAAATATTTTCTTAAAACATATTAATCAACAAAAACAATGCTCTACTAAGCAATTATTGCCAATGGCCGCAATAATAAATAAAATTCCAATATTATATTTAACTTAAAAGCATTATCAACTTCGTTGACCTAAATAAACATAATGTTCCAAATCTTTTTAAATTTTGATTAGTAGCTCTTAACATTAATAAATATATACAAATTAAGACAAATAATCGATTTGCAAAATGAATGGCGTTAATAAGCAATAGCAAGCGGAAGATATATTATAAGTCGGAAATTATTAGCAAAAACAAGAAAAGGACTTTTATAAAGCTTTTATAGGTTATTAAATTATAAAAGGCAATCTTTAGCAATATCAAAATTTTTTGGAAAGCTTGCACAAAAGAATTCCAAAATAATCTCGCTTAATAAACGCTTTTTAGCATAAAATATTAATACTTGTTTAATTGGGTTAATAATATTATTAATATATTAATTTTAACAAACGCTATTAATAATAATAAATTAAAGAACCTTATTAGACTTTAAGCATTAATTAAATTAATTAAGCAAAAGCTTGCTTTCTCAAATGCTTTTATGTTATTATTTATTATTTTAAATTATCAAAAAGCTTTAATAAATGCCTTTGAAAGAAAAGGGAAGATGAAAGCTTGCATTTGATATAAAAAATAGCAAAAAAAATATTGTTTAATTAAAGCATATAATATTTCAAAAGTTTAAGGCATTTTAAGCATTTAAGATTTCTTTTTTGCAGTTTTAGTTTATGCTAAAACATAAATCGCTTAAGCTTTAACTAATATTATCAAAAATAATGTTTTGAGAAGGGAATATTATATAATGCTTAAAAAATATGATTTAGCTTTTGAAGCTAATTTGGAAAAGCATTTCAAAAATGGTTTAAGAGGTGGAAAAACAGCAAATAAGCTATATGCCTTTTTTAAAAAGCGTTTAAAAACTTTTAATAGCTTTAAAGCTATTTTTAATGCTAAAAGCTTAAGCATTTATAGCAAATAAGGCTTATTTAATCGATTTTATTTTAAATAATCAAAAAAAAACAATTGCTTTTGCAATTCCAAGAATAATTATTTCTAAGCACCCATTAAATGCTGGAGATTATAATATGCTTATAATAGCGGTTGTGCAAATAAACTAAAAAATCGCCCCAGCAATAATAAGGTCAAAAAAACTTGCAAAAAATTTAAAGAAGCGAAATATGCTAAGCTATAAAGGGAAATTATTAAAAAAGGTTAAAAAATCCTCCTCATTAATCAAATCATTAAAAGCATTGCTTTAAACAAAAAAAAAAGGAAAAGCTATTATTATTAATAAACAAAAGCAAATACCTTAAAAATATTAATGTTATTACCATTAATCCAAAGCTATTTAATATTAATAAAGCAATAAGAATATACGCCGCAAATTTTATTAATAATTCATACGCATTTTTCAATAGCATACTTATTAATAATTATAATGTTTAGCATTTTATTAATAATAATAAAAAGCTTATCCTAAGCATTTTTATGAAATTTAAAAACAACAATTATATAAAAGCAAGTATATAATGCTTTTTAATTATTGGTTGGGGCTAGCGACTTTTTAAAAATATGCTAAAAAGCAAAAACGATCTAAATATATAAGATTTAATTTTAAGCAATATTGCAATTATAATTGGTTTTAATATTAATATTATTTTTAAAGCGCTCTTATTGAATATTGGGATTTGATATTTAAAAAAAGACATTATATTAAAATATGGGGAAATTCAAAATAGCATAATGCTTTAAAAGCTAAAGCGGAAGTACAACCTTACCTTTTTTAAATACAAGCTTTTTAATTATTTTTATTGCCCTTATAATTTAGTAATAATAAAGCGCCTTTTAGCCATAATATATCCAATTCTTTATTATAGCTTAAAATAAGGTTTTTAGTTAAGTAAAAAGCTATTGCAAGTTTGTTATGTAATGCTAAAAATATGGCATTTAAAAATAGGCCATCTTAAAAAAAAAGCACTTCAAGCGCTGCTTTATATAGGGAGGGGGGTAAAATTCAATGGTATTTCCAGAATCGAATGCGAAAATTATATTATAATATACGCCAAAAATGTTATTTCAAAAAGGGAATCTAAAAATAAGGCAATTAAACTATTCTTTAAAATCTTTAAAAACCTATTTGATTTCCCCCCAAATTATAATAAAACGTAATAATTATTAATAATTAAAAACGAATATAATAAAAAGCTATTTAGCTAAACCTTAATAAGCAAATTGCTAAACCATATTATGCCGGTGTTATAAAATTTTAAGCATTAGATAAAACATTAATATAAACTATTTATTAATATTATTAGGTATAATAATAACATTTCCATTATTGCAATTTTTAAAACAATATGCTATTAGGATTGGATGATAAGGGAAGGGATTAAAGTAAAAAACCCTTTAGCATATATTAAAAAACTAATTGGCGGTTTAAAGCGCGTAGAACAAAAAATTATTATTAAATTTATTAAAATGCGCATTTAAGCAAAACTCCCAAAAAAACTATACTCAAAAGTGTATAATGTGATAATTTATTTATATAATAAAGCATCACTTGCATAACAAAGGATGAAAAGCCTAAATCAAATGCTTTAGAAATAGTTTTGGGGCTACTTTCGATAATACAATCCATTAATTATGAAAAAGCTATTAATTAACCTAAAATCAGATTAAAGCGGGGAGTATGCATATAAAGCGCGTGCTTATTTAGTAAAAAATGATAGAGAAGCTGGAAGAAATAAAAGAGGCTTTAAAGTTAATCCCAAGGAATATTTAAATTATTTGATTGATTATGTTGCTTTTAATATATATAGAATTTAGGTGCCTTAGCTATGCTATATTATTATAATGCGCAATGTTTGCTTTAATAAGATAAAATTCTATTTTTCAAAGAAGGAAAAATTAATTGGCCAAATTGCTTTTGCTTTAAAAAAGCTTATTATTATAATGGAAAAAAATAATATTTTCTTAAACATAAGGCTTAATATAAGCAATATTATAAAGAATATTGCGGAGGAATAAATGGCCAAGCTAAATGCTATTATTGAAATGCATGCTAAAGAGTTAATGGAAATAGAAATCATTATATTAAAAGTGCTTCCCCCGCTTATGAAAATGCTCCCCTTGGCGACCAAATTATTTGTAATAATATTAATAAACCTTAATTCTTTTGAATTATTAATAAGCTTGGGGGTAACGGAAAGTGAAATGGGAATAATTCCTTATAAGAGCCAAGAGAGGGAGAGCAATAACATGGTCCCTTATGAGAGTCAAAACTTGGGGGTAAATAAAGTGGTTTTTTATGAAAATAATATTGAAAATAATAATAAAATTTTAATTTTTTATAAAAAATTAAGTTTAGGCGCTTTAAAATTTGCTGAAAATTGAATAATTAAAGATTAGCTTAGGAGGAACGCTTTATGTAATAAAAATATAAATTTAAGTATTAAGAAAGCGCGTCAAATATACTTTCAAATTATAATACTAAATCAAAATCCACAAAACCTTAAGCAATAAATCCTCAAATTATTAAAAGCTTTGCTTATAGCAATTGAGATAAACAATAATTTTCAAATATTAATTAAAGCAAGCTAATAATAATAGCAAAAACAAAAACGTGATTAAATTTATATAGCATAAAAAATATAAAAAAAGCATAATAAATTTGCAATTTAAGGCTATTATTTTATGATAATGGCTTTATAATAAAATAATCACTTGCGCATAATGAAGTTTGTTAGCATATTTTATGAAGCTATTTTAATGTGAGCAGATGATAAAGACATAATTTTATTATATGCAATAATAGCAATAGCTATTTTAAATATTAAAGTGAAAGCAAATTTTATAATTGCTTTTAATTTATATAACCTATATTAAGTGAAGCTTTTAAAAGCTTTAAAGAATTGGAATAAGCTAGATAGCCACGCTTGGGGCAAACATTTTAAGAAAGACGTTAAAAAAGAGATTGCTAACTTAAAAGCTTGATATTGCTGAAGAGTGATTTTTAGGGAAAATGCTATTATATAGCTTATTTTATTAAAATAGGTTTTTATGTATAAAATTAATTTAGCAAGCAAATTAATTTGCTGCCGCTTTTGCATTATGGTGCAAGGGGATATGCAAGATAATTTAATGATTTTTTTAATATATGCCATAATATTTGTAGCATGTTTTTTCAAAATGATAATGGTGTTTGTAGCATAATTCAATTTAAAAGTAAAGCAATTTAATATAATTAATGCATTTGTTAATATTAAATGTAATAAGAGGAGCGTTTTAATATTATATTATTTTTTAAATGATTGGAAAAGATTTGAAATAATAATGGAAATTGATTAAGCATTATATGGCTTAAAAGATTCCTTTGTGCTATGATATGGCAATTTTGCTATAATATTAAGTAAATTAAACCTTAATCCTTTAGCAAAAAAGCTATGTATTTTCATAAATTTTAATAAAACAATTTTTATAGCGTTTTATATTAATAATATTTAAATTTTATATTATGCTTTAAACAATAATAAAGGACAAGAAATTATTAAAGGGTTGCATTTAGCTTATAAATTTATTATATTGGGAGATATGAAATAATTTTTAAGAGTGCATATAATTAAAAATTGGTCCGCAAAAATGATATTTTTGATGCATAACATTTATATAAAAAAAGTAGCTTGAAAATTTAATATAATGGATGAGAAGTGCTTAAGCATGCTTTTGCTAAATTATGACCTAATTAAGAATTTTGAAATCATTATATTAAAATAGATTAAAAAGTATCAAAAAAAGATTGGGTTAGTTTTGTATATATTTATTATGCTAAGGCCAAATATTGCATTTGCAGCTTTTTAGCTATCGCATTTCTTAATGAATTTGAGCGCCTAGCATGCAAAAGCAATTAAATAAATTATTAAATACTTATTTAAATCATATTTTTTGGCAATAGTTTATTAATATAAAAATTAGGAGATATATTTATTAATAGCCTTAAACGCCTTATTTGCAAATAATAAAAAGTTAAAACGCTTTTCCTAAGGTTTTATTATAATATTATTTGAAGGTGCAATTATTTGGAAAGCCTTAAGGCAAAACACTATAATTATTTTAATAATAAAAGCGGAATTATTAGGGATAACAAAAACGGCAAAGGAGGTAATAGCGCTTTAACGCTTTTTTAAGGAATTAATACTTAATATAAAAGCTTTATAAAACATATTTTATAATAATAAACAAACGATTTGATTAATAATTAAAAAAAACCAACGCATTTTAATAAAGCTAAGACATATTAATATATAAAACATATGGTTATGCTAAAAGCATAAAAGGGGAAGCTTTTAGGTGACATATTTTCTTATTAATGATATGCTAGCAAATAGCTTAATAAAAAATTTGCCTTAATAAAAATTTAAGGTATTTGTAGCTTTCCTAAATTTTTAGGATGCTTAAGCCGCTATCAAAAAGCTTACTTAAGCTAGTGCTAAAGCACATTTATATTTATATTTAATATATTTTATATATTAATTTAAATTAATATTGCAAAGAGATGATGAGCATAAAAGAGAATTATATGAATTTCAAGAACTTAATCCTAAGCTGCTATTTTGGGGTTGCAAAACCGCTTTAATATACCCATAATATTATAATAATATAAGGGAAATATTCTTAAGCTGCGATTTTAGAATTGCAAAGCCGTTTTATTATTAAGATAATATTCTTAAGCTGCGATTTATGGATTGCAAAGCCATTTTTACTTATAAAGGTAAAAGCAAAAGGTTTACTAATCACTAAGCGGCGCTAGCTAAAATATTAATTTCCGCTAAAGCAAAGGCGCAAGCAGCAGCACGCGCTGCAATAGCGGCAATTAAAAGTTTATTAATATTAATAATAGCAGCTATATTATCATCATTACCTATCTTAATGCCAAAAACAAGGCGGGGGGGGGCATGGCGGTCTTTTGGCAAAAAAAGGCTATAATATGTCAAATGTTGTTTTAAATCAATAAAAATAATATTTATGAAGCAATAAATCAAAAGCAAAATCATTTTTTTCCTTATTTTTATTCTTAGCCTTCTTAACCTTTTTTTTTTAAGGCAGCCTTAATAGCAGCTCAATGGGCGGTGAGGGCCTATGGCCGATTAGCAAGAGCTTTACATATTGCTTTTATATAACATTTAATATTATATAAAACAATGTATATATGCGGGAGCTTTTTGGCATTGATTTTGCTATTAAATAAGCGGCAAAAAGGGCGGCAGCGGCTTAGGGCATAGCAGCGCAGCTAGCTTTATTGTTTTTATAATAATAAAAACATTGCATTAATAATACCTTATTGCAATAAAAGTCGCCTGGCGCGCTATGCATGCTATTGCAAATGCAATAAGAGCATGGCATAGTATAAGCTTCTTTAGCCATAGCGCAATGCCAAAGGATTAATAAAAGCAAAAGGGGCAAGCAAGAGGAAAGGGTGGCAGCTTAAAAAGCATTAGCTAATTATATTATGCATATTAGCATATTAATTTTGGACTTTTAAATATTTGAAACCTATTTTCTTTTTTTTAATGCTTTAAGAGCAATGGCGGGGGCGCGTTTTTTAATATAAGCCATTTTTGATAATATAATTATTAAAAAACGCAAATTCTTGGCATAGAAGTTTTAATATAATTTTATTTGCTTAATTTCATTGCCTTAGCAATAATGCTTTTATCATAATTAATTATATTAGCATTATTCCCAATTATATAGCAATCTGCATTTACGCCACCATATTATATAAATTATATTTAAGCATTCTTATGGCTTTTATAATTGCTTTTAGTTAAAGGGGTATATTATATAAAATAAAAATTTGTTGGCTGGGAGCACCAATAGAGCCTTAATAGCGCTGCAGCCAATCAAGACTGCTTATGTAATTAAATCTTTGAAGCTCTTTTTTAAGGGGAGCTTTATTACATTCCTTTATAATTCAAGACTTTCACACTTCCTGAAGCTCCTCCCTTATGGTGCTCGACATTATGCCATATTATTATAATATGCAATATTTGCTTTAATAAAACAAAATTCTATTTTTCAAAAAAAGAGAAATTAATTGGCCAAACCGCTTTTGCTTTAAAAAAGCTTATTATTATAATGAAAAAAAACAATGTCTTTTTAAACATAAGGCTTAATATAAGCAATATTATAAAAAATATTGCAAAAAAACAAATGGCCAAATTAAATGCTATTATTAAAGTGCATATTGAAAAGCTAATAAAAACAGAAATTATTATATCAAAAATGCTTCCCTTGCTTATAAGAATGCTCCCCCCGGCGATTAAATCACTTGCAATAATATTAATGAACCTTGATTTTTTTAAATTATTAATAAGCTTAGGGGTAATAAAAAGTGAAATAAGAATGGTTTTTTATAAAAGCTGGGAGATATAAAATAATAAAATAATTTTTTATAAAAGCTAAAAAAGGGAAAGCAATAATATAATCCTTTATAAAAATCAAAACTTAGGGATAAATAAAATGATTTTTTATAAAAACAGCATTAAAAATAATAATAAAATTTTAACTTCTTATAAAAGGTTAAGTTTAAGCGCTTTAAGATTTGCTAAAAATCAAATGATTAAAAATTAGCTTAAAAAAATGCCTTATATAATAAAAATAAAAATTTAAATATTAAAAAAGCGCGCCAAATATATTTTTAAATTATAATATTAAATTAAAGGCCATAAAACCTTAAGCAATAGGTTCCCAAATTATTAAAAGCTTTGCTTATAATAATTGGGATAAACAACGATTTTCAAATATTAGCCAAAGCAAGCCAATAATAGCAACAAAAACAAAAACGTGATCAAATTTACACAACATAAAAAGTATAAAAAAGCATAATAAATTTGCAACTTAAGGCCATTATTTCATAATAATAGCTTTATAATAAAATAGCCACTTGCATATAATAAAATTTGCTAGCACATTTTATAAAACTATTTTAATGCAAGCAAATGGCGAAAACACAATTATATTGCATGCAATAATAGCAATAGCTATTTTAAGTATTAAAATAAAAGCAAATTTTATAATTGCTTTTAATTTATATAACTTATATTAAGGGAAGCTTTTAAAAGCTTTAAAAAATTAAAATAAGCTAAATAGCCATACTTAGGGCAAATATTTTAAAAAAGATGTTAAAAAGGAAATCGCTAATTTAAAAGCTTAACATTATTAAAGAATAATTCCTAAAAAAAACGCCACCACATAGGCCATTTTACTAAAATAGGTTTTCATATATAAAATCGATTTAATAAGCAAATTAATTTGCTATTGCTTTTGCATTATAATGCAAAAGAATATGCAAAACAATTTAATAATCTTTTTAATATATACTGCAATATTTGCAATACGCTTTTTTAAAATAATAATAGCATTTGCAATATAATTTGATTTAAAAGTAAAGCAATTTAATATAATTAATGCATTTGTTAACATCAAACGCAATAAGAAAAGCGCCTTAATATTATGCTACCTCTTAAATGATTAAAAAAGACCTAGAATAATAATAGAAATTGATTAAGCATTATATAGCCTAAAAGATTCCCTTGCGCTATGATATGGCAATTTTGCTATAATATTAAATAAATTGAACCTTAATCCCTTGGCAAAAAAGCCATGTATTTTCATAAACTTTAATAGAATAATTTTTATAGCGTTTTACATTAATAATATTTAAATTTTATATTATGCCTTAAATAATAATAAAAAATAACAAATAATTAAAAGATTGCATTCAGCCTACGAACTTATTATATTAAGAAATGTGAAATGGTTTTTGGGGATATATATAATTAAAGATTAGTTCGCAAAAATGATATTTTTAATACATAACATTTATATAAAAAAAAGTGGCTTAAAAATTTAATATAATAAATAAAAAATGCCCAAGCACGCCTTTGCCAAATTATAATTTAATTAAAAACCCCGGAATTGCCATATTAAAGCAAATTAAAAAGTACCAAAAAAAAGTTAAATTAATCTTATATATAACCATTATGCTAAGGCCAAATATTGCATTTGCAGCTTTTTAGCTATTGCACTTTTTAATAAACCCAAGCGCCTAATACGCAAAAGCAATTAAATGAATTATTAAATACTTATTTGAATCACACTTTTTAGCAATAATTTATTAATGCAAAAATTAGGAAATATATTTATTAATAGCCTTAAACGCCTTATTTACAAATGACAAAAAGTTAAAACGCTTTTTTTAGGGTTTTATTATAATATTATTTAAAGGTGCGATTGTTTAAAAAGCCTTAAGGCAAAATATTATAATTATTTTAATAACAAAAGCGGAATTATTAAAAATAACAAAAACGGCAAAGGAGATAATGGCGCTTCAGCGCTTTTTTAAAAAATTAATATTTAATATAAGAGCTTTATGAAACATATTTTATAATAATAAATAAACGATTTGATTAATAATTAAAAAAAATTAATGCATTTTAATAAAGCTAAAACATATTAATATATAAAATATATAGCTACAACAAAAGCATAAAAGAAGGAACTTTTAGGTAATATATTTCCCCATTAATAATATGCTAGTAAATGGTTTAATAAAGAATCTAACCTAATAAAAGTTTAAGGTATTTATAATTCTTTTAAACCTTTAAGACGCTTAAGCTGCTATTAAAAAGCTTACTTAAGCTAAAAGTGCTAAGGCACATTTACATTTACATTTAGTATATTTCATATGTTATTTCAAACCAATGTTATAAAGAAATAATAAGCATAAAAAAGAATTATGTAAATTTTAAAAACCTAATCTTAAGCTATTATTTTAAGATTACAAAGCTGCTTTAATATACCTGCAGTTTTATAATAATATAAAGGAAATATTTTTAAGTTGCGATTTTAGGGCTGCAAAGCCGTTTTATTATTAGAATAACGTTTTTAAGCTGCGATTTATAAATTACAAAGCTATTTTTATTTATAAAAGTAAAAGCAAAAGATTTATTAATTGCTAAGCGGTACTAGCCAAAACGTTAACCTCCGCTAAAGCAAAAGCGCAAACAGCAGCATACGCTGCAATAGCAGCAATTAAAAATTTATTAATATTAATAATAGCAATTATATTATTATCACCATTTACCCTAGCGCCAAAAATAAGGCAAGGGGAAGGCACGGCGGTTTTTTAACAAAAAAAGGCTATAATATGTTAGATATTATCTTAAATCAATAAAAATAATATTTATAAAGCAATAAATCAAAGGCAAAATCATCATTTTTCTTATTCTTATTTTTAGCTTTTTTAATCTCCTTTTTTTTTAAGGCAGCCTTAATAACAATTTAATAAGTAATAAAGGCCTATAGCCAATTAACAAAAGCTTTATATATTGCTTTTATATAATATCCAATATTATATAAAATAATGTATATATACAAAAGCTTTTTAGCACCAATTTTGCTATTAAATAAGCGGCAAAAAAGGCGGCAATAGCCCAAGGCGCAGTAGTATAACCAGTTTTATTATTTTTATAATAATAAAAACATTGCATTAATAATGCTTTATTATAACAAGGGTTGCTTAGCGCACTATGTATGCTATTATAAATGCAATGGGAGCATAGCATAGCACAAGCTTCCTTAGCTATAATACAATGCCAAAGGATTAGTGAAGGCAGGAGAGGCAAACAAGAAAAAGGGGTAGCAGCTTAAAAGGCGCCGGCCAACTATATTATGCATATTAGCATATTAATTTTGAATTTTTAAATATTTAAAACCTATTTTCTTTTTTTTTAATATTTTAAGGGCAGCGGCGGAGGCGCGCTTTTTAATATAAGCCATTTTTAATGATATAATTGCTAAAAAACGCAAATTCTTGGCATAAAAGCTTTAATATAATTTCACTTGCTTAATTCCATTGCCTTAGCAACAACGCTTTTATCATAATTAATTGTATTAGTATTATTCTCAATTATATGGCAATTTGCATTTATGCCATCATATTATATAAATTATATTTAAGCATTTTTATGGCTTTTATAATTGCTTTTAGCTAAGGGGGTATATTATATAAAATAGGGGTTTATTGGCTAATAGCACCAATAAAGCCTTAATAGCGCTGCAGCCAATTAAGATTGCTTATATAATTAGATCTTTGAAGCTCCCTTTTAAGGGGAGCTTTACTACACTCCTTTATAATTCAAGACTTTCACACTTCCTGAAGCTCCTCCCCTACGGTGCTCGACACTAATTCTTATATTACTTGTTTTTAAAGCTTACCTTAAAATAATAAAATTAAATCCTTTAAATCCGTTTATTAAGCAGCGCGCCATTATTATTAAAAAGGTAATAAAAAAAAAATTTATGTAATCCGCAAAATCAATAATGCGTTGGTAACTTGAAACGGCCCTGGTATTATTTTAATATATGATTTATATTTAAAAAATCAAGTCTTAGTATAAAGGAAAAAGAAAGGATAAAAAAGATCATATAAATTCTTAAAAATAAATAGCAAGTCCTATAAAATCGCCATAAATAATAATCAGATTTGTATATTTTAATTAATATTTGTATGCTTATTTAAAATAAATATACTAGGCGTTAAGCATTAAAAAGAAAATTTACTAAAAGATTTTATAAGAATTACTTTTAATCCCGAATTATTAGTTAATAGTATACCCAAATTAATTAAAATTACTGCTAATTCCGGATTATTAGTCAATAACATGCCCAAATTAACTTTAAAACCATCCCGGATTATCATTAAATTCCTATTTGTATAATTTATTTAGGGATTACCAATAATTGATAATAATTATAATGCTAAGGTGTTTTTGATTAAGAAGAAAATAAAAAATTAAGAGCTTTTTATTAAATTTTAAAATAAAGGCAAGATTACTACTTTTAAAGTATTATTCCAATAATCTTATTAAATGAAATATAAGGCACTTATTAAAAGAGGGGTTTTTATACTTATTTAAAAGAACAACCTTAAAATGAGAAGCCAATGCATCTTCAAATCCAAAATGGTAAATAAAGTAAAAAGCAAAAAAAATTTAACGCCATATAAGAAATCAAAATTTATTGTTTAATACTTTAATAATAAAAGCAAAAAAGAAATATTAATTTAATTTTTAATAATTTAATATATAAGCCAACAATTACTTATTTTCTTAACATTTATAATTAAGCAATTAAAAAAGGTCTAAAATAAATCCCAATTATATTTAGCATTTTAAGATATTATTTAAGCCTATGTATAGGCATAAATAAGACTTTTACAAAATATTTTTACATAACCTCCTCAAAAGATTACAAATGAATTCCCTCTTAGCATAGTGTTTATGGTAATACTCCTATTATATAGCATTTTAAAATTAAGAAATTATTGTCACGCAACCAGCGCCATCATTATGTCAGCATATCTAATAAGATTTAGTGTATGCTTGCGTAAGCATTTCATATATATATCTTTAGCTTGCAGTTCTATTTTAAAAAGGGTAACGCTTAATTCAATTTATTAAACATACTCACATATTTCTTATTTTTAATAATCATAAAAATCTTTTATATTTAAAAAGACTTGCTTCACTTTCCATATTACAATTAAAAGCCATAGGCTATTACCTTTACCCAATGCATATACAAAATTGGATTTCATTTAAAGCTTCTCATTTATTAATTTTATGATCCTTTTTTATTCTTAATCTTTTAATTCTTTTGCCTAATAATTACTTGATCATTTTAATATGTTCATAAATAATAGCAGCATTAAAACATTAAATGCAAATATTATTTGCAAAAAACCTAAGCAATAGGCCAATTAATATATTAATTTTATTTTTAGCGCAAATATTCTTAAATTATAGCCTTTGATTAATTTTAATGCAACAAATACTTGTATTCTTATGAAAATTCTTAATACTATTCCCAAAAGCGCTAAGCAAATTGTAATAGCAAAAATTATTTAATTGTAAATCAATTTTTAAATCGTATAAGCTTAATATAACGCAAATCTTATTATTTGGGCTATAGCAATAAAGGCTTATTTAAATCTTTTAGCCTTATTATTAAATAATACTTAAAGCAAAACCTTTATTATTATATTAGGTAAAAGCAAAGCCAAGCAATTAATTTCAAATCCTTTTGCTTTTATGATTTTGAGAGCCTTAACTATGGCGATTTTATATAAGCCGGAATTATGCACTTTTGATGCCAAAAACAAGGAAAAGAAGTGAAAATTAAATTACGCAATTTAGCAACCTTAAATAATTGCGTATTTTAAATTTTATAAGTAAATTCAAAAGATTATGGCGTATAAGTATTTTAATATTGCCACATCATAGCTTGTTTTGAAAAAGCGCATAAATATTTAAACACTTATTTATTCCTTTTGCTTTATACTTTAATAAACAAATTAAATCTTGCAAGCTAATATTAAACAAAAGTACATAGCTTTGCTTGCTTAAATAAAAAAAGGAAAGATTAGTTTAATTAAATGAATTATGGCATATTAAGCCTTTTTTTAAAAAGCCAAATTATATAAAATCACTAATATTAAAAGATTTTAAGGGCTTATAAATTTTTTGATTACTACTAAATAATTTAATAATAAATGATTTACTAATTAATATTAAAAAATCAAAAAAGCTAATAAGTTTGGAAATCCTTTTTTATATATTTTAAAAAAATTATACCGCCTTTTTTATGTAAACGAAATGGATTTAATATATTACAAGCTTATTAATAGTAAACCATATACTAATTATTTTGCTACTTTTTAAAAAAATTAAATAATGCGGGATTTAAGAACAAAAGCTTATTTAAAGCCTAAAGCAATTTTTTTTTCAAGAGCTCATTGGATCAATAAGCTCCAAAACGATTATGCCCATGCTTTAAAAATTCACATAAGTGGTCCCCCAGCTATTATATAAAATTTTAATTTGTTATTTATGGGAAAGTTTTTAAGACTTTTTTTAATGAGTTGCTTAAATTAGGTTTAAAGCAAAACGAAAATCAAGCTAAGAAAATTCATTAATAATTTGCAAAAAACAAGTAAAAAAGCTTGCAAAACTAATTTGGCCAAAATAAGCTTTTGCTTTTATTAATCAAATATTTGATTAAAAAATTAAGAAACTTAAAAAGCTTAAGGAAATTTAAATTCAAATTCCTAAAAAATATTTTTAATAAATTAGCGAAATTAAAAAATAATGCGTTTTTAATGCTTTTACCAAATCTTAAAAAAAGGGCCTAATTAAAAGTTTTTTTTTTTTTTAAAAAAATGCCCCATACCCTTTTTTTAATTTAATACTTTTAAACAATTATAAAACAATCAACCTAATTAATAATGTTTTGTTTTTGAAACCTAAATTTTTTATTAAAGCAAAGCTAAATAATATTATAAAAGCAAGAAGCAGCTAGCTTCCCATTTTAAGGCGCAAAACTTAAATAATAAAAAACGCCCTTATAAGTAATAATAATTAAACATATAATCTTATTTTTTATAATATAATTATTATAAAAGGATTTTATGTTAATATCATTTTAAAAGCTTATTTATTTAAGCAAAATCTTTGTGTCGGTGCAGTACCGGTGGATCATGCAAAGATATATTGAAGCAAAAGGGTTAATATAGTCTTTAATAAAGTGGGTGGTAAAATTTGTGTATCTTTAAGAAAGTGGGAGAGATCCCTTATTATATACTCCTTTGAATGACCCCTGTAATATGTTCGTTATAACTCCAATTACCCCCTGGAATTATTAGATTCATTATTTTTAATAGCTAAGGCATAATCCTTGAAGATTATTATGGTATTATTTAAATGGCGCTCCTTATATAACATAAAGAGATTATATAATTTTTGTAGATTAATATTAGCAATACTTTTTTTGGAAAGATAAATTGGAATTTTAATATAATAAGAAAAAAGCAAGGGTAATGTAAATTTTAATAAGCCAAAAAGAAATGTTTTATAAAGACAGTGCGCTGAAAAGCATAATAATACACAATATATAAAGTAAAAAAAAAAGCCAAAAATAATAATAATATAAAAGATATAATATTAAAATTATTAAAAAGAAAGATCAAAAGATATTAAGAAATAGAATAACGCAATAATTTATAGTATAGGCCCAAAAGAGGTCCAAAATCCATTTATAATAGCTTTATATTAATTATATTAAAGGAGTTATTAATCCGGGGCCGGAAATCAATAATATATAAATTAAGCAAGGTTTATTAATAACCTAAGCAAAATTCATGGACCTTTTTATTGTTCCCTTATTTTATATATATTTTAAGGGTTTTTTAAAAATTTGCTTTTTTTTTAGCAACAACAAATTACCATTAATATACCAAATCCATTAACATTATATTAAAGCTAATATAATTTTAAAAACCTTTTAATCAACAACTTTAATTCATTAATAATAAGTCAATTAGCCCTTAAATTAGTATTCGGATTTGTTTTAGGGCCATTTTGGTGCTATATCCTAATGCTAATAATAATATAATGCCAATTCCAATGCCATTTAGCGCCTTTGCGATTGCTTATTATAAATATTGCATTTAATGCATTTGCGCTTAGGCATATGGTTTAAAGCATTTTTATGTTTTTAATAATATTAAATCAAAAAAGTGCAATTATTGCATTAAGCAAAAGAAGAAATGCCGCCTTATAAATAAATCCCTAAAAATTATTTATAATCCCGGCTTATAAATTAATCATAAATTTCAAAAGGGATTCAAATATATTTTGTATTTAATATAAATATAACTTCCTTGATTTATTAATATTAAGTTTAACATTTTGGTTTATGCAGCCAACGCCAAATTATTTATTTTAGCGAACCTTTTTGCTGCCGCAAAATTAATTACCGCTATATTATTAATTGCTTTGGCGAAAGCATTAAAAATAAAAAACCAGCTGGCGTTTGCCTTATTAAAAAAGACTTAGGCTTTTTAGGTTAAATTAGGTTAGCTTGCTAATACTTAACTAATATATAACCCAATATAATATTTATTTTTAATTAATAATTAGTTTAAATATAAGATTTAGGCATTTAAATTAGAAAAATGGCAATAGCTTTAGGCCATATTAATAAAATAATATTTGATAATTATACTTAGGCTATAAAGATTTAAAACAAACGCAAGGCTTTTGCTAAAGCAGGACCTAATAACAAGCGCTTTTATTACAATATACTAATAATAAAAAAGAAAAAAGAAAAGGATTTAAAGCTATTTGTAAATAACTTATATAACATAAATAATATATAAGCCCTATTTTAAATTGGCTTTATGATAAGTTCTTTATAACAATGCTTTTTTTAAACCTTTATATAAGAATAGCCTTTTATAATAAAATTAGTAATTAGGTCCTTATTAAAATATTATTACAAGACCGCTTATTGGTATTTTAAATCAAAAAATGAATAAATGCGAATTTAAGCTGTTTTTTATTTTCGCAAATTAAATAATTATAATATACAAACAAATAAAATGAAATAAATAAATAAAATAAGAAATACATTTTAAAAAAAGTATACGCAAAAAAAAAGATAATGATTATATAAACTCCTTTATTATTAATTCAAATCAGCTTTAATAAATTTCTAAACCCATTTTTTCATCCTAATAATAAGCATATTAATATTAATAAAATCTTGAAAAGCCTTATTTAAAGTGGCTTTTATTATGGCATTATCAGGGTTATAAGCACCATTAATTTATTGTATTTTCATAAATTCCCTACGTTCATATAATTGGCAAATTGCCATTATATTAATTATTAAACGCTTTTCCTTTATAATACCAAGTTTAATGATACATTTATATAACAAAAAAAAATTTATATAAACAATAATAGGAAGCCTTAAAAGATTAAGCTTATTAATCATCATATTAATGATAATTGCTATGGCAATTAATATATTAATGCCGGCTATTATGGCATATAATTTTAAAGCAAGCATTACGCAAATAATTTTTTTGCATTTGATAAAGCTAATATAAATAATATTGCTATTAAAAATAAATTTAATATCCCCCTTTGATTTGGTTCCAATTGCTATTACAAAACCAATTTAGGAACTCAGATTCTTATTATTAGCAAAAGAACTATTAATAAAAACATAAATCTTTGCTAAATGTAAATTTATAAAAATATATCATAAACCTTTTTTTAAATTATTTATTTACTATTAAAAACGCAAATTCAAGGCCTTAGCATTATCCATTATAAGATTTTAATATTAAGCTGCTATTAAAAAATTGAATATGGTTTTTAATTAATAAATTATAGCAATATAGGCTTTATAAGCGCATTGCTTCATATAAGCCTTTTTATAATCATTTTTCCTAATATTAATTAGCTTTATTTTGGCCTTTTATTCTTTTTAAAACATATAAAAATTATTTCCCTTTATGATAATAATGCAATTATTAAATATAAGGGGTTTGAAAGCATTTAGGACTTGAATTAGCTTTATTAGAAAATTTGCATTTATAATTTTTATTTGCTTTTTAGCTAAAAAGTTATTATTTCCCAAAATTAAGGTATTATTTATTTGCATTTTAATCATTCCAAATTTTTAATTATTTTTAATATTAATTAATAAGCAAAGATTATATATAAAAGTCTTTATTTATAATTTTTTAATATAGTGTTTATGATAAATATTAAATTAATAATTTTTTAATTTTAGAATGCCATATAATAAAAGCATTATTATAAATATTATATTAAAAAAGAATTTATTTGCAATCTTTTAAAAAGGCCATGCAAAAATGTTTTATAAAAGTTTTGTTTATATTTATATATAAGCTTAAATAATATCCCAAAATATTAATCATAATTTGGATTTGTTTTAAACCTTTTTTAGTTATCTAATTACAAATGCTAAGAAAATGAGCAATTATTGGCTTATATATTGAATTATTAAAAATTAAATTAATTTTTTTTTTACTTTTGTTATTAAAGTATTAAATAATAAATCTTGATTTTTTATATAATATTATTATTTCCTTGCCTTTTACTTTATTTACCATTTTGGATTTAAAAATGCATTAGCTTTTTATTTTGAGATTATTCTTTTGAATAGGTATAAAAACCCCTTTTTTGATAAATGCCTTATATTTCATTTAATAAGATTGCTGGAATAGTGCTTCAAAAATGGTGATTTTGCTTTTATTCCAAAATTTGATAAAAAGCTTTTGATCTTTTATCTTTTTTTTAGTTAAAAACATTTTAGCATTATAATTATTATTAATTATTAATAATCCATAAATAGGTTATACAAATAGGAGCTTCATAATAATCCGGGATGGTTTTGGTATTAATCCAGGCATGCTATTAATTGGTAATTTAAAATTAGCAATTATTTTTATAAAATCCTTTAGCAAATTTTCTTTTTAATGCTTAATGCCTAATGTATTTATATTAAATAAGCATATAAATATTAATTAAAATATGCAAATTTGATTATTGTTTATGGTAATCTTATAAGATTTGCTATTTATTCTTAGGAATTTATATAATCCTTTTTATCCCTTTTTTTACTTTTATATTAGGACTTAATTCTTTAGGTATAGGTTATATATTAAAATAGTATCAAAGCCGTTTTGAATTGCCAGCGCATTATTAATTTTGCAGGTTATATGAATCCGTTTTATTTCCTTTATTGCCTTTTTAATAATAATAGCGTATTGTTTAATAAATGGACTTAAAGGATTTAATTTTGTTATTTTGGGATAGGCTCCAAAAACAAGCAATATAAAAATCAGCTTATTAAGTCCAGCTATATTATTCATTGCTTTAATTGCCATTTGCAATTAATTTTTATTACTTAGCTTAAGGTGCTTTTTTATAATAATTTTATAAGCACGCCAAAATAAATAATGATATTTTTTCACCTTGCTAATTAAGTAATATGCTTTCATAGGAATAAGCTTTAAAATATTCCCAATAAAGCATAAAAAGCTGCGAAATTTCTTAAAATTAAAATTGATCCTATAATTATATATTATGAAATTAGGGGATTTAATATATATATTCATTTATACTAATTTAAAAGCATTAAATATAGCCTAAGCCATAGCTAAACCGGGTTTTTTCCAAAATAGCTTTGCTGTTTTAAAACCAATAGCTTTATTAATCATATAAAAGGCATATTTCTTTTCAAATTATATTATATTAATATAAATTATGTAATTAAAATTTATATTATTTTGCAGCTTAAATTGAAATTTATATAAAGCATTTGCGTATTTTTGGCAATGTTTATATATCTCCTTAATTTTGAGTATAATTTCAAAATTAGGGATATGGCCAGCCTGGTTTAATAGGTATTATAGGCGTTGCACCAAAGGGTGCCCAAATTGCCTATGCAACCTTCAAATCTTCATTTTAATTAAATAATATGCATTAATTATATTAATTAATAAATTTAATAATTACTGGTGCTGATTTAAGAAAAGCCATAAATAGCTTTGTTTTTATATAATCAAATGTTTTTTTTGCCTTAAATTAATATATTCCATAAATTATTATATTAGGCATTAAGCTTATTTAGCTGCTGTAAGCATATTAAGAATAAGATATTTGCATTTATAATTATAAATTTCATTAGTTTAGCAAAAGTATTAATTATTGCTATTTTTATAAATAGGCAGGAATTGGCTTTAAATATAATTCAACTTTGCCTTACTTGGCTTGTATTAAGCTTAATGTCTTAAATCCATTATAAAGCTTATAATTGATTAATGCTTTTAATGTTTTTATTTAAGGCTCCAATATTAATAAATAAATTTTGAAAGAATTAATTTATTTATTGCATTATATAGGCCTCATTTTATAAAGATTTCCTAATCCTACTCTTCAAAATATGGGCCGCTTTTCGCTTTTTAAACTATAATAACACTTTTTGTATATTATATTTGATTTCATTTGCTATAAATATAATTATGAAATTTGCTATATTATTGCTATTATTACTATTTAATTCCCTTTGACAATTATTGTTATTTAATAAAATATTTAATTTATTATTATAAGGTTTATTTTTATATTCTTTAAATTAGGTCCGATTTAGGTTCAAATTAGGTTTATATTTTTTAGCATATGTTAGGTAGGCTTTAAATGAGTTTTCCATAGCTCTTATTTCTTTTGCTTTTTAATTAGCAAAATACTTTGTTTTTGCAGCATTTTATTTCTTTTTAAAGTATTGGCTATTATGGCAATCCTTATTTTTGCAAATAATGCATCTAATATAGCTTGATTTAGGCCGGAATTTGTTTTTATGTTTATTATTATATAAGAACTTTATTTTCTTATTTAAATAATATATATTTTTATTAGCAATATAGGATTAGTGGCAATTTGAATCCAATTTAGATGTTTTTTTAACCTATAATCCCGGCTTATATGTTGTTTTAATGCCAATAGCAAAGCGGAGGCCATTCATTAGGGTAGGGAACGTTGGTGGTGCTTTAAATAAGGCCATTTTAAAAAATGGGTTACTTAATACTTTTTATAATAGCTTATTTTAAAGCGTTTTATCATTTTTTATATTATTATTTTTAAGACTTAATTAAAGGCTTTGCAATTCCTTAACAAAGCTTTTTAACTAATTTAGCATTGATTTACCCTTTTAATATAATTTAATTTAAAATAACAAAAATGTTAAGCTGAACTATTAGCTAAAGAACCTATTTGCACGCTCCTTTGTTTTAAAATTGCTTTGGGTAATTATGATAAGATTTTTAAAAAAATACCTTTTGTTTTAAAGGTATTAATAATAATACATATTGGCTCTGTTTTATAACATAAACAAAAAAGCTTGATTTTAAATAAAATTATTAATAAAAGCTTGCTAACATAAATTGGCAAAGATATGTAATTTTTATTAAGGTAATTCTTAGCGCCATTATATTAAAACTTCTTTAAGTATATTTTATTAAAATTTATTAAGGATTTAGCTTGGTTTAAGGATAATAGGTTTATTATAAATTATGAAAGCTGTATTGGTTTGGAATAAGGTTTAATAGGTTTTGGTGCTATTATAAAAAAAGGTAATATCCTATTTTTTAGGTAAATATTTGGTAGTGATGCTGGATTGGGCAATGCATTATTATTCAATTTCCATTTTGGCTTATTTTTTAAGGGCCCCTTACCAAAAGTAAATGAGAATTCCCTTTTTAAATTAATAAATAGCATTATATTATACAAATCCTTTTTTGTAATATTGATTTTGATAAAAGCAAAGGTATTAAGCAAATTATTTTAATGTTTTAATATAATACCTAATATCTTTCCTTTTAATGCTAAAAGTGTTTAACCTTTTTTGATTTTTAGCATAAAGAAAAAAAGGGTTTGCGTAAGTATAAGGACTTTTGATTAATTTTAAATAGGCTATATAAGGAATATAAATATATTTCGAATATGATTTAAAACAAATTCTGAGTGCATCTGGTTTTGCATCTTCAATTGTTCTTTAAGCCATTTGTTTTTATTAGCTTTTATTGTTTTTTTTAATGCATTTGCAACTTTTATCCGCTTTGCTTTTTGCATATAATAATTATGAAATTTAAAATTATCCCTTAATTGCGCCTTTTTTTACTTATAAATCTTTTTAAAGTTGGCAGCTGTCCATTTGCTAAAAAATTCCCAAAAATCCTAAAATAAATACTCTCCTTTTATCCTTTTATTATAATAATATTTTCGAAACTTTTGCAAATATTTTATATAATTAGCTGGCATGTTATTAGCTTTTAATAATATATTATTCATTGATTTTTAAATTGGTAAAATAATACTACTTTTCATATGCTCCTTTGCCGGCTTCGCAATGCGCTCCCCTAATTAAGATATTATATTGGAATAGGTTTGAAATTGGTCCAAATATGATTCCCTAAATAATCCATTAATCCAATTTTAAAGTGCTAATTTAATAATTGTTATTAAATAATTATCGTATTATATTTGCTATAAATTATATAGCTATTAAATTTTTAATTAATTAAAATGCTTTCACCAATGTCCTCAAAAAGGGGAAATTATCTATCCCTTAATCTAATCAAATGGCTAAGCCTTAATTAAAAGTACAAATAATTAAGTGCTTTAAATCGACTTTGCAATTTGAGACCTTGCTGTTTATAATATAAATTAACCACTAATTAATATTAATGCAATACCAGTAAATTACGCAAAAATATATTAAAGCAAAAGGATTAATATAATTTTTAATAAAATGGGTAATAAAATTTGTATATCTTTAAAAAAGTGGGAAAGATCCCTTATTATATATTCCTTTAAATGACCCTTATAATATATTCATTACAGCTCCGATTACCCCTTGGAACTATCAAATCCATTACTCCTAATAGCCAAGGCATAATCCCTAAAAATTACCATGGTATTATTCAAGTGGCGCTCCTTGTACAGCATGGAGAGATTACATAACCCCTGTGGACCAACACTTTGATTTTGCGAAATAAATTATATTTTGCGCTAGGGCAATAATAGCAAGCTTATGGCAAACCACCTTATTATTCATTAATTAAAACGCCAACAAAACCTTATGTTTTTTAAATATAAAAAATATTTAAATTACTTATATGAAATCCTTTTAAGCTTTGCAGGAATTGTGATTTATGCAATTATAAAGCAAAAGCTTAAACAAGCATTGAAGCTAACCCAAAAGCATAAAAACCTTTGATTAAATATGGAAATAATGTGGCATTTGCGCGCTAATTACTTAAGCCCAAATGCATTAAGAAAATTAGTTGGATTAGCTAAGAATATCAAAATAATAAACAAAATTAAATGCTTAAAATATAAGCAATATGCGCTCATTTATGCTTTCAATTTTAATTTTGCTTGCCCGATTTATTGGCAATTATTATATTTATTTTGAAAAATTATATAAAATCTTTTTAATTACTTAAATTGCTTTAAAAGTATATTTTAACTGCTAGTGCTTAAATATAAATATAGCGAAATATTAATTAAATATGCTTTGCGCTTAAAAAAGTATAATAAAATATTTAAATATATTAAAAGCTTTAAATCTTAAATTTAAAAGCAATTTGAACTTTTAATATGCAAAATCAAACACAATTAAAAAAAGGCTATTATTGTAATTAAAAGATTTATAAAATATAAAAAATAAATTTTTAAACTCGAAATTGAATTTAAGCTTTCCCCAATTGCAATTCATAAGCCAAATGGCAGTGTTAAAAAGGCTGGCCAAAAAGCAATTAATAAAGAAATAAAAATGCGATTAAAATCTAATCTCCTTATTAAACTAAGCATTAAATGCGCACTTGCGAATATTTATTTATATAACAAAAGCTTAAAGCGCATAAATAATTAGCAATTACCCATTAAAAAAATGATAAATGGTTTTGCAATTATTTTTAATAATATAATCCTGCACTTATTGCTAAAATCACTATTAATTTCAAATTAAATTAGAATGGAATTTATATATTTAAGTATAAAGCGTACGTATTAATAATAAAATAAGCATTGGGAAAAAACAAGAAAGCATTTAAAACCAATGCGCATGTGTATATTAAATATTTAATAAAATATATTGCTTTAAATATTTATAAAATTTGAATGCCATGCCTTAATAAAATCATTATTATTTGCAATGTGCGATTTAATAAAAAAAGCTTTTATACCTTTTTTAAAAAAAAGCAGGAAATTTCAATCTCAAAAGCTTAATTAATTTGCAAGCTTATTAAACAAAAAAAGCCAATCAATAATTGAATTAAAAATTTTAAGGCAAAAAATAAAATTATCAAAAAACAAAATGCTATGAGAAAAAGCATATTAAAATCTTTTTTAAAGATTATAAAATAATAAACAAAAGCTTTTAAAATACAAAACTTGGGGGTAAAAGATTATGCTAAAAACCCTAGCACTTAAATTGAATTTTTGATTTTAAAAGCAATGCCTATCTTAAATAAAAATGCATAAAAAGCAAAAAAGCAATTATTAGATGTATTAAACTTAAGGCCTAATTTAAGTATAAATCTAAATTTAAAGGCATTCCATTTAAATAAGCGTATGCAATTTATAAATCAGGCATTAAATATACCTTAAAATTAAGCAATAAATCCGCCTTAAATATTAAAACTTAAGGTTCAAATCTTATTATATAATTTAAATGTGCATTAAAATGCATTACCCCCAAATTATAAGAAATCAAAATCCAAATCTTTTAAATTAGCAAAAGCATTAATGCGCTTTTAAGCTACAGCAATTAAAGCTTAATTAATTAAACCAAAACCTTTAAGCATTTAAAGCAAGCCATCAAAAGCTGCAAAAAAAAAGGAAATAATTTAAAAAATATGCTAAAATATTTGCTATATTTAATACAATTTTTAAAAAAACAGATCTTAATAAAAATACCTTAAACTTAGGAATATTCATAATTTTGAAGATAATGCATTAAAAAAAAGCATTCCTTTAATTTACATAATAATCTTATATTATACATAAATCCTATGCTTAATAAATTAATGCCTAATTAGCATATGTTTTCAAAAAAGCAAAAGAAATTAAAATAAATAATAAAAATGGTGCATATAATGATTGCGATAGCCATTTAAATAAATTGCTTAAAAGGATAGCTATTATTAAAAGGGAAAATCCTATTTCCTAAAATTAAGGTTTAAGATCTTTTGCCAAAGCCCAAAAAATGAAACAATTTTAAAAATCACCTAATAAAAATGTGGTTTATTAAAAATGCTTATTTAAAAATAAGTAATATAAACAAGCACAAATGCTAAACGCTGAAATATTTTAATTTAAACATTATATTAATGCTTATATTGCTTATATAAATATTCAAATATAAACCTAATAAAAATAAATATATTTTAAAATGCCAATCATATATTATAATGCATAAAAACTTTTAAAGCAAATCCATAATTATTTTAATATATGCAAGCATTTTAATAATCAAATTATTTAAAATAATTATAGCGCTTACAATTAAATTTAATTTAAAAATCAAGTGCTTTAATATAATCAACGCATTTATTAATGCTTTTTAAAATATAAATAAGAAAATAATATATTGCAAATTCCTTCCCGGCTTTTAAAAGCTAAGAAAAGTATTGTAGGTTAATTATGCATTTTATAAAATGCGTAATTCCCCTTATTTTTAATATAAACATATTAATAAAATTTTAATAAATTTAAGATTATTTTTCTGCTTTAAAAAGCTTTGCATATTTATGAACTTTAAGCATAGAATTTTGGTATTATTTTATATTAATAATATTTAAATGCTTTTTTATTAAAATAAAGCAAAGCTTAGCAAAAAATTTATTAAAAAGCTTAATTAGGCATATAATATGCATAATCTTAAAAACATTAAGCAATTTTTAAGAATCAAGATAATGCGTAACCAAAAGCGCAAAACTATTTCCCTTATTTATAATCAATATATTAAAAAAACTATTTATAAATTTAAGCAAGCAAATGGGAAGTGTTTTATAATCCCGTTACCTTAAATCAAGCTTATAAAATCTAATAATTAAGCATTAAAAAAATTATTAAAGTATATTAAAAAAAGATTGGATTTGTGTTATATATAATAATTATTGCATAATCAAATATTACATATGCTATAGCCCTTTTTTTATAATTTGCCATAAACCTTGAACTAAAGCATTTTATAATTATATATTAGCTTATTTGATACTTATTTAAAACGTGCTTTTTAGGGATTATATTTAAAAGCAATTAAATACAAGTAATGTTCATTGCTTTTAATGCTTTATTTGTAAATGATTCTAAAATCAGGCAATTATTGCAAAAATATATAATTTTAATATTTAATAATTTAATGATTTAAAAAGCATTTTAATAATTCACAATTATAATTTCTATAATAAAAGTGAAATTGCTATTTTTTAAGCATATGGGAAAAAAAGCCATAGCGCTTTAATAATTTTTTAGGGACTTATTTTTAAATATTAGCAAAACTTGAAAAATCTTTTATAATAATTAGCAAATGATTAGGCTTATAATAAATAATAGCAAAAGAATTATTATTAAATTTTATTATATAAATATTCAAAACATATGGCTTAAGCAAAAGTTTGTTTAAAGCTTATTTAAGATTATATATTTATTAACAAATGATATGCTTGCTAATAAGCTCATAAAAAATTTATTTTATTAAAAATTTAAGCAATTTAAAGCTTTTTTAAATTTTAAAAATTATAAATCTTAAATTAAAAAGCTTTAAACACATTTACTAAAAATGGGTATTTCTTATTATTTTAAATAAAAAAGCAAAAATCCAGCGTAAAAAACCGCAAAAAAAACCCTAAGCCTATGTAAAACCTAATAAAAGCTTATTTATAAATGCAATGCCTTTGCAATTCCTTTTAATAAAGCCGCTAATAATTAATCCTTTTTTCTTTTAAAAATCTTTTTAGCAATAGCACTAGCTTTATTAATAGTATTATTATTATTCTTATTTTTTTTTTCATGCCTAAAACCAAGACAATAAAATTTAAAAAGCAAAATCTCAATTTTCTTTTTATCCTTTTTTTTCTTCCCACTTTCATTATCTAATTCACCCTCCCTTAATAAGGTTTTAAAAATCATGCGAATTGCGCAAATACCTTATATAATATTAATAAAATGTTTATAAATTTTTTAAAAAGGCTCATTAAAAAAAAGGGCTATTTTTAGTTTTAAAAAAGAAAATCAATTAAATATTATATTAAAAAATCTAAAAAAAAGCAATATAATAAGTATACCTAAAAATGCAATTATAATAGCGCAAACCAGTGGAAAGAATATTAGCAAAGCATTTGCTTTTATTATTGCGGCTATATGTGGCAAAGCGGATATATGGGAAATAAGGCTTAGCAAATTGTTAACTTATAAATATATATTAATATTTGCTTATGATTATGCAATAAAAACAAGCATAAAATATAATAAAAAAATACATATTATGCTTATGTTTAATAGGCAAGGCCTTGAATTTTGAATTATGCTTTAAAAAGGTGTAAAACTTGCGAAAAGATTTTTAAAAATGCAAAAGTATATTTAAAACAAATAATAAAAATATAATTAAACGTTTTCAATTTAAGCTTTTATTATTTAAATATTATAATTTTCCTAACTTTTTATTAATAAATATATAGGCATTATGTTTATTAATTATTTTACTTGTTTTGCTTTTGCTTTTGGGAATTTGGGGAATAATAATTTGGGCAAAAGATAAGGCAAAAGCAAAAAAAAAAAAAAAGGGCAAAAAAACACCAAACGTTTATAGGGAATAGGAGCTTAAATAAAAAAAGGCATATAAGCAAAAAGGAAAACTGTATTAAATTTGCTATTAAATGCAAAATAATAATGGAAAAATGAAATAAGTGAAATATTATTAAAATTCAAAAAAAAAAAAAATTTGGATTTAAAAAAAAGGAAATTTAAACGTATAACTTGTTGTATAAAAGGTAGCGTAAAAAAGGATGTTTAAGTAAGCTTATTTTTAAAAATATTTATTTATGATTATATTATTAATTAGCTCAATACTTAAAGCTAAAAATCATAATATATAAAACATATAATAAAGGTGAAAAGAAAACGGAATATTTATTTGGCTGGCATAAAGCTTGCGATATTTATTGCTTATTTTTTTAATTGACTTAAAAGGCATTTTAATAATATAAATCATTTAAATGATATATGTGAAGATTAAAGAAAAAAAGAAAAAAAAAGAAAAAAACAAAGGTATAAGCGTAAATGTGTATAATATTAATATTAAAAAAAATTATTATTTATTAAAGCAAATATTCTTTTTATGATTATTAGCCTAATAAGCGCAATTACTTAATTATTGGCCAATGCGCTTAAGCTACCCAATAATACATTAATTAATATGTAATGTGCAATAAAGCATAAAATGAATTTTGACTTAGCTAATAAATAAGCATAATTCATTTTTATTTCCCACAAACTTAATTTAAAGCAATCACTCAAACTCTTAAATTATTTAATTATAGTATTAATTATATAAATCCAATCTTACTTTATTAATGAAAGCATTTGCGCAAAGCCTTATTATCTTAAACTTAAATTAAGTACTTAAAATTAAGTAAAACAATAATAATGCACAATCCCTTATTTTTTTTATATTAAGCTTATAATTGCATATTTTTTTTTATATATTTTAATATATTAGTTTAATACGCTTTAATTGCGTACTTATTGCTTATTTTTATTTATTATATTTTATGCTTATCATTAAATATCATATTTATATTAAACGCAATAATTATTAATATTACGCGCCCTTATTACGCGCATTGGCTGCGCACCTATGTATTTCCTTTTTTTTAAATTTGCACAACGCCTGCACGCAATTATGTATATAATTTATAATAAATGTATTATAATCTAAAGTATATAATTAATATAATTATTCTTTTTAGCTATAATTGTATATTACGCATTAAGGATAACAAGCTTTTAATCTTGCAAATAACATTTCATCATAAGGGTATGTTATGCAATTAATGCTATTATTATATTAGCATATTTAATAAAATCTAATGTATGCTTGCATAAGCATTTCATATATATATTTTTAGCTTGCAATCCCATCTTAAAAAGGGTAATGCTTAATTCAATTTATTAAACACACTTACATATTTCTCACTTCCAATGATCATAGAAATTTCTTACATTTAAAAAAACCTGCTCCACTTTCCGTATCACAATTATTGATTTAATACTTATTATAAACACTATATTAAAAAATTATAAATGAAGACCTTCACGCATAATCTTTGCTTATTAATCAATACCAAAAATAATTAAAAATTTAAAATGATTAGAATACAAATAAATAATACCTTGATTTTAGGAAATGACAACTTTTTAGCTAAAAAACAGATGGAAATTGTAAATACGAACTTTCTAATAAAACTAATTTAAGTCCTAAATGCTTTTAAACCCTTTATATTTAATAGTTATATTATTATTATAAAAGGAGATGATTTTTATATATCTTAAAAGGAATAAGGGGTTAGAATTAAGTTAATTAATATTAAAAAAAGTAATTATAAAAAGGCTTATATAAAGCAATACGCTTATAAAGCTTATATTACTATGATTTATTAGCCAAAAGCCATATTCAATTTTTTAATGGCGGCTTAATATTAAAATTTTATAATAAATAATGCTAAGGCCTTAAATCTACGTTTTTAATGGCAAATAAATAATTTAAAGAAAAGTTTATGATATATTCCCATAAATTTATATTTAACAAAGATTTATGTTTTTGTAAATAATTCCTTTACTAATAATAAGGATTTAAGTTCCCAAATTGGGTTTATGATAACAATTAAAATTAAATTAAAAGGAAATGCAGAGTTTACCTTTAATAACAATATTATTTATACCAGCTTCACCAAATGCAAAAAGTTACTTACGCAGTGCTTACTTTGGAATTATATGCCATGATTATTGGCATTAATATATTAATTACTATAACGATTACCATTAATATAATAACTAATAAACTCAATTTTTCAAAGCTTCCTACTATTATTTATACAAACTTTTTTCGCTATATAAATATATTATTAAACTCGGTATCACAAAAGAAAAGCGTTTAATGATTAATATAATAGCAATTTGTTAATTATATAAGCGCAAAGAACTTACAAAAATGCAATGAATTAATAGTATTTATAATTTTACTAATGTTATAACAAAAGCCATTTTAAATAAGGCTTTTTAGGATTTTATTAATATTAATACGCTTATTATTAAAATAAAAAAATGAATTTAAAGACTTATCAAAGCTAATTTGGATTAATAATGGAAAAGTCTGTATAATCATTACCTTTCTTTTTGCGTGTATTTTTCTTAAAATGCGTTTTTTATTTTATTTACTTATTTTATTTTATTTGTTTATATATTATGATTATTTAGTTTACAGAAATGAAAAATAGCTTAAATTTACATTTATTTACCTTTTGATTTAAAGCACCAATAGGCAGCCTTATAATAATACTTTAACAAGGACCTAATTGCTGGTTTTATTACAAAAGGCTATTCTCATATAAGGGTTTAAAAAAAGCATTATTATAAAAAACCTATTATAAAGCTAATTTAAAATAAGGCCTATTTATTACTTATGTTATATAAGCCATTTATAAATAACTTCAAATTTTCTTTTTTCTTTTTCATTATTGGCATATTATAATAAAAGCGCTTATTGCTAGGTCCCGCTTTAGCAAAAGCTTTACATTTGCTTTAAGCTTTTATAGCCTAAGCGTGAACGCCAAATATTATTTTATTAATATGGCTTAAAGCTATTGCCATATTCCTAATCTAAACGCCTAGGTCCTATATTTGAACTAATTATTAATTAGAATCAGATATTATATTGGGTTATATATTAATTGGGTGTTAGTAAGCTGACCTAACCTGACCCAAAAGGCCTAAGTCTCCTTTAATAAGGCAAACGCCAGCTGGTTTTTTGTTTTTAATGCCTTTGCTAAAGCAATTAATAATATAGCGGCAATTGATTTTATGGCAATAGAAAGATTTGCTAAAACAAATAATTTAGCATTAGCTATATAAATCAAAATATTAAACTTAATATTAATAAATCAGGGGAGCTATATTTATATTAAATATAAAATACATTTGAATTGCCTTTAAAATCCATAATTAACTTATAAGCCAGAATTATAGGTAATTTTTAAGGATTTACTTATAAGGCGGCATTCCTTTTTCTGCTTAATATAATAATTGCATTTTTTTAATTTAATATTATTAAAAACATAAAAATACTTTAAACCATATGCCTAAGCGTAAACACATTAAATGCAATATTTACGATAGGCAGTTATAAAGGCATTAAATGATACCAAAATTAACATTATATTATTATTAGCAATAGAATTGTTAGTGCAGTATCGGTGGATCACGCAAAGATATATTGAAGCAAAAGGGTTAATATAGTCTTTAATGAAATGGGTAATAAAATCTGTGTATTTTTAAGAAAATAGGAGAAATTCCTTATTATATACTCCTTCAAATGACCCTTATAATATGTCCGTTATAACTCCGATTATCCCCTGAAATTATTAGATTCATTATTTTTAATAGCCAAGGCATAATCCTTAAAGATTATTATGGTATTATTTAAGTGGCGCTTTTTGTATAGCATAGAGAGATTATATAACCTTTGTGGATTAATACCAATAATACTTTTTTGGAAAAATAGATTGGAATTTTAATATAATAGAAAAAAAGCAGGGGTAATATAAATTTTAATAAGCTAAAAAAAAACGTTCTATAAAAACAATGCGCTAAAAAGCATAATAATACACAATGTACAAAATTAAAAAAAAAGCCAAAAATAATAATAACATAAGAGATATAATATTAAAATCATTAAAAAAAAATCAAAAGATATTAAGAAATAAAATAACGCAACAACTTATAATACGGGCCTAAAAAGGTTCGAAATTCATTTATAATGGCTTTATACTAATTGTATCAAAGGAGTTGTTGATTTGGGGCTAAAAATTAATAATATATAAATTAAGCAAGGTTTATTAATAACCTAAGCAAGGTTTATGAACCTTTTTATTATCCCCTTATTTCATATATACCTTAAGGGTTTCTTAGAAATTTGCTTTTTTTTTTAACAATAACAAATTATTATTAATATATCAAATTTATTAATATTATATTAAAGCTAACATAATCTTAAAAATCTTTTAATTAATAATTTTAATTTATTAATAATAAATTAATTATTTCTTAAATTAGTACTCGGATTTGTTTTAAGGCCGTTTTGGTATTGTATTTTAATGCTAATAATAATGTAATGCTAATTTCGGTGCTATTTGGCGCTTTTGCAATTGCTTACCGCAAATATTACGTTTGATACATTTGCGCTTAAACGTATAGTTTAAAGCATTTTTGTGTTTTTAATAATATTAAATTAAAAAAGTGCAATTATTGCATTAAGCAAAAAAAGGAATGCTACTTTGTAAATAAATCCTTAAAAATTACTTATAATTTTAATTTATAAGTTAATTATGAATTTCAAAAGGGATTTAAATGTATTTTGTATTTAATATAAATATAGCTTTTTTAATTTATTAATATTAAGTTTAATATTTTGGTTTATATGGCCAATGCCAAATTATTTATTTTAGCAAACCTTTTTATTGCCATAAAATTAATTACCGCTATATTATTAATTGCTTTAACAAAAGTACCAAAAATAAAAGACCAGCTGGCGTTTGCTTTATTAAAGAAGATTTGGGCCTTTTGGGTTAAATTAGGTTAGCTTGCTAATACTTAGCTAATATATAATTTGATATAATGTTCGTTTTTAATTAATAATTAATTTAAATATAAGACTTAGGCATTTAGATTAGGAAAATAACGATGGCTTTGGGCTATATTAATAAAATAATATTTAATAATTATGCTTAAGCTATAAAAGCTTAAAGCAAGCGCAAGGCTTTTGCTAAAGCAGGACTTAATAGCAAGCGCTTTTATTACAATATACTAACGGTAAAAAAGAAAAAAAAGGAAAAGGGTTTAAAGCTATTTGCAAACGGCTTATATAATATAAGTAATATATAAGCCTTATTTTAAATTGGCTTTATAATAAGTTTTTTATAATAATGCTTTCCTTAAACCTTTGTATAAAAGTAACCCTTTGTGGTAAAACCGGCAATTAGGTCCATATTAAAATATTATTACAAGGCCGCCCATTGATGCTTTAAATTAAAAGGTAAATAAATGCGAATTTAAGCTGTTTTCCGTTTTTGCAAGCTAAATAATTATAATATACAAACAAATGAAATAAAATAAGTAAATAAAATAAAAAACGCATCTTAAGAAAAATATATACAAAAAAAAAGATAATAATTATATAAATTTTTTTATTATTAATCCAAATCAGCTTTAATAAATTTTTAAACCCATTCTTTTATTTTAATAATAAGCATATTAATATTAATAAAATCCTAAAAAGCCTTATTTAAAATGGCTTTTATTATGGCATTAGCAAGGTTATAAACATTATTAATCCATCATATCTCCATAAGTTCCCTGCGTTCATATAATTAGCAAATTGCCATTATATTAATTATTAAATGCTTTTCTTTTATAATATCAAATTTGATAATATATTTATATAGCAAAAAAGAGTTTATATAAACGATAATAAAAAGCTTTAAAAAATTGAGCTTATTAGTTATTATATTAATGGTAATTGCCATGGCAATTAATATATTAATACCGGCTATTATGGCATACAATTTTAAAGCAAGCATTATGCAAGTAATTTTTTTACATTTAATGAAGTTGATATAAATAATATTGCTATTAAGGGTAAACTTAATATTTCCTTCCAATTTAGTTCCAATTGCTATTATAAAATCAATTTGAGAACTTAAATCCTTATTATTAACAAAAGAACCATTAATAAAAATGTAAATCTTTGCTAAATATAAGTTTATAAGGATATATTATAAACCTTTTTTTTAATTATTTATTTGCTATTAAAAACGCAGATTTAAGGCCTTAGCATTATCCATTATAGGATTTTAATATTAAGCTGCTATTAAAAAATCGAATGTAGCTTTTGATTAACAAATCATAGCAATATAAACTCCACAAGCGCATTGCTTTATATAGGCCTTTTTGTAATCACTTTTCCTAATATTAATTAGCTTTATTTTAGCCTCTTATCCTTTTTAAAACATATAAAGATTATTTCCTTTTATAATAATAATATAATTATTAAATATAAAGGGTTTAAAGGCATTTAAAACCTAAATTAGCTTTATTAAAAAGTTTGCATTTGCAATTTTTGTTTGCTTTTTAGCCAAAAAGTCATTATTTCCTAAAATCAGGGTATTGTCCATTTGCATTCCAATTATTTTGAATTTTTGATTATTCTTAATATTAATTAATAAGCAAGGATTATATATAAAAAAAATTATTTTGAATTTTTTAATATAATGTTTATAATAAATATTAAATCAATAATTTCCTAATTCCGAAATGCCATATAATAAAAGCATTATTATAAATATTATACTAAAAAGGAATTTATTTGCAATTTCTTAAGAAGGCTATGCAAAGATATTTTGCAAATTTTTTATTTATACTTATACATAAGCTTAAATAATATCCCAAAATATTAGCCATAATTTAAATTTATTTAAATCTTTTTTACCTGCTTAATTATAAATGCTAAAAAAATAAGCAATTATTGGCTTATATATTAAATTATTAAAAATTAAATTAATATTTCCCTTTTGCTTTTGTTATTAAAGCATTAAATAATAAGTCTTGATTTCTCATATGGTGTTATTATTTCCTTGCCTTTTATTTTGTTTACCATTTTGGATTTAAAAATGCATTGGCCTTTTATTTTGGGGTTATCCTTTTGAATAAATATAAAAACCCCTTTTTTAATAAGTGCTTTATACTTTATTTAATGAAATTGCTGGAATAATGTTTTAGGAATAATAATTTTGCCTTTATTTTAAAATTTGATAAAAAGCTTTTGATTTTTTATTTCCTTTTTAATTAAAAATATTTTAGCATTATAACTATTATCAATTATTAATAATCCATAAATAAGTTGTATAAATGGGAGCTTTATAATAATCCAAAATAATTTTGGTATTAATTTAGGCATGCTATTAATTGGTAATTTGAGATTAGCAATTATTTTTGTGGAATTTTTTAGCAAATTTTCTTTTTAATGCTTAACGCCTAACGTATTTGTATTAAATAGGCATATAAATATTAATTAAAATATGCAAATTTGATTATTATTTATGGTGATCTTGCAGGATTTGCCATTTATTTTTAGGAACTTATATAATCTTTTTTATTTCTTCTTTTTTTTTATATTAAGATTTAATCCTTTAAATATAAATTATATACCAAAGTAATACCGGGGCCATTTTAAATTGCTAACGCATTATTAATTTTGCGAATTGCATAAATTTATTTTATTTTCTTTATTGCCTTTTTAATAATAATAGCGCATTGCTTAATAAACGGATTTAAAGGGTTTAACTTCATTATTTTGAGGTAGGCTTTAAAAATAAGCAATATAAAAATCAGCTTATTAGGTTTAGCTATATTATTCATTGCTTTAACTGCCATTTGCAATTGATTTTTATCACTTAGCTTAAGGTGCTTTTTTATAATAATTTCATAGGCATGCTAAAGTAAATAATAATATTTTTTTATTTTGCTAATTAAGTGGTATGCTTTCATAGGGATAAGCTTTGGAATATTCTTAATAAAGCATAAAAAGCTGCGGAATTTTTTAGAATTGAAATTGATTTTATAATTGTATATTATAAAATTAAGGGATTTAATATATATGTTTATTTATACTAATTTAAAAGCATTGAATATAGCCCAAGCCGTAGCCAAATCAGGTTTTTTTTTAAAGTAGCTTTGCTGCTCCAAAGCCGGTGGCTTTATTAATTATGTGAAGGGCATATCTCTTTCCAAATTGTGCTATATTAATATAAATTGTGTAATTGAAATTTATATCATTTTGCAGCTTGAATTGAAATTTGTATAAAGCATTTGCATGTTTTTGGCAATGCTTACATATTTTTTTAATTTTAAGCATAATTTTAAAGTTAGGGATATGGCTAGCCTGATTTAATAGGTGTTATAGGCATTGCATCAAAAGGTGCTTGAATTGCTTATGTAATCTTCAAATTTTTATTTTAATTAAATAATATGCATTAATTATATTAATTAATGAATTTAGTAATTGCTGGTGCTAGTTTAGGAAAAGCCATAAATGGCCTTATTTCCATATAATCAAATGTTTTTTCTTGCCCTAAATTAATATATTTCATAAGTTATTATATTAAGCATTAAGCTCATTTAGCTACTATAAGCACATTAAAAATAAGATGTTCATATTCATAATTATAAATTTTATTAATTTAGCAAAAGTATTAATTATTGCTATTCCCATAAATGGGCGGGAATCGGCTTTAAATATGATCCGATTTTGCCTTGCTTAGCTTGTGTCAAGCTTGACGTTTTGAATTCATTATAAAGCTTGCAATTAATTAATGCCTTTAGTATTTTTGTTTAAGGCTCTAATATTAATAAGTAAATTTTAAAAAAATTGATTTGTTTATTATATTGTATAGGCCTTATTTTATAAAAATTTCCTAATCTTATTTTTTAAAATATAAGCCGCTTTCCGCTTCTTAAGCTATGATAATACTTCTCATACATTATACTTGATTTTATTTGCTATAAATATAATTATAAAATTTGCTATATTATTGCCATTATTGCTATTTGATTCCCTTTAATAATTATTATTATTTAATAAAATATTTGATTTATTATTATGGGGTTTATCCTTATGTCCTTTGAATTAAATCTAATTTAGGTTTAAATTAGGTTTATATTCTTTAGCATATGCTAAGTAAGCTTTAAATAAGTTTTTTATAGCTTGTATTTTTTTTGCTTTTTAATTAGCAAAGTATTTTGTTTTTGTAGCATTTTTTTTTAAAGTGTTGGCTATTATGGCAATTCTTATTCTTGCAAATAATGCACCTAATATAGCTTGATTTAGGCCAGAATTTATTTCCACGTTTATTATTATATAAGAATTTTATCCTTTTATTTAAATAATATACACTTCTATTGGCAATATGAAATTGGTGGCAATTTGGATTTAATCCAAATATCCTTTTAACCCGTGATCCCGGCTCATATGTTATTTCAATGCTAATAGCAAAGCGAAGGCCATTCATTAGGATAGGAAATATTAATGGTGCCTTAAATAAGGCCATTTTAAAAAATGTGTTGCCTAATATTCCCTACAATAGCTTATCTCAAAGCGTTTTATTATTTCTTATATTATTATTCTTAAGACCTAATTAAAGGCTTTGCAATTCCTTAGCAAAGCTTTTTAATTGATTTAGCATTGATTTACCCTTTTAATATGATTTAGCTTAAAATAATAAGAATATTAAGCCAAACCATTGGCTAAGGAACTTATTCATATGCTTTTTTATTTTAAAATTGCCTTAAATAATTATAATAAGATCTTTAAAAAAAATACCCCTTATTTTAAAAATACTGATAATAATATATATTAGCTCCGTTTTATAGCATAAATAAAAAAGCTTGATTTTAAATGAAATTATTAATAAAAGCTTGCTAACATAAATTGGCAAAAATGTGTAACTTCTTATTAAGGTGGTTTTTGGCGCCATTATATTAAAGCTTTTTTAAGTACATTTTGCTAAAATTTACCAAGAATTTGGCTTGGTTTAAGGATAGTGGGTTTATTATAAATCATAAAAGCCATATTAATTTGGAATAAGGTTTAATAGGTTTTGGTACTATTATAAAAGGAGATAATATCCCGTCCTTTAAGTAAACATTTAATAATAGTGCTAAATTAGGCAATGCATTATTATTCAATTTTTATTTTGGCTTATTTCCTAAGGGCCCCTTATCAAAAGTAAATAAGAATTCCCTTTTTAAATTAATAAATAATATTATATTATACAAATCCTTTTTTGTGATATTGATTTTAATAAGAGCAAAGGTATTAAGCAAATTATTTTAATATTTTGATATGACACTTAATGTTTTTCCTTTTAATATTAAAAGTGTTTAATCCTTTTGATTTTTGGCATAAAGAAAAAAGGGGTTTGCGCAAGTATAAGGACCTTTGATTAATCTTAAATAGGCTGTGTAAAAGGTGTAAATATGTTTTGGACATGATTTGGGATAAATTTTGAATGCATTCGGTCTTGCATTTTCAATTATTTCCTAGGCCATTTGTTTTTATTAGCTCTTATTTTTTTTTAATGTATTTGCAATCTTTATTTGCTTTGCTTTTTGTATATAATAATTATGGAATTTAAGATTATCCCTTAATTGCGCCCTTTTTTGCTTGTGAATCTTTTTAAAATTAATAGCTGTTTATTTGCCAAAAAATTCCCAAAAATCCTAAAACAGGTATTCTCCCTTTATCCTCCCATTATAATAATACTTTCAAAACTTTTGCAAATACTTCATATAATTGGCTAGCATATCATTAGCCTTTAATAATATATCATTCATTAATTCTTAAATTAGTAAAATAATACTACTTTTCATATGCTCCTTTGCTGGCTCCGCAATGCGCTTCCCTAATTAAAACATTATATCGAGATAGGTTTAAAATTGGTCCAAATATGATTCCCTAAATAGTCCATTAATCCGGTTTTAAGGTGCTAATCTAATAATTATTATTAAATAATTATTATATTATATTTGCTATAAGTTATACAGCTATTAGATTTTTAATTGGTTAAAATGCCTTTATCAATGTTCTTAAAAAGGGGAAATTATTTGTTCCTTAATCTAATTAAATAGCTAGGCCCTAATTAAAAATATAAATGATTAAATGCTTCAAGTCAACTCTGCAATTTAAAACCTTGCTATCTATAATATAAATTAACCACTAATTAATGTCAATGCAATACCAATAAATCACGCAAAAATATATTAAAGCAAAAGGATTAATATAATTTTTAATAAAATGGGTAATAAAATCTGTGTATTTTTAAAAAAGTGGGAAAAATCTCCTATTATATACTCCTTTAAATAACCCTTATAACATATCCGTTACAGCTTCGACTACCCCCTAGAACTGTTAAATCCATTACTCCTAATAGCCAAGGCATAACCCCTAAAGACTACCATGATATCATTCAAGTGGCGCTCCTTATATAGCATGAAGAGATTACATAACCCCTGTGGACCAACAAGAATATAATACCAAAATGGCCCCAAAATAAATTCAAATACTAATTTAAAGGATGATTAATTTATTATTAATAAATTAAAATTATTGATTAAAAGGTTTTTAGGATTATATTAGCTTTAGTACCAAATTAATGGATTTTAGTGCACTAACGGTAATTCGTTATTATTAAGGGGAAAAAATTGAATTTCTAGGGAACCCTTAGGGTATATATAAAATAAAGAAACAATAGGAAAATCCATGGGCCTCGCTTAAGTTGTTAATAAACCTTGCTTAAACCTATATATTATCAATTTCCGGCCTTCGATCAACGATTCCCCTAACATAATTAATACAAAGCCATTACAAATAAATTTTAAACCCCTTTTAGGCCCATACTACAAATTATGGCGTTATTCTATTTCTCGGCATTTCTTAATCTTCCTTTTCAATGATTTTAATATTACATCTTTTATATTATTACTATTTTAGCTTTTTTTATTTTGTACATTGCGTACTATTATGCTTTTCAGCGCATTATTTTTACAAAACGTTTCTTTCTGGCTTATTAAAGTCTACATTGCCCCTGCTTTCTTCTTATTATATTAAAATTCCAATCTGTCTTTCCAAAAAAAAAATATTACTAATATTAGTTCATAGGGGTTATGTAATCTTATTATGCTATACAAGGAGCGCCACTTAAATAATACCATAATAATCTTCAAAGGTTATGCCTTAGCTATTAAAAATAATGAATCTAACAATTCCAGGGGGTAATCAAAGCTATAACGGACCTATTACAGGGGTCATTTAAAAGAATATATAATAAGGAATCTCTCCCACTCCCTTAAGAATACATAAATTTTACCACCCACTTCATTAAAGACTATATTAACCCCTTTGCTTAATATATCTTTGCGTGATCCACCGGTACTGCACCAACAATAGGACTAATTTTAATTTTAAGGAATTTCATAGCTTTTTACGCTTTATTAGGAATATTTTAAAGCTTGTTCTTATGGAAACATATCATTTGATTAGTAAAGTGAAAAAATATTATTATTTGCTTTAATGTGCTTATAAAATTATTATAAAAAAGCATTTTAAGCTAAATAATAAAAATTAATTATAAATGGCAATTAAAGTAATAAATGATATAGTTAAATTTAATGGGCTAATTCTTATATTACTTGTTTTTAAAGCCTATCTTAAAATGATAAAGTTAAATTCCCCCAATTTGTTTATTAAGTAACGCGCTATTATTATTAAAAAGGCGATAAAAAAAGTAAGACGAATTTATGCGACCCGTAAAGTCAATAATGCGCTAGCAATTTAAAACGGCCCTGGTATTATTTTAATATATAATTTATATTTAAAAAATCAAGTCTTAATGTAAAAAGAAAAAAAAGGATGGAGAAAATTATATGAGTTCTTAAAAATAAATAACAAATTTTGCAAGATTATCATAAACAATAATTAAATTTGTATATTCTAATTAATATTTGTATGCCTATTTAAAACAAATATAATAAGCGTTAAGTATTAAAAAGAAAATTTACTAAAGGATTTTATAAAAATAATTCCTAATCCTAAATTATTAATTAATGGCATACTCAAATTAATTAAAATTATTCCTGATCCCGGATTATTAATTAATAATATACCCGGATCAATTACAAAATCATCATAAATTACCATTGAGCTCTTATTTATATAACCCATTTAAAGATTAATAATAATTAATAATAATTATAATATTAAAGTATTTTTAATTAAGAAAGAAATAAGAGATCAAGAGCTTTTTATCAAATTTTGGAATAAAGGCAAGATCATCACTTTTAGAGCACCATTCTAGTAATCTCATTAAATAAAATATAAAACATTTATTAAAAGAGGGTTTTTTATATTTATTTAAAAAAAACAATCCTAAAATAAAAGGCCAATACATTTTTAAATTCAAAATGGTAAACGAAATTAAAAAAAAAATTGATGTTATATAAAAAATTAAGATTTATGATTTAATACTTTAATAATAAAAGCAAAAAGAAAATATTAATTTAATTTTCAATAATTTAATATATAAGCTAATGTTTACTCATTTTCTTTTAGCATTTATAATTAAACAGCTAAAAAGGTTTAAAATAAATCTAAATCATATTTAACATTTTGAAATATTACCTAAGCTTATGTTTAAGCATAAACAAAGCTTTTTTAAAATATTTTTACATAGCTTTCTTAAAAGATTATAAATAAATTTCTTTTTAGTATAATGTTTATGATAATGCTTTTATTATATGGTATTTTAAAATCAAAAAATCATTAATTTAATATTTATTATAAGCATTATATTAAAAAAATTATAAATGAAAATTTTCATATATAATTTTTATTTATTAATTAATATTAAGAATAATTAAGAATTTAAAATGATTAAAATGTAAATAAACAATACTTTAATTTTAAGAAATAATGATTTTTTGGCTAAAAAATAAATAAAAATTGCAAATGTGAACTTTTTAATAAAACCAATTTAGGTTTTAAACGCCTTCAAACTCCTTATGTTTAATAATTGTATTATTATCATAAAAGAAAACAATTTTTATATATTTTAAAAAAACAGAAGGCTAAAATTAAGTTAATTAATATTAAAAAAAGTAATTATAAAAAGGCTTATATAAAGTAATGCCCTTATAAAGCTTATATTGCTATAATTTATTAAATAAAAGCCATATTTAATTTTTTAATAGTAATTTAATATTAAGATCTTATAATAAATAATATTAAAGCCTTGAATTTGCATTTTTAATAGTAAATAAATAATTTAAAAAAAGGTTTACAATATATATTCATAAACTTATATTTAGCAAAGATTTATGTTTTTATTAATGGTTTTTTTATTAATAATAAGGATTTGAATTCTTAAATTGGTTTTATGATAGTAATTGAAACCAAATTAAAGGGGAATGCAAAGTTTACCCTCAATAGTAACATTATTTATACCAGCTTTATTAAATGTAAAAGAGTTACTTACACAATGCTTACTTTAGAATTATATGCTATAATTGCCGGCGTTAATATATTAATCGCCATAGCAATTATTATTAATATAATAATTAATAAGCTTGATTTTCCAAAGCTTTTTATCATTATTTATATAAATTATTTTTTGCTATATGAATATATTATTAAATTTGATATCATAAAGGAAAAGCGCTTAATAATTAATATAATAGCAATTCGTTAATTATATAAGCGCAGGGAATTTATGAAGATATAATAGATTAATGGTGCTTATAATCTTATTAATACCATAACAAAAGCCACTTTAAATAAGGCTTTTTAAAATTTTATTAATATTAATACGCTTATTATTAAAATGGAAGGATGGGTTTAAAAACCTATTAAAATCAATTTAAATTAATAATAAAGGAGTTCGTATAATTATTATCTTTTTTTGCATATACTTTTCTTAGAATCCGGTTTTTATTTTATTTATTTATTTTATTTTACTTTTTTTATATATTATAATTATTTAATTTGTAAAAATGGAAGATAACTTAAATTTACATCTATTTACTTTTTGATTTAAAGCACTAATGGGCGGCTTTATAATAATATTTTAATAAGAACCTAATTGCTGGTTTTATTATAAAAGGCTATTCCCATATAAGGGTTTAAGGAAAGCATTGTTATAAAAAATTTATTATAAAGCCAATTTGAAATAAGGCTTATTTATTATTTATATTATATGGGCCGTTTATAAATAGCTTTAATTTTTTTTATTACTGGCATATTATAATAAAGGCGCTTGTTATTAAGTCCCGCTTTAATAGGAGCCTTGCGCTTGTTTTAAGCCTTTACAGCCTGGGCGTGAATGTTAAATATTATTTTATTAATATAGCTTAAAGCTATTACCATATTTTTAATTTAAACGCTTAGGTTTTATATTTGAATTGATTATTAATTGGAATTAAATATTAATTAGGTATTAACAAATTGACCTAATTTAATTTAAAGGGCCCAAGTCTCCTTTAATAAGGCAAATGTTAGTTAATCTTTTATTTTTAGTGCTTTTGTTAAAGTAATTAATAATATAGCGGCAATTAATTTTATAGCGACAAAAAGGTTTACTAAAATAAATGATTCGGCATTAGTCATATGAATTAAAGTATTAAACTTGGTATTAATAAACTAAAGGAATTATATTCATATTAATTATAAAATATATTTGGATCCTTTTTAAATTTATGGCTGACTTATGAGCCAAGATTATAAGTAATTTTTAGGGATTTATTTATAAGGCGGCATTCTTTTTTTTGCTTTATATAGTAGTTATATTTTTTTAATTTTAAGTTATTAAAAACATAAGAATGCTTTAAATCATGTGCTTAAGCGTAAATGCATTAAACGTAATATTTGCGGTGGATAATTGTAAAAGCGCTAAATGACATTGGAATTGGCATTACATTATTGTTAATATTAAGATATAACATTAAAACAGCCTTAGAACAAATTCGAATATTGATTTGGGGGATAATGGATTTATTATTAATAAATTAAAATTATTAATTAAAAGGTTTTTAGGATTATATTAGCTTTAGTATAAGATTAATAGATTTTGGTATATTAATGGTAATTTATTATTATTAAAAAAAGAAAAGCAAATTTTTAGAAAATCCTTAAGGTATATATGGAATAGGGGAATAATAAAAAGATTTATAGGCCTTGTTTAAGTTATTAATGAACCTTTTTTAACTTATATATTATTAATTTTTAGCCTTAGATTAATAATTCCCTTAACATAATTAATACAAAGCCATTATAAATGGATTTTAGACCTTTTTTAAGCCTTTATTATAAATTGTTATGTTTATTTTATTTTTTTAGCATTTTTTAGTTTCTTTTTTTAATAATTTTTGATTTTATATTTCTTATATTATTATTATTTTAGCTCTTTTTTATATATTATGTATTATTATATTTTTAGCATATTATTTTTATAAAACATTTTTTTTGGCTTATTAAAGTTTATATTATCCTTGCTTTTTTTTTATTATATTAAAATTCTTATTTGTTTTTTTAAAAAAAAGTATTGCTAATGTTGGTTCATAGGGGTTATGTAATCTTATTATGTTATGTAAGGAGCGCTATTTAAGTAATATTATGATAATCTTCAAGGGTTATGCCTTGGTTACTAATAATAATGGATTTGATAATTTCAAGGGGTAGTTGGAGCTATAACGGACCTGTTATAGGGGTTATTTGGAGGAGTATATAATAGGGGATCTCTCTCACTCTTTTAAGGATATACAAATTTTATTACCCATTTCATTAAAAATTATATTAACCCCTTTGCTTTAATATATCTTTGCGTGATCCACCGGTACTGCACCGACACTTTTCTCTTTTTTTATTCCCTTCTCTCCTTTCTCTCCCTTCTCTCCCTTTTCTCCCTTTTCTCCCTTTACTCCTTTCTCTCTTTTTCCCTTATTCCTTTTTCTTTTTATATATAAGGCCTTTATGTATTATTTTAAGTAAAAATATATTTTCATATAATCACTCATCATAACTTTAACCTCATTTTATAAAAACTAATATCCCTTATAATTATACCTACATAAATAATATATTATTTGCGTAAATTTATTATAATAATTATTTACTTTTTACTCAATTATTATTTACATTTACTAATAATAAAAAATGCAAACAATTTATAAACAGTATCTACAAAAAAAAACCCTAGGGGTCATTTAATAACCCTTATACGCTAAATAACGAGCTTCGGCGTCAACGACCGAATTCGTCTAATTAGCCAATCGGCCTGAGCGGCGTCTGCGAAACTTTTTGCTGATGCGGTACTGTACTGACAGAAGTAATAGGTACAGTGGTACAAAGAAGCTTCCGAGAAAATCCGGCTATGAGGACAGCCGGTAAAGTGGGATCTCCATGCGAGCCCACTTGGTGCCTCCGGAAACTCAAACTTAGATGCGGCTCCGGTTCAGATTGGCCAATTCCGACTTAGTCAATCAACATGCACAAAAACAGGGTGGTCACTTCATGTGGACACGGCGCACTCCGTCGGTGCTTCTCCACGAATAACGGTCGATAACCGGGTTGACTCTGAACTGGGAGGCGAACACTGTACTCATGTAGCATGACATCAACAAGTGCCAGAAATTATAAATCTTATAACAGATTAAATACAATTACAGTAGTCTGAACAGATCGATACGATCACTTAAGTGACCTACAATATTTCTGGTAATTTGAGATCAATCAGCTGACTGCGATCCGCAATCTTCTGGGCAAGCTGAGTGATCGGGACCGCCTCCAAAATGTCGAAAATGGATATCTGAGCGTCCATTTCGCGCCGCACCCAATTCCTCATCTCCATTGCGACCAATGAATCCACCCCGTAAAGGTATATCGGTCGGCTAGTATCGACCTCTAGACTTGCAATCTGCAGAAGGTCGGCAACCTTGGCGACTAGACCCTCAGTGACAACCTCAGCTGCCTGGGACTTGTTAGTCACGCCAGACAGTCTGGTCTTCAAGTCCACGCCCAAGACGCCTGTCTCGGCCCCAGGCTCATCCTTTTCCCCAGCGATCGAGGATTCAACCCCGTTAAGGGGACTGAAGCGAAGGTCATCTGAAAAATAGTCTGGTCGCGAAACACGAGAAGCGCTGAAGGCCGCTGCTGTCCCCAACCCAACGCAGACCTGAGTGGGAAAATGTGTCGTTGTTTTCTTGTCGACTTGCTGCTGACCTTCGATAACCGTCTTCATCAAGGCATGAAAAAGGTACTCTCGAACACCAAGGACCTCCTCCCAGCGCTTCAAGTCACCCTGAGTTCCATTTTCGGCAAGAACACCAACATCGAGCATAATCCCCAAGTCAACACTGATACCCTTAAGGCCGTCAAACCGCCGCTGCTGGGCGAGAGCATCTTGGAAAGTACAGCCTGCGGCGTAATTTGACTGTCCCTTGTTACCGATGATTCCAGAAATGGAGGAGAAGTTGATAAAGAAGTCGAGAGTGTGTTCGTGGTCAAAGTATCGGTGTAAGTTCCACGATCCTTGAATCTTTGGGCGGGTTGACTCAACCCACTGATCGTGGGTCGTGGTTTCGAATGGACTGTCACGCAACAGCATCGCCATTTGCAACACTCCAATGATTGGTGGCATATCCTTGGAGCAGGAACTCAAAGCAGAACGTAGAGTGGTGTCGTCCGCAATGTCCGCGCGGTAAGCCTTCACCAGGGCTCCGTGTTGCGACAGTTCGTCGATCAAGGCACGCGACGCTTCACTTGAGGCTCCTGAACGTGAAATGAAGGCGAGGTTGCGGGCTCCAGAGCTGACAAAATTACGGGCAAGACTGCGCCCAAGACCCCCAAGGCCACCTACCAGGAGGTATGTGTAGTTGGGCTTCAATTTGAGATCGAGGCTCTCGGAGCCACGTTTGACTGAAACCTGTGAATTCTCCTGGAAAGACAACACCAGCTTTCCGATATGCTTGCTGGTCTGCATTGATCGCAATGCATCCTGGATCTGACTAGCTGGCAGCACCTGAATTGGATATGGCGGTTTAAGGGCGCCTTGCCGTACCAACTCAAACGCGCCACGAGTGGCCTGTGCCATGATTTCTGGCGCCTCCTTAATAAGTTCAAGCAAGTTGAAGCAGGTAAATGTAGTGCTGCGCGAGAAGGGCCGCATATCTAGCCTCGTGTTGTCGATGATGTCCCGACTACCTATCTCCACCATGATGCCAAGTGGTGCGAGGCAGTAGAACGATTCCTGCAAGAGTTCTCCAGCCAGCGAGTTGAGCACGCAGTCCACGCCACGCCCGCCGGTAACGCGTCTCACAGCCATGCCAAAGCTCGTGTCGCGGGAGTAGAAGATATGTTCGGCTGGCACGCCATATTGGCTCATGACAAGCTCACGCTTCTCTTGGTTGCTGACGGTTGCGTATACAGTTGCTCCTAAGTGTTGGGCGAGTTGAATGGCCGCCTGACCGACGCCACCAGCAGCTGCATGGATCAAAACCGACTGATCAGGCCGCAAACGCGCCAGATTCACCAGCGCGTGGTAAGCTGTCGTGAGGACCACTGGCATAGCCGCGCCCTCTTCGAATGACACATTGTCTGGAATTGGAGCACACATGTAGTCGCGAGTCCGTACGAAATTTGCGTGGGAGCCGACAGCATGCGCACACACTCTATCTCCCTTCTTGACAGCCGTGACATTTGGACCAAGTGCCACGACAACACCACTGGCTTCGTAGCCTAACTCGGGTGCGGAGATGATTCCCATGGAAATCATAACGTCTCGGAAACTAGATCACGTTGAGTATATTAGCCTGCGTTTCTAGCATCACAGGCTGCATGCGTGTGCTGGGGCATTTGTGTTCCACATCAAGGCCGAAAAAGTATGGAGAAAGGGAATTCAAAAACACCAGGGTAGAAGTTGCGGCTTCGGGATAAGTTGGACTTACTTTATACCACTGGCCAACACGCGAATTTCGACTTCGTCATCCTCCAGCGGGGCAGCCATTCCGGTGTGTTGCTCAAAGTGTAAAGTGTCCAAGAGGCCGGGTTTGCCAACGGTAAGCTTGATTGGGAAATCCACATCTTTCAATGCTCTGAGTGGGATCTGATCACTAACAATGGATTTGATACTATCGTTGAGCGTATTCTCCAAGTAAATGCGACTGATCTGTACTAAACCGTCTTGCTCGACCAAGAACTCCGTCTCCTCAGTTGAGCTAAGAGCAAGTCTTGCTGCTATACGTGCACCTTGTTGACTGTGAGCAATTTTGGGACAGAGATGAAGTGATCTTAGACACTGCCCTGGACTTTCACGTCTGACGGAACGTAGAAGTCCAAGTGAAACCGCTGATTGTGGGCCATAGCTGCCAGTAACCCAAACTACGCCAGCTGTCTTCAGAATGATATTCCGCATGAGCTCGAAGTCTGTAGCAGAGAGATTATCCGTGTATGAATCTTCGAGCTCCAGCAAGTTGATGCAGCGATCTTTAGCACCGAGTTCCTTGAGCCGATGGCCCCAGCGAATGGTGCGGCTCTCAATGCCCTGCTGACGCAGCTCAGTTGCAAGACTTTTCGAAAACGCGGTGACGGCGGCATTGCGGGCCGGAGGCTCAACAATGACGATGTTTTCTTTTGGCTTTGCGAATGCGTGGGTGCTTTCTTCCTGGCTGTTGTTATAAATGGTGACAGTTCCGTTCGAACCACGAAAGTTGTAGGCGATGGACAGCCCGTCTATACCATCCTGAGGCAATCCAAGTCCCACACAACTGATAATCTTTCCCATTGGCTTAAGCAACGACCTGATGTGAAGAATGTGGTTGCGGCGATGCCCAATATTTCGACACCTTCCTGGGATTATGATAACGTCAAATTGGTCATCTGAGTTGGTGCACGTTCTTGGCAAACTGTCAAGATCTAGATACAAGACATTCTCAGAGTCTAGGCTGGAGCTCTGGCCCGTTTTCGCAAATCTTGTCGTGTATGGTTGAGGTCCGATGGACGTAGCAAGAATACTGCTTTGCATGGCTAACTCAACATTCTCAGCATCGGGCAGGAACTCCAGCACTTTGCTACCGGGCTTTGCATGATGCAGAATTTTGAGAATCTGGAATATGTCAGCCACTGTCCACTTCCCTTACTTTTCAACCGATGGGACAAAACTACTACTCACCTTTAATACTCTCTTGTTTGCGTCGGTGCTATGGCTATCGAGGGCCCGTTGCATCACCTCGGGCTCAGACAGGTCAAACGAAGGTTCCCAGCGTGGCTCGGAACACAATCGGGAAGCCATCTCGTCGTATTGTCCTTGGTCCTGATTGTCGGACGAGACTTCCGAAGTGCATCTGAACCCTCGGATGGTCATGAAGCTAGACGACACAGTTTGATCGAATACTTCAATGTCAGCTGAAAAATCTCCGAATCCTCTCCTCCCTGCCTTCACAAAGCCTCTCAGCTTGTGGCCGACCGCATCGGGGATATCCTGAGATATGATGAGTTCTTCGATAAATGTCGGCACGAGCGGTTTTGTGAAAGCCTTCGTTCCGTTATACAGCGCACTAAAGGTTGGCGAGAACAGGGAATCCAACGTCGTGGGGTGAATCAGATGATGACGGCCTTGTTGTCCGGTGCTGAAGGTCTCACCAGGGTCTCCAATGGTCAGCTCAAAAACTGACTGTCCTTGCCCTAGACGCAATCTAGAAATGTTGCGGAACGTCGGGCCAAAGGCGAGGCCCACGTTCTCGAAATCCTGGTAAAAATCGTTGATGTTGAGATCATGTGAGCACGACTTTGCGGCCTCTTCATATCTGGCAACCCGAGATTCCACAGTTTTCAATGTCTCGCGTTGCATGTGCTCGTCGTTGATAGAGATGTAATCTATCTGGATCAAGCCGTGGCAATTTTCCCTCAATGGCATGTCGGAGCCCCCAGAAGTTGAAACTGTGAATTCGAGCCAAGTTGAGGATGAGCTGGGGCAAGCTGTCCCAGAAAGATGAGGGCGGAGGTGAATGATGGCTTCGGTGGTTTTGTCTTCATTCACAACAACGGCGGACCCAATGGAGATGTCACGCAGCTTGAATGCGCGGACATTCTTTCCAGGGTCTGCCATCTGCCTGGCGGCCTCGATGGCCATTACAATCAAGCCTGCACCAGGAAATAGCGTTACCGAGAGAATTTTGTGGTCGCGGATCCAGCCTTCTTCTGAAAGTCGCAGATGAGTGCGCCATATGCGTTCCCTCTCACCTATAGTAGTGAATGGTGCACCGAGCAAGCTCTTCTGGGGGTGTGTTCGCATTGCGAACTCCCGGTTGAGGCGAGGAGTGGCATCGAAACGGCGAGAGTGGTTCCATGGGTACGCTGGTAAGTTAACCAACGTCTCCGGTGCCTTGTCTGAGTTGACTTTGCCAATGTCTACTGTAACACCCCGAGAGAAAAGCCAACCAGCGAGGCCGAGTGTTGTATCGACGGCGTTCTGGCCTTTGGACAGAGCAGATTTGTACTCGACCCCCTTGACACCCGCCTTCTCCAATACTTCCTTGATTGGTGCACCTAGAGCCGAATGCGGACCAATTTCAACAAGAATGTCTATCTGGGAAGTCGGCGCCGGGGACGTTGAAGGCTGCTCGTTGTCTGCAGGCGTCAAGATCATATCCGTCAGTGCATCTGAGAAGAGAACAGTGTTGATAAGATTGCGACCCCAGTAAAAAGAGTTTAGAGACTCTGCTGACACCTCGCCCAAGTCGACGCTAGAGAACATGACTGTATTGCTTTTTATTTCGCTTCTGGAACGGGGTTTGATGCGGTCCATCGACTGAACGTAAGGCGGATAGATGGCTTGTATGTGGTCTGAGTGATAAGCTACATCAACAGAGAGGCGACGAGCGAATACACCCGTTTCTTCTAATATCGTCTGCAATTGTCCAAGAAAGTTCACAGAGCCTGAGACAGTAACGTTAATCGGAGAGTTGATACAGGCAACGGTGAGATCCGCGCCATCTATCCCGTCTATCAAGCGCTGCACATCCTCCCGAGAGCAACCAACTGCCGTCATACCTCCTTGATGCCCAGAAGTCACATTTCGGAGACTTTCAGATGCTACACCACGAAGATATGCCAAAGAGACAGCGTCTCGCTTTGACAAAGCTCTAATGCAGTATGCGGCTGCGATCTCACCGCTCGAATGTCCGACTACCCGTGAAGGTCGAACATCCCAAGAATCGAGAAGGTCAACAAGAGCTATTTGTACGACAGTACACAGTGTTTGGCTGAACTCCGGCTCGTCGATCTTCGAGCTGCCTTCTGGCTTCTGAAGCTCGGTGAAGGCGGACCAACGGCAACCTATCTCGGCAAGATGGCGGTCACACTCCTCGACTGCACTTCTGTACACCTCATTTTCCAGAAGCTCGACGCCCATGCGAGCCCATTGTGCGGCCTGCCCCGTAAAAACAAAGCCGATTGACGGAATTCTGTTGGACCGAACAGTGACGGTGCCTTGCAGAGACGAAAGCTGCTCGCGGAGGTCGTTGAGGTCGGTAGCAAGGCAGTACGTCTTCCAATGTAGTCTGGAGCGCTTGTTCCCAAGAGTGTAAGCGAGATCAGCGAGGTACGTCGGTGAGTCGTGTGTTTCGATCTTCCCGAGATGGGCCACTAATGACTGGCAGACGCGGGCAATGCCACCATTGTCATGACTGCTGATGGCATATAGCCGCTTCCGAGACGGAGTTACACCCGTATTGGGAGCACTCGTACTGCCTAGAAGAGCCCCAAGGCCCCCGAAGCTTTTCGAAGTGGTCACCATGTGCCGAGACGGTTTGGTGTCTGGCGCGCCCTCCAGAACGATGTGGGCATTGGTACCACCGACACCGAAGCTGTTTATGCTTATTCTGCTTGTTTCTGAAGCCGGCCATGGCGTCATGCTCGTTGGAACTTTGAGGTTCCACTTGTCGAAAGGAATCTCAGGATTGGGAGTCTTGAAGTAGATGTTTGGCGGGATCATGCCTTTTTCCAGCATCAGAACGCCTTTGATCAGCGCCGCAACGCCTGCTGCGCATTCCAGATGACCGATCTAGAAATCATTTGTAAGCCGGGCGAGCACCCTGTCAATTACAATAAGGTGATCATGGTTCTTGTGGGTGACTTACGTTTGGCTTCACACTGCCCATAACCAGCTTGCGGCTGGGAGAGGCACTTTTCCCCAGCGTCTCATAAAGCGCACGGGCCTCTATAGGGTCACCAACTTTTGTTCCCGTGCCCTGGACGCTCATTATCTGTCAGCCTTTGTTGATTTCTTCTGGAGCTAGACCCGCACCTCGCTTGCACAGCAGCGTCTTAAAGGGGGTTCTTACATGTGCCTCAACGTATTGTGTATCTGACATGTTCAGGCCGCCTGACTTGTAGACGTCGCGAATGAGTGTGGCCTGCGCGGCTGCACTTGGCATCGTGATGCCCTGCGTGAAACCATCTGCATTAACACCAGATCCGCGAACCAGGCCGCGGATGGGGTCTCCGTCGCGGAGAGCGTCCGACAATCGTTTGAGAACGATAACCCCACACCCCTCCCCACGAGAGTAGCCGTCTGCTGCGGCGTCAAATGCTTTGCAGTGGCCCTCTTTACTGCTCATCGTCATGTTGTTGAGATACACTGAGAAGTCCGGGTTGAGCATCAGAGTGACTCCTCCTGCAATGGCCATTTCGGAGTCGCCATTTAAGATACTTTGACAGGCCAGATGAACTGCGACGAGACTCGATGAACACGCGGTCTGTATCGTCATGCTGGGTCCCTTAAGATCATAGAACCAGGATGTGCGGTTCGAGATCATCTCGGTGACGACACCAAGTAAAGAGTACCGGGGATTGGAGTCCGGATCTCTGTTGATTGTGTCCCGGTAGTCAGCCCCAGACGAACCCATAAAACAGCCTGTCTTAGTTCCTGCCACGGCCTCTACGGTGAGACCGGCACTCTCGAAAGCCTCATAAGTCACTTCGAGAGTGAGCCGCTGTTGGGGGTCCAGAGCGGTAGCTTCAGCATGACCGATGTTGAAGAATCCAGCATCAAACACCATGACGTCTTCGGCCAGGAAATGCGCCCCTGGGTTTGCCATCGTGTGGAGTTTATCTTTTCCTGGGTGATGGAAAGCATCAGAATTCCATCTGTTAGGGGGCGGCATAGAGTACGAGTCTGTATACACGTTAGCAAAAGGGCCCCGCCGCTCACACAATGAAACGACTATGAGAGGAAACCAAAATACCTCTTTTCGATGCAAGAAGATCCCAAAATCTCTCGGGGGACGAAGCATCTCCAGGAAAGCGACATGCCAACCCAACAATAGCTATGCAGTCGTCGTTGACCATTTTAGACAAGATGTGAGTATTATTGTGATAAAAGGAATAGGTCTCTATGTTAATTTATCTCTTGTATGAGGTTTTGTGTAACTTTGTAATGAGAAAGAAAGCTTGCTCGCAAAACTGGAATGGAGTGAAGGATGACTTGATGGTTTCAGCATGAGCTGGCGAAGAAGGCGAAGAAGGCGAAGAACGTTGGCTTTGTGGCCAGTATGTTATCTGCCTGTCCTCTTTTGCAATCCTTCAGTCCGTGTCCCTTGAGTTCACCCGTGTGCCCGAACGCGCCGTAAGTCCTAAGTAGCCTGTGCTTAATTGATTATTACTATGATCGCTGGAACACTCTCAAGTGGGTTCTTGTGGATCCCGTCCGAATATCATTTCAAGGCCTTCACCACATTACAGTGTTCGTAATAATGTACGTTCTGTATTAATAGCTCAGTATTTAATCGGTCTTATATGTACGTTGTACTATATTCTTGAGTCTGTACGTATTGGTACTATAGATAATAATCACACTTCTTTAAGCACGAATTCTCAAAGGCACAACTATACTCAAGTGTCTTGACAAAGCGCCGAGCACAATGGACATAATAGATGTGATAAACAACCTGAAAAGCGCCAAATAATATAAGAATCGGCATTATGTCATTATTAATATAATAATACAACGCCGAAACGGTCCTAAAACGAGTCTGAATACTGATCTAAGAAATAATAGACTTATTATTAATTAAAATGTCTAAAATACGTCAGCTTTTATATAAAATAATAAAGTTTAATATATTAATGACAAATTATTATTATTAAAAAAAATGTGACGGCGCAAATATTATTATATTATTATGTTATATACGAAAGACAATAAACGGGGATAAAAAGAAGGTCAAGGAAAAAGAAAGACTATATATATATTAAGCCCTAAATTAGCACCTATCTTTAATGTATAACTCATCTTAATATAACTTATTTTGATATGACTCATCCTTGATATGACTCATCGGTCAGTGAGTCATTTAATAAATGACGTATGAATCATCACAGAAAAGGAATAAATTTCACACAAAAAAGCCTACGAGTATATATAAATAAAGAAAACAGTAAGAAAGTCCGACTAACGTTAATAAACCTCACTTAACTTACATATTAATAATTTCCTTAATTCCCCTAGCCCAGTTGATACAGCAGAGCCATTACAGATAGGCTTCAGAGTCCTTTCAAACCGTTACTAAGAGTTATTATGTTTACTTTGTTTTTTTAGCATCTCTTCTTGATCTTTCCTTCTAATATTTTTGATTTTAGTGTCTTTTATGTCTTTATTATTTAGTTACTTTTCTTTATATAACTACTTATTATTATACTCTTTAACGTATAGTCTTTATAACACATTTTTTTTACGACTTACTAAGGTTTAGATCACGCTTACTATTTTCTTATTATATTACTAATTATATTGTATATATTATTGTGAATACCGCTATATGATGAATTTACAATAAAAAGTTAGCTCGACTAGGTAACTTGGTTTAAAGAGAGTCATTTACCCGAGTAGCTGCCTGTCATTAGGTCGACCGGTAATATTCAAGTCGCCTTGAAATGATGATAGCTTTCCGAGCATTTCGGCTACGCTGCAGATCAGCTTAGCCTTTATCCGTGTTTCTTCGGGCTTTGTTTAGAGTTCAAACCGTGGACGGATGTTTCTTGAAAGCCGAGCCAAGTGTCCGCATACAACGGCCATATGCCTTTATTCAGTGGTCTGCAAATAGGGCTACTAACTACCAAGGAAAGTAAGTTCACTGATTTGTCAGATAACCTTGCAGTAAAAGGACCCATTTGTAGACCGCTGAATACAGGGGGTACCAATGTCTCGGGAATTGTTCATACTCCCTTTATTCAATGGGTCCTGTTCACTGCAGGGGATTTTGACAAACCAGTGAACTTCCTTTCCTTGGTAGTGGATAGCCCCGGTTTCAGTCCACTGAACAAATGGAGTACTACTCGATTCGTAATTGCCTCATCTGCTGGTTCTACTCGCGACTTTCTCAAAAGCCGATTTCCGTGTATTATGGGGATGCGCCATACGCTTCAGCAGTGTTGTGCGTGAGGTCGGGCTTTGGTTTGGAACAAGGAGTCCGTCAGTCAATGTCTCTTGAACAGTATAAGACATCGAAGTACACGACTTGATTATAATCTAGTAATGTTATCTTATTCTACTTTGCAGAAGACCCCTCTCTTTCGCATTCTCCTCACTCCACAGAAGTCGTCCTTACTTTCAGCATCATTAGATCGGCTCTTTCATCTCTTCCTTTCTCTCTTCGTTTGCCTCTCCCATCTTTAACTTGCATCGGTTGCCGAGATCGCATATACCTACCTATCTTTTCGAAGGCAGAATATAATATAGGACAGAGAACCATGGGTCGAATACCTGGTCAGGATAACCTCGTGCTGCTCTTCGGAGATCAAACGGACGGGTTCTATGCCCCGATCAAGCAGCTGTACCAACAGTCCGCAAAGGATCCTCTGCTCGCTGCCTTCCTTCGCGATGCTTCCGACGCTCTCCGACGCGAATTGGGTCTCTTAGACGTGAGGATGAGAGACTCCCTCGGCGGCTACTTCTCAGATCTTTTGCAGCTCGCCGAACGTTTCCGGAACAAAGAGGACAAGTTTGGATTGGCACATGCGTTACTGGTGGGCATTGTGCGGGCGGCTAAGCTACTACAGTTTGTTTTCCATCTCACAAAGCGAACATATGTGTGCGAGTGCGAGACCGGAATTAATTATTGATACCATCCAGGTTCGCTCAAGTCTATCCTCGGATTCTGAACACTGCACAATCTTCGCCTATCTACCTAGCTGGTGTATGCGGAGGATTACTTGTCGCCTCTGCTCTCATCATAGCTGATGACATTCACACCTTATATCAGTATAGCTTGGAAATGATCCGTGTCACCTGTCGTCTCTCGAATCTCATGATTAGTCGATCAAGGGCAGTGGAAGACACGGCTGACTCCTGGGGATGGTCAATCATTGGACCGAGCGCAGAAGACCTACAACAGCATCTTGACACATTTCATCGGCTCTATGTAAGTGCAAAATTTTACTGTGAAGCATAATCATTTACGAATTAGGTGCTGAAATACTATAGAACATTCAACCTCATCGGATAGCCAAAATTGGGGTTTCAGATCCGGATGACGGCTGGCATACGGTCATCGGGCCGCCTTCTGTGCTCAGGCAATTCTTCACCACCTACACCCCCGTGAAAGCTTTGCCGAGGCAAAAACTGAGAATCAGCTCTCTCACTCATGCTTTGGATGAGCTTGATGACGAGGAAGTTGATTACATTGTCGGCGACTCCCCCTATCTTGACTGCACTTTACGTTCCAGATATGTACTGGTATCTCTCGGCAACGTGTCGGAGTACCAAGCACGCACATGGCGCGACCTCTTATATCAAGTTGTCCGTGATATCGGGACGAAGCCTCTGAAGCTGCGTCAAGGCTTGCAGACGTTGGACGCATTGCTCGGAACTGGCCGGCTGGTAACGCTGAAGGTCATCGCCCCAACAGCTCACTTATCTGTCGTTTTGGGTCACTTGGAACAAACTGGTAGAGATGTAACAGTCCTCCATGAGCCAAAGAGCCGCCTGCAAGATCCCGAAAGTTCAGTCGTCCCTGGAAAAGTTGCAATTGTTGGAATCAGTGGGCGGTACCCAGCTAGTGAGAATCTAGAGGAGTTTTGGAAAATTATATCCGAGGGCAAGATTGTTCACGAGAAAGTAAGTCCTTTTAAAACTATAACTCTCTTATGAAGGCAATCATGCGTTAGATTCTGACTTTTTGTCTCGTAGATTCCCTTGGACCGGTTCGACGTGGACGAGTTGTATGATCCAAAAGTATCGACTCACATGTCTATGTCAACCAAGTATGGCTGTTTCATTCGCCAGCCAGGTCTTTTCGACGCCCGCTTCTTCAACATTTCGCCGCGAGAAGCTCTTCAGATAGATCCTACACACAGGCTGTTCATGATGTCGGCCTATGAAGCTATTGAGATGGCAGGCTACGGTCGCGGTCGTTTCGCTTCTCCAGACGACAGAAGAATAGCCACTTTTTTCGGCCAAGCAACCGAAGACTGGCGAGATATCACACACAATTCAGGCGGAGACGCATTCAGCCTTGGTGGACTGCAGCGAGCTTTCGGACCTGGCCGCGTCAACCACCACATGAAATGGAGCGGACCGGCATACAGCATAGACTCTGCATGCGCATCGGGCTTATCATCCATTACTCTCGCGTGCTCTTCACTATTGTCAGGAGAGTGCGATATGGCCGTCGCTGGAGGCGGCAGTGTCATAGCTGCTCCTTTTACATACCACGCACTCAGTAAGGCCGGCTTCCTATCCACTACCGGCGGTTGCAAGACGTACCGGGCAGATGCAGACGGCTACTGCCGTGGGGAATTCGTTGGAGCCTTCGTCCTGAAGCGCCTTGAAGATGCGGTCGCGGACAATGATAACATTCTATCCGTCATTGCAAGCTCAGCCAGAAACCATTCGGGGAAAGCAAGCTCAATAACCCACTCGGACTCTGCCGCCCAGGAGCAGCTCATGTCTGAAGTCCTCCGAAAGGGGCACATGGAGCCAGCTGATATCTCCTACGTCGAGATGCACGGCACAGGAACTCAGGTTGGCGACCTTGCTGAGATGACGGCTGTTGCGAACACGTTTGGAGATCCATTACGCATAAATCCACTCAAAGTGGGAGCTATCAAGGCCTGCATTGGCCACGCAGAAGCAGTTAGTATCCTTGCCACCAAAATAATCATGGTATCAATAGTACTAAAACTTTCGTTTGTTGCAGGGCGCCGGCTCAGCCGCATTGCTCAAGGCCATCTTGATGATACAAACGGACATGATCCCGCCTCAAGCAGGGTTACCAAATGAGTTGAACCCCAAGTTCCCCAACTTGGATCAGCTAAACATCGAAATCCCTGTGGAAGAGCAGCCACTTACGGTGCATACTGGAACGCACACGAATTCCAGATCAATATTGGTCAACTCATTCGATGCTTCTGTAAGTTCTCGAGCCTCTCCCTTAACAGACGAGATAAACGCGGTGCTCTCCATTGAATTGGTCGAAATGCTAATCTGCGACTTCATCACAGGGCGGCAACACATGTGTCATCATTGAAGAACCTCCTCGCCACAAGTCGACCGGTATTGGGCCCGATGCACGTTCTTGCTATGTTGTTGTGACGTCCGCGAAAACCTCAAGATCGCACCGAGACAATAAGCGCCGTCTTCTCGATCATCTTTATCGAAGCCCAGGCATCAGAGCTTCAGACCTGGCTTACACGACCACTGCGAGACGTCTTCACTACTCGATTCGGTCTGCATACATTGTAACCTCTGCAGGCGAGCTCATTGATCAGCTACAATCTGATCTCGATGGGACGCTCATCCAAACCAAAAGTGCCGGTCATAATGACAGTGGTCCCGACGGAGCCGAAGCGATTGTTTTCACCTTCACCGGCCAGGGCGCCGTGTATGGTGGCATGGGCAGCAACCTGTATCGGACGAGCTCTGTTTTCCGCGAGAAGGTCAATTTGTGCGCTCGACTCGCAGCGTCCTTCGGGTTCCCCCCTTTTATCGACTTAATCACCGATAGCAGCTCGGAGGCATCTGTCATGTCAACAATACAGACTCAACTGGCTGTCGTGAGTCTCGAAGTTGCTCTGGCCGAGTTCTGGGGAGCTTGCGGCATCAAACCTTCGCTTGTCATGGGCCATAGTCTCGGTGAATATGCGGCCCTCCACGTTGCAGGAGTGCTCTCCCTCGCCGATATGCTGTTTCTGGTGGGCCAACGGGCCACGCTGATTCAGGATCGGTGCGAGCCTGGGGCCTACGCCATGCTGGCCGTGTCCAGTGACGAACATGTAGTCCGACGCATGTTGGCTTCGGCGCCGCAGTCCTCTTGCCAGATTGCTTGTCTTAACAGTCCCGTCAGCACGGTGGTGAGCGGAACCGTTGCAGATATCAAAGATCTCCAGAGTCGCGTTCAGGGCCATCATCTGCGCTCTACCGTTTTGCCCTTGGCCTACGGGTTCCACTCGACACAGCTCGATCCTGTTCTCGACGAGTACCGCAGGATTGCCCAGAGCGTGTTGTATCAGAATCCCGTGGTCCCTGTTGTCTCTACGCTCCTGGGGGCGATCATCCAGTCTGCGGGAACTTTCGGTGATGTCTACCTGGCGCGTCAAGCACGGGAAGCTGTCAACTTTGTTGCGGCTGTCCGGACCGCCACCTCACGGATGCCCAAGGCCATCTGGCTGGAGATGGGGCCCACGGCGGTGTGTACTGGGCTGGTCCAGGCGACCATCTCTACGGACATCCCTCGGACTGGCGACATCTCACTCTCGCCCTCCAGAATCATGTCCTCTCTCCAATCCGGTGTTGACTGTTGGGAAACGATCTCTTCTGTACTCGGGATGGCGTACGAAGCTGGGGTGGAGGTCGACTGGGCTGGATTCCATGAACCGTACGCCAAGCACGCTCGCCTCGTCGCCCTTCCTTCTTATGCCTTCGATACCAAAGACTACTGGAGGGCTTACAAGTCCCCGAAGGCAACGGCCACCGTCCCAGCTGCCGTTTGCACCTGTGGTTTCTCGCGCAGTACTTCGACGACGACCCTTCAAGAACTGGTCTCCGAATCAACTGGGAATGGGCCCACACCACGCGAGGCCACCTTCAAGTCCAGGTTCTCTGATCCAGGTCTGCTCCTTTTGGTCACTGGGCATCGTCTGCAGGGCGTGGCCATCTCCCCCGGCGCGGTGTTTACTGATATGGCGCTCACTGCATCCCAATACGTCCTGGACCGGCGGGATGGGGGTCAGAAAACGGCACCGGGTGCCCAGCTGTCGATTCGCAAATGCGCTTTTATCCGGCCGGTCGTTTTACGTGAAGGCGACCCGGACCAAAGCATCCATCTCAGCGTCACGGCCACGGAAGAGGAAGAGGAAAGCAAACATGCATTAGCTACGCTATTCAACTACTCTCCACGGGGCGGCAAGATCGAGTTCGCTACATGTACCATTACCGCAACAGACATTAATACGGTAAGCTCGGCCTGGGATCGGGACCGGCCTCGGTTGCGCAAGATGTGTGCCGAAATCTTGCAATCGGCCAAGGACGGCCTCGGCCATCGATTATCGACCCCGCTGTTCTACTCCCTCTTTGCGCAGACCGTGGAGTATGCGGAAGCCTACCGACGCATCAAGGAGGTTTCAATTTCCGAGGACTTCAGCAAGGCCGTCGCCGACGTGGAGCTGCAACCCTCGCCCCCCGGCACAAGCTTCACATTGTCCCCGTACTGGGCTGATAGCGTCGTGCACCTGGCCGGCTTCTTGGTTAACTGCAACCCAGCCAAGCCGGCCGGCGTCGTGGCCATGCTGCAGTCCTTCGACGTCTGCCACAATCTCCAGCCGATGGAGCCCGGAATCAGGTACCGGGTGTACGCCGACGCAAGTCCCCCTAGCAATGGTGCCACGTCTGTTGCGGTTTGGGTGTTTGATGGCGACCAGCTGGTCATGCAGTACAGCGGCCTCCGCTTCAACCACGTCCCAACGGCCACCTTAGCACGTATCATCGGCAAGAAGGCGATAGGTGATCATCCAGGGGACAGTGCTTCAGACACAAAGCCACAGCATCCGCTCAACAACACCGTCAATGCAGAAAAGGCAGAGGGGGTGCCCCGGCCAATTCAAGCTCCAACATCCCTCCAGGAAGGGGATCAACAACACCTCGCGCGCCGGGCACGCGTGGCGGCCGTGGTTCTTGACGCCATTGCGGAGAGTACCGGCTATGAAGCAGCGAGTTTGACCCCGACGACGGTCCTTTCAGACCTCGGTATTGACTCCATCATGGCGATTCAGATCGCGATGGAGATTCAGCAGAGGCTCGGGGTCGAAGTGGAGGCAACAGCCTTCATCGAGCATCCAACCATTGATGCGATTACTCGGGCGTTTGATAACCTCGAAATACCCCCGCTAACCGAGCCTCTCGTTGTTGATCTCAACACACAAAGTCCACAGACGCATCAGAACAAGAAAGTTTTTGGCGTGATTCTGGACGCGATTGCAACAGAGACCGGAACCGACATGGCAGATCTCGATGATTTTACAGCGCTATCTGATCTCGGTGTGGACTCAATCATGGCAATTCAAATCGCAACAGCGGTTCAGGAGGCCACTGGCGTCGAACTTGGTGCAGCCATGTTCCACGACTACCCAACAATTGGCGACCTCCGTCGATCCATTGCTTCAGATGTCCACTTTGCATCAGACTCGACATCGATGGAGCCATTATCGTCAGGTACAAATAAGAGCGATTCTCTGAATCGTACCCCTGATTCAACTAGCGTCTGTGAAGTCATGGCGGGCGATCGGGGACTTCTATCCACTGAACCATCTTATGATCATAGTCCACCAATGCCGTTAATTGAGAATGACCTCCAGAACCGCGGCTCGGTGCGAGCACAAGACGTGGTCAAAATCTTACTACAAGAAGGGGCTGCGAAATATACCAGAAGCCTTCCAACCACTAGCCTCCCAGTAACACGAGCGCCTCAACATACACCAGCATTGGTTCCAGTGCCGACGCCCAAAGTCAACAGTGCCAGGAAATTACACGTCAATGTTGTGCTTATGCACGGGCGACTCTCGTCAAAACTTACACCTCTCTTCTTGTTCCCGGACGGGACCGGGGCCGCGTCCACATACATCTACTTAAAGCGCTTGAGTAACGGCCGTCCTGTCTACGCTGTCGAATCTCCTTATCTCCATCATCCGGAAGATTTCACTTGTGGAGCTGAGCAGGTTGCGGGTATGATGATGGAGGCCATTATTCGCACCCAGCCTCGTGGTCCGTACCTTTTGGCTGGCTACTCAGGCGGCTCCATCCTTGCATATGAGGCTGCGCGGCAGCTGCTCGTGGCCAATCACGATGTTCAAGGTCTGCTCCTCTATGATATGGCGGCACCAAAAATCCGACCAGATCGCCATGAAGACGCCATGCCCATGGTTCTCGTCGAGATGATGGCTAAGCTCATGGGTGGCTCGCGCAATGTGTGGATGGACCAGACTGACCAGACTGCGGCCCGCAGGTCTCAGCTACACATGCGCCATACCGTTCGCTGTGTGAGCACCTATAACGCGAAGGCCATGCCGCTCGACAGAAGACCTGGCCGTTCGGTAATCACGTGGTGCAAACGTGGCGTTGGTGAGCGGCTGGATAATCCTTTCAAGGAAAAACTCGCCCGTCATGGCATCTCTTGCGAGCCTGTCGCCAATTTCATGGAGGATCCGGCCATCGGGCCTTTCAACTGGACTTTCCCGCCAAATAAGCCACTCGGTCCCAATGGTTGGGATCAAATGGTTGGTCCCATTCGGTGCATGGCACTCGATGCTGACCACTTCTCAATGATTGTTCCGCCAGATGTAAGTGCATTGATGCATTCCCAGTTCTCTTCTTCGGACTAGTCACAGATTTTCTAACGAGAACACAGGTTGGCAAGTTCCAGGGAGCCCTTGAGGAGGCTCTCGACTACTGCACAGGCTGAAGCCATCGTCGCGAATGGATGTTGTGTGTCGTAGGTCAAATAGATTTACTTCGGATTCGGGGCCTGTCGTTGTAGATAAAATATATTTTCAGGATAGAATTGGACAATTTTCACTTTCTCAATGTGAAAACCCGAATCACTGCAAATTTTAGCTCGAATACGCGCAGGCAAGTTTGGAAATATATTTATAGTCCTAATCCAAGAATTCAAGCTAGAGAGCTCGAGAACCGATGGAGGGATGCTCCTGGAGTACCTAGGTACATAGGGCAGCTTCTACTCTACCCTGAGCCTGGCTCGTTCAAAACAGAGGCTTAGCGAGAAGATGGCACGTGACGGCTCTTTCACTTCGTCTCCCTCGGGGGATACATAACGACGAAGATCCGAGTTTGCACACTGCTAGAGTATGCTTGGCGGGATAATCGGTAGCTGCCTATGGGCTCCGCCCTATCTTGGGCTTAAATGAACATCATCATCATAACGACGAAAGTTTCTCAAGACCTCTTAAAACTAGCCTTGTAACCAATAACGTCTTCTACCTACTTGAACATTACCCCTATATGTATCTCTCTCTATTCTATCCGTCGAGCAATAGGTACGTCCGGCGGCGCAAACCCTTTCACTAACTTTGCGTTGACCACCTCATAAACCGGCAGTTCTGCCAACGCAGACGCAACATGGTGCAGAGTCGGAAGAGCATCCCAATCTAATGCCGCGCAATCAACACGCGCTCCACGAGCGCGCGCGACAAATTTCACCTTCGCACCGCTCTGGACGCGTGCCTCGTCAGCATGGGAGACAACACACGCATACTCTGCATCCACCTTCCCCGGTTCGCCAATAGCTGGCACGTAGCGATAGCCCAGGATATTCGACTCGCCAAAAGCAGCGCCGGCTTCTGATTCTGGCACATCCTCCTCAAGATTATCGAGAGCGAGTTGGATGAAGGTTGCGCCGCGCCAGGATACGGATGCGTAGCACGACGTGGCTTGGTGGTAGAGGGTGACGTCGCAGCCGAATTTGGGGAGACCCAGCTGTTCGCGGCCGGAGACGACGGCGTCAGAGAGGGATTCGAAGAGGACGGGAATGTAGGCGCCGTTGACGACGGCGCCATTCCGCCGGGTGTATTTCACGCCATGGACGAAGAGGCCGACTGAGATATAGCCCTCGCCAGAGAGCCACGAGAGGTGAGTGAAGGATGTGACGGACCAGCTCGCCATGCAGATGGTGTCAGCTCGCCTGAACTGGAACTGCTCTGTCGGGAAGAGATTCTCCAAAAGGGTGCGCGAGGTCTTGAATCGCACGCTGAGGGTGGTATACTCTCTCGAAGCCCCTTGTTTTGCCAAGCGGGGTTGCCCGTGGCAGTCCTGGAGCGGTCCGGGGGTTGGACCAAAAGAAATCGGCATTTGTCTGGTGGCGTTGTTTTTCTGGGACCATGTCCACAATCTGAGCTGCTTTGAAGAATAGTCCCACTCGTCGTGTCCGAAGTTGAAGTCAGTGTCTATAAGTCGACAGATTTCGCATCAGAACAAGATACATGATCTTCCCGCACGAGGGGGAGGGAAAAGAGATCCCAATGCAAGAAATGTGTAGAGGAGCTGATTGTATTGACTCACTATCGACGTGAAGCTCTCCTTCAGCCCATTCCTTTCCTGCTTGACGAGAGAACTCTTGAATAGTGTGTGCCCTATCCCGTCTCGTGCGTTCATAAAGCTTCAGCCTTTCTGGGACGGCTTCTGGGTGAAGTCCTGTTGGAAACATGACTGACAGGCTTGCTGCATCCTCGATGGCCATACCAGCACCTTGCCCTTGGTCTAGTATGATGTGTTAGCTTCTTATCTCCCCCTTTATTCCAATGGTGGAAAGTCGAGTAACGAACGTGGAGTAAATGGATGGGCGGCGTCGCCAAGTAAACCCAACTTTCCACTTGTCCAAGGAATCTGCTCCAGGTCCAACAGCCGCCATACTCTGAGCGATGAAGGCTCAATTCCGCTCATTATCTCTTTGATAGCGGGATCGAAATTCTCATAGACCTTGAGCATCTGCTCGACGCTTCCATGAGTATCCCATCCTAAATCGCAATTTATTAGAACTAAGAAGCACCAAAACTCATGGGGTAGCACTCGAAAAATCTCGTTGTAACATAGAACTGACCTTCCTTCACTTCTTGATGAGATTCCATCTCCGGATGGATGCATACGAAGTTCAATGTCTTGTTTTCATTGCAGGGGTATACTACAACTCTTCGATCAGTGGCGTACCAGGTGCAAAGGGTGTCAAAAGACTCAAAGACAGATCGTGAGATGGGATTCTCTGAGGTAGTACTGCGAGGTACCATGAACCGAAAAGCCGCCTGGCCTGTGGGTCGTGGTTGTGCAGAGGTGAGTGCGGATCGTACGGTCGACTTCAAGCAAATCCCCGTCAGCTCATTATCATCGGGCATCAAACGCTCAACAAAAGAACATAAGGAAGTTGAGATCATAGTATTGTGACCAGGGGTTGTAAGACTTACATGAATTCCATCTGCACCTAGGACCAAATCGGCCGTGATAGTCTCGCCATTGTTCAGTGTGAGTAAACTGCCCCCTTTGTCGACTTTCACAACTTTAGACGATGTTTTCAGAACAGCACGGGCACCGGGGCCTTCGACTCCTATGGCTAAATCCTTCAACTTCGAATGCAGCCCCGAGCGTTGAGACAGAAGCCACGGATGTGCCCAGCGCTGGTTCGCACGCAAGAGACTCATATCTATTAAAACGCGACCATCGTGGGTGCGCTCCACAACGTGGCTGTTGGAGCATGCGCCGAATGACTCTGCATGGACGCCCCATCGCCTCAATATGCCGTTGGTGTTTGGCATGATATGTACCGCCGCACCACTCTCAGACGCAATGCGTGATTGCTCAAGAATCTGGACGTTGTGGCCATTCCGCCGCAGCCCAACGGCGGCAGCGAGGCCTCCTATTCCAGCACCAACAATGACGATGTTGAGTGGGTGCGGATACTCATCAATTGGCGTTTTCGACGGAACTTGGGGGGTGCCTACCGCGAGCGGAGGTGCGCCACCATTTGTGACCGTGTTCATAGTCCGACTTGGGTGGAAATCTGACATGGGATGGGGCAAATGATACAGGACGCTTGGGTTGAAACTACACGTACTGTATAGGTAGGATGGCTGCCGTCAAGTTGGGAGATTTTTCTGTTCACTGACTTGATTGTAAGATCCGGCGCGAGTTTACTCTGCGGACATCCTCAACTGGTGCAATTAACGTGACCGAGAAGGGCATTCGATTAAGCCGAGCCGTGGATTTGCTGTGTTTGAAGAGAGTTTGTCGGAACCGAGAATCTCTAAAACAGCCGAACGTCCGCCGGAAGCCGGTCGCAGGAGTCCGCAGCTGTCGGATGTAAGACCTTGCCCCCCAAATTTCCAAAAGACAATTACTCGGAGATTTTAGCTGTTTTCCGGACGGCCGGCTATCTCATCGAGTGTCTCGGCCAAATGGTAGGTACCTATGTAGCGGTAGATCAGACCCCTCCCCCTTTTCTGTCCGAATTCTGATAATTTCCACTCATTGGTTGGTCAGAGAAGTCTTGTCTATTACAAGGAGATGTAGCGTTGTCATTCAGCACTAAGGCAGGCATTTTGGGGGTGTTTCGGAGAGATCATGTCGCTGGAGTGAGCAGGCAACCTAGTACCCAGAACATAAACAGGTTGACCCCTGAGTGAACAGTGTTATTTCAAAAAGTCAATTTTCGGGCAAATTTTAGTGTCTCGCTGAATTCCTGACCATAATTTTAATCATTTCATGACAAGGTTAGCCGGAGCAATGATCGACGCATGTAGTAATTAGTCCCGGGTAAGATCAGAATAGAGGAAACCGAAAACTATAATTACAAACTTCATATAGATAGCATCTCGTCTATCACCGAATCCGGCTGTTGTGTGTTTCTGTCCTCTATTCCCTTCAGCTCAGCAATATTGTGTAAAACTCGATAACTCTCACCAACATGACACAGGATACTCCTTTGAAAGTAATTGTCATCGGCGCGGGAATCGGCGGATTAACAGCTGCCATTGCCCTGCGGCAACAGCTTCACGATGTAACAGTAAGTCCATGGATCCAATCACTGCTATATCACTCATGCTAACCGGCCACCAGGTTCTGGAGAAGTCCCAGCTCGTGAGCGAGATGGGTGCTGCCATAGGGCTTCAACCCAACTGTACCGTTCTTTTGCGACATATAGGCATTGAGCCCGAGGAAATCGGTGCTACTACCATGCTGAATGTTAGTTATCAACTGCAATCAGACTTGGCGGCTCATAATGTAATCTAATTGTCCGGAAAAGATGATCATGAAGGAAGCTACCACGGGAAAGGATGTGAATGAAATGTCGGAAAAGGTCAAGGAAGCGACCATCAGACCAGCACCATCAAAAGAAACGGCAAGTTACGCGCTCTGAACACCCTAGATTACTTAACTGTGTTTCCAAACAGGTAGCCGCTAACTCCAACATTAGAACATCTACTTCGTCCACCGAGCAGACCTTCATAAAGCACTCCAGAACAAAGCAGTTGCTCCAGAGGGAGCGGGAAAGCCAATCGAGATTCGAGTGGGAAGCGAGGTCCAGAGTGTTGACCACACTCAGGGGACAGTCATATTAAGCGACGGAACTACTGTTAAGGGGGACGTGATCGTCGCAGCTGATGGAGTCCACTCCCCATCTCGAAAGGCCACCTTTGGGCCTCGGTTCCAAGAGACCCCTTCCCAGGTTTGTTGTTTTCGTACACTCATATCAACTGCATCCATACTTAACGATGGGGAAACTCGGGACCTTGTTAAAGATGCGGGCACATTGACAGAATATACTGGGCTCGATAGACGCATTATCTTTTACCCTTGCTCAGGCGGGAAGCAAACGAACGTCCTCGCAACGCTTCCCCGAGAACATAGTGGTTGGACGGATGATGGTGAGTAACACCCGCCCTTCTCTTCTTTTCACAATCTAGGTCTCACGCTCTATGTGTTAGGCTTTGTTGGTTCGTCCAAGAGGCAGAAGCTTTTGTCTGCGTACGCCGACTTCGCCCCCCCAGTTCGACGTATGCTCGAGAAGGCTACTGAGGACAGTGTCACAGCCTGGCAGCTATTCGACCTCGAGCCGTTGCCGGCGTGGACCAAGGGTAGCGTCGCTTTAGTCGGTGACGCAGCTCATCCATTCTCACCTTGTAAGTTACAATTACTTCGTTGTGCGCCCTACAATTAGTCGCGGTATGCTAATTATACAATCCTTGGTGATGAAGTCCTCGCCCAAGGCGCTGCTCAGGCCATCGAGGATGCCATCTCTCTGTCTGTCATGCTGCCGCTTGGCACCACGGCTCTTGATGTGCCCGCACGGCTGCAATGGTACCATGAATGCAGAAAAGAACGTGCTACCAAGATTCAGGAGTTTAGTCGTCTGAGAGGGAGGGACTCATCTGGTGCGAAGGGGAAGCCGCCAGCTGGTAAGTGCTCCAAGTCTCTAACCTCATATAAGTAACTTGATGGGCCATCTGATGCTGAACATAAACCTGCGCGTAGGAGACGAGATACAGAAATTCGTAGGATACGTCATGATGCACAATGAATATGTCAACTCTGTCGAATTCATGAAGTCCAAGCAGGGTGGAGGTCAGGTATAGAGCGAGAAGTTACTTCTCAGACAGACATGCGAGTAAAAGAGGGTCGCTGTATGTAGCAGTATTTCTTTGACTATTTTGACTCTTGTATCTCACAGCAAGCAGTCATTCACTCCCCAGAGCTATAACCTTTGACTCGCTGGGAATAGAATGGTTTTGTTTATTTTCGGGTGGAAAATGAAACTTCACAATATACGCTCCTAATCCAGAATGGGTCATGAACAGGAACCCAGGTTAAACTGTAACTACGTGGAGAACTAAAATTCATGTATGGTCCTCTCTTTATGAACAAGGTAGAAGGTAATAAACAAGTTGTCGTCGCCAGGGCAACGCCATAGTATCATGGACTCCAACCCTCGGATTATAAATCCATGTGAGGCAAGACTGGAAGTAGGATTTGGATCTTTGCTAGCAGGAAGGATCTGTGGATAGCGTTCTCTAGAACCAAACTCCACAGAATAAGTTATGAGTCTAACTATCTCTCTTTTATTTGCTGTGCCATCCTCGTGAGCTCTAGCACCTCGGCGAGCGGCACTTCAATTTCTAAATTCAACCTACCAAAGATCCCGCAGCCCATACTTAGATACGATATGCTCTTCGGTGCACCGCTGCTACACGCCACATATAAAAATTCAATACACATGGACACGGATATTAGGTCGAGAAATTTGCTATCACATTGCTTCGTCAGTTGCTTGCTCCAATAAATTGGAACTCTCCCTCTTGCCTGCCAAGTATGTCTATTGGTGATATCTGATTCGCAGTGGTCAGAACCACGTGTGCCGAGTTCACACACAACTCCATGCCTCTCCTGTGCCAACCTTCTGAAATTTTATAATTCGATCGGCTCCATATCCAAGGGCAATAAATCATAAAGATGGCCTCATGGTATTGTCGGAGCATGCAGAGTGCAATGTGGCGGGTGCGGTGGTCATACAAGATTCTTGGGATATCAGGCTCGTGAATTTCCTTCAAGATAGCTGGTAGGCGACCCCTCCAGTCCTCTAAAAGCTTGAGAGTCACCTCTAACTTCTGCTCTCGTTCTATAGATGGTTGGCGGAGAGCACTTTGACTGTAGAGCATTTTTGCCGCGGAGCTGATGACGTGGGCATAGAAGCACTGGTTCAGAAACCAGTCCATCTCCTCACGCGCCTGTGGTGGGGCGTGATCAATCCAATCGCGGTCAAGTGACTATTCTCTACTGTTAGATAATTCTGTCGGAAGACATGTGGCGAAGTGGCTCCTACTGGGGGGATTCCATGCCGTAGGGAGTGGCGAACTTCAATGGAATAGAGAAACCACAAGCTTTTTCTCGCGAGATCTTGCTCCTCGCTACGTGCAAAAGTTTTAAGTATCAAATCGCTGGTCTCGAGTTTGAGCGCTCGAGCACAATCTACCGCAACTGTCAAGATGTCACAGTAGACGGCTTCGTCGATTTCCTCGGAAACGGTTGCCTAAGATACTGATTAGTCAGATGTACCATCGATCAGACGACTGCATCAGACCATTGCCAAAATTGTCTACCCAGTTAGCGTCGAAATGATGGACGGCGCCGACGGATTAGACTTACCTGCAGTTTGAGGAGGGTATTTGGGGAACTGAAAACACTGCCACGGGAACTTAACGCTATTCTGGAAAAATATTCGCCCTCCTGTTTCTCTTTGGCAGACACAAATTTTCCACTGCTTCTCAGGAAAGCGTGAAATCCAAAAGCCATGACCGAGTCGATTAGAGATATCAATACCGGGTTCCTTTGCAGTCCACTTCTAGCTTCGTTCATACACTTGTCAAAGTATGAAATTGTCAGGAAATTCGGAATCCTATACCTATCAGTTGGTAGCTCTTGATTGGAATAGGGTGCAAGTCACCCGATTGGTTGGTCAAAACATGCTTTGTAGGTTAATGGAGGTTCGCGATTTTGGTAGGGATGGGGGGGAGGGGGGTTGATTCCGTGACTCCGGGTACATACCATCTCGGCAGCTATTCACCAGTGCTGTGTCATTCCAATGCCAGATTCTACGGCCATTGTGGCGCTCCATATCGTTGGAGTCGATGGATGACAGCTGAGCCTGTACGGAGGAAACTCTTGTCAATATCTGACATATTTCGTCTTGTTTTACCCTGCTTATCCCCTCGTTCCCTAGATCCTGCCACAAGAATATTGCCTTGAGAGAAAAGTTGACTCCTGGTATAGAGTCTTAACCCACGAATCAATCAGCAATCATGTCGTCACATGGAAGTGGCTTTTTCCTTTTTACCTAAAAAGTCTCTCGTCACGACCTATTGGGTCATATTAGCATATAATTAACAGCCACCATATTTAGCTGAAAAGCGTGGAGACTCAGACTGTATCACATAGATCTAGTAGTCTAGCCGTTTCTCCAGCAGACTCGGACGATTCAAATTGTCGGGTTGATCCGTTAGAGAACGGTGGCGAGTCTCCCCGGAGCGGAGCAGCCGTACCTATACCAGTAGCTAGGTCGGTCTGCTCAGTTGTGAGCGGGGTGCCATATTCGAACTGAGGTTGATCTCCAGTCACAGAGTGTGGCCAAGAAAGGCTGTTCATATCGAGTGGATTTGCAACTCCTGTCGTTGATAAGAAGCCGTGAATACCCTTTGGGTCTATATCCATGTTCCAAGGCGAATCTTCGACATAGTCGTCAGCTAATGTTAGTACGGTACTTTGATCATCCGAAAATGATAATCTCCTGTGTTGACCGTTATGGGCTGCATCTGTTGAATTGCTGGCCGCATTTCCAGTAGATGGCGAAGTTAAACACGGAAACAACAGCCCATCATTTGGAGCTTCAGCACCGAAGTTTGCTATTGCATTGCCAATCCGACTTGGTTGAGAGCCACATTCAGAACTTCTCTCAGAAACCCCCCTTTCTACTAACTGCTCGGAACGTGGTCGCTTGTTCGAAAGAATGTACTGGCATTCCTGGTTATGCTTCTGTTCAATTTTATCAGCTAAGAAAATGCGCCAAGGATAATTATACAAACTAGACAGGTCAAACATGGCCTTGCACCATCGCCTTTACAATATTAATTGACATCACTCAATCTCATCGCAGCCGGTAAGATTACTCACAGCGAACCTTCTTCAACTTACACATCTGACATGCCCCTCTCCGGCGTGTCGCAAGCCTTCCACTAATAGGTGCAGAAGGGATTGCTTGGGAGCTTACGCACATATCAGAATCGGGCTGCGTAGGCCAGGGGTTCTCAAATATGGAGAAAGAAGCTGATGCAAAGCCTGAGAGACATCGATTGATAAAATTGTTTGTGCCGAAACCAATACTCAAAGAGCCTTGATTCCTTATCAACTGAAAAATCGGGATTCTCTTCGTGTCATCTTTTGCTTCGGGTTAGGGTGCATGTATTTAAAGTTAGGCCAAGAAAGTTTCATTGTCGGGGACCTGTTTACCGAGAACCGTCCGTAGGTTACAGTGGGGTATCATAGTATGACACCTGTGCGCTAGGGGCATTTCACAGCCAAATGAAAATTATTATTATTACGCAAAATAACAATTTGAACATTTTGCTTAAAAAAAAAGACAGATATGCTTCTTCTTTGTCGTGTATTTCCTTCATAAAGCAAAACGATTCAGCGTTAGTTGATATATTTGAGCGAAACCGCCTACAGACCCGTGCCTCCGGCCTCGTTACGACCATTACCCCGAGCACCAAAGTAGAACTTTCTACCTCGTCCTATGGGCAATAATCTGACCTTTTCCGTCTGTGCTTGCTTGCCAAGAAGGTCTAAGGTATCACGAAAAGTTTCTTTTCCATCTTTACTGACTTTTACCCCGTCATCCTGCATCCGGATCCGGGTCCGAGACTCTAATTGAACCCAAGGCCCACATATCAGCGTTTCTCAAAGCTGCAGTGATTTCAGACTTCAGAGATCTTGATAAAGCAGACTTGGTGACATACGCATCTGGTCTGTTAAGGCCCACACCTCTAAGGGAAATGGTTTCTAATCAAATTCAGACTTTATAATCTGGCTAAATCGGCTTATTTAATTTTATGCCTTATCGTTATTTTTTTTACAGTATTATTATTTTTATATAAGTAATCTCTTACTCCCGGCTTCTTTAAACTAACGTATACAACTTAACACATAAACCACCACCGTTACTCATATTCTGACTATTTACTTTCCTTTCCCCTTTTTTTTTATAACCCTTATTAAAACTATAAGTATAACGCCTATTTCTTTAATCTCTTTTTCACATAACACTTACACACTTTCCTTACTTATAATTCTCATTTTTACACATTTAAACCTACGATTTTTAATATTTTAACATACGTAAACATTACTTTTCAACTTTAAATCAAAAGTAAACAATTCACCTTCACTTTACCTGTCAGTGCAGTACCGGTGGATCACGCAAAGATATATTGAAGCAAAGTGGTTAATATAGTCTTTAATAAAGTGGGTGGTAAAATCTATGTCTTATTAAGAAAGTGGGAAAGATCCTTTACTATTCACTTCTCTAAATGACCCCTATAACATGTCCGTTATAGCTCCAATTACCCCTTGGAACTGTTAGATCCATTACTTTTAATAGCCAAGGCATAACCTTATTACGGACCCCTTTGCACCAATAAGTAATTGACACCAGAATGCTGATGGTATTACCAAATGAATAGAATTATAAAAGTATTGGTATTAATAAAAAATTGATATAATTTACGGGCTAATATTAATTAAAAAATAATATAAAATAACAATTAATATTATTGTACATATTATAATTATAATCTTAATTATAATAATTATTTAAATTATAATAAATATTGGGTCATATAATAATTAAAACCTTTAAAGCCATAAAAGCTAAAGCGCTTGAAACCTTAAAATCAAAAAATCCAAATAAAACAAAAGTTTTATATAAAATTGGCACATTTATTATTAAATAAAAGCTTTATACTTAATTTCAAATAATATTTTTAATAATATTAGTAATTGTTTTATCTTATATATAATATACTTACTTTTTAATTATCAAAAATCAATTGCAGCTTTTTATGTTTATTAAATAAATACATAATTATTACATTTTAAGCATCTTTTTATTAAAAATATTAATTTATATATACCATATTTATTAAAAATTTATTATTTAATAAAAACATTAAAATTCTTATGTTAAAAACTTTTAATAATAATCGCAACAAATATTAATATTAAATAATTCAAATTAATATATATATTAAATTCCACAGAAAATAATTTATTTTCAAAATTAAAAAAGTTTTATGAATTATCATTTTATTTAAAAGGCGGTTTGGGATTAAATAAAATTATTTTTTAATAATTATATAACCATTAAAAATTTGGCGGGAAGCATAATAACTAGCGCCTTTAAGACTATCTAAAAAATGTTTTTATTTTTTTAAAGCTTAAAAGAATTTATAATTCAAATTTTTGATAATATTAATATAATGCGCACAATAATACGAAATATATAAAAGCTTTAGCAAATTGGGTTTTGCATAAATTATATGGCAAAATTTTAGCAATATATTAAACAAATTAAATAAAAAGAGAATGCTTTAAAAGATTGCTATTATAAAATATTAAAAAATAATATTAAAAATAAGATTGCTTATTTTAAATAATTTAATAATTTTTAAAAACTGATTAAGCTTGCTATTAAAATTAATAATTAAGCTTATAAGCAAAGCCTTAAGCAAAAAAGAATAGTACTTTTATTAAAAGCATGATAAACCTTAAAACCCTTTTTATTTAAAATAAAATAAAATTGAATACTAATTTTTAAAAATAAGCTAAAAAAAAAGCCATGCAACGGCAGGCTTTCCAAAAAAGTCATAAACAAATAATAATAAAATAAATTATACTTTAATTATGATTTTTTAAGCCATATGGCCAGCTTTTATTGCCAAAAAAAAGTTATAATTAAAAAAAAAAGGAAATTAATATAATAAAATAAAGCGCTTATAATATTATTGATATTTTTGTGTTATTATATTTTATTCGGCAGTTTAATGCTTTAAGCTTTTAATATATAATTATTAATAAACTTAAAAATAATGAAATTCATGCCTAAATAAAAAATAATAATAACATAGCATAAAATAGCAAAAAAAAGCTTTATTAAATTTTGAATTTAAGGCCATATTAATTATCTTTTTTTAAATTATTATAAAGCAAAATTTAGGAAATTATTTAGCAAAAAAAAATTGCATTTTTAGGCTTTAAACATTTAATATTAAACTAATAAAATTATAAAAATTGTTTATAAAAAACCAAAACTAATTTTTATAAAAATGTTATAGTAAAGCAAAAAATATTAAATAATTTATTAAAATTATAAAAATATTAAATAAAAGCAAATTAAAAATAATAATAACTATTTTTAAATTTATATATAAATTATTTTTTAAAAACTTTTATTTATTTTTAAAAACAAGAATAAGCTGAAAAAAAAAGAATTTTAAAAAATTATATTAAAAAATAATTAATAGCGCTTTTAATTTAATATAATCAATAATACTTAAATATATCAAAAAAGTTTTGTTTTATTAGCCCAAATTTTAAAAACAAATTAATTATTTATAATTATAGTTATAAAATCAAATTATTAAATTTAAAAAAACATTTTAATAAAAAAAAATATTAAAAAGATTTCCTTATGCATTAACTGGTAATAATAAAAAATTGCCATTTAATTATAAAAGCAAAAATCCAAAAAAAATTAAGGCTATTGTGACGGCACAAATACTATTATATTATTATACTACATACGAAAAACAATAGACGGGGATAGAAAGAAGGTCGAGGAGAAAGGAAGACTATATACATGTGCCAAGCCCTGAGTCAACACCTGTCCTCGGTATATAACTCATCCTCGGTATGACTCATCGGTCTGTGAGTCATCTAGTCAATGACATATAAATCGTCACATTACCCCCCTTTTAGAGAAGACCTGTCCCTAGGTCTTATAGTAGTCAAAGAAGGCCTACTCATTGGTCTAACTCATCTCAGTATGACTCATTAGTTTAACTCATTTTAATATAAGTCATTAATAAGTCATAAGTATATAACTTATCTTTAGTATAACTCATTGGTTTATAAGTCATTTAGTCAATGACATATGAATTATTACATTATTCCCCCTTTTAAAAAAGACTTATCCTTAAGTCTTATAATAATTAAAAAAAGCCTTCTAGTTCTTTAACGTTATAACTCAATTATTATTAAACTTGTCATAATCATTTATCTCGACATTTTATACCTTTATTTATTGTTATAATTATTATAATAGACTTAGTGCTTTTTTATGTTATAAATAAAAGTTATAAACTTTATATAAATAATATTTAAGGTTTTTGAATAAAGTAAAACTTTAGGTTTAAATTATAATTGAGTTAAAAAACCTTATATCATAAGTTCTTATTTTTTTCTTATTTATAATTTAAGATATTTTATACTTTGTACTTAATATCATTTTCCACTGTGAATGTTTTGTATAATTATTAGGTTTAACCTAATAAAGGCTTTTTGTGAATCTTTTGTAATTTATTTATGGAAAAAACTAAGTAGACCTTTATTTTTAATAATAAGTTTAATTTTCTTAATAACCTTAAAAGGGCTATCTTATTAATTTAAGAGCTTTTTTTTTAATTTAAATATTAACTAATTTTTTATTATAACTTATATTTTATTGTAAACATCTTAATTTATTTCCTTTTAGTGTTTATTAATATCCCGTTGTTTTTTATTTTAAGCTTTTTATAAAAGTTTTTTTTAGTTTTAAGCCACGTATTATCTGCTCTTTATACCACGGTTTTAACATCTTTAATATTAAGCTTTTATATAATTGTGACGGATGGTACGGATCAGAGGGCATTCAGGGGAGCCTTCTTAATTGGGTATTATTAAGCGCTTAAGCGAGATTAACTCGACGACGTTTCCTGTACATAACCCCTTTTCTTTCCTTACTTTCTTTCTTTTTTAGTTGTAAATTCTAAGAGAATCTTAATTACTTTCACTACGTTCTTTTTAATATGTGAGGCCTTTATTACGACGTAATACTGGTCTTTATAGGGCAAGCGTCACAATAACTATAAGTGGCGTGTTTAAAAAGGGTTATTATTAATTAAAAGATATATGTAGCATATAACCGTACTTAAGCTCATATAGGCTTATACTAAAAGATTTATACTAAAGAATGAGTTAAGTATAATTTATTATAAGGAAAAGTTTTAATTAATTGTTTTAATAATAATTAATAAAAGGACGTAATTATTAATTTAAATATTAATTTATAATCTTTATTTAACCATTCGTTTATATATAATAGGTTATAAAAAGCTTAATTTAAATATTAAGTATTTTATAAAATTCCTTTTAAAAAAAAGAAATAAATTATAGTCCTTAGTTTAAAATAATTATTTTAAAGGGGCCATTAAACTTATAATAATTTACTATAAATAATGTGGCAAAATCTTTTATTGTATAAATTAAATAATAAAGAATTAATATATATTCTTTGATTATTTAGTTTATAATTATTAATATTAAGTCATAATTATGTTTATCTTTTAATTAGTTCTTAAAGTCTATTATTAAATGTTATTAAGGCCGGTTTAAAATCAAGAGAAAATAAAAATAACCAAGGGTTTTGTCTCATTTAAAATTTATACCAGTATATTTGTAATAATTATTAATAAATCGTACAATGTCTTTTAATATTATTAATTAAAAGTATTTAGTTTTTAATAATTAATATGTTTTAGTTTTTTTTAAATGTACCGTTAAGACCTAATTATGTACCTCTTAAATTAGTCTTATATAAATGTCTTAAAGGTTTAAGATTAAAAGGTAATTATTATAAAAAAGGAGTTTTTCCTTAAGAATATATTTGTTGTTTTCATTACTTTTAGCCTTTTATCATAATAGTTTTAATATTCCTGCCGTTTTATTTAATTGAATAAAGTCTATAATAACGTGAATTTTAATGTTAAAATCTTTTATTTAAACAGGGGATATTAAAATTATATTTTTTATTTTATTAATTATTTTTAAAAATCATAAATTAAGTTAATTTAAATATAATAAAATTCCGTTTTATTGTTTTAGTTTTAATTAATTCTATGGTTTAACGTCTTTTTTTAATAATATATTAATTACTGTGTTTTACTTATTTAGTTAATATATAATTATAAAATAAAAATCTAATAAGATTTCTCTTTATTAGGCTTATTTATTAATGAGTTACTTTATTATTATAAAGTATTCAAAGGCCTGATAATCTGTAAAAATCTAGAATTATTATATGTCTTAATAACTAATAAAAGCCGTTCTTTAATATATTAACGATTTTATAATAATTAACATTTTTTATTATAAATATTATAATTTAATTCTACAAGGCTTATAGTTTTTTAAAAAAAGGCTATTAAATGTCATTTTATTATGTGTTTTTAAGAAAATACTTTAGTTATTATTTTATTAGAAACATTTATTTTAATTCTTGTCTTTAATTTTAAATTATAATATTATAAAACTATAACGGTCCGTTATTTACTTGGTGTAAATACAGAAGGCTGCTGTTGATCTCTAATAATCAAAAAATAGGTGTATTATGTATAAAATAAAATAATTATTAATATGATTGAGAATATTATTTAAAATTAAGCATAAAGCTTTTATTTAATGGCAAATGTGCTAGTCTTATATAAAACCTTTGTTTTTTGTGGATCATTATGCTATAAGGTGATCGCACAACGATTTTCCCAAATCATCATGATCCTTAGTAATCGCATAACGATTTCCCTAAATTACTGCGATTCTTAATAATCCCGTATTTATTATGTGACCTATGGTCCCATGCCTTATAATTATAAAATCCCTTATTTTGGCTTTTCCACGCAGCATGGCCGCCAATCCTTAGGGCTAAAACAATTATGATTACCTATACCATAGCGTGATTATAATACTATTCCCTTTTTAACCTAATGTGCCCTTATGCTTAAATATACCTAAGGAAATATTAATAATAGCCTACAGCTATCTCCCTTTTTTATTATGTTCTTCTAACGCAATATTAAATTTGAATATATTGCTTTAGCCTTAAAAATTAAAAGAATTGATAAAAAAAGGTTTTTTTTATGAATTTTGTGTGCGGAATTGCTATTATTATGTTATTGCGGGGCCTAAGGCCGTCCGCTATTTTTAATGCGCTTGTTATGGCCGTATTAGATGTAATTTTATTAAAAAACTCCCCACCGTGGCTTCCTAAGCTTTCATTAATAAGCAGCAATAGTGCCTAAAAAAGAAAAAGGAAAAGGCTATAGCCAAAAAATTTTGTTTTAGGAAGCAATAGCGCTTTTTGAACAAAAAAGAAAAAAAGATGATAAAGTTTGGTTTTAAGACTTTAAACAAATTAAATTAAAAAAAGTTTAAGGAAAAAGCAAAGCTTGCCTAGCTAAAGGCCAGCGCCGCAAGCCTATTAAAGGCTTTCGCTTTTTTGAAATCCCCTGCTATTGATCTTGCAGCTTTTAAAGGGCTGCCCGATTTGTTTTAAAAGGGTTTGGGTTTTGCTAATAAAATTTTTGAAATAGCCTAAAGCAATAAAGGTTAAATTTGGGTTCCCAAGTATTCTCCAATTATGGGTACCTTTTTTATTTAATTAAATATTTGGCTGTGCTATGAAAGTATTAATAATTAAGAATAGTTTTAATTTTGTATTTGGCGTTTGGGTTAATTAATTATATTTTAATAATAAAAGCAAATAATGCTTTTGATAATGCTGGTTTAAGGAGGAATATGTGAAATATTAAATAAATATTTATCATTTTAAAAAGCGCTAATTAATAATTGATTGGTTTCTTAACTTTTGCAATTTTAAATGGCCTTAGCTTTTTATGATTTAATTTGTGATTTGGTTATTTTATCGCAATATTCTTTTAAAATAAGTAAATTTTATTCCCCTTTTTAAGCATTGGTTTTATGCTATGCTTTTTATTATAATAAATCGCTAATCTTTATGCTATAAATAGAATATTAGCTAATAATTCCTTATGCAATTACTTTAGCTTATTTTTTTATAGCATGGCTTTTTGCGCAATTTCTTAATTTGCAATTGATATATTATATGCCATTAGGTTGTACTTATAATTTGCATAAAATAGCAATATTTTAATAATTTTTTAATTTGCGCTATTATATGCAAATTAAGCAAATAGAAATAATTGAACTTAATTATTTTATTTATAATTTATATAGCATTAAAAATAAGTTTTTATTATTTGATTAATTTATTTTGTTTATGCATTTGTTTAAGAATAAAAGGCTATTAACATTTTTTATTTTATTCTTAAAAATGCAATTAAAGTTTTCCAGAATTTTAAAATAAAAAGCTTGTTTTTGTTTAAAATTATCTTATTTAATATTTTATGATTTGCAAAAATTATTTAAAAGAATACTTACGCCATTTGTAATGCGCTTTGGGTTCCTAATACTAATATTATGTACGCGTATTTGATGAATTTATTTATGATTACATAAATCAAATCATATTCGATTTTTATGATTAGGTCTTTTGAAAGCGATAATTTAATTACAAAATTCAAAGCAATTAACTTTCATAAGCGTAATAATATGGCTAACAATTTCATAAGCTTATATAAAGCATAATATAATGCCTTGTTTTAAATGCATATGTTGCATAATAATACCATATTTTTAATTACCTTTTTTATGCCTAGGAAATAGTATTTTTTAAAAAGCCTTAATAATATTTTAGCAATTTCTTAATATTTATGAGCTAGCAGCTTATGCTGTTTTTTAATAAAATCCGTTTTATTTCATATTAGGACATAAACTTGTTTTTGATATAAAAAAGCCCTAATAATAATAAAAAAGAATTCCTTACCCAATTGTTTTTTTTGCTTAATTATTATTAGGTTATGATTATAATTCTTTTAAATTTTTTTAAAAAGGCGGCTTATTATTATTAATTATTTATAATTAATTATTAGCAAATCGCTATTTTGCTTAAGTATAATATATAATTTATGCGTTTTGTTTACAAAATATTTTGGTTTTTTATTAAAAGCGTTGGCCTTAGCATTTTCTATTCTTTTGACATAAGAAATTTAAAATTTTATAATAAAAAGTATTTTATATTACCAAACCTAACATTGGTTTAGTTTTTTGGTAATAATAAAATAAATAAGATTTTTGTGATCCATTAAGATTTGTACCTTATAAGCAACGCTTTTAAAATAAACTTTTTATTCGCGTATTGCGTTTATAATTGCTAGCAACTTTTTATTATATATATTATAATTAAATTTTATTAATAATAATTTTCGCAAATGATAAGCGATTGGTTGCTATTTCCCGTTCTTATTTAATTAATTAAATATAACGCTAATAGCATAATTCAAAAAATCTGTTTTTATGCGTATTTTATTATTAGGTATGAAGGATATAAGAATAGGTTTTTGAATGAACATTTTCTTAAGAACTTTAAAAGCCGCGTTGGCCTTCTCCATTTATACGTATTTTTTGTTTTTATGGGTCAATTTTATAAGTACCTTAGCGATTCTTAAATAATTTTTAATAAATCGCCTATAAAAATTGGCAAATTCAAAAAAAGATTGCAATTTTTTAATATTAATAAATCTAATTTAATCAATAATCGCTTAAATTTTTTTAAGATTCATAGCCAATCTTATGGTAATAATTACATAGCCTAAAAAATGATTTTTTTTATATGGAAATTGCACTTCTTTAATTTAAAAAGCATAAAGGCAATTTCCAATTTTCCAAAAATCGCCATCATGTCCTTCATATGCTATCCTTTATTTTTGAAATAAATCAAAATATTATTCAAATAACAAATGCATATTATATTTAAATATGGCCGCAAAATATTATTGATTAAATATTAAAATGTGGCTAATGCGTTAATTAAGCTAAATAGCATAATTATGTACTTATAATAATTAAAACAAATGCAAAATGCTGTTTTTTCTTTTTTTCCCTTAGCCATCCTAATAAGGTTATATGCGCCTTTTAAATTAAGCTAAATAAAAATTTTGGCCTTCGCAAGCTTGTCTTGCAGTTTCTTAGCTAATAATAATGCATAATAATCTTTTTTTATGGCATTATTTAATTAATAATAATTGATGCATATTCGCTATCCATTATTCTTCTTTTTTGCAAAAAAAATATTATTTCTTTATAAAGATTTGGATTTCTTAATAAATCCTTTTGCTAAGTGTTTATTAATATTTTTTTTGATTATTATCAAATTTATTGCTAAATATTTTTTAAGTAATTAAAATATTAGCTTAATACTTTTTTTTTATTTGATTCAATAATTGTAATTCTGGTATTTGGGCAAAGCCTCAATGCCCTATTCTTTTTTAAATGATGCCGCAAATTTGTGGTATATTAATGGTATATCCTTCATTAATGAACCCTTATTTTGATATTTGATCTATTTTTTGAAGATGGCGCAAACCTCTTAAATGATTAATATTTTTGCTTTATCCTAATAGCAATTCTTGCAATAATTAAATATTAATTATCTTTTAATCTAATTAATCTTTAAATTATGTTTTTTTATCCAGGAAAGCCTAAAAATAATGTTATGCATCCTAATTCAAATAATATTAAATTAAATTTTTTTGAAATGGCTGGCAATGCCCATATGCAAAATTTAAATTTGCACATTTACTATCTTATTGGCGGCGGCATTCCCATTGGCAAATACCAACTGGTACCCCTTTTTCCTTACTTTAATTAATAGCAAATGCTTAAGCATAATAACAAAAAATATAAAATTCCTTTATGCTTTAAAGTTTATTATGGCCTTAAAATTTTTTTTTTTAATTTTTGCTTTTATAATTAAATAGCGGTCCCTTATTGCCGTTAATTAACGCATATGAAAATCCTTTTAATAAAAGTTTTTTATTAAAATATTTTTCTAAACCCAATAATTTAATTTCGTAGCCATAATCATAAACAATTAATTTGTTCTTAAAATCTAAGCTAATGGGATAAGGCGTTCCTAATATATTTGGGTATTATTGGCTATATTAAACCAAAAGCGCCGTCGGCTGCCTTCTAATACGACTTCCCAAAATTCTCCCTTTTCCGGCTTTTTCTGATTTTCAAAAATAGGCAATAATTTTTAAAAAATAATTTGCATATAAATTTAAAAATAGCCGCTGCCATATTTAATTTGCTTTTATTTAATATATTTATAATCCTAATAAATTACCTAATACTTTTTGCCTCATTATGATTTTCTCATAAGAACCAGTCCTGGTTTTTTATAAATAACCCTTATAATCTCATTGGTTTAATATCAAAAATTCAAGGCCTAAAAATGCAAATTCTTTTCTTGCTAAATAACTTCCCAAACCTTGCCTTGCAATAGCTTAAAAAATAATGGCTAATATAGCCTTAAGTTCAAAACTCAATAAAACTTTTTATCTTTTTTTTTTTATTATCTTATGCTATATTGCTATTATTCTTCACTTAGGCATGGATTTTATTATTCTTAAATTCGTTAATAATCATGTATTAAAGGCTTAAGGCGTTAAGCTGCCTAATAGGATATAAGGGCATAAGAATATTAATAATATTATAAGCGCCTTATTTTATTGCATTAATTTACTTCTTTTCTAATTATAACTTTTCTTGGCGATGGGAGCTGGTTATATAGCTTAAAAGACCATAATTAAAGCATAGCTTATTTCATTAATATTTGTTCATAATTTTTTTTAAAAAGCCTGCTATTATATAGCTTTTTCTTAGTTTGCTTTTAAAACATAGCATTTAGCTTTATTTTTTAAGGGTAAAAGGATTTCTTGCCTTTTTTATTTTAATGCATATATATTCCAAAGCAATATTGGCCTTTTCATTTAAGCGCATATTTAAAATTATGATTATTGATTTTAATAGCCATTTTAATAAGCTTTTGCAAATTGAAAGAAGCATCCGACCTAGCAACCTTATTTTTAATTTCATTTTTCAATTTTTTATAATACTATGCCTTAAATGCTTTATTATTTTAGCTAATTTAATTGGCATATTGCTGAAAGGCGGCTATATATATGATTGCTAATCTGATTTGCTTTAGGTTTTGAATATTGCGCTTGGCCATTTGGTTTTGGTTAATATTGCCAAAGACGCAATTAATATGTTTCTTAAATCTTTTAAAATTTAAAAAAAAAATTTAAAACTTTTTAAATATAGCAGTGAAAACTTTTTAAATATAGCAGTGAAAACTTTTTTGTTTTTGATTTTGTTTTTAATATAATTGAATAAAAAAGTTTTGATTTAATTAAAAGCAATTTTATAAAAAAACAATGCAGCTTAAAAAACCTTATTTATGTTTATGAGAAATTGATGGCTATTGAACTTGATGTAAAGTTTTATTTGAATAAGGTAAGCCTTAAGCTTAAATTGGTTTTTATGATAAAGATTTGGGGATGCGATTTTGGGAACGTTTTTTGGATTAAAGGCTTTGGGGGTAGCCAAAGCCTTGATGAAAAAGTTGGTAACCATATTATGTACGTAAATTAATATTTTTAATAAAAAGGTGCTTAAAGTATAATGATCCGTTATTTATTTAATATAAATATAAAAAGCTGCTATTAATTTTTAATGATTAAGAAATAGGTGTATTATATATAAGGTAAAATAATTATTAATATGATTAAGAATATTATTTAAAATTAATCACAAAGCTTTTATTTAATAGCAAATGTGCTAGTTTTATATAAAATCTTTGTTTTTTGTGAATTATTATGTTATAAGATGATCGCATAATAATTTCCTTAAATTATTATAATCCTTAGTAATTGCATAATAATCTCCCCGAATTATTACAATTTTTAATAATCCTATATTTATTACATGACATGTGGTCCTGTGCTTTATAATTATAAAATCCCTTATTTTGGCTTTTTTACGCAGCACAGCCGCCGATTCTTAGGGCCAAGACAACCGTGATCACCTACACCGTAGCGTAACCGTAATAAAAACGTTTAATGAAAGTACTATGGTTTTAATATTTTCAAAAGCTTTAAAGTAAATAAACGTTATTTTAAATATAATTAAGTTCTTAATGAGTTTTTATAAAGGTTTAACTCTTTAATTAAAGATTTTAATAAACCGTTGATAAAAGTTATAAAAACCTAAAAATGATTATATACTTTGTACCGTTTTAAGAGGGTTTTAATATTAAACTAGTACAATGTCCTTTAGGTTTAGTTTTATTTTATTAATAATAATAATATACTTTAAGAATTTGACTTTTTTAGTAAAAAATTCGCATTTCTTAATATTTGTAAATAAACCATAGGCTTTTAGTTTTTTAAGAATCTTTTTAATGTGTTTTTTGTGTTTTAATGGGTTTTTTGAATAACTAATAATATCGCTAAGATAAGTGTTGTACAGAAACAACACCTCCAAAAGTGAATCCACACCTGGAAATGCGTAACTGCTTATATAACCACCTTACTAGAGAAGGACCCCACGTGACCAGATTCCTGTGCGACAATAAGTTATATAAAATATATTAAAATAGTTAAAGAAGATATTATTTATGTGTTATGATATGCGCGATAAGACTCAGGCTTTGCGAGCACTTGAATTAATAGAATGTATTGATTAATTAAGTAAAATCTAAGTAATGAGTATGAAAGGGGGAAGTGCTTCCTTAAGGCGGTATATAGCGGCAGAAACTTATTTAGATAGTGTGCAATGCTAAGAGAGCAGTTTAGGCAAGCTGCAGCTATGCTTGTATAACATACCCCTTAATCAAATAGCAATAGGAGTTGCTTTTATTGTGATTGGCTATTAGGCAAGCTATTAGAAATAATAAAAATTAGGCAAATAATTGCGCTATATAAATAAAGAGTTGCTTTTTTTTATTTGTAAATTTTAAGCTTTTAATAAAAAAACGATTTTTAATCTGCTTTTGATTTATATTAATCATAATTAATTAAATAAACAAATAATTAAATTAATTGCTTTTTTTGCAAAAATGGATATTGAATTTTGTTGATTTGCTTGCAAGAGCGCTATCTCCTCTTTCATAAGTTTGATTTAAGGAATATGAAACTTATTTAAATAATTAATTAATTGCTTATAGGCCAAAAGACCTTTGGCTAAGGCTTTGGGTAAGCGCGCTATTTGGGCTGCTTTTATTGATTGGGTTTGAAAGAAAAAGGTTGCTAATAAGGAAAAATTGGTTCTTTGCCGGGATTGTATAAAAGGAGCAATTCAAAATAAAGGCATAGGCCTTTATTATGATATTATGAGTAGCTTGCGCTATTTTAATTATGCTAGCAATAATCATGCTTGCCGCCCCCCTTTTTTTAATGTTTTGGCTGCGTTTTTAAAATATTAGGATGCTTTTAGCAATAAAAGCTCCTTTTTTAAAGTAAGTTTATTTAATTTAAAATAATTGAATATATTAATTTATATAAAAGTTAATTAAGCTTAAAAGCGCCTATTTGGCAATAAAAAAAATGAGTAGTGCTATTTCTGCTGCTTCCGCAGCTTGCGCTGCTTAGGTTGCTTTTGATATTAATATTAATAGCCCCTCTTGCTATCATGGCCTTAGCCAAGTCATTAACAATAAATTGCTTTTTTCATTAAAATATTTTAAATCTATTTTTTAAAACGCAATTAATTAATTGCTCTTATATATAAATAAAAAGACTTAGGATAAAAAGGAGCATAATAAAAATATAAAAAAGAAAAAGAAAAAAAAGCAATTCAATTTGCTTGCTGGCCTTTGGGCTAAAATGGGAAAGGTTGCTATCAGCTTATTTATTCCTAAGCGTAGCTTGGGAGCAATTAATGGCCCTGCTGATTTTTTTAATGCCTTTTTGAGTAATGGAATCCGGGTGCGCCTTCTTTTAAAGGAGGAAGCTGCTATTGCAAAATAATAAATTATTAAGATTATTAAAATAATCGCCAATTCTTTTGATAATCTTATTTGGATTGTTTTAGGCCTTTCAATTAATTGAATTGCTTTTTTTAAGGCTTGGGAACCTCCTTCGTCATCTTAAAGTATCCCCCCATTATTATAGCTTGCGTTGCGTTTGTTTTTCTAAAATGAAATGATTTTAAAAGCAGCTATAAATATTGCAGTGATATAAATAATTCAAAATCAAAAGCTTTTTAAAAGAAACAATAAAAAACATAAAAAATATTATAAATAAAAAAATAAAGAGTATAAAAAAAAAGCTATTTAAAAACAAGCTTTTTTAAAGAATTGCTCCAATTAAGCCCATACATTTATTAAATTAATAAAAGCAATAAAATCTTTGAATTTTTGTTGGCTTAGGTTTTTAGTGAATTCATCCGCAGGCATAAAGCCTATAGGTAAATACTTTATTAAAAAATTACCCTTTTAATATTCTTAATATAATCACATATTTTAAATATTAATATAGCAAAGCTTGATTAAAATGCGCTTGTTTTCCTTAACAATTAATCGAATTGTTTGAATATTATTGCAGAAGATTATTTAAGCTGCTCTTATGTTTAAGCGTAATTTTAAAAAAAATTATTAAAGTGCTATAACCTTTTTTGCTATATATTTAACCCCAAAAAGCTTTGCTTAAATAATTGAAATAATGATTATATTTTAATAAGCTGCTTTTCATAAAATTAAACCATTAAAAAGCATAATAATATATCCTTAAAAGAAGCATTTAATTTTAAGATCATTGCCAAAGAAAATATTTGAGGTTATAATTAAATGGGAAGCGCGCATTTGGCAAATGTAAATTATTGCCAAAAATCAGATTCCAAAAAAATATTAAATTGTTTAATTAATAGCAATAAGATGCTTTTTTAAGGGATTAGTTAAAAAATGAAAAAGCTTTAAAGTTGCAAAAGCAATGTTTGCGCATAATATAATCGCAATATAAAGCATTAAACCAACTTTTTTTTAATATTCCTTAATTTTTTTAAGAATTGCTTTCTTAGAATTCTTGATAAATTTCATATAAGATAATGGGGTGCTTAGGCAGCTTCTATTAACAAATTCAAAATGCAAAGCAATCTTTTGAATATAATTGTTGTATATTAAGGAAACTGTTTTAGCTTATTAATCCCTAATAATTTAAATCCCTAAAAACTATGCCATTTTTTATCTTTCAATAAGCTCATACGCCGAATTTAATTCATTTATTATTAATTGCGCTTTTGAAATTGCTAAAGCATAATATAGCACTTGAATATTATTAATATAAAATATTATAAATATTGTACATTGCTTATTTATAAATATATAAGGCTTTTTTTTATAAGAAAGCAATTTGAGAATTTAAAAAGTTATTGTAAAATTGCCGTACCATAATGCTGGGGAGTTTTTGAGTCCATAAAGAGCGCGGTCGATTTTTATTAATATTTCATCTTATTTAAATTTATTGGGAAGATAATAGCGTACGCAAGCAGCTGAATTATCTCTTTTTGCATTAATAAATGCATTAACAACGTCAAACTGCTTTATTTCCAAATCGAATTAAGCTATTATAACCATGGCAATTTTGAATAAGCGAGCAGCTAAAGTTGCAGCATATATTAACAAAATAAAGGTTTTAGATTATAAGTCCCCTTTAACCACTACTCAAAAGCGACATTTGATTAAATAATCGTCAGAATCTACCTTATAAATAAAAACCCATTTTAAAAGAATCGGTTGCTTAAAGGCGTAGCTGTGCTTTATTATCTTTTAGCAATTGCGCGACTTCAAATTAATGATTTCCGTAATGGCTTTGGCTTTGAAGTGCTCCCCAAGAGGGTAATATTAAAGGTTTCTCTAATTTAATAATGCCTTTGGAAGTTGCAATTGATAAATTTTGAAAAAAGCAACTAATTATTGAATTTCAATATTATTAAAAACAAATGCTGTAATTATAACATAAACTGCTTTTAAATTCTTTTCGTTATTATGCACCTTTTTTTGATTAAGCTAAAAAGTAGCCAAAAAGTTATTAAAATGCTTGCAATTGCTTATTAAGTTTAATGCGCCTTTTAATAATTCTTTTATTATAATAAAATACACATTATAATTAAATTGCATTAATTATTTTATAATTCTAGTCTTTTAACCTTTATTACTTAATTTTAAAAGCACCCTCTTCCTTTTTAAAAGTTCAGATAGCTTTTAATTTTAATTTTCCGCCAAAAGCAATAAAAGCTATTTTATCCGCAGCTTAGCATCATAAAAATTATTATATTTAAAAGGCTTTTTAGCCTTAATTGCTTAAGATAAAGCTTTTATAAGCTTAGGTTTAATACTTTTAAATATTTCTTATTGCCTTTTAAAACCTCGCTTTAAGTTGTGTGGCTTTTAAGCTTATAAAACAATTTATGGAATTAATTTGCGCTTTGCATTCACATCAAATCTTTTGGGATTTATTATATCATATAAAACACTTTTTTCAATTGCGCTTAATGCTGCTAATTATCTTAATGTGTCAACATTTTATAAAACCTAATTAAGGTGCTCGTGAATTAAAAGTCTAGTGCTCCTTCGTATTTTTATCCCCAAATTCTTATTAATGGGCATTAAATTAATTAAGGGCTTAATTAAAGGTTTAGTATTTAAGTTCATTAATTTAGGGGGAGATTGCTTTATCCCCAAGATTATAAACTTAAATTTAATTGGAGGCATTATTGCCACCCCCGAATTAATAGGCTCCTTGACTTCCATAGCTTTTAAAGCTTTATTTAATTGCTTTTATTTAAAAAAAACACTAGCATTTAAGCGGTTTATTAATATATATTTAGCGTCTTAAGCCCTTATTTCGTTTTTTTAAAGCAATTCAGCTATTTTTTAAAATTTTGCGCGCAGCTAGCCAACCGCTTTCTTAATATTAAAAAAAATAAAAAATAGGATTTTATTAAAAATAATATTTCTTATGATTATTACACGCTATAATTAAGGCACCCAAATCTTGTATATATTAAATAAAATATAATCAATTAAATATCCAATGTGCGCTTTTAAATCAACTTTAAAAGCTCTCCTTTTATAAAGCGCTTTTTAATCTTTTGATAATAGGTATGCGCGCAACCCGTACGCATAAATCCCGCTTTAATTAAGCCATAAATTAATAATAAATTTAATAAGTAATTTCAAGTCATATTACTTAAAATATTATTTAAATTAAAAGTAAAGCATCTTATTTGAACTTTTAAATGCCTTTTGTGCTAAAAGACTTATATTATAAAAATATATTATTGCAAAAACAATTTTAGGCCATAATGCCTTAAGGAAATTAGCGGCAAAGCGCATTTTAATTGCTTTTTCAATAATTTCCTTGCCTGCTTGCTTTGCTTTCCCATTTAGCTTATAAATATATAATAGCATAAATTCTAAATCAATATTGCTTTCATAAGTCCATTTTTTAAATTAAATTGCTTTATTTAATTTAATAATTAAGGTTTTATTATTTTAGCGAATTTTATAAATAAAAAGGCCAAATTGCTATTTTATTCATTATTTAAAAGATTAAAAAGCAGCTAATATTGCGTTTAATCCTTTGCTTTTAAATATAAAGCTATAAAAAACTCTTATAAATTTGTCTTTAATTAAAAGAAGCCAATTGCTTTTGTTAAACCTAGAAAAATAATTAAATAAATCCCAGGTGATTTAATAAAAAGGTTAAATAGCTCTCTTTTCAAATAATCGCCAACTAACATTCTAATATGCTATTGCCAAAGCACATTGCTTGCATTCTATTCTTATAAGGCCTAAAATTTCAACATTACAAGCATTTTTTATTAATGCTTATAATGCTTCTTTCCTTAAGTGCCTTGCGCAAAGGTGCCACAAATGCGCTATGTTTTATTAAGGTCTTAAATAGCGCCTGCTTAACTAAAAACCTTGTCAAATGCTTCTTATTATTGTTAAAAACATTAAAAGTCCAAAATCAAAGCGTTTCAATGCATTAAAAGCAATTAATGAGGCAAAAAAGTAATTATCAAGCTTATATTCAAAAAAGGCTAAATTTGCGTAGCGTTTTAAGTTCTTAATAACCATATTATTTTTTACCAATCCATAGCGCAAAATACAATCTAAACCATTATACCAAATTCCTTCCTTTAATAAATAAGCCTTTAAAATAATATTAACATTAAAACCCTTAACAACAGCAACATCAATAAGCTTTAAGTTTATTATATTTAACCTATTCTTTTTGTTGAAAGCATCTAATATTAGGCAAATACCCCATCCTTTTATTGGCAGGCTTGAAGTACCAGCCTTAATAGCATTATTAATAATTGCTTTCATAAAGGAGCCAGGGATTAAAAGATCAACTGAGTTCATTAAATAAACTGCGGCTTCATTATTAATTAAAATGCTCCCGGAAAATAGGTAATGATCAAAGTCTTATATAGCATATACTTTAATTGCTTTCATTGCAGAATTAAGCAATTAAAAGCTAATTATCGCAAAAACTATCTTTTTAGGATATGCTAGCACCAAAAGTTTTAATAATTGGGTTGCTCCAATATTATTAATTAAAGGGGAGCAATTAGAAAGGCGATTGTTAAAAGAGCCTGTGATTTATTAAATAGAAAGCATTTTTCAGCCATATTTATTTGCTTTGCTTTAAAGTTTAGTAAAAGTAATGGCTAGCTTTGAGCATGTTTTTTTAATTTTTTTGATTAAAAGTAAATTGCGCAATTTGTTTTTAATAAAATCATTGAAGGAATAGCGCAGTCGGAAGCATTCCAGTGGCTTATGTTGATAAGAACCTATTACGCAGGCGCAGTTCTTGAAAAAGCTACCTAATTTGGAGGGGCAAGAGCAAAAGAAAAAGAAGGACTTATTATTATTATTAAAAGCATTTGGTTTGCTATTAAAAATAGCAATTAAATATAATTTAATGGGCTTTTTAGAGAACAATTCAAATTGCGATCATTTAGCTAAAGCTGCAAATATTATATTATACTAAATCAAAATGATTGGGTGAGGTTTTCTTAAGGTAATATTTTTTCAAAATTTGGCGAATTTATATTGCGCCCATTAAAAAGCTAATCAAACTTTTATTATTTTTAAAAAAATATAAGTTGCTAAATCTTTTATTATAAAATTTAGATTATAAAAAAGCGCTTTTTAATAAGCATGTCTCTATTTTTAAATTCAAATAGTAGGCTTAAGTTGTTGATGGATTGCTTTGTAAAGCATTGCAATATAGTTCTTTTTAATTTAAGTCAAAACACTTAATGCTGAAGGAGCATAGTCTTATTGAAGGGTTTGCATTAATTATTAAATAGTTCAATTGCGCCCATAAGTGTTTTTGCTTTTTAAAAAGATAGTGCTATAAATGTTATTATTAATATGCTTTTGAACCCATTTTATAGCGGTCTTATAGCTCTTTGCCTTTTTGTTTCAAAAGGGCATAAGCATTAAGTACTTTATTAAAAGCAGCTTAAACTTAGCCGCGACCTTTTTCAAGATTGGTACCTTATAATTTGCTTTATCAGGTTTTGTTCCCTTAGCCTTAGGATCTTTAATATCTCTTTCCCAAGCAATCTAAGCCTTGATTATTGCTTTAGCCTTTTGTGTATTATTAATTTTATATTTGATAATGAATAATATTAAAGCAATTGGTTTTATATTTAATGGGCTTATTAAGTTGGGAGCATTTGGATCAAGCTTTATTTAAACCTTATTTAAATAACAAAAGTCCTTATAGGCTTGAAATCATATAAGCCAGGTGCATTTGTTATAAGTGAGCAATAGCTTTTTAGTTGTGGATTTGTTGTTTATTGTGGAGAGGTTGCTCTTAAGAGCTTGAAGCATAAGGGAAAATTTGAGGAATTTGAGGAATTGAGGGAAGAAGGAAGAGTAAAAAGCAACTGAAGGATTTAAATCCAACTTTTTTTTAGGCTTTTTTGCAGGTTATTGGGGTCAAAGAAGCGGTGTGTTGAAATAGCGGTGAAAACTCTGCAATAGGTAGCTCGCAGAACCTTAAAAACTTTGAGGAATTTAGGAAGCTTTAATTTTATTGGTTGCGCGTAGTATAAAAGAATACTAACTTAATAGCTTTGTCATAAGGCTTATAATTAATATGCGCAATAAGATTCAGGCTTTGTGAGCACTTGAATTAATAAAATGTGTTAATTAATTAAGTAAAATCTAAGTAATGAGTGTGAAAGGGGGAAGTGCTTCCTTAAGGCAGTATACAGCGGCAGAAACCTATTTAAATAGTGTGCAATGCCAAGAGAGCAGTTTAGGCAAGCTGCAGCCGTGCCTGTACGACATGTTATTAAAAAGTGACTAATTCGTTTATGAGTTTAAACGGTATTATTTTATATTTATAAGTTTTATACTTAATTTAAAAAGTGGTATATTCTTTTAATTTTGGACTTATTTTAATTTGGTGAAAAGCTTATTAAACGTTAATCTTTAAAAAGATCTTAGCCTTTTTGAGTCTAATTAAGATTTCGTTAATTAAAGGTAATGGATATTTATTTTTTTGTGTGATTTAATTTAATCTTTAAAAGTTAATATAAAAACGGTAAAATAATTAAATAAAATATGTGAAAAAACAATGAACCCTTTGTTTAAATGTTCTTTTAAGTACTTTTTCATGATTTTCGGTTTTTCCTCGTTTTACTTATAAAGAAGACTATATTTAAAATCAATGGGTTTATTTAATTTAATCTTATGGCCTAATCTTAACGTGGGTTTTTATATTGTTTTTATAATGTCTTTAAAAAAGGCTTTCTTATAGTTTTTAAATACTTCTAATAAAAGTCTTTTTAAAGTTTTTTTTATAGGTTTTTTTTAGTTTAATGACTTTTTTTAAGTTATTTGTTTTTGATATTTTTAATTAATAGTTTTATTGATTTTAATAAGAATAATTAAGAATACTTCGTTTTCTTTTTTTTTAACATTAAAATAAAAAGTGGTAAAGTTAATTTTATATATATTAAAAACTTATTAAATCTTTTTTTATGTTTTTTATAATGGCTTAAGTTGTTTTAAAGGCGTTTTTTAATTTATTATAGTTAAGTCATATAAAGTTAAGTTATAAAGAGTTTTATTTTATTTTATTTTATAAATATTCGGCTTTTGTTAATATTTAATAAAAGAAATCACTTTATAAAGGTTTTTTTATTAAAAGCTTAGTTTTGTAATCGTTTATAGGTTTTTTTATTATTAAACGTATAAGTAGTTATATAATTAATAATTGATTTATTTAATAACTTATTATAATGTGCTTTTAATTTAATTAAATATTTAGAGGTTATTAAAAAGGCTTCTGTTTTATATCTATCGGACTTTTCATTATTAAAAGTATTAATTAAATCGTAGATTTTATATATAATTTTAGTTACCTTATTATAATTAGCCTTATTATTAAATTCTTTATTTAATATTTTTTTAATAATAAAAGAAATGGCACGTTTTCTTAGACATAAGTATTTTAATATAATAGTAATAATAGCCACTTCTTTTTTATAAAAAAATACTTTATTTTAAATAAAGTAAATAACTCTATTCACTTTTTATATTCTTTGGTGATTTTATAATTAAAAGCTTCGTTTTTTCTTAAAACATCTTTTTAACGTTTAATCATAGTATATATATTTATAATAAGTTAAATGTTTTCTTTTTATTGACAGCTTTAGCTGTCTCTACGTTTTCATAAATCTTAAGAGCCTCAGGTATTTACTTTAACATGTGTAAATCTCTACACCAGCTTAATTTTCCCAGTGGTGAAAAAATCTATTAATTTTTACCTTCCTATGATTGGTCATAAATACGTGGACCGAGCTTTAACTACAGTATGATTATCTCGTGATTTAAGTTATAAGTGTAATAAAAGGTGGTATTAAGTGGTGTTAATTGTACGATATACAACAAAACTTTAAGAATGCGGGAGTGCGGGAAGCCCCACTTTTAAAGGGGAATTATTTGAATATTATATAATATTATGAGTTTTTAACTAAAATATAAAATAAGACCTGTTTTAAAACCAGCTTAATTAATTGATTAAAATAGCCTTTTTAGATTTATAATAACTATTATAATTATAAAAATATTAATTATTAAAGAATTATTTTTAAAATAAATTTATTTAAAGATCGTGCATTACTACGAGTTTTTAACTAAAATACAAAATAAGACCTGTTTTAAAGTTAGCTTAATTAGCTTATTACAATGGCTGTTTCGAATTTTTAATGACTAATATAATTATAAAAATATTAGTTATTAAAAGAATATTATATGATTATAATTAAACTAATTTTCATCTTATCTTAATATATAAGCTAATAAACAGCTATTTATAAGAAATATAATTAATAAAATTTATTAAACTAAAAATAACATATTTAAAAATACAAATATTATTATTATAATCTAAATATTAAGCCTAATATATAATTAAAAATAAATATTAAAGATTTATTTTAATGATTTCTTTTATATAAAATTAATTTACAGATTAATTAATATATATAGAATACTATCTATTAAACTATTAAATAAATTATAAATAAAGTACTTATTATGTTATTTATAAAATTTAATAGTTTAATAGTTTAATAGTTTAATAGTTTAATAGTTTAATAGTTTAATAGTTTAATAGTTTAATAGTTTAATAGTTTAATAGTTTAATAGTTTAATAGTTTAATAGTTTAATAGTTTAATAGTTTAATAGTTTAATAGTTTAATAGTTTAATAGTTTAATAGTTTAATAGTTTAATAGTTTAATAGTTTAATAGTTTAATAGTTTAATAGTTTAATAGTTTAATAGTTTAATAGTTTAATAGTTTAATAGTTTAATAGTTTAATAGTTTAATAGTTTAATAGTTTAATAGTTTAATAGTTTAATAGTTTAATAGTTTAATAGTTTAATAGTTTAATAGTTTAATAGTTTAATAGTTTATAGTTTAATACAAAAGGCTTTTTTAATATAATTATTATTAATACACAGGCCTCGCAGAGCCCCCGGAGGGCCCCCGGAGGGCCTGCGGAGCATTAAAAACTAAAAAATACTTATTATTATACTTATAATATTAGTTATAATATTAGTTATAATATTAGTTATAATATTATTACTTTTAATATTACCGCTTTTACTAATATTATATTAAAGTTAAGTAATATTAAAGCTGTCACCCATTAATCTCTGATTAGTCCCCTAGTTTTAAAGTTGCCTTAAGTAATCGTAACAAGATTTTTTAAAAAAATAACCTTTGTTTTAAAAGTACTAGTAATAATATATATTAGCTCTATTGTATAACATAAACAAAAAAGCTTGGTTTTAAATGGAATTGTCAACAGAAGCTTGCTAATATAAATTAGCAAAAATATATAACTTCTTATTAAAGTAATCCTTAGCGCTATTATATTAAAGCTTTTTTAAATATATTTTATTAAAATTTACTAAAAATTTGGCTTAATCTAAAAATAATAAGTTCATCACAAATTATAAAGGCTATATCAGTTTAAAATAAGGTTTAATAAGTTTTAATGCCATTATAAAAAGAGATAATATCCCGTTCTTTAGGTAAACACTTGGTAATAATGCTAAATTAGGCAATGTATTATTATTTGATCTCCATTTTAATTCATCTCTAAAAAGCCCCTTACTAAAGGTAAATAAGAATTCCCTTTTTAAATTAACAAATGGCGTTGTATCATACAAATCTTCTTCTATGATATTAATTTTAATAAGAGTAAAGGTGCTAAGCGAATCATTTTAATGTTTTAATATAACACCTAATGTTTCTTTTTTTAACGTTAAAAGTATTTGATTCTTTTTAGTCTTTGGCGTAAAGGAAAAAGGGGTTTGCGCAAGTATAAGAACCTTTAATTAATCTTGAATAGGCCGTGTAAAAGGTATAAGTATATCCCAAATATAATTTGAAATAAATTTAAAATACATCTGGTTTTGTATTTTCAATTATTTTTTAGGCCATTTGTTTTTCTTAGCTCTTATTATATTTTTTAATGTATTCGTAACCTTTATTCCTTTGGCTCTCTATACATAGCAATCATAAAATCTAAGATTGTCCCTTAATCAAGTCCTCTTTTGTTTATGTATTTTTTTAAAATCAGTAACTGTTTATTTGTTAAAAAACTTCTAAAAGTCCTAAAATAGATATTTTCCTTTTATTTTCCTATTATAATAATATTTGCGGAACTCTTGTAAATACCTTATGTGATTAATTAGTATCCCTTTAATTTTTAATAATATATCATCCACTTTTTGGATTAATGGGATAATACTTTTTTGCTCTTTTACTAGCTTCGCAATGTGCTTCCCTAATTAAAACATCATATCAAGGTGGGTTCGAAGTCAATTTGAATATAATTCCTTAAATAATCCGTTAGCCCGGTTTTCAAATATTGATTTAATAATTGTTGTTAAGTAATTGTCGTATTGTGTTTGTTATAAGTTATATAGCTATTGGATTTTTAATTGATCAAAATGCCTTCACCAATATCCTCAAAAAGGGAAAGTTATTTGTCCCTTAATTTAATCAAATGGTTAGGCCCTAATTAAAGGTACAAATAATTAAGTGCTTCAAGTCGACTCTGCAATTTAAGACCTTGCTATTTATAATACAGATTAACCACTAATTAATATCGATGTAATACTAGTAAATCACGCAAAAATATATTAAGCAAAGGGGTTAATATAATCTTTAATAAAATAAGTGATAAAATCTGTGTTTTCCTCAAAAAGTGGGAGAGATCCCCTATTATATATTCCTCCAAATGACCCCTATAACAGGTCCGTTATAGCTTTGATTACCCTTTAAAACTATTAAATTCATTACTTTTAATAGCCAAGGCATAACCCCTAAAAACTACCATAATATCACTCAAATGGTGCTCCCTATACAATATAATGAGATTACATAACCCCTGTAAACCAACATTAATAAAACCTTTTTTTACCTTTTTTTTTATTTAATTTAATACAATTTAAATTTACAAATACAAACAAAACTAATTATAATTACTTTAAAAGCCATATCCTTTTTAAATTTTAACCTATTCTTTTTTATTTAAAAGTTTTAAAAATTATTAATAAAAATTTAAAAAGCATTACATTTTATATTATAATAAACGCATTTCTTATAATATTAAGGTTTTTATTTAAAATTATGCACTTTTAATAATATTAAATATAATTAAAACACAACATTACAAAAAAGCTATAAAAATTTATTATTTTAACAAATACTATGCATTATTTATATTTTATTATTTTAAAAAGCATAATAATAATAAAAACGGTTATAAGCAATTATTAATTTTTTTAACATATTTAAACATAAAAGCCATACTAGGCAAAAAAGGGAATAATATTATAAACCCTTTTGCATCAGTAAATAATTAGCATTAAAATGCTAATAATATTATTAAATAAATAATACTATAAAAAAAATTAATACTATTACATATATTATAATCACAATTTTAATTATAATAATTATCTAAATCATAATAAATATTAGATCATATAATAACTAAAACCTTTAAGACCATAAGAGCCAAGGCATTTAAAACCTTAAAGCCAAAGAATTCAAATAAAACAAAAGTTTTATATAAAATTAGCATATTTATTATTAAATAAAAGCTTTATACTTAATTTCAAATAATATTTTTAATCATATTAATAATTATTTTACCCCATATATAATATACTTACTTTTTAATTATCAAAAATCAACCGCAGCCTCTTATGTTTACCAAGTAAATACACGACCATTACAAACCCCTAAAGACTACCATAATATCATTCAAGTGGCGCTCCCTGTATAACATGATGAGATTACATAACCCCTGTGAACCAACATAAATAAATATTAAAAAAGTTTTAAACCAACTAATAATAAATTAAATATACTTATTTTAATGAAATGTTATAAAAAACAAAAGAAATATAAAATTAATGATATTATAAATTGGCTATTTATTTTAAATCATAATTAAAAAAATTAAAAATAAAATATCAAATTCGTTTTCATATTTAAACGAAAAGTTTATCTATTATAAAAGATTATAAAAAATAAATGCTAAAACAAAAAATTAAAAGCCAATTGTAAATAGGACTTTAATTAATTAAAAAAATATATATATATAAAACCAAAAATAATAACTTTGCCTTTAATAAAGGAAAATAATAAATTTAAAAGGCCTAACATATAAAGCTAAAGCGCTATACTAATAAAAGCATAATAATAATATATAAAAGCCTAAAATATAAAAGCAAAAATAGGGGTAAAAAATTAATTATCTAAAAGTGGCCTAAAACCGATTAAAGACTAAAGGTGTGAATCATGTCAAGCTAGAGGCGCATGCGACAAAGCGTTAGAGAGCAGACATATGGCGTTTTTGAGTGGCTACTTGAAAGGATATACCGGAGAAGAAGGTTTGGATCGCGATCCCTTCCCTGTGAGGGGCAAGTAGAGAGAAGTTGTGATGACAAGTCACATAGCATAGAATCGCGAGTCACAGCGTTCGTTTCGTGAAAGACAGAAGCTTTATGTCCAGTGGCTGAAAGACTCATCTCGATGGCAAATCCCGAGCCCTACGGGAGAGGACCGCTGTAAAGAAAGAGGCATATCCCGGTGCAGATGAGATGGGGTCTGCGGCGGCTGGTCTCTGTGATATTGCGAAACACTATTAAATTGTTGGTGCTGTGTATGATGGAACGAACACAGAGTTTGCGAATGGCTCAAATATGTGTTGCAACACTTGTGTTGCAAGAAAAATCCCTTGAGAAGTTAACAATGCCCAGCCCTTGAATAAGTCATAACATTCTCCGATGCCATACAGTGCACGAACCCACAAATTTCTGACGATCGTTCAGCAATACTAGAACTCTGCAAAGCCATCTCGACTTAGTCCAGGAGCGTGTTCAGGTTCCTTGTTATGATTAGCAGCGGCTTGTTCGGAGCGCGGGACAATTAACTCACCCCTCAACCCAGCCTGGGATTAAAGCACGAACTTCAAGTACTTTCAGCTCAGTTCCAGTGTCACGACTTGTAACTTCGTAATGCGGACCTCCGTACATCATCCTAGAGGCGTCGGTTACCGTGTCTGTGCTCTTTCAAGTCTCCTGCGGAGAAGCTGCAGCGATCAACTCCAGGATCTTTAAAAGTCGTGCAAGGAAATGAGATGATCATTGGAGGAAAGCTTAGAGAGGAGACACACGACCTGCTGTTCCTGTAGGTGCCAAGGGCTTATGGAGCCTACCAGCTTGGCGCATTTTACTATCGCTCGTATTTATTCGGTGTCTGTGGAGCCTGGAAAGCTTGAGGGCTCGCTAGAGATTTGGCATTGATCAACAAAACACATCAGACGGCAAAAAGGGATGGAAGTCTGTACAATGGAGCACTTTGAAAAGAGAAGTACAAGAGGGGATGATATCACAGACTTTAAGTCATGGTAGAGAAATGCTTGCTTCCATTTATGTTCAATGCGATTTATGCAGCTCAACCATTTAAAGTGTCATCCCCCCAAATCCCGAAGGCAGATCAGAAAAAGCGCCATGCAGTTTCAAATCCCTATCACCATCTTTGGTCTAGCACTTCTCCTTAAAGACACACACATTCCAATTCTCCGTATCCCAAGCCTGTCCGCCTACCAAGTCGATTCCATGCGGATCAGGTCGATATCTGCAATTTTGTCTGATATCCTCAGCGAACGAGGAGATCCAGGTGCAGGAGAAGCTTCGAGGGTTGTCGTTCTATCACAGCATTAGTATCAGCATCGATATCAGAATCAACCAACCTCCGACACATGTTCGAAAAGTGAAGAGGAGAGAAAGAAAGGAAGAAAGAAGAAAATATCTTACGTTGTTGCACAACTTGATAGCAGAATTATACGAACAGCTGACGCGAGAGCATTTGTGAGCACCAACCCAACACTCCGCCTTGACTCTTTGCAAGTAAGCGATACCGTTGATTATGGCCCAGTCTTTGGCGGGATACCAGTTCTGGCCGGAGACGGGGATGCAGTTCAGGTCAGATTTAGTTCTCTGATGCCCAGTCAGCTTGATTCACCTCTCTCCGTTCGCACTTCGTGCATGTAAGTTGAAGGAAGAATTAATTGCCACTCACCTTCTCAACGCCCTTCTGACCCGGCATATTCATCGCAAGCTCCTTGAGATTCACACCTGGATGCTCAACAGCCAGTTGAGCGAAGATCTGCTCGATTGTGCCGGTGTGGTTGATGGCGATGTCAGGGCCGAAGGTGCCGGTCATGAGGAGTTCGGACTCGGTGTAGCCTTCTGGGATGGTGGATTGTTGGGTGAGGTGAAGACCATCAGGTGCCAATGACTGTAAGGGGGTGGCGAGGATGGAGGTGAGGACGAGGAGGAGAGTGAAGGTGGTGTGGAGGATGAAGGTGGGGAACTTCATCTTGAATGTAGATAGTGTTTGGGCAGTTGATAGTATGTGGAGTTGTGGAACGGGGTTGTTGTTTTCTGTGTTGGAGGAGGAAGTGGAAGAAGAGGAGTTGAGAAAGTATTCGAGGGGTTTTTGTAGACGACCTGTTGGGAAGAGGGAGATTCACCTCGAGTAATTAAGTAACTATTCTGACCCTCGATTCACCCTTTTGCGCTCACATAGACTAAGTGAGGGTCAAATCCTTTGTTTGTCGCTTTTGGCTTGGCAAAAATAATAAGTGATAATATCGCGCGGCTTCCAAGAAATAGATTGACATTTTGAAGCCCTAAATATATGGATTGGTCCTGGTATCCTACTATATCCATCTGATTGTCCTGAACGCCATTGCTATGCTTTGCTCCAATATCACCGAAAAGTGTCCCAAAACTATCTCATATCCGGCAAATCACCACCCATCTCCCCATCCATCCTCTTCCCCCGTCTCCTTAGGCGCCGTATCTATTTTCTTGACCACTACCGGTTTGGCTTTCGCAGCAGGGACTGTCTTTTTCGCTCCGGGCCCAATACTGCCCGTCGTTGCAACTCTGCTTGCAGCAGCCGGTCTCCCATTCGCAGGTTTTGCTAATCCCTTTGGTAAGGGTTTTGCGGTAGGCTTCTTTCCCGATTGCGCCGCTAGCCAGCCTGCAAAGTCTGGCTCGCCATCATCATCGAAAGGCTTCGCTGCTGCTTGAGGTTTGGATTTTTCAGATGGTGCATCGAAGAAGGAATCTTCACCCATATTGCCCCATGCATCATCGGCGTCATTATCTTCGTCTGCGGCGGTTGAGTCGTGGAAGTAGTCGTTTGTGTTTGAGGATGTGGATGTGCGTGCCGAGGTTTCAGGTGGGGAGGTCACTGCTTGTCGGTGCAGAGCTGAAGCTGATGACGTTCCTGGTCGTCGTGGTTCTGCTGTTGGTGCAGAGGCAGGCCGGGAGGGGTTGGCCGCTCCGTTCGAAGCAGATGATGATATTTCGCCAGCAGCCGCCGACATCTTGTTAGTGAACGAAGAGATGGCCCAGCCTGTCCACGAAGCGGCTTCACTGGGCTGAGGCGTGCTCATACGAGGCGTCGGTGTCCCCGAGGTCTCGGTCGTTGGTGGTGGTAAAACCGAATCTGGCATGGTAGAAGCAAATTTGCGGATGCGTTGCATGTAGATATCCATGGTCTTGCTGGCCTGGTCTCGAACGAGCTTCTCCTTGTCTATCAGAGAGGGACATAATGCTGGTAAAATGCGACCTGCGCAATCGTCTTCGCTGAAGGAATCCGATGTAACAGCAAGTGCCATCAATGCTGCATTCCGAGCATGTACGAACGGATCACGGAGAGACCGCGTGAAAGCCGCGATCAGTACTTTGGCTCTGTTCCCGACTCCTAGATTCTTGGAAATCTTTCCCAAACAGATCGTGGTGTTGGTACGAATGCCGGGTTGCTCATCATTTGATGTCTTTGCGAGATATTTCAGTAGCTCGCCATTAATAGTTCTATCAGACAATTTTCCAATGATAGTCAAGACAGCCTTGACGGTCTGCTCTCTTACAACTGGAGCTACATCTGTAAAACCAGTGACCTATTGATTGTAAGCGATCGTTCTCCAAGAGACATATGGTACAACTCACCATCTGAGGGAAAATCTTGTCGTTGACAACCTTCTGTGGCAACCTATCAATCATTATGGGAAGGTTATCTAGTAGTGATACCCGTATTGCTCGATCCGGACTGCTGAATAGGCGTATGACGGCCGGTGTAACCTTGGATTCAAACTCGTCGTCTGTGAGCTTTTTGCTTATCTTCATTACTACGCCAAAGACTTTAGGTCCTCCCCCACCAAATTCAACAGACTTGAGGAGTTCTGGAAGTATCTTCATTTTGAAGTAGTCTTCCGGGAAATCGTCTGAAAGCTCATCAAGATCACTATACAGTCAGCGTTTCGTCAAAAGTTTCAAGTATGTGCCGTACGTACTTTAAAAATATCTCCCGCTCTTCCTCACTCTTCATTCCCAAATTGTCCACACCTTCGGTAAGTTTGATAAGAGGTGTATTGAAGAAGCCTCCACTCCGTCGCCCTTGCTCCAAGAAAGCCCCTACACTAACTCTTGCCTTGGGGTTGCTGTTCACCAGGCGTCTGTAAGTCGAATGCATGCTCGGAGGTATATTCTTGGTTTGACCCGCTTGGTCTCCTCCCATAAAATCCCCATTGAAGACCTCAAATATTAATGTTCCGAAATTATAAGCATCGACCGCAGGCAATGGGTTCTTCTTGATCGTCTCCCATCCGGATTTTGCTAGCTCAGGTGGTGTATATCGTCCAGAGTCCGGGACCAGACTGCCATAATTCTAGACACTGTCAGCTCCCAAATTCTCATCCGAGGGAGTATTGACCGCATACGTAGATTATGGCTTCATCATCCTTCATGCTGCTCAGCACTTCAAAGCCTCCAACCCTCCATTCTCCACTCTCACTTGTGTATATCGAACCGACCTGAAGGGCACCATGGACCGAAGCAGCTTCATCGTTTATGAATTTGACAGTTTGCTGGAGGGAAATCAGTTGAGACTTTTCTATACAAATTATGGATTCGAGCGTACTGCAACTCCACATAGACCCCATTTCAGCGTTTCCGCACTCATGCTCTTCCGCTTGATATGCCACCGCAGAGGGACCAGTCTTTCCGTCGCAATGTATATGTAGGTCTCGGTCTATTCCAATATCAGTCGCATAATTCTGACATGATTATTCCAGTGTATGTACCTCCACTGTGTCCAGCACTTTTATAACTCCGGGATGTCGTAATGTCCGTAGCTTTCTAACAGCATTCTTTGCCATTGGCAGACGGGACTTGTTCGCAGTAACATCGAAGGAAAATATACTACAGGGCGAGCCATCTTCCTAGAAGAAACATTAGCCTCTCTCTTCAATGCTGGATGGGCAGTCCGCACGCGCTTGGTTCCATTGTACAGTGTCCAGATGCTCGTATCGACGTCAACTTGATCGCCGAATGTGTACGGAAATGGGGACCCTTTGATATTGCCGAGGCGACAGCAGATTTGAAGAACTCCATGGCGGCAGGTGAGAAAGAGAAGAGTAAGACTAGAACATCGAAGCTTGTGGTGCCCGTGTCTCGTCTTGACTTTGTCCCGAGCTCAGCTATGTGGCTTCGACTGCCGTAATCTGCAGTGGACGTTGACGGCACGTGATAGTGGGGGAGCGCATTCGCCCATTTCGCGACGACAAAACACATGCGACGCTTCTTCTCGCCTTCATCACAAGCTCACAAGTTCACAACACTGAAAGTTCACCTCATTTGACACTTCATTCCCGTCCTCATTTGTTTGTTTACGTCTGTATCTTACCACTGGCCGGAGTTCCATTCCACTTGTCCCATGCCTTGCGTTTACGTCCTTCCGTTGCCCTCAGCCTTGCCTGGGTCTCCCCCTGCCGTACCAAATTGAATCCGCCTTGCTTGCTCCTGTCCTGTCTTGTCTAGCTTTCGTCTGATAGGACAGGATAGGATACGATACGATACGAAGCATTTGCCCTCATCAAGATAGGTATCCAATACTCGTCTATCTGAAAGGCCAGCCCTTGCCTTGACCAACATGGCCTCATCACCTCCACCTCCCAGCCTCACTTCCAAACGACTTGAGTCTCTGTCATCCAAGGTGTGTTATCAATTTGTTTCTGTTTCTACCGCGTCTATGATGAACACCTGGTAAAAGGTCCGACTGCTTCAATGCTTGTTCTGGTTTTGGTCGAGTTTGTGGGTTTGGTGAGGACGCTCGCTTCTTGCTCTTGGTTTTGCATGACAGTCCATCAATATTGGCAAGATTTCTCTCACGCAAGCAAGGTGAGAGGAATGACTTTGTAGGATATATCCATGTCTGTATAGACACTACCACTATCAGGAGTTGCACCGCTTCATGCCCAAGGAAGTGCAACCAAAGGCTGTGATAGAGAATGGTTCAGACGAAATTTGTCATTGCGAGCCAAATTCTGCTCAAAGCTAGAAGAGCCGTTCATAGACGAGATGCGAAGCCGCTCAAGCTGCAGGTTGATGACTAAAAACAAACTGAAAAGATCTGAGACGCAAGATTGATACATCTGATACTATGCATCTTCATAGACCAGATGCTAACTGCCTCCATCCATCAGAAACCAAATCGGGGTATTGATCATCCTGACGACGCAAGTTCATTCACTTCAATGTCTTCAAATAGCAACGCAACCGTATGTAGGGTGTGCAAGGAGGCCGAGAGCATAACTGCTCCCCTCGTTGCTTGTGTAAGATGCAAGAGCAGATATCACATGGGCTGTCCTAATCCTAGGATCATCGACCGCAGGTAATAGCCCGAAGACCGAATCACTTATCATGTCTATTTACTGATACAACGATCTAAGGACGGACTACACGTGTAGTAGATGCATTGAAAAGGAAAAGAAAAATGCAACTACGGCGCCAGCAGCCATACTGGGTAACCGTACAGGGGTTCTGAAATTTGTCACATATCCTCCAGAACCCGAAGATATTGGGCAAATCAGACAAACTCGGAAAACCGGCGAGACTTCGAGTCCAAAAGAAAATTCAATAGGGAAGCCAAAACAGTGCGAGACAAAAGGATGCAATAAGCCCGCTGTTCCTCCGACCAAACCGAGCGCAAGACATCTCTGCTACTTTTGTAACCTTGCGGAGAAAGCTAGACGGGCTCGTCAGCAACCCGCGCCCAAGCCAGTTGCAGAGTCTAGGCCATTCCAGAAGACGAAATTGTACCATCTACGACCAGATGATCGGCCGCTCGTCAAGAAGAGAAAGCGTTCATCGTCTGGACACACTTCAAATGCCACGAGAGCCGAAGGGCCTCGAGGTCTAGCAGGGTCGAATGCCAACGCAACTTTCAACAAGACTACCATGTCCGGAAGTTCATCACGAGCAGCTGCTCAAAACCACCTACAGTCAAAGAAGCAGAAATCAGAATCGGCAGGCGGTCGTAAGGTGGCCCAGGAGCTTCCCCTAGGAGTCACCAGTACGGCCGAGATTTCGGAAGCGAGTCCTGTCGTGAGTACAAAGCCACGGTAAGATACTGTACGCGAACCTTCCGAATTGCTCTAATCAATCCAAAGGGTTCACCGAAATTTCTTGTCTGTAAATCACCCACCTGGGTACGAGGCTGCCCACTCGCAAGTGAACGATGCTAGCAACCAATTCAATTTCTCGACGAGTGGAACTGGACCCCTACAGGAAGCTTCAGAGCCTGCGGTTGCTGCATTCAACGCAACGCAGACTCCACAAGTTACGTCCCCCATCGACGAACAGCTTCCACCGCTAGAGCCGATTACTAAATATCCTGAGATGCCCAGTCAAAAATCACCGTTGGACGAAGCTGAGGCTGAAGATAATGAGATGTTGGATGACACCGAAATAGATACGCTGGCTCTACAAGGTAGACCTTTGTTTCCACAGCCTCCGTCTCCGATGTCCGATTCCCTCTCTGATCGCTTACTTTCGCCCAAGTTCCCCGACTTCGACGACGAGGCCGAGCCAGCCGACACGCCTGATGTTGCCGAGCCTGAATTCGAGTCACGAGCTGGGACATCAAAGCCAACCGACACGACCAGAGACATTGATGAAAGTATCCTCGACTCATTTATACAACAACAATCACAACGAGATCCATGTTACGAGCCAGACGCGAGAGAGCTGCTAGCAACACAGAACTGGGATACCGTAGATCCACGGACTATCTGGCCGAAACGAATGAACGAAGCTCAGAAGGAGCAGAAGATGATTGAAATCGAAGCCAGAGGAGGACGCAAGAAGAATTTCGGCAGAGTATTGCACGCTCAGCTAGTCCAGGAGAGATCAGAGAGAGGCTGGGATATCCATCAGTCGAGAGAGAAGCGTGATGATGAGGAGACGAGGGAGATGGTCCAGCACCTGGAGGAGCTGTTTGGGGTTCCAGAGGGGACTTTGGGGAATTGTGTGCCAAGGACCGTTGATGGACGGCTTGTGATGCAAGAGCGGGAGCGTGAACCTGAACCTCGTCGGCCTGGAAGGCAGAAGAAGGAGGTTGCTCTAGGAGTGTATCCGGTTGTTGGTGGGCAGTGAATTGGCTCTGACAGGATTCGAGGACAGGTGCATCAGTAGAGGAGCATGACTATTTAGTCTACTGTAAAGCTTGGGTGTGTAATTCTTATTTTCTCACTACAGATACCCAGTTCTCAAAATAATGCATTCAATTGCACTCCTCATCTCAGATCATTCTGGACATGCAGAGTCACCGTCCACGTCCTCTTGACTGCCCTCTATTCTTCCCTCCACAGCTCTTCCCAAGCGGGTACTTAGACATGGCCCCTTTCTCCTTCAACTTCCGACATCCCCCATCCCTCGACCTCTCTACACGCCTCCTCCTTAGTCTCTCAAACATCCTCGGGCCACCAATCCAGAACCAACCACCCCCAAGCGGACCTCTGTCCTCCCAATATCCCCTCTCCAATTCCATTCCCCTTGCAGTTCTCCTTTCCTCTTCGGCTGGAAGCCATGCCAAGTCCTCATCCGATTCAAATTCATCTTCCCAATTCTCGTCCCTGTCCTCTCCATCCTCATCCCCATCCTCGTTCTCGCGATACCCACCATTAGCACCCATATCAGCAACACCCGATACTTGCCGACCGTAATACCTCTCCTCCTCATTCTCCTCATCCTCTCCTCTCGCACTACCACCATCCACAGATCTTGCTAAAGCCCGAAGCGCCAGTCTGGACAAATGCAGCAAATATTGGCGGTCTAACCGTAACTGTTCGAGTACCTCTTGGTGTTGGCAACGTAATTGACGCAACAAGGTTGTGTCTGCGTCTGGAGTTGGTGAAGGAGCCCTTAGCGCTGGGCTTTGCTCGGCTTCAATTTCATGCTGTTGCTCGGGATTTGGGTCTGGGTCTGACAAGTGGAGGATGTGCTCGAGGCGGGATCGGGTCTCGCTATCACGCTCATGCTCTCTTTCAGCTTCCCTTTCATCATTCTGCTGAGCCTTCCCCTCAACCTCACTCTCACTCTCACTCTCACTCTCACTCTCACTCTCACTCTCACTCTCACTCTCACTCTCACTCTCACTCTCACTCTCACTCTCACTCTCACTCTCACTCTCACTCTCACTCTCACGCCCAAGGCGCTTAAGGTATTCAAGATACTCTATATTTTTTTCACGGAGAAAGTTCTTAAAAATTTCAGTATGGTGCAAATCGTGGCTTCTCAAGTCGTGCGTGTCGTCGACGACATCGCTGGTGGGATCTTGGTCTGATGTCAGATCTGAGAAGACAGCATCAGGGACCGGCCTTTGCATTTGAATATCGCCGTGCTGAGAGCTTCCGCTTCCAGTTGTCGATGCTGGTGTAATTGTTTCTTCTTCAGTGTTCTCTTGATTCGATTCTTGGGTGTGTTCTGATTCTGATTCTGCATCTAATTCAGGACTTTGTTCGGACCCCTCCCACCAATTCCTGTCCCTGTCCCCTGGATTTTGAGTCTGAGATTGAGTGGGAGTTGGAGTGAGGTAATGAAGCATTTGAGCATCAGTGAGACTTTCAAGATATTGTATCCAGAAACGCTCGATTTGAAAACGGCTGCGTCGAGTAGGGAGTTCTTGGAATAGAACTCTGAGATCGGCTAGATTTGGTGTTCTAGCTAGTTCATGCCGGTGTGGGATTGGGATATTGGGGGTGGTGATGGTTCCAGGCGTGTGGGTGGAGTTGGCAGACATGTTGTCGGTTGGCTTTGATAGTCGAAGTAGGCGGTGGTCAATGTCCTGCTTTTTTCTTCTTCCTTAAATTTTTTTCGTGAGAACAATTTTGACCGGGGGTTTGAGTGTTCTTTGGTTTTGTGCGGAAGAGAAAATATTGTGGCGATGGGAAACGTTCATTCTTCTCTAAGCTTCCGAATTGATATCTCGACTGACCGTCGGTGCTAAGCTACCAAGTTGCGTAATTTGCGCTTGTAGACTAAGTTCGGAATCTGCACCAAATTTTGGACTAGAATGGACTACCAAGAAGCCAAGCTTAGTGTACTGCACTCAACTCCTCTTACTTGACATCTATTTAGGGAGGCTCCATTACTTGTCCTGTAGGCTGGAGGCGGTCTGTAAGCGAGTCGTACAGTCACATATCTTGTTGATCTAACAACTACGTATACCGTACAAAGCTAACTACAATATGTAGCTATATTTTCTCCCTTCCCTATTCTCCTCCTCACCTCCTATCCGGTCATCTTCATTCAGCAACAGAAGTAACCTCAATCCTCAAACCCTCCGAGTCCACTTCGGCGATAACAGGAAGAAATCTGCTTGAGTTCAACCTCCGACGAGTCAGTATCATACAGCTCAAAGCGAAGCGACAGAAAACGCCAGCGACAGCGAGGTAGGCACAGTTCCGCATTCGCCAAACTAGAAGATCAAAAATAAACAAATAGTGAGATTGATTCCAAAGCTAGAGATGCCGGCAATGCCGGCCCGTACCGTATTGCTTAAGCATTGCTTGAATCTGAAAAGTAAACTGGCCGTGCAAAACGACGTCGTAGTAGAATCCGTATCATTTCGGGAGCGCTGCAAGTTTTGGACCTGGGAATTTTGTGATTGGGCTGATGTGTATGCGATGGAATTCGATGCCGAGGAGATGTACGACCTGTACTGTATATGGAAGAAGGCGACCAGAATTCCGGTGAGTCGTTTTACGAAGTAGGGATCTATAATTGGTGATATCTGTTGAGAAGTGCGTGAAAAGGATTCAATATCTGGTTGGGTTGGAGAAAGATACGAAGGACCAAATGGATGAAGAAGAGAACGTGGAAAAGAAAGTGTGTCTGTGATACCACGTTTACTAGCCATCAGACAATTCCACCTTCTCTGTGTTATGGCGGGGTTGGAGCTGCAGTATCATAAAAGCGACAAGCTCAAGCAATGGCTTTGCAAAAGCCACATAGACTCCGAGAAAGCGTACTTATAAACTGCCACCTCAAATCCACACTCCTCTCCCCCTTACAACTCCCCATGCCCTATCCTCTCCCTATTCTCACTATCCAGAAATCCCCTCACCATCTCCCCCTCCAAACCTCCTCCCAACTCTCCAACCTCCTCAACGCCAACCTCGCCGCTCCTTGCGCAGCTAACATCGAAGACGCCAAGTTCCCACCTACAATTTCAACGTCTTTACCTAGAGCTTTTCGGGTGGCACGGATGAGGAGATGGCCATCGGTGTGATCGGTTACAATGACCACTTTGTGGATAGTTTCAGGGTGTGTAGTGAGGTCGTTGGATGTGCGGATTCCTGGAGATTTGTTAATATAGGAAGGTATGATGGAAATATGCAAAGACTTACTCCTCAAGCTCACCAAAAACATATACACCGCCTCCGCAAACTTCTTTACATACTCCTCCTCAACAGCCGCAACATCCTCCCACTTAAGCGCAACCCGGACCTCTCTCCCTGAAGAACTCCACCTATTGAGACTCAACGGCCATTCTTCAAGATGTCTATCCTCCTCTTCCTCCTGTTCTCCCTTTCCCTTTCCTTTTTCCTCTCGACCCAAAACCCCCACTTCCCTATCCAAAGCATCTCTAATCAATAACCTCGCTCTGGAAACCTCATTTTTCAACCTCTCCTTATCAGCACCCCATCCAATCTCCTCTTTCAAGAAACTCTCGCGATCCAGGACACGCTGGAAGAGTTTACTGTCGATCATCTGACTACCGTAGGGATCGAGCGGGAGGTATCTCTGCTGGAAAACACCATCCTCACTATCTCCCTCGCCCTCGCCCTCGCCCTCGCTTTCAACCTTCCTGTTCTTAGTCTTACGCTTATTCGAAGCAGAGAAAGACCTCGCACGTCTCCTAGCCGAGGCGGTAGAACGATCAGAAACCTCATAGGTCCTCAAAGCAGCGAAGAAACGTCCTTGGTCGATAATGAGGATTTTCTCTTCTTGTTTTGCAGGCAGGAGATTAATGGCTGAGCTAGTAGGCTCGGGAGACTTCGCTCCCATTCTCTTCGGACCTTTGGCGTCCCAATACCACTTCCCCTTACCGTTCCCAGCAACAGATTGCAACCTATACGCAATACGAGCATTAGAAGCAGACTCCTTCTTCCCATCATCCAACAACCTCTTCTCCTGCGCCGCCATGCCCGCCGCGACCGTCCTCGCGATCGGCACAGGCGTACTCTCAATGTCAACTTCCTTTGCAGCTTCAATGACCAGCTCGCAGAGCGTTTGGTTGAAGAAATCAGGGACGGAGAAGATGGCGAATGAGAGTGTGATGTTGGGATATCCGTTTTCTGGATCTTGGGATGCAGCGGAGTGTTTGGTATCGTTGAGAATGGAAATAAATAATTGCTTGACATGGTCTATTGTCAAATCGTCATCAAACCACGGCCTGCTGAGCTTAGACTTTAAAGTCGCGAGGAGGAATGAGGATTTCTGGGAGAGCCATGATACTACATTTTCGAGCATGGGATAGCTTATTTTCAATGCTGAGAATTTCGAATGAAGAGGTGAGAAGTACGGCTGTACTGCATCTTCAACAGATTGGAAAGTACTTTTCTTTTTATTGACTCCCCAGAGAATTTTAGCCGTTTGTTTGGCGGCGAAATCTTCGAGTCGGAGGCGGAAGATAGTGGAGTGATAGGCTGGAGGCGTGAGCCAGGAGATGGTGGTCTGGTTATGGGATGTATGTGCGTAGCTTGCTATTCTGGGACTCTTCGTTAACTGGATAATTTTGTATATATTTTGGGTGTTGAATTGGGATGTTTGTATGGTATAGATCATGCTTTAGACACATGTCGTGGAAAGGGGGTGAGGACGTAGACAAACATGATGCTCGAACCAAAATCGATGCCAATTGGCTCGGGTCTCAAGTCCCGACTACATGTGTTGCTCACAGCAGCAGCCGCTCCAGTGATGAAAGCTAAAGTGGTCCATCGAAGAGTATTAGCGAGTAGCATCTTGTCGAAAAGCTTTGATGAAAATCATAGTCAAGAGGTAAGAGTATGTTAAGAGGCAGGGCATTATGCCAGCCTAGGTGATGCTGCGCCGCGGGGCTTGGCACTGACTTGTGGGAACTGGGTTGTTATTGTTGGCAGCAGCTGGTAAGCGAACCCCGTTTTGGGGGCGTGTTGTCTTGACAAAGTCTTATAGTTGTAATCTGCTATGATTCAAGGTATTCGCTAGAATGTCATAAGCTGCATGGGCGTCTTTCATTCATATCCCATTGCATCCCATCCCATACCTCGCTATGCATGCATTGATTCATTCCCGCCAACCAAGCAACTAAAAAAACGCTTCCTCCTAAGCCTCGATCACTCTACCTGCTCAAAGATGAGACAATCGTCCCAACCGACCTATCTACCGTATCTATCCAAACTTAAACCCTCTATTCGGGTCCCACGTCCCCTGTGTCCCACCTGGCTGCCACTGGCCCGGTCCTGGTGGACTCTTCGTTCCATCCTGCCCACCCATCCCCATTCCACCTGGTGCAGGCCCACCACCACCAAATTTGATACCCATTTCCGGATTCCAAGTCGCCGGTACCACAGGCGGACTCTGTCTAGCGCGCTGCGGGACAGGCGCAGGGATATGCGACTCCTCATTATTGATCGGGGCGCGAGAAGGAGGTTGGGGGTGTGAAGGCGTGTTGTAGGTTCGTGGAATGGGAGGGTTGGCTTCTTGTTGTTGGCGGAGGGTCAGGGAGGAGAGGGGTGGGAGGGAGAGGTCGCTATCGAGGGATAGATGTTAGCCGAAGTCGAGGTTTCTATGTGAATAGACCAGGTGGAAATGGGGGAGGGAAAATGGTACGTACGATTCCATCCTCATAGCCTCCTCTCTCCTCTCATACACGAACGCCTTAACACCATCTCTAAACCTACCCACGATCTTCGCCAGATCATTGTAGAACTTCCTGCCCACCTCTAAATTGCTCACTATCTCCTTGTACTTAAAGTACGCATTCTCGAGTTTCTGCAACGCCTGCTCTCGTTCTCTTGAACTGGTATCGCCTTTCCTAGCAAGTACGAAAGCTTGATTCGCACTCTCGAGTTGACTAGTCAGACGATCCTGCTCGTCGGATTCGGTCTTCAGTCCAGCGATGTCAGCATCGTATTTCGTGAGGCGCTGTTCGAAGAAATCCTCGAAATGGGCGGGAACGACGATTTGGCTTGGATATTCGCGTTCTATGCGTGCTGCTTCGGCGAGGATGCTGGTATTGATATCATCCTTTTTGGCTTTCTCACGTAGAGCTTCAATTTTCCTCCTCCTCCGAGCTTCGAGGCGGGAGAGTTCGTTGAGGCAGTTTCGAAGATTTGAGACCTCGCCTTCGATTTTAGGAGGGATTGCCGCACGACGACTGCTAGGTACGAAGTTTCCGATGTCGCGGTCGGAGCTGGAGAGGATGCGAAGCATGTCTTCGCACTCGCGGAATTTGCTGATGACGAGTTGGTCACTGTTATTGGCGCTTTTAAGGTATCCGTCTATCTCGCCGATTTGAGCGAAGAGTTTGGGGGCGGCAGATTTGGAATCCAGACGTGTCCATCTGTCGGATCCATATTTCATCAGAAGTCTTTCGTTTTCGGATTGCTCTGCCAGGAGAAGTTCTCTGCCCTCTGCGAATATCGCATCATCGGACGCTTTCAGTTTGGCGGTATCCGAGAAAGATCGTTGAAGTCGATTTAAAGCGTCGGCTTGCCGTATCTCTTCTGCGTGAGATGTGAGGGTTGGAGGTAGACCTAGAGGTTTCTCTAAGGCTTGAAGAGATCCAGGAAGGTTTAGTGAGCTCAGGGTGTCGTGGATCTTAGTGGTGAGGATTTCTAAGTCTTCGATGATGCTGGTGTTAACTAGACGATCTCTCCTTTCCTCATATATGCTAGCAGCAACATGAACAGCGAAAGGTACAAGCTTGGCAAAGAGTGGAGGTCCAAATTCTCCCTTGTCGCCGATGAAAGCAGCTGGTTCTGATATCTCCTTGGGAACTTTGGCAACTGCCATATTTGCTCGCTCCAGGGTCTTGAGTTCTGATTTGGGTGGCACAGGATCTGGATATTAGCGAAGTTCAAATGAGGGACAGAAAACATACTCAGATAAATCAAATCGTTATCCTTCTCAGCCCTCTTCAAATCCTCAGTGACCTTATTCTTCAACCCGTTCAGATCCCCCAACACAATCTTATTCAAGTACTTCGCCTCCTTCAACGCCTCATTGACACAAGATATACTATCCCTCAACCGAGCAACCTCCTCCCCATATTTCCTCTTCTCTAAACAATCACAAGCCTGTCGATATTGTGCTGCAGCAGCAAAATGGTGATGCTTCGCAGTTGTATGGTGTATCCACTCCGAACTGATCGCCTCGCTCTTAACTCCCCAGTCTCCCGCTGCACCATAGAAGTCCGATAACTTTGCGGCTAGCTTTGCGATTGACGCGTCTTTGTATCCATCCATGACTGCCTTCTGCCAGAAACATTCCTGTCCTTGTGCTAGAAGAAGTTGCTGCAATGACTCCAACGTAGAATCATCCATATCCTCCGGGGGCATGGATCGTAATTCGGGGATAACAAAGTTCTTGATATGTGAAATCACTCCCGCAGCTAGACAGAAATAATTGCAAGCCGATCGTAATCCATCTGTGGTTCCGCGATTCGAGGCCATAGCCAGTTGGGAATAGAGCGCCGCGAGGTTGTAAAGTACATTTGCCAGTTCGAATTTGAGGTTATTCTGGGAGATGGGCCGTTCGGTATTATATCCTAGCGCTGGATACCAAGTGAAATCAACTCCAATCTGCCAGTCCATCAGTAAACATCCTGCCACTCTGCTAAGTCGGGACACCCACATCTATGGGGAATTTACCCCCCATCCATGCCAACTGTCCAGCATACGCGGAAATCTTCTTAATTCCACTCGTATGTGGCTCCCTCACATGTACGGCATCTCGTCGTAGGGCATCGATGACCTCGAGATCCTGCTTGAACATATCTGGGTGTTGGTCATATTTGCTCGAGATGTATTGTTTAATGGCTGTTGAGAGGGACAGGGAATTGGTCTTGCGGAAGGGCAACGAGAGGATATTGCTGAGGAATATTAGCCTGGGGCTCGCAGATAGGAGGACGTTTCTCTGGATGTTTACTTACTTCGCCATGGCTGCTCCAAGCAGCTTCTTTGGCTGCGCACTTCAGTTCCTTTTGTGCACGCGGTGTTGGATATTGAAACTGTCGCGATGACTTCATCGTTCACGCCTTGGATTCGAGGCCCAAAAGTGCCCCTCATTTGACAACAACATCAATGAGTGAGAGGTAGATAGCAATCTGAGTAGCTATTTGGGAGATGGTCTAGTTATATTGATTATTCTTGTCTATTGTCCAAGATTCATTCTATGCATTCTGTCCTCTTTCCTTCCCCCTTATTCGGTTTATTCATTCTTTTCTCTTTAGCCATTAAGCTGCTTCATGGCAAAAAAACTCGTCGAGATCAATTCCACAAGCTGCTAAAATGGACCAGAGTAATTCAATTTTGCAAAGTTCATACCTACCTCAGTTTCCAAGGCGGACTCTTTCTCAAGTCCAGCCAACGAAACACTACTAAAGACTAGATCTTAATTTCAATCCTCTCCTTCAACCTTGCTTAGCAATCTCCTCGGTCTTCTTCCTCATATCCTCCTCCCTCACCTTCAAGTCATCATCATACACATCACCAAAATCCTCCGCCTCTGCAATTCTTCGGACTTCAATCACAGAGCCCTGTTTTCTCATATCAGTACATCTTCATCATAATCTCACATTCCAAAACTCTCATCATCGAAGGACCCAGAGTCTTCAAACAAATCGCAATACGGGAAAAGAAAGCTAGTTTACTTACCTCCTCCATACAAGGACATTTCTCCGCCCACTTCAGCGCCTCCTCCACACTGGGCACTTTGATAACCCACCATCCACACACCAATTCATTAATGGGGAACGGTCCATTCTTCACCTCAGTCTTCTTCTCAGACGCGGGATGAAAGACGACTCTCCTGCCGTCATTCTTGGATGGGTGCAAGCCTTCGCCTGAATGCAGTATGCCGGCAGAGACCATAGATTCATTGTAGGTTGCCATTGCGGCGAACATTTCGGGGGTACCGCCTCAGAGATGTTAGTGTAGTTCGATGCGATTCTGTAAGAGGGGTTGACAGGAGAGGGGGAAGAAGGAGGGTTGAGAAAGGAAGGGGAAATGTCCAGTTGCTGCAATGTTCCGAGATGTGGTCATTACATACAAGTACTCACCGATATTAGTCTCAGCTTCCTTATCCGCGCGCATGAATAGAATGAAGCGTGGCATTTTAGCAATCGAGTAGGTTCTGAAATCCGGATTCTTTAGCTGAGGTTAAGGGAGCCAGCCAATACAGAGAAAGCTGCAAAGGAAGGAATATCCAGCAAGACGTACTTCGTGAAAATGTATGCAGGGAATACCAGCTGTAAGAGTTCGTTCAATTGTATCTATGCGGCGGAGTTACTGTTCAGATTGAAAGCTTGAAGTTGAAGTTTCATCAGCAGAGGGGATCATCAGCAGGTATTTATGCCCTTTCGTCTTTCATCTCCTCTCAACCTAGGTCACGTCCCGAGCTATCTCCCAAGACAAAGAACCAGGCAGCAAAGCCCCCTCCCCTTGGAAACGCTTATCCTTTCCTTCCTCAATCAACCAGATCCAAGTATTCTATACCCAAAAATAGCAACCCCCTCATCGCGTACCACGCACGAACTCCCGTGACGGACGGAGACGGCATGATTACTTATCTGTCTTACTGCTACCAAAAAGGGAAAGAAGGCAATAGTTTCAGGCAACCTGGAGATGATTCGCTAGCCAAGGAAACGTGGCGTTACTTGCATGTGATAGTTCTACAAATCCAGGGTTCTACAACGAATCATCTTCGAATCTCACAAGATTTATTGCCTATGGAAGTAAGGCGGTGGCAAAGTGCACAGACAACAAATGTACATTATTTACCCATGATACGAAGTCTGTGCATCTTTCAATCAGGAGTTCCCAAAGTCGGATTTAGGCTCACGTTTAACGGGTGATAGAACAGGTGGTTATGAATCTATGTCACGATCTTTCAGGTCACAGGGAGATTGTATAGGATGTAGTAAGTGAGGAGAGTAAGAGAAACAGCAGGTGAGTACATGCGTATATGTATATGTAGAGTTCCAATTCGTGTCCTCGAGTCTTCGCTTTATGATTCTCGCTGACATGATAGACCATATATTTGGTCTAGAGGAGTTCTCAGGATGTTAGGAGAACCAAGGCCCATCACGTAAGTGTACGCACGCGTATACGTAGAGCTTCCGCCTGATTCTTTTTCTTTTTCACCTCTTCGTTCCGAGATCCTTAGTGCTCACTGACCGACTTGACCTCACACTGGTCTTCAGTTCTATCAATTGAGGTTTCGATATGCTTCAAAGAAAATAAATCATTTTGAAAGTGCTCTTTGGTTGTATGTTCCATCAATTCCATCCTTGAAGTGTTCAAGTTGTTTGATAAAGCTCACCATCACCGAAACTAGTTGTCTTGACACCTCAGTTCCCTCCCATCATGGTAAATCATCTCACATCTCTCTCCCACCCCCTATGTTTCCCATTGCTGACATAAAATCCTATTCTGCATCTCCTTGATCGAAACCAGGAGCCATGTTGTATGCAGGAGTTGAAGCTAGGGTTGAGTCAGGGTAGTACGAAGCTGCCTCTTGACCCTGCATTGCCACGAAACCATTTAGAGGAGCTGGAGTACTCTGCTGAACAGCGCAAGAGTTACCAAGCTTGGGAATCTCGTGAGGAGCGCTAATCTTCCCAACACCGAACATCTCAACAACCCAATCATCGACCCAGTGCTTATCCTTGATATCGGTATACTTCTTGCAGTCCTTGTTGACACAGCGTTGTCGGTGTTCACCATCATTCTTACCACCGACCATGAATTGGTTGTTGATGACACCACAGAAGATCAGACGTTGGTCTCTGCGATCCAATGGAACGACTTTGACCTTGTTGCCCTTCTCGTTTGTTCCATCCACCTTGTAATCATAGTAGTTACGGCATTGATAGAATTGACCGATGAAAGGAGCGGCCGATGCCTTACGCTTCTTTGAAGACGGTGGGGTGATTGGCTGATCGGGGTAGTAGTAGGGTTGGGCTGGAGCGGCAGATCGATCAGGAGTGAACGATTGCGGAGTTTGGTAGTTGTTGTTGACGTTGTCGGATGGAAAATACACGTTTGAGGCTGCTGATGCTGCCGCCATCTGTTCCGGTGTCGCGGATTGCATGAAGTGCGCGTTCATACCTTGAGCGGATGAGCATCGCTGGTTGGCTTCTGTGAGCTGGATCTGCATCGAACTCATCGAACTCGTCAAGTTCTTCAACTTGGATTGCATGGCCTTCATGTTCTGGTCCATCTTCTTCGTCTCGGCCTGCATCTGATACATCCGCTTCATAGCTTGATCGGCCTGAGCCTTTGCGATGTTGATCTCAGCTTGCTTGCTGGCCAGAGCTTGCTGATGCTTCAACTCTAGCTGGTTGATAGCATTCTGGTTGAGGACCTTGTTTGCTGCAAAAACATGATCGCGATGGAGAGCTTCCTGGAGGAGGGCATCCTGAGCCTTGGTGTGGAGCTCTGGATCGTCAGCTCGAAGGCTCTGGTAATTTGCCTCGAGGTCTTTATCCTGAGAGATGTGAGACTCGGACAAGTCAGAGTCTACATATGTGTTAGCATGCAGAACATGCTATCATGAGCTGGAAACTTACTCGCTTCTAGGAGCTTCTCAACCATGTACTTCAGCATCATTCTTTGGGTACCCACGTTGTTGTGGAAGAGGTTCCATATGCCATCTAAACTCTTGCGAAATTTGGGCGAGATCTCTTGTTGGCTGGTACCATCGACGTTAAACATGCTCACTGCATGGAGTAGTTGGCGCTGAGAGGAGATTCTCGTAGGACCATCCAAGCTAGCCCTCAATAGATTCATAGCGAAGCTGCTGCTGGTGTGCCCAAGTATCTTCCTGACCAGCTCCGCGGGATAATTGCCTGCCGGGATCTTCTTAAGTTCTGTTGGTGGTGTTCGAGGACTTGATTGTTGAGCAGAGCGGTTAACCTGTGGTCTGGGAGTCGATGGTTGATTGTTCATTCGTTGACTGCCGACGCCCACCATGTTTCTCATCCAAGCTGGTTCTCTAAGAGGCTGAGGAGCGTTGAACTGAGCTGCGTTAGGGATGGCCTGGTCCATTTGCTGTGGAGTGAACGATGGCCCGCTGAATTGACCGGTTTGGATGCCACCAGAGTTGGTAGCATGGAATTGGTTGGCATCGACTTGCGCACATAGCTCAGGATCAAACAAATCATTGAAGTCGTCGTTGGATTGCGAGAATTGGTTGGTATTGACTTGTGGACATGACTCAAGATCAAATAAATCATTGGAGTCGTTGTTGGTTTTCGAGAATTGGTTGGTATCGACTTGCGCACATGGCTCAGGATCAAACAAATCATTGAAGTCGTCGTTGGATTGCGAGAATTGGTTGGTATTGACTTGCGGACATGATTCAAGATTAAACAAATCATTGGAGTCGTCGTTGGATTGCGAGAATTGGGTGGTATTGACTTGCGCATTTGGCTCAGGATCAAACAAATCATTGAAGTCGTCGTTGGATTGCGAGAATTGGTTGGTATTGACTTGCGGACATGACTCAAGATCAAACAAATCATTGGAGTCCTCGTCGGATTGCGAGAATTGGTTGGTATTGACTTGCGCACATGGCTCAGGATCAAACAACTCATTGAAGTCGTCGTCGTCGGATTGCGAAAATTGGTTGGTGAAGAAATGCGCTGACTGTTGAAGATCAGTGGCATCCTCATCATCAAAGAACGAATCCATGGTGAACGGTGTGTTTGGTGTTGCAAATGATTGCGAGTGGAAATGCTTGTGGTGTAGCTTTGGTTGGTGTATGGAAAGAAGTTGATGAAGAAGGAAAATGGAGGGGATCGCGGGGCAGCTTTTGTGCGTGGGAAAATTTGCGCTCGCCTACCCCGCCCCCTTCTTTTTGGATCATGACGTTAGCGAGTTTATGGAGGTGAAGTCGTTGCTTAAAAGTGAAGTTCAAAAGTGAAGGTGAGTTCCAGACTTTTTTTGGGGCAGAATACTTGACACCCCACTATCCCCGCCTAATATTGAGGCGGTGACAGGGGTAGCTCCCCCAACCTGCAAGCCACCCGCCTTGGTGGGGGTTATTCTCCTGAATGTCTGAAGTATGCGCAATGAACATATATATTCCTGGGATGGGAATGGTATTTTGTGCGTAGTGATGCGAAGATGTTCTAACAATTGCTGCTACTCAAGAGATGTTATCTTTTTGCCGATGTTGATAGGGGTTCGGTTAGCTTCAGCCACAGCGCTACAGCAACTGCTGCTCTTCTTGCCCACAATCCCGCTACAGAACTATCAAGTACCTCATTCACCCTGCCTACTTCGGAACTTTACTAGGGAAAATTACTTCTTGGGCAACCAAACATCCAACGTGTCTTCAATCTAGAAATGCTAATGTGCTTGTCAATCCTCAATGCCAGGAGCCCAAATACCAGCCAAGATCTTGCAACAAGGGTGCCGATAAGATAAGGCTGAGAGCAGAAGAGAACTTTATATTTTCTTTGCAATGCTATTATTACCTAGATAACCAGGCATTGATGGTTACTACAAACCTCTGGTACTTTTGATATTCAGACATGTCATTGGACAAATCGACATTGAGATGTTATGGGTACTCTACCTCCGTATGAAGGAGACCACAAGCACACCAAAATCAATTGAACAAACTCCACAAAGTGAACACATGGCGGTAGCGATGTTTCTACTCTTACCAAAGTGACTTTGCTGCAGAACACATACCGACCTACATAAGGTAGGTCTATGTTCTTTTTGCCCATGGCAGCCTTAATTGATTGTTTCTTGCTCATGGAATTATCAATAAAGCTTTAAAATAAGTCAATTGCTTAGGCAATAATATGCTGTGAGCTTCATCCGTTGCGGAATGGCAAACTTTCTCCAATTCCGAACCACCTATAAGACGAACCGGGAACACCTGGAGCTGGGGTCGGTGCCCAAAAGGGCTGCCGGTAAGCAGACCGGTAAGTGCTTTGGGCTTGGCTGAGGAGGAAAATTACCTGCTATATCATGACAAGTAATGAGTGCTGCGATTGTGGTCCTTGATTGAGAGAACGACAAAAACATAATTTGCGACCTCCTAACATTTTACATTCCCCATCTCGCATCCTGCAAGAGTTGCAGATCGTCTGAAGCTTGTCTGTGGCTGGAGTGAGGCTGAACTAGCCCACCTTTCACCCCTGTCCATCCCTTGATTCTGATTTGCCAGCCCGACGTCAGAGAAGCTCAAGGCACAGCGAAGGAAGGAAGGAAGGAGCCCGTCAGCATTCACAGCTCCTGCCCTTTGTAACAACGTCCCTCTTCTAGCGAGGCATCTCAAGATGTCGGTGATTCTTTGCACTGGTAAGTCTCTTGTCTCTTGATCTCTTTCACAACAGTTTCTACCACAGAAACACCCCCCCCAAAAGCCATCATGGCATACATTCGCGACCGTGCTGATCAGGACATGTGCGTCTTCGTTACAGCTGGCTATGATCACACAATAAGGTACGTACATATCCTCGATCTGTGTCTCTGTGCGCAAGCTCTTACTGACCTCCCTGCTCTAGATTCTGGGAAGCCCTCTCGGGAATCTGCTCCCGCACAATTCAACACTCCGACTCCCAAGTCAACCGTCTTTGCATCTCCCCCGACAAACGCTTCCTCGCCGCAGCGGGCCACCACACCATCAAGCTCTACGACATCAAATCCACGAACCCGAACCCACTCCTCGCATTCGAAGGGCACACTGGCAACGTCACAGGCGTCGCGTTTCACTGTGAGGGCAAATGGATGGTAACCAGTTCCGAGGATGGGACCGTCAAGATCTGGGAGACGAGAAGCGGTTCTGTACAGCGCAGCTATTCGCATGGATGTCCTGTCAATGATGTGGTGATTCATCCTAACCAAGGTGAGATCATAAGCTGTGATAGGGGAGGGAGTGTACGGATTTGGGATTTGGCAGAGAATAATTGCTCGCATCAATTGATTCCGGAGGAGGATGTACCAGTTGCGAGTGTTACTGTTGCTAGTGATGGCTCGACTTTATGCGCTGGTACGAATTCGGTGAGTAGTACTTCTACATATGACATGTTGCTGTGCCTGCTAATCTATCCAGGGCAACGTCTACGTTTGGCACCTGCTCCAATACCGCGAAAAGACCACCCTCGTGCCAATCACCCACTTCCAAGCCCACAGCAACTACATCACACGCGTCCTTCTCTCGCCCGATGTCAAACACCTCGCAACCTGCAGCGCCGACCATACCGCCAAGATCTGGGAAGTCAAAGACCTAGAATCCATGTTGCCGATCGCCGGCCAAGCCTCTCCGGACCCCAAGAACCCCAAGCCTTTCAAGCTGGAGAGTACGTTGACGGGTCATCAGAGATGGGTGTGGGATTGCGCTTTTAGTGCTGATTCGGCGTATTTGGTTACCGCGTGTTCGGATCATTATGCGAGGCTTTGGGAGTTGCACAGTGAGCAGATTATTAGGCAGTATAATGGACATCATCGTGGATTGGTCTGTGTGGCATTGAATGATTACTCGGAAGCCAGATAGAGACTTGGGTATTGGGGTGGGCGTTTGGCAGGTAGTGATAATGGCGTTTTGGGGTGGATGGGACGGTGGTGTTGTTACAATGTTTGTAATATCTATGACTCGTTAACTTTACTTAGGGGTGGTTTCGTTCCTAGTATGATGAATCTCGAGTGAGTGTTCTACACCGACGACTCCGTCGTCCCTAACCGTCATTCTCTTACAGGCCAGCTGAAAATCTGAGTCTGTGTACTCACCACCCAACTTTGCACAGCTCAGACTCAGCGCACCCCAGGCTGCAACCAAACCCCGCCGCTTAATACAAGTAGGTAACTTTCAAATAGTAAGTAAAAGACCAAAACAAAACACCGCCATCTCCCTCCTTACTCCTCCAAGCCGAGTTGAAGTAAACACAGGACAGAACAATACGGACAAGCCAATCGAAGACCTGGTTCCTGAAACAATACTCGTGGGGTTCCTTGGTATTTTTGAAATTAATTCCGACCTGGCTTACAAGAAACCGACGAGTACTGGGGCATCCCGATACAAATATCCTGCGACCAATGTTCAAGGTCTTGTCCAGAAACGACAAGCCAAGGCAATGCAAGAGTGCGCCACGACCTACCCTTCCAATAAATACATCTCCATCCCGATTCCTCGTCTTCCCACCAGCAAGTCCGCCTGCTGGTATCATACTCTTCGACGTCACTACATCTGTGAATGATACTCCGGCGGTGGACTCTCCCCACCCCTCTCACTTTCTCTCTCGCCTTCACCCCGCACAGCTCCACCCCCAACCCCCTCCCAAATCCCCACAATCCCCCTTACCACACCCCCAACACGCACACCTTCTTCCAAAAACTCCATCGCTATACCAGGCTCACCCCCATTCACAACCCTACCAACAGCATCTGCACCTCTAAGATCAATATCCTCCCATCTCTCCACATAAGGAGGCGGAGGATTAGGAAGTCCTGCTTCGGGATCGAAACCTTCAATACTATGTGATGAAGAGATATTTCCCCAACCCTCACCACTTTCACTCTCATTAACCTGCCGCCCAAGAATCCCCATATTCCGCACATCGAGTGGTAAAATAGCTCCTTCATTATTAGGACTGGTGGTATTAATACCAGCCTCGGCCTCAGCTTCAGCATCTCTCTTTCTTTGCCTGTTTTTTCTGGATTTGGAAATTAGGATACAGATCATGAGAGGGAGGATGAAGAGGCCGGGGATGCTGAAGGAGAGGGCGAAGATGATTTTGCTGGAGTTGGGGGAGGGGGAGGGGGAGGGGGAGGGGGAGGGGGAGGGGGTGGTGATTGTGGGAGGAGTAGAAGTGCTGGTGATCGTGCTGGTGCTGGTGATTGTGATGGTGGGAGGCGTGGAAATGCCTGAGGGGTCGAGGTTCGAGATGAGGTTGGCGAGGTCGGCGATCTCAGCGATGCCTGTGAGGTTGGACATTTTGAGGAGTTTGGTGGATGGCGGGTAGTATTTGGGATTGAGGAATTGAATATTTTGGAACGAGGTAAATATAGCGGGAGATGATATGAAGTTGGCTGTGCACTTGGTTTTTCTGAGAGTATGAAGTGAAGAATAGTTGGTTGTGTGCTGGTATAATATTCCTTTGCGGAGAATAGGTGGAGGGGAGAAGAGGAAGAGAGGAACATGGGTTAGGATTCAGAAAACTTTTACTGGGAGTGGTGGAATTGGTATCTGGACTGGCAAGATTGATATTTGGGTCCAGCTGTCACTTACTGGTAAGCGAGATTCTAAATCGACTACCTGCTAAATGAACTGGCTATCTCCTATTTGTTATGACAGAACAGCTACGTCTAGTACTAAAATTCAAGCTTTACTGGGTTAGCTGACGAGCCAAACAAAAAAACAAACTGTGCCGGCTTGAGACTCGGTCTTGACTGAGAATTGACAGTCCGGCCTGTTTCCATTTCTAAACCATCGAGGAGGAGCTCGGTGTTTCGTGGGATCCTTGATTGGGACTATACTTCATCTGCGGTAGTTGGCGAAACTACGATGTTTCATGTTGTTATTCTGTATTCAGAGGGTCTGCGTATATAGATCATTAGTCTGGCAACCGCATATTAAATGTCGAGGTGTGGAAGTTCGTTAGGTGGGTGCTGGACTGACTGACAGCGGGAACGAGGTGTGTGTAGTGAACCAAATCCACGACTTTGGACTTCCTGACCTTCCATCACAGAGATACAAGATCTATCTAACTTAACCAAACAGGCCACACTACTACACTCCTCAATAAATCTCAGAGTAGCATATCCTGAGGCAGGTAGGTAGATAGCTCTTGCTTTCTCATATCAAGGTTCTGAGATTTCCATGGGATCTTGACCCTTCCCAAAAAGTATTATGAAGTACTAAGATTCCCAATACCGATAGAAAAGGAGTAGCTTCTTCTCTTCTCTTGCTGCTTGGGCCACTTGTATTCTTCTCTGTCACATACACAGACAATCAGGTTTGCGGACATCGAGATTCAGACTCTACACCCCTTTCATTGCCAACGCTCTCTAATCTGATCGCCTTACTACTCTTCCCCACGTTCCCCCTTTGATCTAATGTACAGTACTTCGACAATCCTGTGACATATCCACTTTGTACCACTTTCCATAAACAGTACCATTCCATCAATTCTTTCAACCATAATTTTTTCTCTATCTCATTTTGTGTGTTCGTCCTCGTTCTACGGATTGTGATGACTATTAGTCTATTATAAAGGTGATGGATTGTAGCGATGAAATGGAAGCCAGTGGAAGATATGTGGTCTGGTGAAATGTGTAGGTGAGTAGGTTTGTAAAACGAATGTAGTTATGCTTTCGGCTATGGGACTTTTGGTGGACGATTCTGAGGATCTTTAGAGAGATTTGAACATGCTGGAATGAAAACTGGAGACTGAAGGAAGGAGAGAGGGGACAGTGTTTTTATCTTTTGGATTTTGCGGGTTCTTTGGTATTTGATCTATTTCATAAGTACAGTACATATCCATTCCATTTCATTGGATCTTTCCCAGGCTCAAATCTAGCCTGCCAATTTTGCTCGTCCTCAACATTCAAAATCATCGCCCAGTTCTACAACTTATGCATCTTGGCAAGTAAATTCAACGCACTACCCGCCAAGATGAAACCGCACTGATCCTCACTGAGCGTATGCTTCGTCTTAAAAGTGATCTCCTCTCCACTCCCCGCCTTCCGAACCTTCACACTAACCTCGCCTTTCCCACCACTCTTCAGCACATCATACAGACCCACAGTATCGACTTCGTCACATGCATCGATCTTCGCGTAATCCTCGCCGTTCGCAAACGTCAACGGTACGACACCCTGTTTCTTGAGATTCGTCTCGTGGATGCGCGCGAATGATTTAGCGAGGATGACACGACCGGCGAGATATCGAGGTTGTAGGGCAGCGTGTTCACGCGCTGAACCCTCGCCGTAGTTGTCTTCTGCTACGACGAGCCATTCGATGTTTTGATCTTTCCATTTCTGGGCGAGTTCCGGAATGCCGGATGTGCTGCCATCGAAGTCGTAGGCGACGTTTACTTCGCCGGTCGTGGCGTTGATGGCGCCGATGAGGGTGTTGGCGCTGATGTTGGGGAGGTGGCCTTTGTATTTTAGCCAGGGGCCGGCGGCGGAGATGGTGTCCGTGGTGCATTTGCCGGTTACTTTGTAGAGGACTTTGAGGTTGGTGAGGTCGGATTGTGGGAAGGGGGCGAAGGGTTCGAGCAGGGCGAGACGGTCGGAGGTGGGGGAGACGACCACTTGGGTCGAGGGCGAGGGGGCGCCGGACGTGGGGAGGAAGGCTGGATTTCCGACTTCGAAACCGCCAGTGGGGAGTTCGGAGCCGGTTGGAGGTGAGAAGCGGAAGGGTTTGCCGGAGGGAGTGGTGATTGTGTCTGTTAGAGGGTTAAATGATGTGCTGCCACCATAGCTCATTGCTGTTACGATTTCGGGGGAGGCGAGGAAGTTCATGGTGTCTGGATTGCCGTCGTTTCGTCCTCGGAAATTTCGGTTATAGGATGTGAAGATGGCATTATTGTCGCCTTTCTCAACGCCATCTGTGCGTTTCCACTGCCCAATACAAGGCTTGAGGAAAGTCAGTTTCATTGTGTTTACTTTCTCAATGTCCAAAACGAACGAAGAACATCGAGGGGGGCATGAGACTTACTCCACAAGCATTTGCAAGTACAACACCACCAGCCTCCTCAAAAGTAGCAATAGTGCTATCTCTATCAAGAGTAGCTCTAATTTGCTCACTACCAGGCGTAATGAAGAAATCAGTAACCGGTTTCAACCCAGCCGCAGTAGCTTGCTTCACGAGATCCTCTGCTCTCGTCATATCCTGATACGAGCTGTTGGTACAACTTCCAATCAGTCCAGCCGAGACTGTTTCTGGCCAGTTGTTGGTCTTGACTGCTTTGGCAAAAACAGAAAGAGGAGTTGACAGATCCGGAGTGTTGGGTCCATTGACGTGTGGCTCCAGTGTAGAGAGGTTGATAGTGATCAGCTCATCGTAATGGCACCCCTCATCTGCACGAAGGAGATTCAGATGTGCTGGGGAATCGGCAATAGCTTGTGCCTGAGCAGCGATAGAGGCTCTGTGTGTCGACTCGAGGTATGGGATATGCCTGTTCGAGAAAGGGAAAACGGAAGTCGTAGCTCCAACTTCAGCTCCCATATTGCAGATCGTAGCCATGCCAGTACAGCTCAACGAGTCAACTCCAGGTCCATGATACTCGATGATATATCCTGTTCCTCCGCGGACGGTCAGTTTGCCTGCAAGGGCAAGTATGACATCCTTCGGCGAGGCCCAGCCGCTCAATTGCCCTTCGAGTCTGACTCCGAGGATTTTGGGTGCTTTCAATTCCCATGGTGCGTCGACTAGAGCGTCAACAGCATCTGCACCGCCGACTCCAATAGCAATGGCTCCTAATCCTCCTGCATTGGGTGTGTGACTGTCCGTTCCGAGCATCATCAATCCTGGCGCAGAATAATTCTCCAAGACAGTCTGATGGATGATTCCTGCTCCTGGAGGCCAAAATTCAATACCATATTTCTTCGCCGCAGACTCTAGGAAATCGAAAACTTCTTTATTCCCCTTGATAGACTCTGGAAGATCCACATCTGCGCCTCGTTCTCCAACAATCATGTGGTCGCAATGGATGCTTGCTGGGACAGCAGTCGAGGGGAGGTTGCAGGTCATGAATTGCAAGAGAGCCATTTGCGCAGATGCATCCTGCATTGCCACCCTGTCGGGCTTGAGCTTGAGGTTTGCATTGCCGCGGATATTGAGCCCGTTGTCTGTGTTGGAGAGGAGGGATTCGGCGGGGTTGGCCAAGTGGGAGTAGAGGATCTTTTCGGCCAAGCTGAGTTTGCGCTCTGGATTGAGGGTTTTGCGGACGGTTTTCAGTCTGTTGAGGAGGACGGGGTAGGGAGGAGTTCGAGACTCGATATCGGGTGTGTAGGTGGTGGTGTTGACTGTTGCTAGGCTTCTTGCGCAGCATTGACGGAGAATAGTTGTTGTCGAGCTCTGTTTGAGGAGTCAATTGATGCATTGAGAGGGAATTGATGGAGGATGATTACCCTAATAGCAGACCTGCTACTATTCAGAAGCCCGGCCCTCATCTTGAATGCGATTGTCACTATTGGGGGAGTTTGAGAGTGCAAAGAAGAAAAAGTTGTGGCTGCTGGGCGATGTCGGCATTGAGTCGTGACTTTTCAAATGAATGTGAGTTGATTGGTTCGGGGAACCCCATAATTTCCTCAGATGGAGAGGATGTTTAAACAGACCTCATGCCTCCTCGATCACGACTTCAAGACATTCTCACAGCCGTCAATGTCAACAAACTGCCCGCCATGCCCTTTGACAAACGGTCCTGCTATGCTAGAGAGGCTACGTTGACTGGACGCAGAAGTGATAGGAATGTTCCAGCCACATGTTGCTGGCCTGGACACAATTTGATATGAACCTAATTTATTATTCTTCTCTGCTTCTGCTCTCTTCTGTACCAAGAAATTGACCAAAGATAGCCATTTAGATGTTTTTCAAGTAGACTCAGTTCAAGTAACTGACATATCTAGGTACGGCAGGCTATTGCCCTATTGACAGGGATTCAATCGCTTGGTCACTATCATCGGCTCAACTGTGGATGCCCTCAAGATTGTCCTAGGCTTAGCTGCGGATCGATCCGCTTTTGCGCACTGGATCTGCCTTTGTAATTGCTGTTCTGCATCCCAAGACCGTTCCTGTGAAGACCAAAGAGCTCTTGTCCCCATGTGAACTAAGTAGAACCATGGGCGCTGCCTTGGATCATGCCTCCATCATAGATATGCCCGAGGACAGGTAGTCCTGCCCTGATTGATGATCTTTGAGTCATTCTGCGTCTGAAGACTTTTTTAGGCCTTGCTTAAGAGTCCTACCACCATCCCTTGTTGTCCCAAGGAAACTGCACGACGAGCCCGCATCTTGTATATTGTTTTTCAATCTCCGTCCAGCAGTATTCGTCGCGCTTGTATTTGTTCTTTGGTTCGGGTGCTTTTGGAATGAGGTGTTTGGGTCGTCGAAGTTGATTTCCCTCACGGTTCCTAGGAATTCTACTGTGTCGGCCAGGCCATCTCCTTTGTCTTGTTCCCAGCACTTAGCTCCAAAGGAGCAATTTGAACAATGACCGCCAGAACGAAGCTCCATTGTCGTGACTGAGGCCTTGGTAATCTTTGGTACAAATGTTCTGACTATTGAAGACTCCATATGAGAGCCTTTGAGTTTCGTCCGAGTGCTTCAGTACTTGGGATTTTGTCATCGATCCATCCCGATCTGTAGGAGAGGTTTTCGCGGCGTGTATTGTGTTTCCTTTTGTGAGGCCAAACCCTACAGCCACTTGAAGCTGTCAAGTCCTAACATCTTAATGATTCCATGGAAGAACCCAATATAAGCAAGCTTGCTAGATCGGGTGCTGTATCGGTCTTCTCGGCATACAGCAGATGCGTCGGATCTGTATATAGTGAATCTATCGCTGAATACGTAGCAGGGCTGCTTAGATGCTATTAGTGGTATTCCATAGAGAAGGATTGCAGATTGCAGAGACCTGCTGCCATGTATCTCATGCTTTCCACAGTGAAGAAGCAACACTCAATTCACCTCGTTGATAGTGAGAAGACCTCTCTGCTTCACACAATTTTTTCCAAAGAGAGTTTCCTCATCCAGCAAGTCCTGGAATTATCGGGGACAGTGGTAAATTATCGGCTGTGTCTTCATCGGCCCTTCCATCAGGGTCTTCGACTTCGGCTATTCCAAACACCCTATCGCTCCTTCCCTCGTCACATAAATTCTATCTCACCTGATCGTGCACCTTTCTTCAACACCAACACCAACACCAACAACACAAAAATCTCCCCCTCTCCTTTGGTCAACTGGCCACTTCACTCTCTCCGTTGCTAATACTGCAACATACATACACACCTTCGTTATTGATCGTAAATCGATTCCCCCCCCCCTTTTCCCAGCTACGAAGAGTGGCTCCGGACGCCTCTGTTTGGCTCCTGTGAACACAAAACATCATCTCTTGTATGTACAACTTCCTGACAGTGTCTGCTCTCCATCCTCAATACACGGACGCTGCTTTGACGCGTCTGCCTGTTCTTGTTTGCACGCGGTGTCGGAGAATAAAGTCTCTGCTGCTGTTTGGGTTCAACCCCCATCGCAGAATCGTCTTCCTCTCCCCACAACAGCACAACGTCAATTGAGGCTTTCGAGGTCTTCTCTCACTATTATCACTGGCGTTTGCATCTCGCAACCCTCACCCATTTCCTCAATCCCTCCCATGGTCGATGAGGTCGATAAGAACGTTCCTTCGCTATCTTTCTTTGGGTGCAAACCTTCTGCATATCTCCACTGCTACGCTCACAATCACGCAAGCCCCTAGAAGTTTCAAGCTTCATAGATTATCCTGAGACTGACTTGCGAGCACACAGATCCGAACAAAACCGTCTCATATTGGCCTCAATACTCCATCGACGCAGCGAATGCTGCCCGTACCATCAATCATGGACAACAATCCTAATCCGCCTCCGGCCTCAGTGCCAACGCAGATTGAGAAGCAGTACTCTGCAGAACAGCTTGCAATGCTTCATGCTGCAATGATGGAAGAGCTTGGCATCGGTCGATTTGGCACACTCCATCTTGCGGATAATGGACCACCAATTGAAGCCTTGCAACCTCTGAAACAACCCAAGAGGATCCTCAACACCAAAATCGCTGCTTGGCACAGTAAGTAACTACCATTCAGCCATCAATCGGATATGAAGTGTTCCGTCTTGCACCTACTGACAAGATGTAGATCTCCATCTTGAAGAAGGCGTCGACCCTACAAAGGCTGATCTAGACAATATCGCCAATGGGCAATTGTATCGCTTGAGAAGAGGTGCTTCGTATTCTGGATCTCGAGGCAATAGCGCCCCTAGAGGTGGTCACTTTGCTCATGGCAATCGGGGTCGTGGCAGAGGAGATCGTGGCGGTAGTAGAGGAGGCCGCGGTGGAAATGGCTACGTGGGACCTGGTCGTGAAGAGAATAGGTATATAGATCGGCTCTACTGCTTCTTTCGGCCACTAACATACTTATCTACAGACAATACAATCCCTCGTCCACTCCGAATTCATTCTTTCAGAATGCCAAAGACGCTGTCCAGAGTAGCACGCACGTTGACCGAGTCATGGCTCGCCTTCGTGGCGTCATTGAAGATATATCTGGCAACTCACCTAAACATCGCCAATCGGCTCACGGTCCTAGTGCTTCACCTTCCAGCAATCGGCAATCAAATGCAAAGACAAATGCTCGACCTACCAACCCCGTTCATTCACAGCCCGTCCAGACTCGTGTCAATCTCGATGATGGTGATGGATTTCTCAATTGGGCTGGCATTGGAAAGTCGGCTTCCGGCAAGCCACCAGCCACACCCAAGGTTGTTGTTACTGAAGGCCCACGTCCACATGAAGGTGTAGCGAATGGAGGTTCTTTTTGTACGTCTGCACCTGTCGCATCAACAAATGGTGCTGCTGGCAAAGCTCATGTGGACCTTCCAACAAATGCTCTTGGCAACCAAGGTCTCTTGGGTTCGAAATGGGGTCCATCTCCACAACCACCTGTTCAACCACAGGCTATCAATGTTCCACAGCAGTCTCTCAAGCCCAGAAATGTTCCTACTTCGCAGCCACCTCTTCCATCACAGGAGGTTCTTGCCCCACAGCAACCGCTCAACTCTCAACCGCTCGACTCTCAAGACGTTCTTACATTGCAGCGACTTTCACCAACTCCGCCTCGTACCTCCGTTCTAACTGGCCGAAATGTTCAGCGACGAAGTATTATCAAGATCATGAAGAACCATTCGCCGACGAAGAAGGACGGTGAAGCTGCCTTGACCAAGGAGAATGATACCGATGAGCTCTTTAATCTAATCCTCATCGAGTCTCTTACCGGAGTTGTTTTGGTTGATGAGACTGTATCTCATGATGCTGTCTTTGAAGTCAATGGTTGCATAGTCACTTATCGGGCCGTCCAACAGACCATGGAGAAGCCTTCTACCTGGAAGATCCTGTTTACATTGCCATTATACGCAGTCGGCTTTGCGAACGTTGTCCTTGTCAAGCGTCCAGTAGCTGGGCACGTCGCTCGTATGGCCTCTGATATGGGATCTGCTCAATCGAATCACTCTTCCAGGTTTGGAACCACATCATACAGTGCTCCAGAGGCTGTGGATGAGTCTATATCTCAAGAACAGAAGACCGAGGATGTCAGTGAACATATTCAGAAGACATTCAACGAGCCTCAAGCTCAGAACCATCCTGGATTTGGACTTGGCAATGTTCCTGCTTTCGGTACCTTCGCTCAAGAGTCTGAATTCGAGAATGTTGAGGTGCTGATCTCACTTGATGATGATGAACCGACATATGCCCCACCATCCACCATGAATTCAGATGTCTTTGAACTCTTAGAGGCAGATGATTCTGATATCATTGTAGCCCTCTTCGGTGATCTTGGTGGTGATGATATGTTCTTCTGCCAGATGGATGAAGCTGTGGTTCAACGTGGAGGCACGCCGGTCAGCGAAATGTCCTCGGACGAATTGGTTTCAGATCAGTTCTACCAATTGGTTCTGCAGACTGGGGTTGCCTTATTTCTTTCAAATTCCGAGACCTTTGTTATGCTTAAAAAGGAACACCGCGCGGCATATGTCCAGCACAAGAGTCGTAAGGTCATGGAATTCGCCATCTCAAGACGTGGTCTTATCTTGGAGCCTAGCTCTTCTGAAGACAATGTCAGCAATGCTGAACAAGTTGAGGAGAAGATGTCTAAGATCCCAACGACCCCGAACCGTGACCACAAGGACAATGCCGAATTCTCAACTTTGGTCTATTCTGGTGGCTGCATGGCAGAAGTCAATGACACCCAACGACTGGACGTTGCCCAAGATACTCGCATCAAGTATTCCCCTAATTCATTAATCGGTCTTCGTGACCATGCAGTACCCGTGGATATCAGTGCGCAGCCTCCTCGAGAGCGTCGTCCTACCAGAGTTGTCACTCCTCACATTACCACTGTTAAGCACTGGCAGGACTTCGGTGCCCAGGAGTCGAAGCCATCTACTGTTCCAGAGACTCGGACTATCACCCCCTCAGTTGTTCCCGTCGGGGTACAAGATGTTCCCAAGACAGTCGTTCGTACTCCAGAGCCCCTCTCCACTGGTACCGCCCGTGAGACCGCCAAGTTCACGCCAGCCGTCTCAACTAAGAACCCATGGCAGGCATTTGCTGCTGCTGAAGAGTCAAAGACAGCCGCTGAAGACCAAGACACTCTTGCCCCTTTGACACCTACACTTGTTGAGATCGTAGACCCTCTCCAAGCGGTCACGTCGATAACGACTGCTTCTATCTCCTCTGTTTGTCTGGCGTCCACTACGCCAAGCACTGTAGTGAGCCCACAGCAGGGTGAACGCACAGATGATGCTCGCTGGGCTGCTCTTCTTGGCACTGCGGGCTCTTCTGAGAAAGTCACCAAGTCAGAGCCACAGGTCAATAAAGGTACTTTACGCCATCGTCCGTCAAATTCTGACATCAACGATAGGCTTGCTAAGTCTTTCTCAGTATTGAATATCAACACCCACATTACTGTACAAGCAGTTGAACCAACTACTTCAGTCTCTGAGAAGTCATTGGCTGTTGCTCCACAAGCTGCAGTCAGTTCGGAATCAACTCCAATCCCAAGCTTGATTTCTCATGGACAATTGCCTCGACGAAGCTCTACCACCGCACTCATTGTTGAACAGTCATTGACTGCTCCACAAATTGATGTCAAGGTACAAACAACTCCAGAGTCAAGCTTGATGCCTCGGAGCTCTACCTCTGCAGTGCACAGCCCAGCAGGTCATGCTATGCAGCACAAGATTGCTGCGGCGTTGAAGCAGCCTCTTGTAGCTTCACCCATCCAATCTCCTGCTAGCAGCTTCACTCAACAGTCCTACGCCAGTAATCCCATAGATGACACAAAGTCCCAGTTCAGGACAGAGGTCGATTTCGACTTGTCAAAGATTGGCTCCACGCCCACTACTCAGGCCAAGCCTAACTTGGAGCCTGCTACGAGCTACGGTGGTGCTGTTTCCCCGCATGCAGTTGTGGCAGAAAAGAGACAAAATGCATCACCTGCTTGTCAGACGGTGTCAGTCAAGAGTCAAGTCTTGAGTTCTCCGAAGGTTGAGTCTGGCGGTCCTCGTAAAGCTGCTGTTGAACCAGCCAAGCCGAGCCGTACTTTGGATGAGACTTTCACTAAGGTGTTGAAGGGTGCTCCTGGGCTTTCAGCTTCGAAGTGGGCTAATGAATCTGTCACTCCTCAATTTACTGGACAACCACACCCACACCCACCAGTTCATCTTTCATCCTTCCAACCAGTCCAACAGGCTGCTCCATACTACCCACCAGCGCAGCAAAGAAACCAAATTCCAACACCAGGATATGCTCCGGTTATTGCCACAGTTCTTGTTCAAGACGCTGCTGGTCGATGGAAGGAAGTCACTGGCATGGTCAAGGCAGGTTCAGTTCCAGTTGTTGCGCATGCTCCAATCCCACAGGCCGGCAACCCCTACGTTGAGAATGTTCGCCCTTCAAGTGGACACATGGACCAATCGAGTCAGCCAACCCCTTCGAACTTCCCAGTCCGCCCCAGCACATTCCAACACCATTCGTCGTTTGGATCTGTCAACTCGGAGAGCAAGATCAATCCAGTCGCACCAACCTTCAAGCCTTCTCCTCATCGTCCACAGGTATCTGCTCCAGTTGATCAGAGACCAGCCCTCTCCCCACGCCGAAACATCCAGTCGCAGCTTCAATCAAGATTGAACAGCAGCATGCTTGGCCCTCGCTTGTCCTTTCAAGGCCCCCAGTTGTGAGCGTCCCATGATTGAGGTGTGTGGTTGATCATAGCTTTGATTGATCAATGTTGGGATGGCGATGCAGGGTTGGACTATGGTTCGGAAGGATTATGAAAACACTACGATGACGATTTGATGATACAGGCGAGAATGATAATAAACAAAAAGTGGATTTGATTTGGAAGAAAGGATTTGATCAATACTGGGAGGGGGATCCGTAGACAGTCAAAGATCAGAAATTCTCTGATGATAGTAAAAGCAGAGGAGGCAGAGTTGGCTATAGCCTAGAGATAGACTTAACAATTTGAGCTTCTTGCAATGTTCGTGTGTTTGGTTGCTGTGATGAAAATAATTTCTTGTGTTTCCGGAAGTGTCATGTGAAAAGGGGTAATTCTTGGCCTCGATCGCCCCACCAGACCCCTGAAAATCGGGGTTGGGTAAAGAAACTCCATACACTCCGTACAGTACGACGGAAGCTGGTTCGATTATCTATCTGTCTATTCAAGACCACCTCAGCCTCCTCGCCTCATTGACCGCATCCATTCCTTACCAGCAGGCACATCAATCCCTTCTCTCAAGATGCCTGCTTCCACCTCTACCATCACAACCTCGACCTCCTCACGGTCATCGAAAGAACCACAGACCGCCCGGCTGCGCGCCGAGAAGCAGAAAACTGAATTGCCCCCTCCCCCTCCTTTGGAGGTAAAGGAGCATGATTTCTTCTGGACGTATACGGAGGAGCCGCATCGCACGAGGAGAATGGCTATTATCAAGGCGCATCCGGAGGTTTGTTATCCTTGGCTTGTCAATTGACTGTTTCTCCCGCCCTCATCCCCCTCAACCAAATCACCCCACACCTTCAATCAACCAGAGCTAACCTCCTCCCCCTTCACACAGGTAACCAAACTCTGCGGCCCCGAGCCTCTCACAAAATACCTCGTCCTCCTTGTCGTCTCCATCCAAATCGTCGCCGCGTATCTCCTCCGCGACACCCCGTTCTTCAACTGGAAGTTCTGGGCTACGGCGTACATCGTGGGCGCCACTGCGAACCAGAATCTGTTTCTGGCTATTCATGAGATTTCGCATAATTTGGCCTTTAGAGCGCCGTGGATGAATAGAGCGTTGGCTATTGTGGCGAATTTGCCCATTGGGGTGCCTTATAGTGCGAGTTTTAGGGTGGGTTGAGATGCCTTTTTCTTTTTGGTTGTGAGGGGGAGGGGCAGGGGAAGTGGAGGAAGGGTGAAAGAGGAAGTGGAAGATGGTGACAATTGAGGAAATGCATTGTTAAGCTGGCGGATGCTGGGATTCATAGTCGAAGTCAAGTAATTTGCTAACAACCATTATAGCCATACCACCTCACGCACCACAAATCGCTCGGCGTCGACGGCCTCGACACTGATCTTCCCACAGCCTTCGAAGCAGTATTCCTCGACTCCCTCCTTGGCAAAGCCTTCTTCTGCACCTTCCAGATACTTTTCTACGCCATCCGGCCCATCTTCGTCTACGCCGTCCCCTTCACATCCATCCACTTCATCAACATCTTCATCCAAGTCCTCTTCGACACTATTCTCGTCAAATCTGGCTCCCCCAACTCCCTCTACTACTTAATCCTGTCCTCCTTCCTCGCCGGCTCGCTGCACCCTTGCGCAGGGCACTTCATCGCCGAGCACTACATCTTCGAACGCCAGCCTGCTGGCGCGAAAGACCCTCTCACTAATACGCTTGTGCCGGAGACGTTCTCGTATTACGGAGCGTTGAATTTACTGACGTATAATGTGGGCTTGCATAACGAACATCATGATTTTCCTGCCGTGCCGTGGAGTAGACTGCCGGTTCTGCATGAGATTGCAAAGGAGTTCTATGCGGATCTGCCGAGACATGAGAGTTGGGTGGGTGTTATTTGGCAGTTTGTTTGGGATAAGGAGGTTGGTATGACGTGTAGAGTTAAGAGGAAGGAGGGCGGGAGAAAGGTTGGTGCTTGGACGGCTGAGGAGATTCAAGCTTAGTATGGGATGGCGATGGAGCGTGTATATATGAGCTGAGATGAGATGAGACGATGAAGTACATACGTATCATGGCATTGCATGACGGGATAGGCGTTTTTCTTCTTCTGGGTTTGGAAGATCAAAAGATTGCATTGCATGGTTTTTTGAGAGAGTGAAAACAAATATAGAGATAGAGAGATTCTGCTCAACTCAATTCTTATTCTTAATTCTATTCTAAGTCAGGATGGATAGACTGACTTGCTTAGAGCAGTGACAAAGATTGGTGACACTACTGCCGATATCTATATTTCCTTTTCTTTTGCTCCAATTTTCATTTTTGGCCAGGTGCGTACTGTTCTCTTTTCTTTTCGTTTTGTGTCTTGAACGTCGGTCTTGGATTGACATTCGAGGATGGGTTTAGTTCGAGGCTGAACTTCTGTGTCTCTAGTGTGTTGTAGGACATTGGCCCCGGAGGGCTGTTGGATGTGGGAGGGGAGATTGAGTAGTGAGTGTGGCTGAAGTCTTGGTGTTTTCTTTCAATTTCAGCTAAGCCAGCTTAGCTTGTTAGAATGAATGGTTGAAGTCAACCGCTAGCTAGCAATTGGGTATATATACAGCTCGTTAACCTCCTTTGAAGAGCCAGCGCTTACAAGGTCCTATCACCATGCCTCCAAGACTGCAAGTGAGTAACTTCTGAGGCGTTGGTTGCTGGCTAGTGTGTGCTTTTGTTTTGTCCGTATCGTAAGGGAAGTCGTCAATGTTCTTGGGTACTGGGTTGAGGAGGTTGAGCTGTGGGTGGGTTGAAGAAGAGGAGAGGGGTTGGGAATTGGGAATTGGGAAATGGAGGGGTGAGTGTTATTGATGCTGTGATTGTTGTCATGTTTAGCTTTGCTGCCACTTTTGTCTGGACTTTCTTTTCTTCCTGCTTAGACGTCGTACTTATGTGAGAAGAAAGAAACGTTTCTTTAGGGACTGACTTCAACGTTACAGAGCGAGAAGATGAATACCGGTACTCCATACTCGAGAGCTGTTTCTGAGAAGAAAGTGGGGAGTGGGGATCGGAATCATGTCCTTCTTGCAGCGTTGTGGCGGCATCATGGCTTCTTTGTGTTGTTGCTCAATTAGTTTTTGGGGCATGGATGGGGTGGGTAGTATAGCCTCCAGCAGTATCGAAGTATTCAAACTTCCAACGCTTTATGCCAAGCACCGTATTCCGCAAGGTGTCCATCTTAACCCCTCTCTTCACTTCAGGGCAGTGAAAGTACCAAACACAGGCCAGTACATCCAAATTCTGAACGGTGCCAGAGCTTGGGTGGTCGGATGGAGGAGAAGGTATTCATCCGCACTCACTGGGAGGGGTCAGGGTCATGGAGTAAAGCACAGGAGACGGACTCAAAAGATCGTTCGTGGCTGTGGGAGGCTTGTCGATGGTAATTGGTGGTGTGGCAATATTCCGTGGGTTTGTGGTGAGTTTTGTGTATGTGACTTAAGGCTGTTAATTTGTTACGGAAGGCGCTCCTGGCTTAGCGTACCTGTATATAGTCCTCACTTCAGACAGTCATTCCAATGCAAGCTTCTTCACACCTACACGATCCTCCAACATAATTCGGGTAGGAAGACTTTGGAATTTTGAGCTGGTGTCTAAATGAGTGTATGGATGTGAGTGGTTGCTGTCAAATGAGTGACCGTTGTCGTTTTTCGTTCTTTCGTTTCCAATTGAAGGGACCGTACCAAGTGACTTGTGCCAGAAGAAGCCAGTCATTTTTAAACTTTGGATATGCGAAGCGGAATCAGTACAATGGATCGAGACTTGACAGCTAGCTGGGTCTTGATGACCTGGCCAATCACTTCCACAACAGCACCAACAGCACATTCCAATGCAGACCAATTCATGTGTTGCTTGCCACTTTCTAAAGGAGGGGGGTTGCTATTTATATTCAGCTCTGCTCTGGGAGTCACGACAGTTACGAAAGTGCGAAAGAGAATTAGGAGGAGAAACTATTCTTGTCTGCGAGTGAAGCGCCTCCTCCGGCGGTCATTCTTTTGAGAAAGTGAATGTAGGAGGGGAAGATCTAGGTACAAAAGCTTCCAATTCATCGTTTGTAGAAAGAACCACAGAAAGTCTTCAGGATAGAGAGGACGCACGTGGAGAGAGAAATTGAAGGGTATGATTTAGTAGACTTGCATTTTTTTTTTATGGAAGGAGCCAGCTTTTAAGGTTGAGCAGTTGTCAAAACTATCATCGATACCTGTAAAATCAAACATTCGAGCAAATTCTAGCGAATTCCAGAGAATGAAGGACGGGGATTGCTGTCAAGGATAATATTGTTGTTAAGTACTGTACACTACACGAGCTTCTCTGTTCCCCCTCCTCAGCCAGATCGTTCTCACTTCTCAGTTGAGAAGTGAAGAGAGGCAAATCTTACAGAGAAGTCTGTGAAATTGTGGTGAAGTCACTGAAGTGAATCTTACGAGCTGCTTCCTTGGCTCTCATGCCAGCCTCGTATCTTTCGTCTTGTCAAAAATGCCGAGAGTTCAAGTGTTCATTTTAGATATTTGAAACGCTTCTCTTCAGCTGAGGGTAACATCACACGTCAAGATGTTTCCCTCTGCCTCACTAGCTTCGTTCCTTATCCACTGTATGCGACACTGTCCCATGAATGTTTGGAGTCAAATTCGTGATTTCGAAGCAGTTAATCTTTTCACTTGCGGCTTTTGAGAACAGGAAGAATGGATCTCGTCGACAGATCAAGTTGTTGGTGGATATCTAACTTCGTAACTCCGTCGTCGGTAGGCTTGCAGCTACGAAACCAGGATGCTAACTAGTACAGCACAAGATATCACAATCGGTCTCAGGGTGTCAGCTGGTGTGTTTTTGTGCTAGGATTGGGAAAAGATAGGAGATTCCATATCAAGAGTAGTAGGTAGACGTATCAAGGCTTTGTATTTTCAAAGACTTAGGTCATGGTATGGCTGCTGTGGGATGTGGTCTCGCTGTCATTAGTTTGTTTCGTCCGCACCAATCCCTCTCCGCATTGCCAGAAGCGAGTACACTTTCTATATCTCCTCTGTCATCAAGAAGGCGAAAATCTGCCACTATTACAGAGATATCCTAGAATATATGCTACGACACTGTTGCTCCTGCTGAACATGTTCTTCTGTGTCTTCTTACTTCTTGCCTGCGACAATCCTAGAAAGACTGCCCTCACGCTTGCCATAAATATAGCTTTGCTCCTTTGCTTCGTGTTTGGGGACATACAGCCTTCCCAATCCGAAGTGTGAAATCAAGCGAGTTCGGATAGCGTTGCTGAGCGGGCTGTTACAGCAAGATCATGGACAGTGGATAGGACATGGTTACATCTTTTCCGCTAGGGCCTGAACCAGAGTAAATTCGTAAGAGCCCGAAGTTACTGGGGTGACCTAATTATGTCCCAAACAACACATACCTGAGCATCTAGTCAAAATTCACGATTCCGCGATACAGAGTGAGTGAATCGTAGCTCTATGAAAAGATGAACCATCTGGCCCAAAAGCCCTTCTAAAAAAGTCGAGGTATCATAGTAATTATAGGGGTATTAATCGGCCCTCTAGGAATGAGCCCATCCATCAACAATCCCGAGATGGGTGTATTATAAATTACTCGAACAAGAAGGCCTTGAAAATGATTCAGACGTCGATGGAGCAGTGGCAATCCTGCGAGGAGACTGATATTACAGTTGGCATGGTGGCACGGTGTGAGTACTGTGGACATTCTGTCTTTCTACATGATCGGAAGCTCCAACCTTTCGTTCCAACATCACTGTCACTTCCATTCCTGTTGTCATTCTCATGTCTATGCCATGTTTCCTATTTAATTAATGTTCTTAGAAATTCAAGCGCACTCTCGGTGTATCGAAAGCTTAGAAGCGATTGTGAGGGGTGTCAATACCCAGGGTTGGGTGAGGCAGGTGACCGTAGGTCCATTTCATCTCAACCCCTCTTCCCAATGGATCGTCTTGGTCATGGATCGTTGTGCCTGCCTGTCTTCTGAATGTTTCGAGGGGATATTTGTACTCCAATTGAATATCAGACTCGGGGGTTGGAATATGGGATGTGACGTGATGCGAAAGTGGCTGGTGTAACTCAATACACCATTTTACTGATGATTCGCAGTGCTTTATTTCCCCCAGAAAAATCCCAGCTCAATTCTTCCCAATCAATGCGTTCAAGTAGCTTGCATTTCTTACGAGGGCCGACTCACTCAACCAGGATCGGCTACTCGTACGGACTGGGATATATAAACCCCTTGTCCCTACAAATATAACTTTCAAACCAATCAGAGTTGAAGGTAAAGATCGTCTGCTATGCCCTAGATACTGGCAGTCTTTGTATCATGAAGAAACATGATTACTTGTGCTGACAAATGGAAAATCCGCCCCGTTTACTTGCTTTCGGCGACTTTGCAAAGGAATCCATGCATGCAGCTGTTCTCTCAGAGATAACTCTAGTACTGTTGCTGTCATTATTCCCGCCATTGTCATTATCATCGCAAGCTCACAGGTCTTTTCCGAGCAACAGTAGTGTGGACCTCATTTTTTTTATTCCGTCAGATTTCATCTTTCACGTAAACAACTCTTCGCTAAGCTGTGCAATGATGCCTCCACACGAAAGTCGAGAGTACAGGCAGCACACAAAATTCCTACCTGCTCGGCGAAGGCAACATTTCGCCTCTCTGTATCGATCTCATCATGCTTCTGCTTTTAATGATGTCCCGGTTGCGGCTGTGGGTATGCTCTCTGCACAATGTGAATCGAGTACCAGAAATCTCATTCCTAGAGCATGAAAATAGGATTTTCAACTTTCCAATCGGCACATTCACTTGTTCGGACCTGAACCTCTGTGTCTACCAGACTCAGGGTGAGAGCTGGGGTATAAACTACCAACCAGAAAAACAGTTGAAGGACAAGCCTAAGCAACTGGTAGGCATCGTCTCTTTTGACTTGTTGGTAGAGCATGGGCATCCACTTCTGAAAATCACTGGATACGAGAAGAAGCTTGCTCAATAATCCTTGCTGGTCCTCAAACCACTTACAACTCCATCTTTCTGGACTAACTGCGGAGTTCATGCAGCAATTCTTGCTGCTAAAATGAGTTCTGTTGTCGCTTCGCTTAATCTCCGTCCTGATGTCAACAAACCCGTCTACGTTAGATTTCCAATCTCACAAACCCTTGAAATGCGAGCTGCTACCGTGACATACAGTTTCCAGTCTATAAGCAGGGTTATTTGAATGTCTGACTTTGAATACGGTCCGCTTCCAAGCTGATGGGACTCTGGTGCTTGTTTGGGGTGAAATTGTGAGCTTGGGAAAGTGCAGGGTTAGGAAGGCTACAGTATTTGTAGGAACGGGTTTGTTCCACGTCGCCACCGATTTGTTTCAAGAGATTAGTGATGTGCAAGTTCTGGAGATTGTATTGTTTGCCGCCCGGGTCAGTCTGTCTATCTCCTACCCGCAACAGTCTTTGTGACTGAAGACTCATCGAAGAGCTGAGACGTGATGGTATATAACGCTAGGAAGTATTGATTCGATTATGTTCAAGGCATTACAATGCTACGAAAGAGACATACCATGGACTCGTGGATGGCAAGTGTTGTGTCCAGCAAATTTGTCACAGCCATTCTGTTTGACCGATTGAGTCAGACCTCCACAGTTCAACGCCCGATCAAGACTTCACAGTTCACATGTCGATTTGCTTCAAATATTCTCACTTCAGTTGTTGTCAGCTTCAGTTCTGGTGCCACTTCTCGTCAACTTCTTTTTCCTTCTCCCAAATTGCCATTCACAGCCTCGATTAGCGAGCTTGACAAAGTCTTAGAGCTTAATTTTGGAGAATTTCAAGTCTTCGATACCGCAGCCAATGTTCCAGAAACTAGGTAGGCTGGAGCACAAAAAAGCTGGACCCGTTGGACAGAAGCGAGACCTTCGAATCATCGACAGAGCGGAATTTGTTCTTAATCTACAAGTCCTCTCCGAGTGTGTATTTATGCTTTCTTCTGGCGGAGCGGAACATAGAAAGGGAGGTAAATCTGACACGTAAACAGATGGGCCGATGATGACTTTGAGGGAGGCTTGTGTTCAGTCAATGGGCGTTAGTTGTGGTTGAATGTAAGCTAGCGTTCAGGATTCAAGTGTTCAAGCGTTGATCGATTCAAAGCAAACAGATTGGGATTTTTTTTTGAGACACTCTCTGTGCTTAGAAACGCATTCGACTGAACCCGCGCAAGACCTGAAATCTACGAAGTCAACAAGCTCCCTTCATTTTCTAGATTCAAAGCTTCTTACATTGTGCCGTGTACAGTAAGCCTTGAAAGTTGGCTGATCGCTGTCAAAGAGCACATTGTTGTCAATTCTCGCTCATATTTTACCTCTCCCATTTCCTCCTTCCTTGGTGCGGCCTTCGTTGGAAAGAACAAGGTTCCAGCAAGTATCCATGACTTCTGCACTTGGAAAGACGAAAGGTAAACGTCGTGGAGGTAAGGCACGAAATTCTTAGCACAGCCTTGGCCATCATTTACCTGCAACCCTTTCGCGACGGCGACGGGGAAAGATTTATCGTCGATCTGATTTCCAAACTCGGCATGCAGCCGTCTACTTCGTGACTACAACAGGGCTCTTAAAGGAACTTGGAGGTTCTCAAGTACTCGACATTGCTGGCAGACCGCATTGTATCCAGATGGAATGAGAAGTGCGGGTTCGTAGAGATTAAATCACTTCGAAGGAGATCTTCCGTTATGTATATTGCCATGTTGCCCTCTCAATATGTCTTTCCTTCAGCGCGCCTTCGAATTTCCCCATTTTCTAACCTCTCATCCTGAGATCTTGCTTGTCTCAATCGGAGTATGAACGGAAAGGGTGTTACTCCCATTGACGGAATATTACCCATTTCTACGTCCGGTTGATCGTCGGTCCCAAAACGTCCACTACAAATCAGAGAGAAGAGGATGATGAGTCCCAAGGACAAAGACAAGCATGATGAATGATGTTCCGAACTTTGCAGGTTCCAGGAGCAAATTTTGGGTATCTTGAGAAGGAGTTGCAATAGTGGCAGATGAAATCTGTCCTAAATTGACGAGAAAGTTGAAACGGGGAAAGTTCCTTTGTAGGGTAGCCTGATGTCAGGGTAGAAAATCGTTACTTAGCAATGCCGGTAAGAATGAGGACCCGGGTTCTTACTCTCTGGATAACGAGAGTAGCTGCGGCAGAGATTCCCTAGGCATGACTTTCCCGTGAGCGCCTCCATAAACGGTCGGACATACTACTGTCTCTCATCACTCCAGCCTCAGCTACTGGAGCTGGACACAGGCAACTGATAAAGTTATGAGGATTTGAAAATTCGCCCTGAGCATCATGATATCTTTGTGACTTCCAAGCAGACCTTCCAGGCTTGTGGAAGTTGAAGGGGCTTGAAGAGCCGAAATTAGATTTATCAACACCATGGAAGTGGACCAGTATGCGCTAGAGAATTTGGGTATGAAGTTCCATTGCAAGCCAAAACCACGCAATCTAAACACCTCAACCACGCATCCCATGCTTCTAGGCTCAACCAAGTCCAAAAACACCAAAGCAAATCCGTCGTGCCGAAACCGCAAGAACTCCGTCGTAATGTGGCATTCGTAATCTCGCATCGTTCGTAGTAATTTGTTCGGACATATCAATGCCTTTTCTACTTCTTTGCACCCTCAGCCGCTTTCTTTGCATCCGCTGGAAATCAGTTAGTGATTATCTTAGGAGAGAGCGCGGATGCGCAGAAGTACTTACCGGCAGCCTGCTTCTCTCTCATCTTCGCAGCGACCTTCTCCTTCTCGCGCTGCATCTCAGACCCAGACATGGAATTGCCCTTCTTCTGCGAAAGCAAGATCGGTCAGGACGGTGTACTTTGGAGTTCGGCCGCAAGTTGATCTGCTTACCTGGTCGGCCAGTTTCTTCTGGTTGGCTTCGCGCGCCTTGTCTCTCTGGTTTCCTCTGGCCATTTTGAATGACTTCAGGTGTCCGCGATGCTTTCGGGAGGGCTTTTGGAGATTTTCTTGCCGACGTGGCTGTCGCTGAATGCGTTTTTGGCCAGAACTCTGGATTAATTTATTTTTAAGTTGAGGCTAGGGGCAATGTTGATCCGAAAGATGCCGAGTCTTCGGGGTGTCAACACGAGAATCCCATCTTTTTGCTTCAACATCTCGCTATTTTCTCAGTTTACGATGAGTCTAAATGGACGAGGAACATCAAGTCGAAGATCTCTCTTGGTACATCAGTACTTGGAGCAATCCAGACCAAGAGAAACATCCAGACCACAGCTCGCCTGCTTTACAGACGATCTTGAAACACGTCCTCGAAGCGCGTTCGTCCAATCAACAAGATGTTGAAATTTATCTTCGAAACAACCTTCAAGGCTTATTGCATGAGCTGTCCCGGGCTGTCATCTATGCAAGCGCCTGTTACAGAGCTTATTGGCTGAAAATAGAAGATCCAGCCCTGGATGATCGCTGTTGACCACCCATCTCTTCCTGACAAGCGTCCACTGCTGGCGTGCAACTCGGCCAGAGGCAGCGATGAGGCTCGAGAGGTTTCCGGCGGCATGGATCTCCCCAAACATGTCGCCTCCGTCCAGTTGTTTGTCCCAGGACCCGCGAATCTCTCCTCTCGCGCGCTCTGGAGCTCGGTAGGTCGAGGGGTGGCCGTCTGGCGTCGATACCATTCGTTCAAAGAGACCTGCGCTAAGTTCTGGAACAAAGGCATAGACTACCCCCACAATAGCTCAAAGGCTCGAACTGATTTCAGTCGCGTTTGTTGGCCTCAAAGAGGCGGCCGTTCCTATTGTCGTGATTCATTCATATATATATCGGTCGTGCCCTGGTTTCTTCCTATTGTCCCTCACTCGCCAAACTTCTCTTTCCTTTAACTTCTTCCTATTACTAACGACAATGAGCTACTTCCTTCAATAGCTATCGTCGAATAAGTTCCTACATAATTTACAATTCTCTCGTTGTCTGCTCTACTTCCTACTTTTTTTTCATTCAAAAATCTCGATCATTACCAACTCAACACACAGCCAAATTCAAATAATTCTTCTGCAGGCAGTCGATTCTACTTCCATCCATACAATCTTTTCAATCACCGTGAGCTCTATACCATCTCTTACCTTGATATTTTCTCTGACATTTCGCAGAGACTCTGTCCCACCGTCGAGATGTTCTCCGAATCCAAGATCACCGGTGCTGGCTACATCACCTTGAACGTCATCCGAGCTCTCAACATCATCTCACTCCTTCTGGTCGTCGTCGCAAGCTGGATCATGCTTGTTATGACTGTCAAGACCTCAAGCGTATGTTTCCTGCCTTGTTCACTTCGTGATCTCCAGCTAACAAGTCAAATAGTTCTTCTTCTTCGATGGCGTCTCCCACTTCATCACAAGCAGCATTGGCCTCTTCCTCGTCGTCTCCGAACTCACCCTCTTCCGACCCTACTTCGCTCGTCACTGGCCCATGCTCAGCCCTGACTCTGGCTTTGTCTTCCTCGGACTGGCCATGATAGTCCTCGGTTTCAATATCTTGGGTAATCTGAACAAGGCTGCTACCAGCGTGGAGAACTTGGGTCTGCCAATGTGGAGAATTGTCATTTCTTCTGGCATTCTCACTGCTATCATGGGTTTCTTCAACATTGTCGCCGTAAGTCACTTGCCCCTCTCCATCTTCACAGAGATATTGCTAACAATCGCCAGACCTACGTCTTCTGTGACTCCAAGCTCGGCATCACCGGTCGTCAAGTCCGCAGTCACGGTGCCTCCATCCCCAAGGAACCAGTCACCAAGACCTTCAGTCTCTCCAGCGGATCTCTTCGCCGTTCCGTCTCTGAAACCCTCCCAAGCTACAACGCACCTCCCGCCGACCGCCAAAAGTCGCGCTTCTCATTCAGACTGCCAATTCGCAGCTCCAAGCTCCCAATCTCCAAGCCAATCATGCACGATCCGGAACAATTTGCCAAGTGGGATGAATCGAGAAGCTCGCCTGTTGCGCCAGGTCTCGCTGTCCAGCGTCCTCCAACTGCGCTGCACCCATATCACCAAGGTGTCCCTAACCCACCTCCACCTGCTTCTTCCCGATATAGTGTTGTCAGCAACATGACGAGATTCTAGATGGGTTTTGGTAGGGCTGATGGATGTACTACAAGAGAGAGATGCATTGGGGAAGGCGTTTGGGAGTTTATATTTTATTTGTCTCATTTCTCACAAAAATACCCGCTCCTCAAGAAGCACAGTTTCATACGATGTACCTCTAGGTACTTCGGGTTCGAGAGGTTTGGCGTTCCATGCTGAGGGCTTTCGGCGCATGGTTGGTGTGTATCTGGCTAGCTGGCGTTATGGGGAAGCCTGAGAGAAGGCTTCAAAATGTTATTAGTATGACTTGACACAATAAAAGACAAACAGCTAAAATCCTACCATCCACCTGGATGCAGTGACCTTAAACATCCCATCCGGAAATTTTCTTACTGCTGAGTGACTCGGAAACTTCTCTTGTGGTCATCGGCTGCAGGTGCCCTGCCTGCCTGCCTCTGCCTGCATCCCGTCCAGCTAGTCTCGCCCGATAAGCTAAGCTCCATAAAAAAGCAGCTCCACGTCAACTTCACTCCCACTCCAAACTTCCCTCCACCCTCCCCTCCTCTTCTACCTATCTATGATTCTCCCTCGACTCCAATACACCTCCCGCATACTCTCTCGAACCACGCACTTCAATACATCCTCACGCAGATATACAATGGCACCAGGTGCATTCCCTTGACTCCCCACCGCCCATTCCATTACCCCTCCACCCACCCCTCCTCCCCTTGCTTTGCACCAGTCCACCACACCCAATACCTCCCACCAAACCCTAGAATCCTAAAGACTAACATTCCCTAGTACCCAGCGACCTCCGGCCCATAATCATCTCCGGGCCCTCGGGCGTCGGAAAAGGCACACTCTACAAACTCCTCCTCGAGCGCCACCCCTCCACATACGCAACCTCCATCTCACACACGACGCGCGAGCCGCGACCAGGAGAGACGCGCGATGTAGACTACTACTACACGGACATGGCTACGTTCGAGAAGATGATTGAGGAGGGCGGGTTTGTGGAGCATGCGAAGTTTGGCGGGAACAGGTATGGCACGAGTAAGAAGATGATTGAGGAGTTGACGGCGGGGGGAGGGTTGTGGTTTTGGATATTGAGATGGAGGTTTGTTTGTTTTCTCATTCTTCTTTTTACGATGATTTCCTTAACGGTCCAATTCTACCTAAACCTCATTTCTAAACCCCATCTTCTACAAGCCGCTCCCTGTTCTTCCCTTTCCCCATCGCATAGACACTTACTCTCTCCCAGGGCGTCAAACAAATCAAGAACTCCCACCTCTCCGCACGCTACATATTCATCGCACCGCCCTCTATGGCGATCCTCGAATCGCGGCTACGAAACCGCGGCACAGAGAAGGAAGAGAGTATCCAGAAGCGGCTGGCGCAGGCGAAGAACGAGCTGGAGTATAGTCAAGTCGAAGGGGTTCATGATTTGATTATCGTGAATGATGATTTGGAGGAGGCGTATGCGAAGTTGGAGGAGTTTGTGTTTAAGGCGGAGGGGAAGGGGAAGACGCAGGAGCAGAGTGCGAAGGATGGGGAGATGGCGGGGGAGAGTGTTAGGGATTGAGGGATTGTGTTTGGGGGGCATGGGAGGGTGATCTAGGAGTGGAGAGTGTGTGGTGTGAATAGGGGGTTGGAGAAGCTAGAGGGAGGATGTAGAACTGGATTCTATACCATGATCCAGTATTTGAGCCAGTTATATTATTGCACATAGAAGAATAGAGAAAAGTAAGACAACCAAATATCAAGTCACTTGTACAATGTACCATATCACCTACTCCATCAGACAAACCTCAGAAGAGGTCAAGGTCAAGTTCAAAGCATTCCCAGCTCTAAATCTACAGTACATCCTATCATTTTCAATCTCAATCGGCACAAGGAGACACACAAGAGAGACAGCGAGCTGACTTTACTACTTATTAGAAAAGGAGTTCTCATTTGATTCCATCATCCGTAGAAAATGGATCTGAGAAGGCTAATTAAGCAAAGGGAGAAATATGGAAAAGGTTTCTTGAAGGGGACCAACACAAGAAAAACATGAAGAAAATAAGAGTTAAGCCCCGGCCATTAAACGCTCTCCTTGGCCTGCTCAAGGAAAACACTGTGTTTGCCCCTTCCCCTAGAAAATGTCGCTTTTCCCAAAGAGCTCCAGTCAAATCGTCTTGCTATCATAACAACCTAACCCTCACGCCTGCAACCTCAAACAAAAACTCTTTAGTAGCCGTTCATGGTCATTCGTTGAGAGTTTCTGCTCAGTTCTCTGTCGGCTGCTGGGCTGATCGGTCGGGATCCGGCGTGGCCGGCTGCGCTGCTTTCCTTGAGTGCAAGCAGTTGCTTGGCACGGAAGGTCTCGTAGTGGATTTGCGAGGTGGTTTCGATCAAATCTTGTAGGTGGGTTCGGGTGAGGAAGTTTCTGAGGTAGACGAACTCGCAGTGGTTCTCATCCTCGACGTTGATGACTCCCCATCTGTTTTGGCGGCCACGGACTTGCTTGCCTCCAACGATGATTGACTTCTCGGATCCAACAACAGCGAATGGGATGATGTTCTGATTTGAGTTAACAATGATCTTCAAGCAGTATATCTTGAGCCACATACCTTGATCTGAGCATTCAAAGCACGCTCCTCCTCGTCAAACTCATCGTTGTCGTATGGGTACATCTTGAGGTTGTGGAACGCAAACTCCTCCTTTATGCGCTCCTTGAATGCGCTTCGCTCCTCAAGAGTCAGGGAATCGGATTTGGCAATGACTGGAACGACATTGACAACATCTGAGAGCTTCTTCAACACAACGATATCGATTGGCTTCAGGGCATGGCCAGAGGGTTGGATGAAGAACAAGCAGCAGTGAATGCGGGTATCTTGAATGTAACGTTCACGCTGGGCGGTGAGTTCCTTTCGGAGATATGCAGAGTGTTGATCCTTGATGTACTTGACAATTGGGTCCCAGCATCTGTCGTTATTGACTTGGTCACCGTAACCTGGGGTATCAACAATGTTCAAGCGCAGACGGACTCCATTTTCCTCGATGATGTGGGAGACGGTTTGGATTTCGGTGGTCGATCTTACGGGCTCGTCGGGTGTGAGTCTTCCCTTGGAGTCGATCAAGTGCGACGCAAAGATGGTGTTAATCAGAGTTGACTTTCCGAGACCGGTTTGTCCTGTGAAGCCAGAAGTTAGATAATGCGCCAAATGATATGTACTATTCCAAGGTTCAAATTGCTGTACATACCGACACAGATAACATTGAACTGGAAACCGCGCTTCAGGAGCTTGCGCTCAATCTGCGATGTGATACTGTCGAAACCAACGTGGCTGCGTGGGTACACGGATTGCTGGGGAGCATGTCTGTCCTGAATAGTTGCCATTGTTGCGAGAAGTGAGGAATTGACCAGAGCTCCGTCTATGAAGAGTTTGGGATCGAGGATTTTGGAGTTGCAGCGGTTTGAGGTGGGAAATTGTTCAAGAAGGGGTATCTCACGGTGTCTCTCCGCAAAATAAGTGTCGCGCTCCTGGAAAAGGGGAAGGGACCACCCAAGGCGCTAGTCTTTTCTGGGTTTAGAGCTGCATGCACCCCTGGCGGCATCAAGAAAGCTTCAAAGATTGTCAGACGGAGAGGCAGTGAGGTGCAGAGAGAAGGCAGATATCGACTTTTGAACAACACACGCATCAACAACCTCATCAGAGTGGGAGTCTGTCACAATGGCGGCAATTCATACAACCACGTCTTCGATCCTCTCCTCCTTCCTCCCACGAGTATCCGCAGCTTCCATCTCCAATGCCTCCAGGTTCACCACGCTCTATTCCAGACGACTATCCCTCCCAATCGTCCCATCTCTTGCCTTTGCGATTCCCTCCGCGATACATCTCAATGTGCCAAGCTTACTAGAAGGATTATGGGAGTCGATATTGCGGGCTGTACCGAAGAAGAAGACTTCGCATATGAAGAAGCGGACGAGGCAGATGGCAGGAAAGGGATTGAAGGATGTGACGGCACTGAACAAATGCTCAGCTTGCGGACATCTCAAGAGAGCGCATTTATTGTGTCCATATTGTGTGGCTGGTACGTGATGAGTCGATTGCAAGAGAACATGGAAACTAATTCAGCACAGAGCTCAAGGATATGTTCAGAGGACCGGATGCCGCCAAGGATGCCGCAATTGCCAAAAGAAAAGCCGACAAAAAGGCAGATGCATAAGGTCTCGCAGGTGGTGGGATTGGAATAAGGAGAGGTATAGATGGATTGGCTGGAAGTCAGTGTTTCCGTAGCATTAGCACCGGGCGTTTTTGGGGCTTGAACTGTGTCATGGAAGGAATTCCAGTCCCGGGATCTGAATAGATACTGTACATCAAATGTAAAATGAAATTCTGCCATGATGTTGTTCGATACTTTTCCCTAAATTCTAGTAATTCTGGTTCCTTGATGTAGTTCTGCCAATCCAGCTTTTATTGACTGCCACCCCGCCAAAAGCTTCAAACTTCAACATCAAGTCGCGTTCTTCCTCCACCACATCGACATGCTCTCCAACTCAAGGTGACAATGGTAGACATTCCTCAATCTCATCGAAACCCTCAAAGCTAATTCCTGCCAGTCAAAACAATACCTTACCACCCACACAGTGGATGATGGTTTGTCAACTACCCCTCCAACGAAGCACTCAGCTAACCTCCCACAGCCCACATCACCGACATTTTCTCTTTGGCCGTAACACCCACACAAGTCCTCTCCGCCTCCGGCGCCTCCTCCATCAAAGTCCACTCCACACTCTCCCCCGACATTCCCCTCGCGCAGACCCTCAGTGGCGCCCACAAGCTAGGCTGCCACCACCTAGTCACCTCCCGCAACGGCAAGACGCTCGCGAGCGCGGGTTTCGGCGGCGAAGTCAAGATCTGGGCGCTCTCCGAAGACAAAGCTGAATGGGCTGAGGAAGGCAAGATCGTAGACGGCAACAGGGCGGGCGAGATCTGGGCTGTGGCGTTGAGTGAAGATGGGCAGTTCCTGGCTAGTACGACGTATGATGGACGGATAAATGTGTGGGATTTGAAGGCGGGGAGGAAGAAGATTAGGGAGTATGAGACGAAGGGGAGTTTTGGGATGTGTATTGATATTAGTCGGGATGGGAGGTTCACGGCGAGTGGGCATGAGAATGGTGGGGTTTATTTGTTTAATAATGATACGGGGAGGATGCTGTATTCGTTGCCTGGTATGTATCCTTCTCGTCCTATTTCTTGAGTGGAAGGATCGAACTGATGGTTATAGGTCTGGTGAAGCCAGTACGAACCGTCTCGTTCTCACCAGCAGGAACTCGACTAGCAGCAGCAGGAGACGCACGAGTCATCGCCCTCTACGATGTCCAGCACGGGGAGCAAGTAGCGAACCTCACAGGTCACTCTGCGTGGATCTTCTCGGTGGATTGGAGTGATACCGGCGAGTATCTAGTCAGTGGCTCGTTCGACGGCAAAGTCAAGGTGTGGTCAATCGATCAGAGGACTTGTGTTGCGACGCATAGCGAGACGGACAAGACGCTTTGGAGTGTGAAGTGGTTGCCCAAGACAGGCAGGAGTGAGGCCTTTGCTACGGCTGGTGCGAATAGGAGTATTTCGTTCTATAGAGAGGCTACGGGTGGTTAGAGGGATTGACGAGGAGTTGCTTGGAATGGCTGGATGCTGATGAATCACGAAATTTGCTATGGATTGCATTGCATGGAACTGGAGAGTCATGGAGCATAGACATCTAGACTTACTATCAACAGTTGTTCCTGGCTTCTTACTAGCCTGGATTGTCTCCCTGAGCCTGAGTCTAATGACGGACGAGCTCAGCAAGTGGTAGGACATCTACCCTGGACTTGGGTAGATGCTTTCAACTTCTGTTCTATTGCAACTTCCTTCTTCCGTCCTGATCGCTGTTCCGAAAGCAAGGAGGCACGCACGAAGAGAGGGCTTAACGCTGCCACCTGAAGGACACCCTAAACTACACCTTTTTGTAGGGCAACCTGAGCCGGGGGCACCATTTTGGTGGCTGGGGAGGCGAAGGCTTGCAAGTTACAAGACGAACAAGACATGGCAGACACTACTTCAAAACTTCAGAATCACTCGTCCATCCTGGTGCATGAGTAAGGCTATGCCGCGCGCATCTCCAATGCAAGGATGTGTAATTGGAAAAATGCAGTTGGTTGCAGTGTTGCAAGCGCCGTTGGGGCCATATTTCGGGCCGGGGGTTCATGGACAAGCTTGGGCTGTTTGAAGCTGAACGGCCGTGGATATTTCGCATGGCTATTTGGGCCGCTAGGTCTCCTGTCAGATATAAGTACGTACGACATTGCCTTTCCTTATGAGGTTATATCAAGAGGCGTGGCCACCCATCAGCAGCTTTCTTTGAACTTAACGCTCATATCCACGCATTTCTTCTACAACCAACAACATGTCGAACGACGATGCCATTGTTACTCACGCTAGAGTAGTTGCACATGTTTCTCAAGTAGTTGGTGGTATAAGTGAGAATCACTGGTCGATCTATTTGCTGCTTGAAGGTGGTAGAGGTTCCGTTCGGATGAATATGAGGGCAGAGGTATTTGGGAGCAGCACTGGCACACTGGAGTTGAATGAGTACCAATACCTACTCTCAACTTCCGCACTCAAACACTGGGACTATGCGATGGTTGATGGCGTGCCGGTCAGCATGGTCAAGCAGGTTGTCTAGTATCAAGGGCGTAATCAATATGAATTTTCTGGGGGAGGCTCAGGCTGTCGGTATTAGTGGTAAGATATGTTCTTATTATTCTACTCGGCAATTGTTAAAATCTGGTGATGGCATAGCTACGTTGTTCTAGGAGATCTTGAGATCTTTAAGTACGTCGCGGGTGGCAGTCGTGCTGCATTGTGGCCTCATTTGCAATTCCGACACTCGCAAAGTGGGGAGCCTGTTGAGTTGAATTGGGTTCAAGGAGAATTTTGAGGGCCGGAGCTCACATCAGATTTGGAAGCAATGGGAGGATGCAAGTACAATATGAGAGCTTTCTTGAATATCCTCAGATATAACCTTGATACCTGCTCCAAAATGAAAGTTCCTTCACGTGACCCTATAGATCAAGGTGTTATCATTCGCCAGAAGATGAGGCTCAATTGTCATGGCTTCTTTCCCCTGCTAGCGTGGGTAATGAATGTCTCAGCGGGATGAAGTGATAAGTAGCAAGAACATCAAATTGACCAAATCGTGAAGATTCTTTTACACTTCTCAACAATACAATGCCAGCGCCCTGGTCCACTTCAGCCTGGTGTGTCGCGTGGTTTACTTTGGGAGGAAAATGGGAAGCCAACATTTGAGACTATCGAGCAAATGGAGCGCTGGTTGAATTTTAGGTTACCAAGTGTTGGATCGAAGCTCGCACTTGAAAAGTATCCTTTGGTCTTGTGCCATTTGGATCTTGCTTTACGAAACATTGTTTGGTTAAAGGATGGCTCTGTGTGTCTTCTAGATTGGGCTACAGCTGGGTTTTATCCGAGATTTTTTGAAATCTGCCTTCTAAAGATTATAGCAAGCAAGCATAAGAACTACGAAATGACCTTGATAAATCGATTAGAGAAGTTGACGGACGATGAGGAGGCTCAGATGTTACTTTTGGAGTGCTCGTTTTATAACGGCATCAAGTATCGCTTTGTAAGTTTCGTGTATTCTTTGTTCTCTTGGCTTTAGCTAATAATGGTTCAAGCCTAAGTGTCTGGATACCTCTTTCTCAGGAAGCAGCTGAATGTCGCTCAAAGGACAGGCATATTTCTGGAAATTTGAATTACGATAACCTCCGCTCGCGATCTTCTTATGAAATGATTCATGGGGGACCAAGCCAGCTCGTCTGCTTCTTGTGATTCTCACTTGCCCAGCCATCCTACTTCCAACATTCATTCCCAAACAGCCCAAACAGCCCAAAAAGTCCGCCTCGCCCAGAACGCTGGCTGGCTAGCGAGTCTCATACCCCCCAGCACCAGCCACGGCCCACATGATGAAGCCTGTTTCTTCCAGGAGGTTTCCGAATGAAAGCGAAAGAACCTTGAATTAACCCCTGAAGTGCCCTAGTTCTTCACCAAGAACCGGGCAGAAGAAGAAAGGAGACGACGTGAAGCACCCGAAGCAGTCGCAAAGCAGTCCCAGCCGCGGAATCTCGTTGAATTCCTCAAATTTTCTCCCTTGTTTTACAAGTTGTCAAAGATGAACCACGAAGCCTGCTGGTCGCCTTTTCCCACAGTGGGCTGTTCCTTAGGACGACTCTCCATCAAAGTAAGAGAGGGTCTGTGAGACAAGTGCGGTTATTATCCTTGCATAGCCAGGTCTCAGGTAGGCTGCTGTCTTCGCTAGCACATGAGTAATCTCCATCTCAGTCCGAAGTCGCCCGAGGCAAGGTTGTGTCTGCGAGATCGAAGAGATGTTAATAGGAAGCCTCGTGTATTAGTGGTCAGACGAGCAGAATCTATGCTTGCTCACGGAGTCAGCCAGCCTCCCGATGTTCCTTCCAATTACTACCCACTGAAGAAACCTACCGATCTAAACATTTCATCTCCTAGGTCCTCAAGACTTGCGAATTCGTTTTGTCTTCGATCTTATAATTCTTACCTTATATTCAATTGACTTTTCGTTCTTAATTGGAGATTACTGTATGGTAGAGCTAGATAATGTTATTCACTATCCACTGAGGATCGAATTGCTGTCATCTTTAACCTTATTAACAGGCTCCTCAACAGTCTCCTGCACCATTGTACAACGTGATACTTTTCCCACCTTTTAGACGTCATAATTGACACCGGGACCCCATGGATACCTTTGGGTCCCTTAAAATTATTGGCATTGCCTGTTTATTTTGCCCTTTTTGATCTTTTTTAACCGTCTCGTTCTCGCCAACCAATTAGTTCTTATGAATTAAGCGAGTTGTTTTGTTTGTGCTGCAACAAACGCGAATGCGAGAATGGCATCCACGGCTTACGGCATGAAAATACTGATCGGTACAGGCAATACACCATCGCATTGCATTACGGCTCGAGAAGAGCCAATACCAGTGCGAATATCGTCTCAGCATGGCATTGGCAGTGGTCGAAGGAGCAGGATACACTCATCTTCGCCAATCGGTTTCTTGGACTAGATGCACCTTCTTTGTACCATGTTCACATTTCAAGGGAAATAATTCAGTAAGCATTGGCAATCGCTGGATGCGCAAGTATTAGGTATGATTCTATGGCACAGCGAAATATCTTCAAGTCATGAGGTACAGTGGATGCTGCATAGATATACGATCTGCAGCGGATCAAGCTATTACTGACGTTGCTTACGACATCACAGGAAGAAATCAAGGCTTAAGGGAGACAGATCATCCCAGAGGATAGACGTATATAAACGAGAGGAGAACCGCCGTTCCTCTGGCTTCTTTAAAACATCCAAGAAGTCCCAATCCATCCGAATCAAGATTCAACAGCTCTAACACCAACTTCCACATATCTCAAAACCCAACCGCAACTATGCAACTCAACGTCAAGATCCTCTATTTCATCGCCCAAGCAGCAGGAGTCTTCTCCCACGTCGCTCCATCCATCAATAAAGACCGCTCCGCTATCGCACCTCAGGTACATACTCCCGTCTGACTAGCAGCTCACCTATTACCAGTACCCCATCTCGCCAGTTCCTCAACTGAACTAACCTCTAACACTACGACGCAGGGTTCCCCATCACAACATACCACCACCACGCCACCTAACTCCACCGATCTCGTTGAGAGGGATGCCAACGCCTGCTGGTACGGTTCTCCTTACGGCTGCACAAACGGGTTTTGCTGGAAGACCTGCGACAATGCGGGTGGATGGTGCTGGACTGGGCCTTCCCAAGGCGTGTGGGCCAGGTGTGATGAGTGGCAGGATTGTAGCGCAAATTTCGCTTGCGCTGGGGGCTGCAGCTGCTAGTTCTACACACGCTCGGGTGCTGTAGATTAGGCAGCAGGTAGACCCTTGGAATTTGATACATTGTTGTGAGAAAAAGGCGGTCGATGTGTTTCTTTGGTGGTTGTCCTTGTTGAGCCTGGGTTTCAACAACTCGCTTGGCTCTTTCTTTCGTCCTCGGATAGCTGTTTTGTTATGACCTCAAAGCAATTGGAACACTCGTTGAAATGGAAGTCAATAGAACTTCAGTCACTTCTGGATACTATCTTCCTTCTGACGGGAGTGATTGTGAAATGAAGAGCAGCACGAGGAAAGTTTTGCTACTTCTGAAGTACCTGTAAAGAAGAATTGTACTCGCCACTTTCATCTTTTCAACACAGGTGGACTCTTCAAATGCGTACGATGAGCTTGGTGGTGAGACTTTTTGCTCTCGACTTCATTCGCATTGATTTGTTCCTGTTTCATTCTCGAAATGAGAACCGAAAGTCCAGTGGCCAGCCTATAATGAATGCTCATTATTTCTAGAATGTACTACCCCGCGGGCTAGCTTATGACTTCAAAATGCATGGCATTGTTTAATAACTTCAAGTTCCCACCGAACTATAAGCGAAAGTCGGAGAAGGCGAATGAGTTGCATTGAAATGCCTTTTGATTCATCCTCTTTGGAGTACATTGGAAATTAGAAACTACTGTATGGCAGAGCTAGATAGTGAAATTAACTTTACGCAGATCATCTAAATACTATCATGCATAATCTTATTCACAGGCTCCTCGACAGTCTCCTGGACTTCATGGCTCCCCTCAAGTTCCGAAAGCACAATCCAAGTCGGCACAATACAAAGAACAGTCATCCCAAAATTGACGCCAATACTCGCGAATCCATTACCATTGGGCGCAGTTTGCATCCTGCAAATCATTAGCATATTTCCTCACAAATCTCGAATAATGGAAACTTACGCCCAAGCAACAGTCTGTCCAAGTGCCTCAAAGCCACGTAAAATACCCGTGACATGTGAAAGCGACGAGATGTCAGTCGAATATTGACCGACCAGCCAATACAAGAATTGCTGGAATGCCTGCCCGCCGAAGGCCCAGAAGAAGACCAGAGCGTAGGATTTCCCAAAACCGCCGGTGAACCAGTCAAAGACGGGCATTTCAGGTGCATCCATGAATTGCTCCAGGAGGATGGATGCCCAGATCCATGTCCCGATTACCACGGTAATGATACATGTAAAAGCAATCTTGGCACGAGTTTTGATGCTTATCGATTGTCTGTCCAGAAGAGCTGCGATCAGGAAGGAGCTGAAAATGCCTGAGAAGTTGGTGAAGAACGACGAAAATGCACGGGATCGAACGGTGAAATGCTGGGTTAGGAAGGTGCTGTTGTACCCGTTGTAGAAGTAACTAATAAAAAACGCCGGTAGTAAGAGTAGAATCCGACGAGAAATAAGCTGCTTCCACATAGCATTGAACTCGGCGGCGTATGTGGGCTGTCTGTTGATGAGGACTTTCGTGCCATCTTTGCGCCACACTTTGGATGCTGGGCTGAGGAGCAAAGCAATGGGGAGACCTAAGCACATGATGGCGATGAAAACGATGTATGTCGTGCTGCCGACAGATCCGGCTGTTGAGCGATTCGCGTTCAGACCTAGGTTGATGGCACCGCCTACGATAGGGCCAGATGCTTTTGCGGTCTGCCAGATGGCCAGGTAGAATGCTCGTTCGTGCGGGCTGGGATATCTGATTATGACTGCTGCTTCTGCGGCCCAGAAAAATCCAGCGGATATTCCACAGATAGCACTTCCGAAGAGCATAAACCAGGTAGTAGGATGCACGGTGTTGGTGTATAGCCCGGCGCCGTAGAGTGGGTACCCGATTGCACCGAGAGCGAGGGCGTATTTGAGACCGATGCGGTTGTTGATGGCGCCGGCGAGGACGCAGAAGATAGAGAAGAGACCGTAGACTAGAGCATTGGCGGCTGATACGGCGTACTGTTGAGAAAGTCAGACTTGCAATTCGGCAATATCCAAAAACTTAATCGGGAAGATCACTTACAGGTTCAGCAGCACCTCCAGCACCAAGTCCTCCTAACGCGTCCCACATTCCCGGAGCTGTGAAAGATACCCCACTGGCCACTGCAATCTGAAATGGAACTGATCGGTACCATACTCTCTTCACCTGTCCGTTCTGTGTCTCTGCAAGACCTGCCTCTTCCGAACTGAAGTCGCTCGGTGAAGTCCTTTTGACTGATCCACCGATTCCCTTCATAATGGCAAGACAAGTACAAATTACAAGAACGACGCTGACGTTGACTTGAAAAACGAAATCTTCACTTCGATCCACGGCACCAACAGCGCTGGGTACCAAGCACCTTATATACCAAACGCACGCCAAGCATGCGTTTGCCACAAAATCCCCAATCTTCGCATCTCAATGGAAAAGTTTATCATGTTTGAAAGGATAAAACCGGGACCGTAAAGCCGTCATATACCGTTGAGGCGTCCTGTTGTTGGTGCACAGAGATGTCTGCGACTGGTTTTGCATTGGCGCGGATGGCGTGCGCGCTAGTTGCGCCTGGATTGTTTTGTATGTCCACTTTTTTGAAGAAGAGGTTTTGAATTGATTGAACAACAAGATGTGAAGCTAGGGTTTTTTTGTGAGCTTCTGGAAGGGAGTTCTTTGATCTGCAGGGAAGGGCTCCACGGAATGGGATTCTGTTGTTGAGGTGGACGAGTCTCAGGAGAAAAATAAGCGAGCTCCTTTTTTCTGAAAGGAAAAATCGCCTTGGCGAACTAAACAAGACTCAATACTTTATAAAATCAATGTTGGTGTTATTTGTGTTCATCGTCTATTGACGATGTGGGCGCCCAAAGCTCAACCAGGCAGTCCTGAGCTGTCAACGAGATTCCCTGATATGAACACCACCATCACAGCGGCATCGGCAGCACAATCACTAAACATCTCTTCGCATTCGTGACGAGGCCGACACAGACTGCAAAAGCAACAGTATAGAACGTAACGAGGGTCAATTTTGATTTCACATTGGCGACGTTGTACAAGTGGTAAATCGCTCCGAAGAGAAGAGTGAATGTTAGGATGATGTTGATGGCCACGACGAAGATTTGCAGTCGTCGCTCGTAGATGTATGTCAACGGACTCTTGGTTCTCTGTTTCTGTTGTTACAGCATTTGTTAGTTTATATCTAGAGCTAGATAAAGTCCCGAGTTTCACCTACAACAAACAGCTAGGGGCACGTGTACCGGATGAACGACGTATGTCGATCCTCCTCTCTTGGCCTGTGAACACTCTTGAGGTCCTTCCTCTCATCGCTCACTATGTCCTCCAAGAGTTGCATATGGAGCTCCTGAGTTGGTGTTGTGGAGAGGAAGGTGTCCAGGGTTCGGGACGATGGTGGCCGATCGATGGCAGAGTGCTCTCCAGCAGGATTGCTTCTCCTATGTACGTATCAGTTCATCGTGCATGTGCTTTCCTCATTTTGTTATATACGGTGTTTCTTTATCTTCTCTCGTATCTCTTTCACCAAAATCCATTCTTTCTCTTTCCCTAGAATTTCCTGGCTCGGCGTTCCTGGCGTGGAAAGCCTCCCAATTGCTCGCTATCACATTGACTTCTGTACTGGCTGTAGAATCATCCGCGTCAAAATCATCCTGTCGAGCTTGTAACTAGGCGAGTTCACTCTGAAGGTAGAGTAGGTTCCGGGCTAATAGCCTGTCGAAGCGTCGATAGATAGCTGTGCTCTTGTTTTTGTCATTCGCGATGAAGGCTGCGAGGGATGGGTAGTCTTTGAGATAGATGACCTTCAGAGCGTCGTTTGCTACATCTGAATGCATCTGATACTGTATATTCAGATGACTTCCAGTATGTTTTGGCGACTGGCCGTGTTGTATCGTCAGTCATTCTTGATTGGTAACGCTGGATGTACAACATCAATCCTACCGAGAATCTGTGATTGGTGTCCACCACCAACCAGACAGCGCATCTGTGAAGTCGAATGAACCTCACGAGTCTGCCCACCTCTAGAGTTGAAGCGACGACACACCGCAATATCTTGCGGCCAGAATGAGGTTGGTGGACCCCTTTCAAGTTCTCTCCTAGTGTCGCACACAACATACACGACATCATAGCAGTTGTAATGTCTACGACTAACATGAGGCATAACGATCGAAGTTTTCATGGTACTAACATGTCATTCCAATATATGGACCATCATGGTTCGTCAGATGCTTTCTCGATGGACGGGCATGCTCTGCCTACCACCGCTGACATCCTTGCAATCGATGAAAGTCCAGCAAGGAAGGAGGTTGCGCAAGTAGTGTCATTACTACCTCATGGGATCGCGGCGAGAGATAGGGGATAGAATTCATTTCCATGGCGGAAATGCAGCATCGATGTCAATAGCAAATGTGGCGAGCTTCGTTCGCGACCAGTGTTCCGAATAATATTTGCAGTATCGATTATATCCCCCACTTTAATGATATGGGACCGTTTTGAAAAAAATTAAGTGATATGGGATCGTTTTTAAAATTACGAAGTAATATAAGCCTAAGATCATAATATTAAATATTATTGCGCCGTATATTAAAATACAAATTGTGGGGTAATTGCGGGGTAATTACGCGGCAAATGAGGCTTTTCTGGCTTCAGAAATGAGGATATACTTCGCCACCCCTTGAAAAAAATCATATTTTAGGGTTAACGCAGTATTCTTCAATTTCTCAATATATCCTCGTATCATACGATGATACCATTACCTCCATTACCTTTACCAATACGTATAATCTTAAAGATACGATACAATGTACGTATCAAACCGCCTGAATACGGAGCTAGTAACACAGAACGTACATTATTCGGAACACTGTTCACGACACTAGAAACAAGACAGCCGTGGAAATCCGAATGTATGGGTATCCTGGTCATTGAATGGCAATACATCTACCCACTATAGATCGGAAAAGTACGTATACCGGAGTGTGATATTGCGAGACGCCGAGATTGCAGGCCGTTGTAAAATCTTTGTAGATCCCCCGACCTAGGGCCAGACGCCTGCAGCCTTCAGCTCCTTTCTGGCTCAATAATAAGATGGCTATATGGACAAGGTTGAGCAAGGTAGATCCATATTTGCCTGGTCACATACTTGAGGCCATTACCTGGAAGACTAAAACAGGATCGGAACCCAAAGATCATGTTCCAGAGAATGTGATGATTCAACAGGTGAGCCAATATGGAAGAACCAGATTTCAGCAAAGTATGGCTAGAGTATCAACGACGAAGCACCACAGCTTGGACGACAGTCACGACACCGATGAAGCCGACAGACCAACCCGTCGTGGGCAAACGGGTTCACAAGCCTGAAATAGACCTGCCAATGATTTTGGAAGGGCAGACAATCTTCTTGATACCCGAATCAGGCTCCGAAGAGAACATCATTTCGGAGGATCTCATCAAAAAGCTCGAAGTGCAATATCAAAGTTCTCCAGTAGAATCAATAGAATTTCGTAGCGCAACAGCAAGATTGTCAAAGCTCTTGGTTGTGTAAAGGTCGTCTGTTAATTTGCTAAAGATCCTGAAATCCAAGTGGAGTGCTTGTTTTATATCTTCAAAGAACTTGTCCGACCGTTGATCATGGGCATGAAATTTCTCGATGACACAGAGACTCGACGGAACACAAGCATCGACTACAGAGTACCATAGCAATACATTGCTGGCCACTTCAATGTCTATCCTTGAACAACCCAAAGCGTCGCCTGCGATGCTACATCACCGACCCGGACCCGAAGATGTTTGTCAAAAATTTGTCAAATGGACGGGTAGTGGCACAGCGGAGCCTTTAAGGACCTTGGCTAATGCTGACACTGGGTCGGATGTTGATCTTATATCCTTGGACTGTTGCAGGCGAAGAGGATATAGACTTTGGAAGGTAAAGTGGATGGATGCCACGATTGAATTTGCAGATGGTAGCACTGCTACTTTGACAGAGAAAGTTCGACTGCAGATCACAGTGGGGCTGAAAACGACGGGACCTGACAGGAGACCCAGAGACTTCTATGTTTTGGAAGGCTTCACGGCGGCATACTTCTGGGTAAGAGCTTTTTGGAAGAAAGGAATGCATTCAAGACCTATCGGGATGCATTCTTTCAACAACCCGATGAAGACCTGGCCCAAGTCAAGACAATTTCATGGTGGTTCAAGACACATGAAAGATACCTTACTTTCTCAGGCCAGAACAACACTGCTGCCCCCGAGCCACTGTCAGGTCAGTCGGATTTATATCCGTGAAAGCACTGCTAATTCTCCGAAGCTGAAAGCGCTGCCGAAGAAGCAAAGGAAACGTCGCCTGCTAGATGGGATGCAATAAGAAACAGAATTAAAATGTTCAAGAAACACCATGAAAATTCTGTACAACCACGAGAAGGATCCGGTAAGGCTTAAAGAGCATATGGAGAATAGTGAGAGCCCATTCTGAACTATATGGACCTAGAATCGAATCCCACATTTAAAGCTCGTACAGATGAGCGAGATGCCCAAGAGAATCACATTCAAGAGCGGCGTGATCGAGAAATGGCACAGCTTCCACCAGATGAACAACCGGCTGCTCTACAGGCCGAGAACGAACTGCGAGAGAAATACCAGGCCGACAAGGAGCTACTGTACTGCTGCAGGCACGCAAGATTGCATTTCTGGCTCAGTGCGCTAAACCCTCGGGGCCAAGCTCTACGCCTCCATAGGCCTTTGCTATTTATCGGCACGAGGGACACGACACGCCTAGTAAACATTAGAAGTTGGAAGAATGTTTGTATGACAGTGAGAAAAGAGCGCAGAGAATGGACAGAAGAATTATGAGAGCAGACGAACATATGGACAAAACCGCAGAGATGTGGCTGGGAATGCCATTCTCGGGTGGCATGATGCTGGAACTGGGTAGCACTACTCGTAGTAGTCTCGATCGTCACATCCCATCAATAATCCGACTTGATACTTGAAATTCATTGCCGTTCGTAATGATTAAAGGTCTTGAGACGCCAGGAAGAACGATCCGCCCCTCTATGAGTATGACAATGCTCAACTTGAGACCAGGTCTTCAGGGATGACAATACCATGGCCAGTCCCACCTTCTCGATTGTATCAAGACTCCCGTGGCAGAAGCACGTCAAAATTGGTGTGACGCCCATGCAACGTCGTCGAGAGGCTCAATACTCTGGAATAAAGTCGTGCCTCTACCGTCGAATGGAATGGTGTTGCCCGCGCGGTTTATTGGTTGACTGTGACTGCGACTGCGACTACTGCGACTGCAACTGCCTATGCCCGTCCTGAAATCCCCAAGAGTCATATATGGTATCCAAGAGTTCGCTCTCATGGGTTTCTAAGCCTCGCTGGTCGTCCCATCTCATGTTTGATGTTGCGTTGCTGTTGACATCACGCCAGTCGCTCTGCACTTTATTAAGTGGGGGTTTATCAAAGAAATTAAGGGTGGCGATAATTAATAAGAAGAAAACAAACATTGCGGCTCCCTAACCTTATCCACCAAAACAAAAAAAAACCGCTGGTCGAAATCTTTTCAGTCATCGCCTCGTCTCGAAATCAAACAAGTGGCTGTGATTCATTGTTGTTATTGTTGTCGTCCGATTAGGGCCTAATTTTGGCGTGTACTAGTCTCGGCTAGCTGGAGCTCGAGCCCAACTCAATCTACTCAGCCTTTACGACTTGCCCACTCTCTCGAGTCTGCTCTGCTTCACCTCCTCCAGCACTTTCGATTGACAACACAACGCCTGCTGGAGGCCATATTCTCGAGCAACCTCTCAGCATAAAGTGAACTTCACCAAGATGAACGTTCTGCTACCAATGCATCCGTCGTCCTTCAACCAGTACCCACTCCATCACCACGACGCTCATCAAAACCTTGGTATGGACGTGCGACCCCCTTCTGCCTCCTTTGCTAACGTCTGCTTCCACGAACAGCTTCTCCTCATACCCCATCCTCCAGAATGAGCACCCGAAAGAGAAAAGCCGAGGACGATGGCTACGATGAGAGCATGTCCATCTCGCCCCAAGCATCCCCCGCATTTGCAGCTCGTCCTCTTGCTCGCCCGTCGAAGAAGGTCAGAGCCAACGAAGTCACCGGCCGTCCTCTCGCCCTTCCCCGTCTCCTCGAAACCTTAGATGCAGAGTCTCTACGATCCGTCCTCCAAACGATTTGCGAGCGTCATCCCCAGATCGGATCAGAGGTGGTTACGTCAGCCCCTAGGCCCTCTGTTGATTCCACGGTCGAAGTCCTCTCGAAATACCAAGATAGGCTGCGAGAAGCATTCCCATTTGGCGGAAACGCAGGCTCCGATTACGCATACAATCGAGTCAAACAACAACTGAACGAGCTGATCGATGCCTTGACCGACTTCACACCTCACTACCTTCCTCCAAACGAGAACCAGACCACTGTATCCCTCACCTACCTCGACCACGCGACCAAAGTCATCCACGACCTCCCCGAATGGGACAGCCAATCTCACAAACACCACAAGGACAACGCTTACGACGAGATCTCGAGAGCTTGGGCGCTAGTTGTCAGTGAGGCTTCGAAACGTGGTGGAGGATTTCAGTTACATTCCGGCGGATGGGACCAACGATTGTCGAAGCACAACGAGCAGAGCGGAGGACGAATGCAAGTTGCTGTGAACGCTCTTGGGTCAAATCTTGGTTGGATGGGCGGAATGGGTTCTGGCTCTGGCTCCGGCTCGAACGACCCTGGATCGATCCGTAATCAACTACTGAATGGAACATATGGTGCTAGTCCTGGTAATAATATGCCTGTTCGTGTTGGACTGTGGTAATTACTGAGATACTGGAAGGCACCGGTACATAATCAAGCAGGAGAGAAGTTTGTCACAGCATTCATGGGGTCTGCTGGAATAGAAGGCGGCAGTTCACACCGCGGCGTTCTTGTGCTTATACGATACTTCACCTACGGCAGTACTTACGACTTACGACGATTCCCCTTTTCATTGACTCAGGGCTCGATTCTCGAGCATGCTTTGGGAGTTCTGGCTTTTGCTGTGGGATGGATTTCGTTTTCTGCATCTGGGTCGTTTCCTGCAGGGAGGCTGTTATGTCAGGCGTACACTCTTTATCATAGCGAAGTGGGTCGGTAGCTTAGACTGCGACTACTGGGAATGGAAATGGAGCATATCAACCAAGCGCTGAATATGTGATCAAGCAAGAAACGTCCATGGCATTTCATTGGAGTTGCTGATGTGTACGTCTCTCAGTGGCTTGACTCTAGACCCCGAACCAACAAATGCCACCAATGAAAACAGAGTTGCATTTATCTATTTTTGAATATAGTGCTCTAACAAGCAGGCTCCAAGGTTGTAATAATTTATCTTCAACAGGGGCTTGTGACCTCGAAATGCGAGTTGTGCACTGCCACAACTGATGTGGCTAGTGACCCAGTGACTGCGTGTTGATTTTCGAGCTCAACCTCACAACAAACGCGTAGCTTGAGCATCACACGCGACAAACCCAACTATCATCAACCACCACAATCGATGTCACACTGGAAATACCCTCTCTTGCTAATCTGTCATTTCCAAGATGCCAGCGTACGTTGCAGAGCCCATTGACTCCAAGCCAGACTCTGACATAGACAGGCCCGGCAACCAGCATAACGCGAACGGGAAAGCAGCTCTTAATCCATTCGAACCCATGACTCCCCAAGTGTCCCCATACACAGCCCAAGAAATCGCAACATTACAAGCCCGTCTCGAGAAGCAATTAGGTCCAGAGTATATATCCTCTCGAACCGGTCCCTCCAACCAGAAAGTCCACTACCTCGCAGCGGAGAAATCCATCCAGCTTGCCAATGAAGTCTTCGGATTCAACGGCTGGTCCAGCCAGATCATGGACATACAAGTCGATTTCGTCGACGAGAATCCGCAAACCATGAAAGTCAGCTTAGGATTATCGGTCATTGTACGTGTTACGCTTCGAGATGGCACGTTCCATGAGGATATCGGGTATGGACATATGGAGAATGCGAAGGGCAAAGCGGCGGCTTTCGAGAAGGCGAAGAAGGAGGGTACGACAGATGGCCTGAAGAGAGCGTTGAAGAACTTTGGAAATGTACTGGGTAATTGTCTTTATGATAAGGACTATGTGAAGCATGTTACAAAGATGAAGGTTGGGTCGTCGAAGTTTGAGCCGGATAGGTTGCATCGACATGCTACGTTTGCGCCGCAACCAAAGAAGGAACCGGAAATCAAGCAGATAGAAGAGAAACCCCAGGTTATGGTTGGCAACACAAGTCTCTGTAAGTGACGGAGAAACTGATGGAGAGGCTGTAGCTGACATGTGTAGTATCTGAGGATACGTTCGACGACGAGTTTGGAGGTATGTTTCATTATTCTGCTCTACGGTAGGTTATACTGATAGCATCTAGATTTTGATGAAGCAGACTTTAGTGTAGCCGATCCTGAATCTCACCCAGACGAAGTTGTGGTCCCTGAGCCTCCAGCAGCAGCGGCCCCACATCACTTCAACAATGGTCGCAATGGAAATATTGTCTCAAATGCGAATCAAAATCGACCTCAGGTCAATCGTCCACAGCCAAGAGCACCTCCAGGACGACCAACTGGTCCAGCTGCTCCAAACAACCATCTACCACCACAACCACAAACACCAAACAGTGGCTTCACAAGATCCAACAGTGGAGCAGCTCAACAATATCGCCCACAACCAGATGCAAATACCCAAGGCCGGCCAATGCCACCTCCAAACCCCGTCGCAGGAAGAGTCCTCAACCAACCAAGCCGCAACGGACCAGGCTCCGCACCAGCTTCTCCTGCCCATCTAAACAAACCCTCCTCAAACGACAGCGAGACCACCTCCCTCCCACCCCAAGGCCAAGGCTTCTTTTCCGCCCGAGCAGCCCAAATGCTCCCCGAAGGAACCACCACAGACGGCGCTCCTCCTACCGCAATCCCAGCCCATCTCCCCGTCTTCAACCCCCACGCCGAATCCCCATCCATCCGCAAAACGCCCGGCATCGACCACAAATCCTCCAAACCACTCACCCGAGACCTAAAGCACGTTCCTGGATCCAGCCAAGCTGTCGCTGCAGCTCCTGGAGGCGGCCCAGCTGGTCCTCGTCCCAATATCATGAATCCGCAGCTTGATAATGCGAGGAGGATTGGTGCGCCAGGCAGTCCGAGCCCGATGAATAATAGGAATTCGTATAAGCCGCCTACGATGGCTAAGAGGCCCGTGGATTCGAGAGCGCCGTTGCATGATTTGCCGCCGAATGGGGCGATTGGTGGTGGTGAGCCGGGAGGTGATTTGAAGAGGCAGCGGTTGAATGGTTAGCGAGCAGAAGATGAGAGAGGAGGGATAGCGTTTTGGGTCTTCATTGTATTATCAGAGTGTGGACTTTTTCTTGCTGGGCGTACGGATTGGGATTTCAAAGAGTTGCTTAGCTTGGCTCTTGATGTTTGGTGAAGGATAAACTCTTGCTGAAAATGCATAACTAGCTCGCTTACTTTGTGTGATTGGTGGATTGGAGGAATGATGGATGAATGGGAAGAAAGCGTAGCTTTCTAAGTGTAGACGCAGAAAGAGAGCAAGAAATAGCATGGCTGGCTTTTGATAGACCAGCGGGAGAATGAATAAAACTTGTAAATTTGCTGGAGAGAGGAATCGAATGTGATGGAGGATATTGGAGACTTATTTTTGAGTCTGGAGGATTATACTAGGATGTTGGGTATGAGACCTCCAATGCCTCTTTTACCTTGGTGTGGTGGTGCTCGACAGTAGGTATCGCTTGCTGCAGTGATAGGTATTCCAGATATAAACCCTGTACTCGAGTAGTTCATGGGTCTACGCTAGCCACCGCCAAAGTCAGAAGCAGAAGTACTTTTCGTGGCTCTTGAATGAAATTTCGTTGGTGTCTTGTCTTTCTTGTGCGTGTACAGAGTGGAAATCATTTCTCCCATTCCATCCCATTCCGCTGGCTCTCAAGACAGAGATACAAGCTCCGTGGAGGAATCACCGCTCTCCAAACGCCATCCATGCACCTGCCCCATGCCAAATCGAGATACAGAAAGGAAAATGCAGACAATTGTAATACCACCGTTTTTCATGCTTCGTGACCTCGTAATTACATTTCTCGTCTTACTTAACGATGAGGACAGCGCTTGGTGCAAGGCCTGCCTCCTTCAACGTCTTGGAGAAATCAACACCCCCTGAGAAGGTCTTCTTGGGGTATGTCATGGTGAAGCTCTCAACTGGAACTCCAGCGTTCTCGCCTTCCAATGCCTGAGCAACCTCGAAAAGGGTAGTATCCACCGGGAAGGTCTTCATCACAACCCCAGTTGCGGTCTGTAGTCTCAGCCTGGCCTCGGTGACCTCCTTCTTTGGCGCAGAAGCGCCACTTGAACTGGCTTGTGCGGACGCTGCGGCAGCGAGTGTTGGGTCTGGCGGTGGAGCGCGACCTTCACGCTCCGCCTTTTGTGCTTCGGCCTTTAATCGTCGAGCTTCCTTGTCGGCTGCAATCTTCTCTTGAATTCTGCGCTTCGCAGCGAGGTCGTCCACCTTCTCCTGGCGCTTCTTCGCTGCAGCCTTGATCTGTTCCTGCTTGGCCAGATTCTCCTTTGCATCTTGGACCTCCTTTGTGGACTTCATCCGGATTTTCTAGTCGGGAAGTATTAGTATTTTCCTCTATGATATGGGTTTGGTTGACAATAATCGGGATTTGTATGTACCTCATTTGCCTTGGCCTCCTCTCTATCTTGAACAGCTTTCAAAGCCTTCTTCGCCGCAGCTCTCTCCTTCAACTCTGCAAGTTTCGCCTTCTTCTCCTCTTCGGTCAACGGTGCGATCTCCTCTGTTGACTCCGCGAACTGGTCATGGCCACTATATCAACCCCGTAGTCAGCACCAGGTCTACCCCTCCATGTAGTAGTGGGGTAACATACGTCCTTTCTCCATGGGCTTCCGCCTGAGCCGTACTTCGGAACTTCTTCTGGCATATCTCGCATACCAGCGATTGTGCCACTTCTCCTTCCTTCAAGGGCGCGGGCTCGATGCTTGGGTTTGTCTCGTCTTCAGCTGCGGCGGCGGTGATGTCCTCCCAGGACTTGTCTTGGTTCTCCTCGAGCCATTGGAGAGATGGGTTTACTGGAGCGAAGAAAATCAGCTTGGAAGAAATACGAAATGTGCAAGAGCTTACAGGAACCTGTCTTCTTCAATGCCAGCTCTGCTCTCTCCTTGTCGAAACCCATGTCCAAAAGGACGGACAGATCGCTGTTTGTCATCTTGGTTTCTGTTGAAGAAGATGTTCTGGTTCCTTGCAGAGTTTTCCGGTTTTACAAGTCGAAAAGTATGGTCGAGTGTATAGAGGAAGAGGTGGTACAGATCTTCAATGGGGACCTCTTATAGAGGGGTTCTGGAATAAAATCGTACTAATAACTGTCTTGTCAATCAGACGGCTAGTCTGCTAGGCGCACCCCGTGAATGACGTTTTAGCGAGGAACCACCCAAGAACCTGGTGGAGCGTGGATCCGGCCGGCGACCAGGAACCGCAGCAAGCAAGACAGACAGACTGACAGACTGCACAAGACAACACAATAAACCACACACAAGTGAATCACTCACCACAGCCTCACCTTTGGACTCTGCACATGATATACCCTTCCTTCTTTTGACTCCTCGATCAATCGCTTCTCCCTTCCACCACCACCTCTTTGTCCAGATCGATCAGTCCATGTTTGTTACAACATCCTCGATCTGAGAGTCATTCTTGATTTCATACAATTACCAAGCACTTTGTCAACTTCACCAACTCTCTTCAATCCGCCATCATGTCTGTCGAAATCGAACCCACCGAGCTTGCCTTCACCCGTATGTACTCTGCCAGCCTGCACTGCACAGGAGGGAGGGTTCTAACAAATGGATAGGGCCCTTTACCACCGAGGTGTCGCAATCGCTCAAGATCAGAAACCCCAACCGTACTCCTGTTGCCTTCAAGGTATGCAATACCCTCCAGCCTTGCGCGCAAACATATATAGCACTATGCTAACCATTTGTTCAATCTGCAGGTCAAGACTACCGCCCCCAAGCAGTACGGCGCACTTCCCCCGCATACATATCCTCGAAACTCGTTGACCAACTTTACAGATACTGTGTTCGCCCTAACTCCGGAAGAATCGAGCCAGGAAAGGAGGTTGAAGTTACTGGTATGTTGTGCCTTCATGCGCCAGCCAGATATTCAGGAAATGTTTCGGTGCTGACGATTTCCCCGCAGTTCTTCTCCAGGCCATGAAACAGGATCCTCCTTTGGATATGAAGTGCAGAGACAAGTTCCTGGTCCAATCCGTCGCCGTTACTGCCGATAAGGAGTTTACCAATATTCAGTCCATCGTAAGGATTGCAGACCTTGTCTGCCGGGTATATTTGCTAACAGGACACAGTGGCAGCATGTTGACGATGCCGAGAAGTCGAGCGTTCAAGAGAAAAAGATCCGGGTTGTCTACCTCGCTCCAGGAAGTGCTCCAGCTGCTGTTACACCCATGAAGAATGGCGTAAACGGTATCTCCAACCACTCTGTATGTTTCCCATTGGCACATGCTAGGCTACGCTAACGAGTACAAGGTTGATACACCCGAGCCTGCTTATAGCAACCAACGCTCCCCATCTCCAGAAGAGACGTATACCCCAGATACTCGCCGTTCTACGATCGGAACCAAGCCAGATACCGATACTCCAACTGCCAAATCGTCTACTTCGAACCTCGCAAGCTCCATCCCCGCAGCCGTCAGCAATGCCGGTTCCATGTCCTACGAAGAGATGAAGGTCAAGCTCGCCGAAGCCCAAGCTACCATCTCATCATATGCACAAGAAGGTGGTCTGCGGATGCGCAAGGTAGCCAAGGGCGAGACCGGCAACGAGACCATCAACAACTTGGCTCACCAGGCTCAATCCAACCAAGGTGTCCCACTACAAATCGTTGCCGCTCTCTGCTTAATCAGCTTCTTGCTCGCCTATCTCTTTTTCTGAGCCTCATCTGTTTCCTAGGGGAAGTGTAAGTTAGGGGCGTTGGTTTCTCTGGACAAATGAAGGAAGGAAAGCAAGACCGGCGGAAGCAAACAGAAAGGCAGGCAGACATTTTGAATGGGTGGCCAAAGTACATAATCAATGCTGCGGAAACCCTTGTACTTCCTTTCTTTCTCAAGCGCGGACTGATCTGGTCTGGCTGGTTGGGTTTGCGTGTTGATGGATATGGCATAGCATCTTCCTTCTACAGGAGTAGTAGTTCCTCTTCTATTGCGACTACTTACGTACGTACACCCACGACTTGCGCATAACGAAAGGGTGAAATTTCATGAAACCCAGACTCAACCAAGCCGAATTTGCACTCTATCACGCTGCGTCTTTGGTCATTTGATCTGCGTTTTCAGTCAGTTGATTATTTTCTTCTTGTTTTCTTGCTTGCTTTGCGCGATTGTCCTCTTCTTCTTTCGCGGCATATTTAGAGCGGATGAATGGGGCGAGGTGGACTAGAGTACACTACACTAGACCACAGTGATTTCATTCTTACAATGGTTTACTCAAGTAGAGGTCTAAATGAGAAAATGCCACTCCACGCCATGCCATTTCAAAACCGAGCAAACAAAAGCATGATGCTGTCCCTCTTCCGTGACATGATCTTATCTTCCGAGTGAGAAGCCAAGTTTGAAGTGCAGCAACGCGAAGCGAAGTAAATGAGGTCTAGTTGTGCTGTGCCCAGGTAGGGAAGCATTTAGTTCTGTGTTGAATTTTAGAGTGGGTGTTTTGAGGGGTGTTGGGACTTGTGGAGTGAGGGAGCTTAACTTGAGGTATTCTTCCTTGGGCATGGTACGATGGCTAACTGGCTGCTAGCTTGTTATTCGGACTGTTGAAGATTCTGGATTTGAGGTGCCGTGTGGCGATGTGAGTGCCTGCATCACTGGGGGGCACGAATGAAAGGTAATTTAGCGGTGTTGATCTGGTATTCTACGAGAGATGATTTGACAGACCATTCTATGCATTGTGTCCAAGCACGATAATGAAGCTGGGTTCTGGAATTCATGAACACATTTGGATTTCAAGGTTGCGAGAAGAACTTATCGATTCGTATTCCAAGCCTAGTCGTCGGCTCAATCTGTAGCCAATTATATAAATGTCCCTTGCGTCCTAGGAAGAGCACATGAGCAGAATCCAACTCGGATACACTGATTGATCATGTGTCCTGTTGTTTTGGGTATGCAGCAGTTGCTCTTCGGTTTGAATATTTCCTGTTTTCCTAACGTCTGGACGGTAGATACACCCCTTCCATTCGTTACTTAAGCTTCTGATAGACAAATTCAAAGGAGCCTGTTCTCACTCAATATTTTGCTTCCTTGATCGCTGTCAGATCACCGTGTTATTGTCGATTGCATTTTGGATAATCTGTTGTCAGACATCAGTCAGGTACTTCAATGCTTCCAGAGTGATGATTAAGCCAAAACAGCCTAACCCTTGAACTAGGTAGCTAGGACAGGAGCCTAGACGGTGTGATTAAACATACCTATATCCAGATTATGGTTTTCCGACCCATCAGACGGCCGTCCTTGGGGCTTGACCGGTCACACGAAACAACTGTTCTGGGATATCCACGTGCAAGTCCAAGTTCTTCACATAGATCATGTATTGTACGTGGGTTCTTCTTTCCGAGAGCAGGTAGAATCATCGGAAAACAAATACGAGCTTGTATACCTCGCATATGTGGTTGGTGGTGCTACTAGTGCATCAACTTAGACCCTGGCTCTGGCTGGATTCCGTGATTGATTTTGGGGAGCGGGAACCTGTAAAAGATCCGCGTTTATCTTATCCAATCTCGAATCTAACAATTTGGATTTAAAGCCGGTTTGCTCATTGCTACCTACTTTCCAAAATCTCAATGGTCTAATAATTTTCCATGGCCTTTAAATGATTTTAAACTTCTCATCCAGCTTCCCAGCCTCATCCCCATCCACCTAAGCGAAACGAAATTTAACACATCTATCTAACCAAATAAGCAGCTTTCTCTTCATAAGAGGCGATGCGGGCGACCATGTCAACCCTCAAAAGTTGACAAGGTTCAGGTCAATGCAAATGAACCTCTTATTATCGCATACGAACACCAACAACCTGCGGATCGAATCGGAATAACCTATTAAGTTAGGTTTGTAGATTGGAACCTCACACGCATTCGAGTGTGAGCTTCCAATTGAGTTTTGCTGTTTTTGTCTTCTGAATTTTGACTTCTTTTTAAAAATTGAGAGTGTGGAGGGGCTGGGGAGTTTTTTTTTTGGTTTTTTTTTGTCGAGGGTGTTTTTGTTGATATTGCCGTTTAGCGACGCGGGTGGAGCAACACGCAGAAACAACATGACTGGAGAATTCAGCATCCGTTATGACGAGGATCTAGAAATCGGTCGAAAGCAAATAGATGCCAGCCACAACTTCCTTTCACCTCGCCTCCGGCCTTGTTTCTAGGTCAAGGTTCTCTGGGTTCAAGCATTTACTGTTGCTGTACCCGGCATTTCTCCAGTTCTACGAGTTGTTCTGAACTTCGTTCATCCGCAGGTTTTTGCATGCCAAGTTTAGACTTCATTCTGATACTCAACTTGCTCCTTTCCTGAGTTGACAAATCTTGGGTTTTTGAAAGGAGGTGTATTTATAGGTCGTGAGGAGAAGGAGTTGGGGCGTGGGAGAGGGTGGGGATTGAGTCGACTTGATTGTTGGAATGGCGATGGTCTGGTGAATAATTCGTTTAAGTTACCTCACCCGAAGTCGGAATAGATTGGAAGTCTCTCAAGAGCCAGACTGTAGATAGTGTAAGGGGAGTGTATATCACTCACATTGCTTCATCGTTCACCTTCCCCGAAGCACTGATCCACAGACATTGATGATTTGCCCACCAACTATTTCCAGGTTGAGTATGGATCCATTTTATCGATGCTTTTGAACTCTGATCTTTTGTCACGAAAGTGATGTCGAGCTTTGAATGATTTGTCACTTGTCATAGTATAAATGTTATGAAGGCCATCCGAAGACACGGAAGCCAGGATTTTTCTCTCCCCTGGCTTGGGTGATGAAAATGAAAGCGAGATGTAACTGCATCTGAGGTGGTCTTTCGGAGAGTCGGACGGAGGGAAAATTAACAGCAGCCTTTGAATTGAGCGCTTGAATTTAGGTACGGGAAGGTCGATTCTGTTGTTAACCAACTCACAGCACATCAAGAAGGCAAGATGATTGAGGGATGATCGAACATAGGCGGGGCCCGAAGAGACGAAGAAATGAGGCAGAGTTCAGGCATCGGGGACCAAGGGATTAGGGAAAACCAGTTAGGAGTTTCAAAATCAACGATGTCACAAGCAACACTCACGTTCACATCAGGGCACAATCAAAGCAAAGACAAAAGTATGTCATTGAAAACCCAACCTGCATATCCCGCATGTCCCAGTACTGTACAACCCAGAGTAAAGGAGTGTGACGGGGGAAATTATTCCCCGCAAAGCAAAAGCGGATGATCATGCCAGATCAACAGACGAAAGATAAGAAATCGGATGTGTGCAACCATGTGAAGAACCATGCACCAGGTGTGTTGTGAGTGATCAGAAACCAGGAATTCCCATCGCAACCATCCCTGGAAAATTGTCAGATACGTGTATGAATCTTTCATCCGATCCTCCCCCCAACAGCGACCTAGTTCTTGCGAGAGATGGTGACGGTCAAGTTGTCGACAGCCTTGCGGTCGCGCATCATGACGAGGATGTCCTGGCAGTTGTCCTCAGTGACATAGGTCTCGCTGGTGTCAGACCAGCCGTTGGCAGTGGTTCCGCTCCAGGTGACCTTGATCGAATCAATCTTGTGGTCATTGGGAGTCCAGAGGCAGTGGCGGACATTGCTACGGGCTGGTGATGAAGTCAGTGTATACTCTTTATAAATGCCTCAGAGGAAGGGAGGGGGAAAAAGGAGGCGGAGACATACACTTGAGGGAGGCACTATGGAGGTTAGTGAACTTATTCTTGATAGCATCGCCAACCTGGTCATAGGTAGCGCCGAGGTTGAGCTTCACGATCTCGTGACCGGTCATGAAAGGGTCAGATTCAGGCACGGCGCAAAAGACAGAAACACGAGTGAAGACCTCTGGCTCGGTGCTCTGGCCCTTGTTCTTCTCCCGAGACTGCATGATGAGTTGAGCCTTCTTGTACTCCTCATCGGTGTAGGTCTCAGAGCGAGAATTCATCTTGCTCTTGATAGGCGACTCCGGAGGTGTGACGAAAGTCTGAGCAGGCGAACAGGGAGGTGAAGAGGGAGGTGATTGATCGATGATTGGGTTTGGTTTTGGTTTGGTGTGAAGAGTGTGGAGTGAAGTGAACGTTGCTCTGGAAGTTTGGATGCAGAAGCAGATGGTGGTTGGTGTCGATTTGAGGAGGAAGGAGACCCCCATTATATAGACCTCCACCTCCACCATCGCTGCTGAGAGACTGCAAGAGAAGACTTGGCTGACAAAGATCCAGAAACTGAAAGGCCAAAGGCAAGAGGGCAGATAGGGAAGGTTGAGGCGTGTTTGTTGTCTCGCGGGGGGGTGAAGAGCATGTCTGCCTGCGGAGGGCCAGCCTTTCATCGTCTTCCATCATCTCGATAGCTGGAGACGAACGAGATATGTTTGCATCGCATGGCTTTGGCTAACGTAGATTGGTCTTTGGAGGAAGTGAAGGAAAGGAAGAGAACAGAATCTGTGTCAAGCCGACGGCTCCTGTACTTACTCTATGTGTGTTTCCTCGTGCCTCTTTGGAGGCTGCAGACGTAAGACATTTGGTCCCAGGGCTCAGTAATTTTGCCTCAAGTGGCTTGGTGAACGGGGATTGGTCATTGGATATGTGAAGCAAAGGTGGGTGAACAGAATGGTGCTTCATTCCGGCGGCTTGCGTACTTGCTGGAAGTACCTCTCCTTCCGGCCCATTGCAACCTTCCAGGCGCAACATGCCATGGAAGTAAACTTCCTCACACGAATGACACCTTTGCCTGACTTCGCATCTTTTGACCCTGGGTGGGTCTTTTAGCATGTAAAGAGAAACGAAAGTTCGTGCAATTCTGCGCTCTGCCGGCTTCCTGAAGCGACATGATGACAGCAGACGGGACATCATTTTCTTTCTGACCCTTCACAGGCTTACGCCGAGCAGAAACTCTGGAAAGATGCTTGAACGGACGACACACATTTGTTTGGAGAGACCACGGATCATTGGACTGGTCTTTCAAGCGCCTGAAGGGGCAAAGGACATAACATGGTCTTCGGCTTCATGCAGCACCTTCAAGAAGTAGACGAACTGCAATGCAATATGCATGTAGACTTCCTTCCGCTCCACTGAGATGCCCTGTCCTTCCAGTACCAAAAATCATTGAAAGCCAACTGCAGCAGAAAAAACTGACAGGAAAGAGAAGCTCGTCACTTGTCTTCTTGATTCCGGTAGGATGAGAGGTGGATGGGAAAATGCTCTGATGCGATCTCGTATACGGAATCGTTGCTCCCACGAGTATGAATAATAGCGTATGTAAGAGTTGAGCAAGTGCATATACACATGCGGCCCAGCATGCCGGAATCGAAAAGACCTTTTGTCTGGGGTATCTTACGTATGTGCTGCAATATTCCGTCCCTTCGATTCAGGCAAGAGTCATCTCACTCAGTCGTAACCTTCGTATCCCTGATGGAATCGTCCCAATTCATTCTGAGTGCTGACCCACTCCTCGCTCTGCAGGTTGTTCATCTTTTCCTTTCTGAGCTTCTTTGCATCCTTATGCCAATCGCAAGCAAATATGCACTCTGGAACGTCCTTCTCGCCAAAGTATTTCGTGATGAGGTGATGGCGGCAGGCATCCACGTTTTCGCAGTAATCCACTAGCTTCTGCAGGCTCTTTGCCCTCGCTTCCAGGTTGGAGCCCTTCTCCTTGCTCAACCTGTTGTATGCTCGATCCCGGTCTTCCCGGCTGTAGTACATGATGCATGCGCTCGCTTTACCATCCCGGCCAGCTCTACCAGCTTCTTGGTAAAACCCTTCAAACGACTTCGGCAGCTGCCAATGAACTACGAATCGTACGTCTTCCTTGTCAATTCCCATCCCAAACGCCGTTGTAGCCACAATCACATCATAGCCTTCAACATTGTCGATCCATCGTTGGAGTGTGGTATTCTTCTCTTCGGTGCTCAATCTTGCATGGTAAGGCTTCGCTCCAATGCCATTACTTCGGAGACGGGAAGCTAGATTCTCGCAATCACTCCGGAAAATTGTATAGATGATACCTGAAACGTTGTCTGGGCGTTTTTTGATGCGTTCGAGTTCTGCTCGCCGTTCGATATTCTCTTTCCGGCGGCGGTGTACAGCTCTCAGCCAGCCTAAGAAATCTTGCATGAGCGGTCAGCTGCCGAGACTTTACAAACGGAAAAACACCGTTTGCCAGAAGTTCCATAAAAATTGAGGAGGGGTTGGAGACAACGTATGAAATCAAACATGAAGAACGGGGCCTAGCTACCTGTGAAGTGATCTTCTTCATCGTTCTTGTACCGTACTTCATAATGCAAGTTCTTCCGGCTCGTAGTCATCGTGAAAATCTTCAGATTTGATTCCGCCAAACCCAAAGTTTTGATAACATCGTTTCGGACCTGGGCAGTTGCAGTAGCTGTCAGACAGATGATAGGGACATCTGGGAAGCTCTCACGGAACCAGCTCAGGCCCTTGAACGACGGACGGAAGTCATGACCCCATTCCGATATGCAATGAGCCTCATCGACAGCAATGCGGGCAAGCTCCTTCTGCTCATGCACGACTCTGAGCTGCTTCCGGAAACTCTCCGTGCCACATTGCTCTGGCGTGACGTAGAGGAGACGGGTGAGTGGGTGGCCAGTTGCGAGATCCTGCAGCAAACGGAGTCGTTCGTCGTATGATGTGGTTCCGTTAATTGAACCAGCTGCAATATCGGCTGCCCGCAATGCGTTAACTTGGTCGGTCTAGAGTTGTCAACTGTTTGAGTCAAGCGGATGAGAGCGGTTTGGACCAACCATTAAGGAAAGAAGAGGCGAGATGACTATCGTGACTGGCGGAGGTCAGATACAGCATCAGCAGTCTGGTTTCGAGCACATACTCCCATGATCTATGACTGCTGGCAATTGAAAGCATAAGCTCTTGCCAAAGCCTGTTGCTGCTTGCACAAAAACATCTGCACCGTTGAGGGCTTCGACGATCACATCACGTTGTAGGGGTCTGACATCATATCAGCCAGGAACAGCGGAACATCCCTCTTGAATCAGACTCGCCTAAATGATCCTCTCTTGAACTTCCTCCTCAATGTAAAGTCAATATCCACACATGAGTTGTTCCTCGAAAGGGGAGGCATCTTGTTCCTAAGTACACGTGATTGATGCCGAGTCACGACCTCGAGATTTTCCGCAACGTTGTATTCTCGACTGTGCACCCCTTTGCGCGTCGTCTCACCGTCGTTCTCATTCTTCTGAAAATATCCTACTCGATATTGAGGAATTTGAAATGCCAGAAGGTCGTATATCTTCGTTGAGAGAGATACAGGTGTTGCGACGCGTCGTGGATGAGGCGAGAAAGTTAGGTACGGCGGCCGAAGTAGAAGTCGACCGCAGGAGAAGGAAAGAACGATCCTTTTGCACAATGCTCAAACGACTCCGAATTTGAGTGTTCCTCTCTTGGAATTTTTGTTGTTAAAGGGATATCTAGACAAGGATGAGATCTATTGTTTGCAACGATGTAGCTCTATTCAAAGGCACGCATCCCAGGAAGTAAGACACGTGATGGAGGTGTTGAATTTGACTTCTGACCAAGAGAGATGCCATCTAGTCATTTGTAAAGGCGATCGGAATATTGGGGTTAGGTTATTTGGTGCTCGTGCTTTGTTACACGTGGTATTCATCGAGCGCTTGTGCTCCACTGTTTGTTGATATTTCCGAGGATTTTTCTCTCTCTAAAGGTCGCCGGACAAATCCAAGAACGAGACAGAAATCTGATGTCAAAGTAAGGTACGGGGGGAACCCCTTCACCAATGTTCTAACCGGAGTCGAGGTCATTGACACTTCAAAATTGATTTCCAAAATTGCCCCACAAGCTCCCCCACGTCCTCAAAAGAAGAACCAACAATCTACTGTACCCAACTCCCGTCTCAGCATCTCTTCCCCATAAACAAACATCATCTTCACTCCTACCAAGCACCAAAAATTTAATGGGGCTCTCAGCTAGCACTTTATATCTCGCTTGCTGATCATAGACCCCGCATAATTCCACATACTTCCCAAACTTCGCAACATAACCCCATCATTCTCCCTCTGCCATGCCTCAACGGCAACACCATCCATCTCGCCATTCTTCACTTTCTTATTTCCTGATGCTCTGAAAGCACTAGAGTCTTTACTAGCCAGAATGCGTAGCATCCAGAAGTACCGTAGTTGAGGCACTTGTGGACCCATGAGGGGCACTCGCTTAATATCCGAGCATGTAAGCATGAATTCAAGAAATTGGAGCAAGGACCAGCAAATGCTTGGACATGGACTAGCTACTAGTTTTAAATTATACAGCTGGCTCTGAAGTGCATAACTTTAGAGACGCTATAGTGACAGAAAAGCGAGTGTCGCCTAGTTGCAAGCTACTGTCACTGTGGAGTCGATACTGCAAGGCGCTAATTCAGTCTGACACAAAACATAATACCCAGATTGAAAAGTCTTGATTCTTGGACTAAGGTTTGGATATTAAAAAGATCCCGAGTCGCAGAACGCCTATTCCTTCAGCCGCGCTTGAGTGACTTGCTATGCGACTACCCGATGCAGTTCACGAGCCTGGATGTCCTGTGTATATTCCAGTGCGCGTATTCAGCTATCCCCCGTACTGCCATAAACACATGGTGGTGCGCACGTGCCCTAAAGGTGGTTGCTATAGCGCCTGCATTTACAGGGGCCTTTAGCGTGGGTGAGGGGCATTATCAAAACATCAACAAACCCTTGTTTCCCCACCTAAATCATCCACTTTTAAATGAATTCAAAATGTCAAAACCAGTAATTGAAGATACTACCAATGCAGGCACTTTACGGCCCAAAATGAAGCCTTTACCAAAGGCAGGGACCTGTTTTCAGCCTATGAAGCTTAACAATTTCGACTTTAAGGTGCATATGCCAAAGGATTGCTCACCAAAGGACCCTATTTCCCTCTTCATTCAGTACTACAGCCCAGACATTGTCGATATCATCGTTTCAGCTACAAATGCATATCAAAGGGATGCAAGGACTCCGGCATCTCATGCAGCGGCATGGGAACCTACTTGTGCGAAGGAAATCTACTTATACCTGGCCTTCTATATTTACATGACAATGTTCCCTCTTAACGCAATTAAGGACTACTGGTCTACGAAGAAATTGACGCCATTCCACCGTATTACATCAATATTCTCACGAAACCGATTTCAAAAGCTTCGGCAACGATTCAGAATAACAAACGACAATACTCTCCACCTATATCAAAAGACCAAACCTTTGAATAATCATATTCAAGCCACGAACCTTCGATTTTGGAAACCTGGCCAACAGATAGCTATGAATGAAGCTATGCAACGATATATGGGCCGATCAAAGTTTATAACTACGATTCCTAGCAAACCAACACCTACTGGCATTAAGATTTGGGTTCTTGCACAGCGTGGCTTCTTCTTACAATGGGCATTCCATACACCTGGGAAGAAAGGTGGTGCATACGGTGTACCAAAATGCAAAGACCTTAACTCCACTCAGTCAGTTGTACCGTACTTACTAAGTTCACTTCCGACAGCGACATACCATGTCTACTTAGACAACTTATTCACCTCACCACAGTTGTTTAAGCACCTAAAAGCAATAAATATCGCTGCTACCGGTACATGCCATATCGCCTCAGGGATAGTAAAGGATTTGGTACACTTAAAGAAGACTCGGGAGAAGGGACCGAACGCAATGCCGTGGGGAGAGGTTCACGCGTTCCCTACTAAATCGAATCTTGTCAATCAAACTGGATTTCAGGATGGAGCCTTCGCCCTTGCTATATCGACATTCTGGGATGGTAAAACCAAGGTTAAACGGGTACGAAAACGTCCCAAATCGACCGCCGGTAATGCAACTATTAGTCGAAGGCCTTTTGGCAACGCGTTTACCAAAGAGCTCGAGATCCCTGAGTTATATGACGCATACAATCAGCACATGGGAGCTGTCGACCTAGGGGATCAACTACAAAGCTATAACGGAGGCCTCCGAATCATCAAAAGAGGGCCGATACAATGCCTTTACCAGTTCTCACTCCTGATTGTAATAACCAATTGTTTCTTGATCTGTAGCTATTCAGGCTACGATATCAAGACAATAAATATGCGGAATCAAGACGACTTCCGCATGCAACTCGTGGAAGCATTAATCGATCTTAAGAAGGATGCACCCGGCTCTCATAAACGACGTATTTTAAGGCTATCTGGAAAGGCTTTTAAGATCCCGATACATCAACACAAGCATATTAAGATGTCGACGTTCAAAAAAAGACGAGATTGCGTTGCTTGCAAAGGTGGGAGGTATTTTAACCGTCCCCAAAAAAGAGTAGCCCTTGGGAGCCTTAATACCAACCGCCCAAAGCAAAAAAAAGCTACTATATATGGCTATAAACAATGCAATGTTGCACTTTGTAAAAGGAACAATTGCTTTCAACTATATCATAGCAAATCATAGAAATTGTACCTGAAAACACTACTTTTGAATGTCCCGCCTGAATTTTGATGTTCTTCGCTTAAATAGGCTGTCCCTCGCTTAATTTATAGGGCCTTCCGTGCCTACCTTCAGGTGTGTTTCTGGTGGCAGTATGGGGGATAGAACGCCCCACTCTGGAGCTCAAAGTTCAACAAAATTCTGCACGGTGAGCGAGAGATCGGTGCGGGCTGTAAATAGTTCAATCAGTTGTGCTATATCATTCTCCAGACCTCTCCAGGGCAATTTTTTCCCAATGATCCCGCTCGGCGGTCTTCTTCGCGATATCCTCTTCAAGCTCCTGAATACTCTGCATTTTGCGTTCCCGAGATTTCCTTGCCGCGAGCGTATTTCTCGCTCGTTTCAGGGCGACGGTATCATTTGGATCTTCAACAATGACAGGGGGGGGGGGGTTTGTGTCGCATCTGAAAGCCGGTGGGTCGGGCTTTGGCTCCGATGATGGCGCTGTGCGGAGGGGCAAAATTGTCCATCTCGTCTTGTGGGAATACTGGATCCCAGGGATAGCTGAAGGTGGAGTTGCTTACGTCAGGGTACTGCCGATTGAAGATAGAAAAAGATCGGCGTCTGGAGTTGTGAATGTGCTTGAGCTTGGAGCGAAGCTGCTGAAGCTGTTTCGTCGGCTAGTATTGGTAGACTGGGTACCATCAAATGTTTCCGGCGTTGGAGGAAACATAACGAAATCGGGGCTTTCTCCAGCTTTAGGGCTATTGATGTCTTGTTGTAGTGTCTGGGACTGATGATAGGTTGTGTGTGATGGCTTATTAAGTTGTTCGCGCCCTGGGACATAAAGCCTGAGTAATGTCATCGAGTGCTAGGCTGCTGCATGGGGCCCTATGGGTGGGGGACTTAAAAAATCCCCCACGCACGGGGGCCCATGGGTTTTTTATATTTCCTATGGGGGATTTTCTTTTTATAAAAATACATAACTATTCACAATTATTCATGAATACCCACTTAATACCTATAAATTCTTGATTTTATTTAAGAATTTCATAAATAATGTAAATTTTCGGTTTTGCCAATTGAGTGGGGGCGCAAGGCGGCTGCTGCACGGGCTTCTGGTGATTTGGAGTGGTACGGAAGGGGGTGGAAGGTGGGTCTCGTCCAGCCCAGTATGTTCTATCGCTAATTGTAGAAACTTGTGGGGTAAATCAGCGTATTCGACGTTATTCTATGGTCAATAGTGCCTTGCCATTGACAACGGTGGACGAGACCCACCTTCCACCCCCTTCCGTACATTGAGACGAAGCCGGAGCGGATGAAGAGGAGGTTGCCGATTGGATGTCGCCTCCTTGTGCTGCAGGTCTGATGTCAACTCCTTGAGCCTTGCCACAAGCTTGAAGCTCTGCAAAAGAGATCGTATGGTAGTCATATGGATCTGGGCTGGTCAGCAATGGCCATTCTGTTAATTATGATTCTCGTGTTTCCTGACCGGTATCTCCAATCCACGGGCACACGTGACGGGCGCCGCCTTGGCTCAGGCTGGCTCAGGCCCGGCTCAGTTTCGGCTTATGTCTGCTTAGGTCTGCTCCTCCATCTCAACTAACATCGTCAACTTTTAACGAGGGGCCCGAAAAGGCTCCGATTCCAGCCAGGGATCCCAAATCTGTTCCCGTTGCACTTTCAAAAACTGTTCGAGCTAGAACTCATTCGCAGACAATTATTCCCGTCTGCCCGTCCTCCACGGGAGGAAATTCTCTGTCTGCTTCTATCAAACTTCCAACTTTATCAACCCCCTGCCACAATAGAATTAACTACAGGCGATGACGAAACCATATGGAGTCACTCCAAGGGGGAGGCGAAAGAATTGAAGGTACGTATCTATCCAAGGAAACAAAGCGAAAGATCGATAGCTCATAGTGCCGAAATCTTCATACCGGGGCTGATTCAATTGTTTGAAAGAAGACGATATGAAAATCATTTTTTATTGAGAGCCTGAGTTGTTTTGAGGCGAAGATCACCTATAGGCGACTCCGCAAACAGAATGCCCATGAAAGGTTTTGAGCGACTAAGTCGATGACTTGGGATAACAATCACTTATAATGATTGCTGCTAAACTATAGTGACCATTGTCAGAGCCGCACTAGAGTCGATCCAAGATTCGGGTATATCCATTGCAAGACCAAAGCGCCTGTAAGTACCGGGAAAATCGGTTTCCTGCAAAATCAGACCATGAACTTTATCCGAAACCTCATTTTCAGTATAAGCCAGACTTTCGCTAGTAAGGAGTTTGAAGAAGAGAAGCTTGTTCCAGTCATTGCTCCGGTGAAAGTCACATAAGATATGCGAACGCCCTTTCCTTTGCCAAGCCGGAACACCAATCTCTCTGTTAAATGGTATATGTTCCAAGAAGTAGATCCTGCTATAAATTGTCTCGAGTGAAATGAGAAGTCCTCGTATTTTGATGTGAGCATAAGATACCTGTCCATACCCATTCGCTCCTGGGGTTGTGGAATGAACTTCCTCCACCTCGCATGCCACTAAGAAGTCATCGGGAACTCCATCATAAAAGACTTTCCGAGTCCAGGATGTCCAAGAGAATGATGGGGCGTAAATATCAGCTCGCGGAAGAGGTTCGTCAATCGAAGGCATAGATATGCCGTCTTCACCAATCTGTACATACCAGAGCAATTGATATGGAAGGTCTTTTTCCCATATTCCCGCAATATATCGACCGGGAATAAATTTCTCCACGAACCGTGCGATTCCAGCAAGAGCTGGAAGGCGGTCGCTTTCACGCGTAAGCTTCAAGTCGGAGTATTCTTGGACGATGGTGCCCCAAAGTATGCCAAAGTGAAAATGCGGACTCTTGGAATTCATACGTAATCCCAACCAGCGTGTGCCTACGGGATTTTCTTCGGACCTGCTAATAGACCCACATTCACACCTCTCTTCTTTTTGACAATGGAAAATGTATTCCCTCTCGTCAAAGTAGATAATTCGCGGCGCTAAAATACGTTCTTAAAAGCACCATGCACGCTGCAAGAGCGGAGATAGCAAGAGGCCAGATGGGATCCGATTAATGGAGAATGTGTCATGACCGATTCGGCGCCGCACACAAATATCGACTGCAATACCATGAGGGAGCTTGAGGCTGATGTGCCTAGCACTTTCACGTGGGTTTAAGAAGCCTGCAGAGCTATCTTTTGCCTGGGCAGCTGCTATCACCACCCACGAGCCACTGTAGATATCTGCCATTTTCGCTGCTTCAGTTTCCCATTCCGTTTTATCGTCTTGAACGATACAAAACGAATCGATCCACAAGTACTTTAAACCAAGCCAGCGAGTAACCTTTATCGCATCTTCAAATATACGAGGGATCTCTGTTGAGGGAATGCCGTCATACCGAGATATAGAATTGGTTGTAGTAGTACTCGTCGGGTTACTACCTCCCCAACAATGAGTGAGAGCAGCATACTTCAGAACTTCTGATGGTGAAGGCGAAACCAATCGTACACAGTAGTTGCCGGTTTCGCCAACGTCAATTAACCGCGTTGGCGCTTGCACCAAAGCTGAAGAGCTACAGACTGCGTGGGTCGTGATACATTCTTCAATCCAGCCAAGAATCATGTGCTGACAATTACCGGATAATGGATTTTCGCTGATGTCACAGAACATGCTTAGGTTGTCAAATTGAACTGGAGCTTCTGTATAGAAATTAGAGTAGAGTCACTGAACCATAACAATGGCTACTGTACCTGGAAGTATGAACAAGTCAAAGGACTTGAAGGAGTCATCCCACTCATCTTCACCATAGAGAATTGTTAATCCATCCCTCTCGTCGACCCGAATGGTTTCGATGCCAATAAAACCAACAGCACTGGCATCGTCGCTATCTCCGTTCAACTCGAGGAGGTCGTACACTAGGGTACACAAACTGCAATTTTCAATTTTTCCTTGCTGTACGTGGGACAATGTCAGGATTGTTGGGTCGATCGATGAATCAATTTCATCATTCCCTTCATCATTGGCTAGGATCTCATCGGCGCCATTTGACTCATAAAGGACTCCCCAGAAAAGTCGACAATTATTACAGGCGAGCGAAGAAAGCTTCAGCTTAGTTGTCGGCAACGAAAGTATTTCTACTTGAAGTAGAGCAGACATATGAGCAGTGAAACGTTATATGGCGGAAGATGGAAGATGGAAGATGAAGTGCTCCGGGTTTTATGAAGCTGAAGCCTAAGTTCACCCAACCCGACCCAATCAGATGGCAATAAAGCGAAATATGAGTCATGTCCGCAAGCACAGACTACTCCCAAGGCTTCCACCATATTCACCATTTTTTCCAATTATAGCCAGTAGCAGTCGCAGCCGAGAACCCCAAACAAGTAAAGCCATCTTCAAACCAGGATAATGGGGAGTCACATTTTGACCCCTCCCTTCTCAGAATAGATCTCGCGAAATCAGCCCCTTTATACGAAGTAATGCCAGTTTTCCCACAAAATAGCGCGGTTCTAGTCAGTGTCTTTCAGCACGGGTTTCATTTTTTCGATTGTATTTAATAAGCTCTGGCAGCGCTTGTCACGGTGGGGGGCTTACATGTGCAGCTATCATGGCAATCTTATGGCGTGCGTTACTAAGGAGGGACCGTCCAAATAAAAAAAAATCGGCGATTACGGAAATCTTCCACAGTCATATGTTTAAAGCTTGACTTTAGTCATAAAAAAAACTATTGAATATAATCTCAATTTTTTTTTTAATAATATAGTAATAATAAATAATAACGACATCAGTAAAAAAATTTAAGCGCAGATGGCAGGCACATCAGCAAAAAAATTTGAGCGCGGATGGCGGGCAATGCCCCCCATCCGCGCACATTACAACTGTGGGGACATTAAATGGTAAGTTGAGAGGTATGATTTCTCCTGTCTTAATTTCCTTTGAGGCAGCTTGGACTCGGGTAGGTGTGAGAAGATTGATTCTCCCGATCTATATGTTGTCAGTAAGGTCATGTATTTTCAAAGAAGTTCAGATCAACTCACATAATCGTTCTGCCCCCATACCCAAGCACTTGAAGAACTCAGTATAAGCAGCAAGACACTTTACTATCTCAGAAACACTTACGCTCCTTCTGGGGCATCTTCTCTTCTCGGAACATTCTTTCTATTTGGAAACTTGGTACAATTTGGGTCAAAAGGAATGGTCGTAGCGGTCTTGTTTCCCGTCAGAAAGTCACCGATCTGGGTAAGTCGTCCAACTGCTTTGCCTGCTGAATCTGCCATTGTGTTGTCTGATTGCAATTTGAGTATGCTCTTGTTTTATGAAATCGACAATTGTGAAATCACGACAGGTACTTTCATCTGGATAATCTGGAAAGAGCCTCACGGTACATAGTGGACTTGAAGAGCTCCGAGGTTCGAAAGGCTAATGACGAAGTGAACATGGATGAGCAGGAAGAGGTAGCGTCCAATCATCGAAGCTTTCGCTTGAAAGTCTTTATGTTTCTTTGCTACTTGGAATGCAAGCCAAGTATCAATCCAATTCTAGAATCCAGCTGTGTTAGTTCTGATGTTGAGACAAAGATGGCTCAAGGCGGTGTCGGATGCCCAATACGGCGGACCCGGAGCGACCTGTATGGCGTATGGGGATTTTGAGGCAGATCTCGAAAACTTCACTCCTGCCACCCAATGCCCGACCATAAGCACCTCTGAGCCAAATATCCAACAATGTCCGCCAGTGATAGCGATAGCGACGTCTCCAGCTCTAATCCCGAGCCTGAAGTTTCCACCAGAAAGCGAGGTCGTCCCCAATCCACACCGCTCGAACCCTACAAAGACGAGATCGTAAGACTCTTCGTCGAGGAAGATGTCCCTATCATTGAAATTGCCCGGCGGTTGAATCAGGACCATGGGCTGGATATCAGCGAGCGAACTATCTCGAGGCGTCTGACGCAGTGGAAGGTACCTCGCAAGAAGACTCGCACGACTGCGTCTGTAGAGCTGCAGGAACGCATCATTTACCACTACAATAAGAACCTCAATGATGACCAGATGGCGAGAGCGTTGCTGGCAGAGGGGTATGAGATCAAACCACGGAACCTGGCTCGTCTGCGGCAGAAATTGGGAATGCGAAGACGGTCCAAATACCCAGAGTTTAGAGAATACTCGGATGAGGAAATGGACAATGGCCCCTCTGGAATGCAAGCTGGCACCTCTTCTTCCCCGAAAGGATCTCCCAAAAAACCTCGAAAGAAAGCCAAGAAGGTTCCCCCGAATGCTGCGTTAATTCCCAAGGTGACTGCTTTCGTAGAGAAGTATATGAGCAAGTACGACGGCTCTCATGACTTCAACCACATCAAGAGAGTAGTTGGGCTGGCACACAAGATATACACCGAGATCGTCAAAACGGAGGAGCAGTCTGGGTTATTCGAGAAAGAGTCCTCGCTGGATCTCCATGTCATTACCCTCGCAGCTCTACTGCACGATGTCGGAGACAAGAAGTACTTGGAGCCAGGACAGAATGGAGAGACTCTTGTTCTGGCAACCTTGTTGGGTTTTGGGGGGCCAGAAGACCTAGCCCTCAAGGTCCAGCGGATCGTCCTTGCAGTGTCGTACTCTTCTGAGATCAAAAATCGAGAACATGTTGAGACCATGATTGGCAAATATCCGGAACTGGCTATCGTGCAAGATGCGGATCGATTGGATGCCATTGGAGCCGTGGGTATTGGCCGGACGTTTACTTTTGGAGGCGCGAAGAATGCGAGGGATATGGGCGAGACGATTCAGCATTTTGATGATAAATTGGTGAAGCTAGAAAGCATGATGAAGACTGCGCCAGGGAAGAGGATGGCTCGTGAACGGACTGAGAGACTGCTGATGTTCAAGAGCTGGTGGGAGGAAGAGCAGAGAGAGGCAGAAGGCTTGCTACGAAGGAAGTGACTGAACATTGGACAGTTGAGTTTATGATACCCACAGATTAGTGATCTGCTCCGCATCGCGTGCATTCTTCTTGCGATTCAGCTTTCGCCCCATCCGGGTACTGATTTATGTTGCGAGCTATTCTTGTGTCATCGGCATCTATACCTGGCACTCGTAAGGCTTACATCAGCCCACCAAGGTATTGCTTAGAACATGAATCTGAATTTATTTTCCATTTCTTCTCTGTTCCTTCAACTGGCTTTTTGTCTCGATCAATAGAGTTTCCTTATTGATTGATTGGCCTTGCACGTTTCCTACACCGCCATCGCGTTCATCCCATATCACCACAACTGTTACTCACTACATTCACACGTATACCAAACCACCACTTTGCCATCCCAATGGATCATCTTCTCCCCTCACCCCACCTATCGCCCTCATCCCCTCCAATCCCAATACCAACCTCAATGCCATCCCTGCCACGGCCTTCAACCCCAACCCCAACCCCAACCCTCCTCCTCACCTCCCTCCCCACCGAACTCCTCACCCTCATCCTGCACAACCTCCCTCCTCATCACTCACCACCATCCGGCTCCTCTCCCACCACCTGGAATCCCTCGCCTTCCCCATCCTCTTCCACAACCTCCCCAGGTGGCTGGACTATAGAACAAGTCATGCAGCTATCATTGCGCTGGCGAATAATGCAGAGGAGAGACCGAGTGGGATGTGGAGTCCTTGGGCGAGTGAGCCGGATGGGGAGGTGAGGGGCAATTGGTTGGGGTTGTTGTGGATGTTGGAAACGAGGGGGAGGGTTGGTGCTTGAAAGAACGGGGGGTGGAGAGGGGCAAGTAGGAGATGGGGGGGAGGGCGTTTGGGTGTGAATTGGAGATTGGGGTGAGAGAAATAAGGAGATGTTAACGGCTGAGAACTATGCGAGGTTAAGTGGGAAGTCGGAGATGTGTGAGAGGAGGTTGAGGGTTGCGCAAAGTAGGTATTTGATGCATAGGAATTATTCGGATAGGTTGTTTTAAGGGGAGATGTCCAAAACAAGGGTATAGAAGAAGTGCAAAGAGAAGAAGTGTGAGAAGAGAAAGAGTTGTGATTCTGGATGAGGGTTGTTGAGACTAGACAGTCCAGTGTTTACTGGTTAGCGGGCTGGGCAATGGAGGCTGCAATTCTGTTCAGTTGAGGGCTTCAGAACCTGACCTTGATGTAACTATCATTACAAATAAGGCATATATTTTAGTCAACGTCTCTGCTTTCATGTAAAATAAACTGGTTTTAAGTGAACATCAAACGAAGCCGTAATATTTGGTCTCACGCTCAACCCCAAACCATTAGCGAGTGTGCACGTTTCATGTAAACATCACACGACAGGTCTGGTACGAAGCGAGGACATTGACCCAGGCTTCTAGTGAATGCATACGTGCAATCTGCATGCCAAATGCCAAACTACAGCAGTTCTATTCGTATGCCATTTGGTGGTGGTGGTTGTAGACGCAACATTGTTGGTCAGGAAGCTTGTCCTTATATCTGGATGAGACGTGGAAAATGATGTCGGTCACATGTTAGTGTGAATCGATGGTCCGATGCTGGAGGAAGGCTAGTGAATGGGATATTAGGTCAATAGGAAGTGAACGGAAACCTTACGTTGACGAGTGAGGCGTCTCTGTTGTTGTGTTTGTTGAATGCTCTTCACTAGCGAGCAAAAACAAGACCCAACTCACTATCAAGGTAAGAGTAAATTTTACAAAAGCAAAAATTTGAAGGCTTCTTTTAGTCCATGACTGAATTAACAAACACTAATTTGCAAAAGAGCACAGATAATAAATAGAATTGATAATCTCAACTTGGAAAGGGAGTGGAGGTAGACGTTACCGTCTCACTTCGTTCACTATTGAAGTCATGCCTCAGCTCTTTAAAAAGTTTACTAGAAAGAGAGGAGATGCAACGATCGAAAGAGGCTCTTCTGTTTCTCCAATACATTCTTCTAAAACCTAGCTCAAATTCTCGCAGCATTCCCATCTCTTGCTGCAGACCGAGGAAGCATTGGAATCCAGATTCAGTTCCAATGGAAACATCTAGATGGGCCTCTTGGATATCTCGTGAGCTGCAAGCAACCCTTCTACAATACTAGCCATATGGTACCTGCAGCGACCGGACAACTCACAGCTTAGACTACTGGCTGTAGCGCACTGTTGGATTGCAAGTGTTGGTCCCACTTGGCGCAGAGAACTCAAGGCCTCGTCTGAAAATTCTGTGAGCTTGTGAGCTTGTGAGCTTGAGATGAAAAGGATGACTGAGGCTAGTGTGGAAGCAAAATACACTCGGAGCCTTGACCTGTTATTGGTCCTGTTAGAAATTTGCTGCAATGGCTCGATTCACCAAGTGCAACCATATGATATCATCCAAAGGGAATCGGAGCCAGGATGTAACCTCGCATCAAAGAGACTAGACCTGTATTCCTATCCGAGGTCGATGTCAATGACAACAAGCCAAACCTGATTTGAGAAATTCCATCTCAGTCACCAACAACAGTATAGTTCATTCTAATACCATTGTAGTAACATCTCCGGGCCAACATCGTCTTTATGTGCACCGCCGCAACCTCCGTCTTATCCACCATCCAATGATAAGGCAAAGCAAAATGCACGACGTCAAATCAAGTCAGTGCCCCCGCATTTCCCCGCAGTTTGACAAACCGCATCTGACTGAAGCCAGCAAGCCAGTTTCGCTATCAAGCTTAGCTTCACATGGCATGGCTTTTGTTGTTTACGAAGTACTCCCTCTTGTGCTCTGCAGGTTTTCCCCACTTTGTCCTCCATTCACCTCGGGTCAACCTGTTGGGGGATCGTCATGATCCGCCACACATGCGCCTCGTTACCCCTGACTGGCTGGGGGCACAGAACCTTAATTCCCAGACTAGATTAGCGGGTGCGTAAATTGCTAGGGTGCATGATTAGCGAATCACTGTTGATGGACTAAGAACGACCCTTGCTTCTCCGCAAATCCCAATCTGAACTTCAGCTGAAGTGCACAAATCGAACGTCAATGCGAGAATTGCTTCTTTCTTTTCCAGCGACTTTTCGCAAGGGATTTTGGAACCAGGAGGATTCTGTGGGAGCGTAAGCAGATGATCTTCAAAGGCGCTGAAATCGCCGGACTGTGCAACGGATATGTGTACCGGTAGCGCCGGTCCAGACGACACCTTCAGGCTCACGGCCCTTCAGTTCAATCACAGTCTGCCGTCTCGGCGTCCTTTCTGCTTTCCTACTAGCCCTCATCATGGGATGGCAGCCTTTCCTTTGTCCAGTAAAGTCAAGCGGGCGGCCCCAGACCAGTCCTAGCTTTTGAGGAGGATGGTCGAACCAAATCCTACCGAGGCATCAAAGCTCTCTCCATGTGGAGGGGAGATCATGCCCAGGCCCGGAAGCTCCCAGTTCAACTGGTTGATGGACGGGAACTTCCTGAAAACTCCGGGTTTTGTTGGATCTTGTTGGACGCCACCGATGTACCGAGCCATGACGAGCATTGGTGGACACGAGCTGGCAGTCTTCCTATAAATGTCAAAATCCCCCTCTCCTCTCCTCTCCTCTCTCTTTATTCAAAATCTTGAAAAATTTCACCCCGCACGTCAACCGTCAACTCGCAGCAATTAACACACATTCGCTATATTTCATAGTCAACTATACACACAACCGTCAATATGAAGTTCACCGTTGCCACCATCGCCATCTTGGCCACCGCTGTCTCTGCCCAGTCCATCGCTGAGTTGACTGCTCAGATCCCAGCCTGCGCCCAAACCTGCTTGGCCACTGCCATTCCCGCTGCTGGATGCACCGCCGGCGACAACGCTTGCACGTGCGGTACGGCCAACGCTGCTATTATCCGCCAAGCCACTCCTTGCGTTATCGCCGGCTGCTCTCCTGAGGAGGCCTTGAGTAAGTGTTTTTGCGACATCTGAACTTCCGAGCTCTCAACTGACATGTGGAAGACACCCAGAGCATCACCGCGCAAATCTGCGCCCTCGTCGCCGCTGGTGGAGCCGGTTCTGAATCTTCCGCTGCCCCTGCTGCTTCCAGCGCTGCCAGCTCCGCTGCTGGGTCCGTCACATCCGCTGCCTCTTCGGCTGCGTCTGCTGCTTCTTCCGCAGCTTCGTCTCGCTCGGGGGCTGCCAGCTCCGTAAGTTACCTCGCACTTCATATCCCATACTATAGCGTGTTACTGTGGACTTTTTACTAATTTAGATTACAGGCTGCTGGCTCTCTTACTTCCGGTGCTGCCTCCCCAACCGAGTCTGGACCAGCTCAAGCTACCGGCGCCAACGCCGCTGGCAAGAAGGAGGTCAGTGGCCTCATGGCCGGTGCTGCTCTCCTCGCTGCTCTCGCTTTGTAAGTGAGTTCAAGCAGGTTGCGTGTACAGCAATAGGGATGAAGGATCAGGGGATGAAAAAGAATAATGAATGAATTATGTATATAAAAGTCAACAGGGTTGAATACTAAGAAATAATACTGTCACACAACAAAGTCTTGCTGCTACTATGAAACTTGAAAAGAAGAAAGAACAATGTCGAGCAATCATTTCTTCTCTTGTGATCTTGCTGAAATATTTGAAATTATGTCATGGAGATTAATGACATGATTGAGAATGTGATCAAGAGTACTCGAGCACTCTACTCTTCTGTGTTACGAGACTGTAGCTGCCCCAAAGTCGCCGATGTCACATGTCCCACTTGGGACGTTCCAACCTCTAAACGACTTCAACCGAGGTCTTCTCTAATCGTCTCAAATTAGGTACGTATTCTAGACTTTCTAACTTTACTCCACATCTCTACAATGCAACCCATCCATAACTGTTCAACACAACCCAACCCACACCCTCCCATTCTACGTCATGAAATCTCTATACCTCCCCAACGCCGGCTGTCGACTCCCCGTAAACTCCTGATGCAAGCCATCCAACGCGCCAAAATGCTCCGCAAACTTCAATCCCCTCTTATTTTCCTTCTCAACTCTCTTCCAATCCCACTCACCATCCGCAGTCTCGCCCTCTGACGGCGTCTCACCTCCACTCCCCTCTGGCTCCAGAATATCCGGCGTCGATTCTCCAGAGGGCCCAGACATCGTATGCCACCCGCCTGGCCTCGTCGGTAAAAGTCCAGAAGCATTCAGCGACACCTCAGGATGTGTCGTCAGCCGTCCTAGCTTGATGACATATTTACTAATCGCGCTTGCAAAAATAGCCTTCTCATCAACATCCTGGCTGTTGCTCTGTCCCTTGACAGTTTTATACCCTTTCCGTCCAAACCAGCTCCCATCCGTAAGGATATACGCGCTGGGCTTCACCGTCCCCTTCTTCACGAAATGGGTAACGACATATATCCATTTCCGATCCCAGCATAAGAGGCGACTCCACATCTCAAAGCTCTGATACATGCCAATCTCTCTCTTGAAGCTGCACATCACGCCGCCGAGCATGATGCTCCATCTGCCTAGCACGGGATTGCCCGCTGCGTCGAGCACGAGTTTATTTTCCTTGTTGTGTTGGAGGGCTTTGATGCCAGGCTGGATGAGCGCGCAGACGAGATGCGAGCGTGTTACATCGAGATCGGAAAAATAAGTGCTATTGGATTTATGGAAGTTGTAGTCGCATTCTGTGAGCGGGGGGTGCGAACTCGTTATCACCGGGAGGAAGAGTGTTGAGGGCGCGATGGGTGGTGGGATGTTCGGGAGGCTGAAGAGGCAGTGTTTGAGGATGGCGTTGAAGACCCGGTACTGGTGGAGTTTTGTCAGTTGGAAAGAACATATTTTTTTAAAGGGGCAAGAGGTAACGTACATGCCATGCAAACGGCACATTCTTCAAATTCGCAAGTACGAGCAACGCAGCCACTATCCGCGAATAACTCCCTGGCCCGGTGAAAGTGCTGAGAGCGAGTTTTGTGAAGCTGACTCTGGATGCGCCGGCACTGACAACGAGGGCGGTTGTGAAGGCTATGGATTTTAACGGGAGTCGGATTGCGGACGCCATGTTCATAGGGAGTGCCCGAGAAGATAGGAAAGGAATGTATAATGCGAAGGTGGGGGAAAGGAGTGTTGATGATAGATAGCTGGGTATATTATTTCTCGTGGGCTTGGGCAGAAAAGGAGCGCTGACAAGTGAGATGTGGTTTGGCCGAGGCATCGGTGATTCGCTTCTGAACGCCGATGGGGCTGGCTTAGTCATGCTTTCTGCTTCGAGATGGGTTTTGCATCTGCATCTTCTTGGCCAGAAGAGTAAAATGTTCGATTATGGCAGTACCAAGGTTATTTGCCATGCGTCGGACGGCTGTTGCTGACTCGACTTTAGGATCTCAGGACTAGTATATTTTTTAATCTTTGCGGGTTCAAATTCATCAATAGGTTGGCTCAACCCTCACATATTTCCCAAAGCTCAGCTGCTCTGCGTTGACGATCTCTCTAAAACAGACATGATGGGAAGTCTCACGTGGCCGATTTAGCCAAGCTGTGGACGAGGTTGTCTTGTTTCTTCCCTGGGGCCTGATGGAGCCGGTCAGAGTAGTATTTCTTGTCTTGCTGTCTTCTTACGCCCTTATACTTGATGTATGGTTTGAAGACGGGCCGCATTGCGGCGCGCGCCTATTCTAATCTTGCTCTGTTGTTGTCGGTAGAGCATGCAGGAGAAAAGGGGCTTGGTGTTGATTTGACGATTCAACCAGCCATCGTGTACTGTACAAACCAACAACTTCTGGATCTTAAAACCTGTCCGCAGTTCAGCGAGTCGCCATTGGACCGTTGGGTGGATAAAAACAAGTATACGGAACTCAAGGCTAATACTGTGGCACCACAATCGGGAAGGTACATCACTTGGCTGTTTTGTTGAAGGGGTCGGTATTGGGGGCCAGAATTAGAAACACAGTCTTTCACAGTTTGCATTCTTAAAGGCACCTTGTCCCAACTCCCGCGTTGCTGCAAAGTTTCTATCCTATTATTCCGAATCATGTCGTCAATCGTGGCGTTGCTGTTGGTTGCTTTACAAATAGGTCAGATTTCGGCAACGTGCTACAATCCTGACGGCTCTGGGATCAGAGATCCAGCATATCAGCCTTGCAATCAATTCGCGGGCACTGTGTCGCAATGCTGTGGGACCAATCATACAGGTGGCGTTGTAGCCCCGGATACATGCCAGCCAAATGGCCTTTGTCAGAACAATGGAGATTCGGTTTTTTGGAGACAAGGATGTACGGACAAGACTTGGAAAAGGTATGTACGAGCTTGCCGATCTTGTACTACGAGTACCTGAGACATTCGGGCTACAAGATTGTTTGGAGAGTTGGGTGTTCGTGCTGACTCGATCACAAAGCCCGTTCTGTTTGAACCTTTGTACGGATCCAAAAGTAGGTCTGATGTACCCTTTATTGCTACATGCACTGATCGGCTCAGATTGGTGGAGACGATTCAGACAACGTGCCTGTTGGCCAATGCAGTGACGGATCGTGGTGCTGTGGAGGTGTCAACGCAACTTGTTGTAACCTCAAGAAAGGGGTTGCCATCGCGGCAACAATAGGAGTTTTGTCAACAAGCTCTATAGCTTCGACTTCCAGCTCGACTTCCATTTTGAGCTCCAGCGCATCACTCACAAGTCCCACCCTTTCCATAGCCGACACAATACCAGTACCCACACCAGCATCCTCTACTTCCATAGCCGACACAACACTAGTACTAACACCAGCATCTTCTACGCTAAGCTCATCGAACTCGATTGTCTCAGTTACGACTAACAGGTTGGGGAACGGAGCAAAGATTGGCATTGGCGTTGGAATTTCAGGAGTCGTGATTGCAATCATAGCAGTTACGGAATTCTTTCTCCTGAGAAGGCGGCAAAAGAAGACAACTACAACTACGCCCATCCCTCAATACGAAGGCCATGAACATAACGGGGTGTGTTATCACGAAGTGGCAGAGTCGAAGAAGTACTTTCCATCCCATCTGGTTGAGGTCTCTGCGTACAAACATCCAGTTGAAGCTCCCACAAATGCGCGTCGAGCTGAGCTCGGCGGTTAGGAGGAAGATATTCGAACACCCTGGAGAATCGAATAGTTCGCGTGGAACTTCTGTTTGGAGGTTGTGTACGGCTTTCGGCGAGGTCACTACAATTGAGGTGGGCGTTATGGCGTGCCCATATACTCGATTGGAATAGGGGTCTCCCATGGGTTGTGTGGATGCATTGCTCGAGTTGAGGGAATTTCGGAAGTTGGCTGCTTCTGATCTCGTTTCTCACAAACAGATTGGCTGAAATTTCTTAGATTTCATACTATCTCAAATGGTACAAACGAGAGGATTGCACCAGGATCATCCTGAAAATCAGAACAATGTATTGATGTTCAAATGACGCATTACATGTCCATCCTCTAGTTTCCATTCGCTTTTTAAATCAGCGCCTCAAATTCCGATTAGTCTTCGCGATGAAATTCATAGTCCAAGAAGGCACAGCCTGAGTTTTGCAGCAACGCTCTAAGTCCTGCTTGTTTTAGTGCTCATGCGTTGGTGCTAACATGACTCCATTATGAGTAAGTTTCAGCCCTACATCCATAACTCCATCCATTGCGTACTTTGTCGATCTATTCTTGTCTTCTCGTAACTGCCGCTGAAGTTCGGCACTTTTCCCGGATCCACAATGCTAAAGTGGCTTGCTGGGAGCTAGTGAACCACTGGAACCACAATTGAACCATCACTACACAGGACACTCTATTTCTATAAGCAAGAAGAACGTGCTCAGATCTATGACTCCGTGAAGTAAGACGCGCACTCGCAAATCGCAAGTAGCTTTTGTGTGCTTTGTTTCGAAACGAGTCTGTCTCCAAGGAGAAACAACGGCTTTGATGTAGCTTGGAAGAGACTTCACAGCAATCCAATAATCGGATATGTTTTCCTTCCATTATACATCATATACGATGGGATATTCCTCAAAAATGCCTCTGCCAAGTGGCGAGAGCAGTTTTGACTTTTCGCATGACCGTGAATCGGTACGATGATCATCTCGTCACTTCCCCAGCGACCACTGAGATCTCCGTGCCTATTGATGAGCAAGTTCGGCAGCATGGTCTTGTGTCCGCCGAAGATCATGTGTTGAGATGGCCGGAAAATGATCAAACTCATCCACGAAATTGGCCGTTCTGGACCAAGACTTTCAACACTGCCGTTATCATCTCACTGGACTTTTTCACGTATGTATAACATCTGCTACTCAGATGTTGTGTACTAACATGGCTCAGCGGGTAAGTAGGGACTCGGCCTATCCTTTGGTGGGTTGTATTGACAGAATAGGCGGCAGCTGCTAGGCAAGGTCGTGTTGAATTCGGTATCAGCCGAGGAGATTCGATATTTTGTTATACTTCAATGTCAGTCAAGCCGTCCTATACTTCAGCTAAAGATGCTGACATTCTGATAGATACCTCTTCAGTCAAGCACTTGGTGGAGTCTTCTTCTCTCGGATATCCCTTGCTTCTGTGACCACTTCCTCCTCAAACGCATCAAATCCCAGAACAAGATCATCAAACCTGAGCACAAAATCCGGGCCTTCGCTATCGGTGCTCCTCTCCTTGCAATCGGACTCTGGTGGTTTGCATGGACGATTCCGCCCTCCGTCTCTGCACCATGGCCCGTACCCTTCCTGCCTCTCGTCCTCGTCGGCTTCTCTACCAATGAGTTCGACTGCACACTCGGGGGCTATCTCACAGATTCCTACACCATATTCTCTGCATCGGCTTTCTCCAGCATGGCTTTCCTGAGGGCCATTTTGAGTGGTGCATTACCACTGTTCACAAATCAGATGTACGAAACCCTGGGCGCTAATCACGCGACTACCATTCTTGCGGCTATTGCTACGGTGTTCTGTGTAACACCTTTCTTGTTTCTGAAGTATGGCGAGAGATTGAGGGAGACAAGTAAGTTTGCGAGATACAGTCGTGAGGCGGAGAAGAAGATGGGTGTTTCGAAGGAGACGCAGGGAAGTAAGGATTCGGGAGTGAGTAAGGGAGGAATATTGGTTGAGGGGGGTGACGTTGGGCCTCTAGCCAAACATTTGGCTGAGAATGAGGGGGAGGATTAACGAGTGACCCTTCCGGAGAGGATTGGAAAACTAAATGTGGCATTTTCATACTAGACTTTTAAATTTACTTGCGTTTAGTAGTGATGGAAAACGTATAGACATTCACAGGGTATCAGGGTTATCGTTTTCGCTTTTCGAGTTGCCAAAACATGTTCGGGAATTGATATTATATCCTTTGACCGAGCCATTCCACAACCCGGGGAGACATGACTGCATTTAAATAGCAGTTGGCCTGGTTCACAATCGCAGATGCCATCCATTCCGCACCCGCTATGCCATGTTCATCCCTGTGCTTTGTGACTTTGAAAACTCAGTCAGTCATACCCACGGATGTATTGGGGACGATGAGTTCGCGACACGCCGGGCCGTCTCACAAGTCAATCATCAGCTTTGCGCTGAGTTTGGACAGCCTTCTGGAGCAACGTCTTCATCGACCTTGACCGTTGGGAGTATCTGTTCAAGGACTTTATGGAAGACCGACTAGCTGTATGTAAAGGAATCAAAAGGTTGCGCATGAGTGGGATGCTGGTTACATTTCTCACTGGCTTGACGACCAAATCATCGAGTTTTGCAAATATATCTCGGAGCATCTCGGACTTGACGAGCTGCTTTTTGTCCTCAGCAGCAGCCTTCCGGTCGCTCGATACCTCCTTTCACGCAACGACATAGAGTGGGCGAAGGCGTTCAGGTAGATGAAGATGAAGATGAAATCCCTGCGAATAAAACTCCTCGAAATCTATAATGAGAGCGAGCCTGGTGTCGAAGATGGCCACATCGCTGGCGAATTCGAAGACGTCGATGACTTCCCCAACAGACGAAGACCTTGATGGAGAGAGTGATACAAATTCTGGAGATGGGGATTTTGATGGCCATGAGTTAGACCAGGGAAGCGACGGAGGATTTGATAATGACTTTCTGGACAGTGAAGTCAAAGCTGACACAAGGCGCGAGACACTGATCAGCGAGCTGACATCTCATCTTGAGGTCAAACTTCGGCCCCGAGTATCGCAGCTTGAGCCGACAGAAGAGGATATATACCTCGAAGCGAGGACTAATTTGAATGCGCCTCTGATGGAAGTTGAAGAGGACTGACGATAATCTATCCGGAGAGATAGATATGAATACCGCAGATCATCAAATACTCCCCGGAATTTTTAAGCCCGACAAAAAAAGAATTACTTATTGTCGAGGAAGCATGTTTGAACGAATATTGGGATGTTTATTTGCTACGTATAGTTTCAATAATGCACAATCACCATATTCTACTGCAACAAGTTGAAGATTCCCCATTCCAGATCCAGGCCAGGAATGAAGATGTGCAGTGGGGATTTTGGGGCAAAATGCACCTGGGATCTGTCCAATACAGTTGCCAATGAGAAGAATTGACTGCAAGTGCGACAGATCGTTCCCTCCCAGATTTGAATCTTCCTTCATACCCGCATTGTTTGTTTAGATCAGCACGGCCTCGAAGCGAGCCAAGAAATTAGAGATTTACTCAAGTCCGCCGGATCTAGGTATTTGACCCAGTACATCAGCAAAGCAAATTAAACAATCAGCAAATCCAGCTTCCAGATCAGCTTGCGTTCTTCTGGTGTATCGCTCTCGCCGAGTGTAGCGTTCTCGTCGACCCATCTGAAATTATGGAAGATGCCTTTCTGAGGCTTCGGGCTGCGACCAATACGGTCTCCAATAATTATGCCATTTTGACTAAAGCCGACGACGAATGCTGCAGACTGATACAAGCCTCAAAACAAAGCAACATCAAGTACCTCTTAATAGTTGAGAGCATTGCGGCGAAAGATACACATCATTCAAGCTAGCACTTGCATGCTTACAAGGCTCTCTATGACATTTTTCCTACAGCGAGTTTTTCAGAGTGAGCGTGCAGGAAAGAGAAAACGGCACCGGTTTTCATTTCTTGGATTTCCACTATCAACACCATCTTCCCATCTTCAAATTATTTGTGGATAAAATCACTGCTCATGCCGTAAGAAAGGTTGCGAGGTGCGGGTTGAATAGGCTTTTGTGATAGGGTCAACTCGGGGTTGCCCATAGTGGGAGGATTTTCGCAGCATCAACATTCCCCTGTTTCGAGGCGTGTCGTTGATTTGGCATCCCACTCTTCGACGCATCTATTTTCAATCGCAATCTGACATCCCCGCTGTCAGCTACTTCTTACATGGCTAGCTTTTCTAGACCTTCAACACTTTCGCCCCATTTTAGAAACATCGTACCTCCAAAATCCAAGATTTCTCAATCGCTGTGTCTTCATCTCCGAGCTTTCAGATACAGCGCTGAAGTCTAAACTGAACGGTTCAAAGACAAGTGATGTTCACGATATCGAAGATGCCGAGTCTCAAGGCTCATCACAGCGACAGAAAACCGTTCACAGAAGCAGATTATACTGAACGCCTTTGACATGAGCGGCACAATAGGCCATCTCTCTCCAGGTCAGTGGAAAGTGCCTCTTCCTAATCAACTCTTCATATTCTCCGTCTAACCACAAAACAAATCCCAAAAGACAAATCCACCACCATACTCAAGCTCTGCTACTGGACGAGCCACGCCAAGCTTCTCGAGCGAGGAAACATAAATGCACAATTCCTCGGCGCTTTCACAGCCAGGCATGCAGTCTATGAAGGGTCAATGGACGCATGTATCCGTTGCGGGGCTCAGTGGCCGCTTCTCGATCCCGATTTCAACCATGGCTGCTGTGACGAAGAATCTGGCTTTCACTACCACTACGTTCACGAGTTTTGAGATTCCATTTAGTGTAGCAGAGCGATTTTCGACTTTGGATTATTTGAGTAATGGTCGGATTGATTGGAATGTTGCGACTTCGTCAGCACACACATTCATGTAGTGGTCTCAGGTAGTGCTTTGAAGATGCTGATAAGATCTAGCTAGAAAGATGCTGTGCACAGAGCGATTAGGATTTCTTCTCAAACTGACTAAGACAAAAGATATAAATGGCCGATGATTGTCTCAGAGATTTATGTAAGTTATGGGAAGGATCATGGGCAGATGACGCTGTAATGCTTGATGTTGTCAATGATGTGTATGCGGATCCAGGCAGGATTAGGGAGATTCACCATAGTAGCCCAACCTACAAACCGACATATCATCCCATATAGTCCACAGCTTCTTCCATTTCTTTCTAAGCTAGCACATCTGCGTATGTCAAACACTGCCCACATGAAATCTCGCTTACTGACATTAAAACAAGGCAGACTTAGCATTCGGCGCCACATACACTGAAGCCATCTTCGTAGCCAGCCATTCACCATCCCTACTCCGTCCTAAAATCGCTAAGATTAGACCCCATGCCGCTTCTATAGAACGTGATCCCAATCCCTCAAACTCTTCCCTTCCATAACACCATTCATTGGATCGACTTAAGCCGAAACAGAAGAGAAACTATCAAACGCTCGTAAATACGCGTCTGTCATTGGCAGCCTTGTACTCTTAAGTAGTTGGACTGGAATCGATGTATCGACTCTAATTACTACTAGGCGAAGAGATCAAGCATTGGGAGAATACACAGGCAAATAAGGTCTCGTCTATTCTTGGCCAGACAAGGGAGATGAATCATTGACGGCGAGAGAGAAGATCTCTGGGAAGGATCAGAAACCGTTGAGAACTGATCATGTGGGAGTTATTTAACAGTATGATGTTTACACGGAGTATACTTTCAGATTCAATGTCACATATTCGTACATTGACATTGGAAATATCACGAAGTTGGTGAAACCATTTTAATTTTAATTATGCCAGGTATCCATTGATCCTACCCAGGCGAAATCTATCCCCTAACGCCAATTACCCTCACTAGTACCGCCATGTGTAGTCCTAGCCTAGCCCGTCCATCCATGAAGCTCATCAATATCCAGCCAAGCAACAGCCCAAGCCCAAGGCTCAAACACAAGGGACCAGGTAGAGGCCAATAGGTTGGTTTCCAGTGTTTTGAAAGTAGTCAAGCTCAGTCTTGTTGGCTGAGCTACCCTCAATTGTGATGGTCTTTCCTGCAGGGCAGGCGAAGACGGAGACAATGTACTTGTTGCCCGGGATTATCTTGATCTTTCCGTAATTGACAGCAACCGGAGGTGTAGAGTTGTAAGTCGTAGAGTTGTTCCCAACACCAGCCAGAAGTGCAAAATTAAGTCCGCCGTTTTGGTACTGAACTTGCTCTTGTCCCGAGTATTTGTAAGTGCCAGCTGAGGGATCGAGTTGCGACATGTACGGGAAAAGGAATATGAGTGAGCAGGTGCCTGTGTAGGTGACTGGGATCTCGAAGTTGAAGAGGGTTGAGGCCGCAGAAGAGATCCAGACCTCATACTTATCTCCAACAGGCTTATCTGGCATGCCAACAGAAGTCGGAATGATGAGATACGGGAACTGGTATTCGCCCGTGGAAATACCTGTGGGACACGCAGCCGCAGAAGCCAGATTTCGAAGCTCGATCTTTCCATTCTCATCCTCATTGAACTCGTAGTGATATTGTTCAAAGTTGGCGGTGGAGGTTGGGAAATGGGTGACAAAGTGACCTGAACCAGCTGAAGTGACTGAAGCGACCGAGGAAACTGCCGGAACGGTGGTATATTTGGTCAAGTGTAGAGTTACCGATCGGGTGGAAGTAGAGAAAGTCGAAAGAGAGCTAGTAGCAGAGTAGATAGAGTGGACACGAGGAATATTCGTTTTGAGGCGCCACTTGCTTGTCTGAGTGATTGTAGTCGTGGGCAGAGGAGGCTTAGCCAAGACTTGTTGAGATCGGAGGTCCAGCTTGACAGTATCAGGAGAGACGGTGTAAGTAGGGGCACAGAGGTTGACTGTAGCGGTTGTGGTTTGGTAGACTGTGTTCGTAACGATTCCGCCCGATCTGCTGACCGAGGCAACGTTCAATGGTACCATAGAACCTGAACCAGAGGACAGGTTAGGAAGCTCAAGGGCAATTCCACCGAGCAACATGCTCAAGAAGAATGCGATGAGCATCATGATCATCTTGAAGGTCTTCATGATGATTGATTACGGTGTGGCTGTGGTTTGTTGTCTTTCTGACTGTCAGGGAGGGAAATCAACAATGGCATTCCCTGAGCATTAATCTAAACGAAAGAGCTTGCCTACCTTTGTAATACGATGCGAGATCGAAGAGATATACGGAGCAAGATCGACGAGGAGTTCTTCTGGGAAGGTGCTGCGTTGTACGACAGAAAAGAACGAAAGGTTGTTGCTTGGATTTTGGAAAGTAAGGCTGGCGGGTTGCTGAGGCAGCGATAAGGTTGCCAAGCGAACGTTCTAGGCAGCACACGGGACTAGAACCTTCTCAGAAGCGGTAAAGGGCCTTATTAAACCTTTGTAGCTAGATTAGATATGTATTGGAGGGCTTTCTGTCAAGAATACATACCATTCTGGTCTTGGTTCTGTTTGATTTTAGCCTCGCTTCGAAGCGAACCCCTTTTCGAAGCGAAGATTTGGCAAATTTGATTAGGTTGATGCTACATTCATTTATTGTAGCTATAATTCAAAGATCTGGGATGGGGAGTCATGTGCGTGATGCATTTGAACAAGGAGTACACACGTACAATGGTCTGGCCCTCCCAGAATGCCCTATAGCTTTCTTGCTGGAGACAAATCACTCTTGAAAGAGACCTTTTGAGTGTGAGCTGGTTTGCGATAATGAGCTCCTGAGCCAGTTTGATGCCATTGAGAGGCTGTTGTGACGAACAGATGTTTGAACAAAGTTGTTCTTCAAAGTGTCGTTGGCGAAGCTACCGGCAGACCGCAAAAATCCGTACCGCAACTTCCCAAAACAACAACAGCGAGTCGCCATCTTTAAGTATCTCTATCGAAGCTCCACCAGAATGATGCTGGAAGTCTCAGGTTAACAATAAACAGGGCAGTCCGGAGACCAGATCTTTTTTCTTACCTCACCGTCTCTCCAACCAATCCCATCCTTGTTTTGTTCTAATTTCCTGGCATCTCCACCGCAAAACTCATCGACCAAGATCGCCTCATTCGTCACTCGTACCACTCCTCTACCTCATTCATACAACCCATTACGAATAAATGAGCCGCAATAAACAAGACAAAGCCTGTTTGGGATGGAGATGAAGGCAGAGATTGGGACGGTTCAGATACAGCTTCGCCGGGTGGCCCTGTGAAACGCAGCCAAGCTTCCACCCCGACGCATGCCTGTATGTGCAACTATGGCAGAAGATTGGCTGTTGGACTATGGTTGGAAGTTGGATTATGATTGGAAGTATTGCTGACAGGAGAAAGGTGGAAGCTCCAGCTTGTGAGTCGTGACTAAATAGCCCTCTCCTTTTTGGTTGTACTTTCCTAGATTGCCGGGTGACAGAAGCTGGGAGATAATGCTGGGCAGGATGCGGAACTACTACTGTTTGTTTCATCCAGAGAAACATTCTGGGAAGGAGGATCGGATACGTCGTCATTTGTGGCAGGCGTGCAGGTCCAGCGGCAGGAGCAGAAGACGGCTGGAAGCTCTCGGGGATGAAAATGCTCATGTGGCACATCTGTGCAACTGCTCTCACAATCCTTGGAATGAGAGGCATTCCGAGTAAGTTTTTTGCGGGGAAGAAGAAGTGTAAGTTCATGATCTTGTACTGCCGTCTTTGTCGGTATTCAGTTCTGCAAGTCATTGAGAATTTTCCAACAGCTGACAGGTCATAGGGGTGCAGAATTGCAGCATATCCTACCTTTTTCTCTCCCACATCCCAGAAGAAGTAAACAACAGAGGGGTCCGCGAAGCACGAGATCCCACCCATTCCATTCCTCCGAATTCTCGAAATCCATCGAATGTACAACAAGGAGGCAAATTGGATAATGTGGCGAGAAACGGCTGCTGAACGATTAGAAGCTAGGTTTAAATGTGTTGGAAGGTTGACGAACATAAAACTTTCTTGCCAGACTCATATGATGAGACAAGCTGGATAATGTTCCGAGAATTCGGGAATGATTAGAAGTGCTGGATTTGAATATGCTGGCAGGTTGAAGAATACAAAAGGCGCCTGACAAGCTCGTACGATGATTCTCGGGATATATACAATTGAAATCTAGTTGCTGATGCGCTTTTGAACAAGGAACAAATACACAAGCGAGGGAAATTAAACAGGAACGAATATGCAGGCAATGACAATCGAAGAAAGAAGGGAAGAGCCAAAGTTCCCATCCGAAAAACGAGTCAGCACGGATTCTGAATGTGCAAAGCAGAGAAGGTTCTACTCCGTTTTATACAGTACGAGGACCGGAACGAAGATCCAAGCTGGCTTATTACTCCGCTGAGCTTAGCTTCTGCTGACCACAAACCTGATAAATTTAACGCATTACTGACGACAGAATAGATCGTCATACTCAATTCGAAGAGAAGGCCGACTCCCATCCTTTTCGTCCTCCTCCTGCCTCTCCACCTACGATACCAAAATTCTACGATAGCTTCAGCTGATTGACCAATCGACCTACCGCAATGCAATAAATAGCAAGTGTTCGAGCTGCCGAATAGGAAGGAGGTTAAAGAAAACACGGTGTATACCACTGGGATAAGGCAGAGATGATACCCAAAGAGAACAAATACTATGCTCACAAGCGTATCTGAGTTCTCTGAATGCCTCGTAAGAATTCCTACGCAAGCGTTGGTCATACTCGTCCAAAAGTCATGGCACCGTCGTTCCCCTGGCTCGCCAAAATATGGATTCAGAAAAGCTGAAACTTAGAACAGCTGTGCGGAATATACACTTCTGTCTCTATTTTGCTCGAATCTCAGCTCTGGCATCGTTAGATGTTCTCAAATCTTCAACTGTCTCACTTTGCGGCGACCCGTGAAGCGGGGTAGAGACTATTGGTACGAAATACTGCACCACTTCACTCTATTTCCGGTCCACCATGTGACAGACGAATGCCGAACCTGTTATAAAGACCATTCAGCAGCGAGTCATAAATACCAGTCACTATAAGTAGACAAATCTCCGTTCACCGGGTCGAAAATTCGACAGATCTTGAAATACGGTTACACTAACACCTGCCAATCAGCAAGGCCGATATGCAGGTGATCTCTAACGTTAGCGAATCACAGCCGAATATCCGACTTTCTGAGCGACATGTCAAACCGATCGGGAAATGATCATTGGTGCAGATCTAGATCAATGCGAGGAACCAATGCTCCGAGAGCTGAAGTCGCCGGGCAGGGGAACACACGTGGAGATTTGGTCGGTTCGGATGTTGTGGTTGCACATCTCTTTGGTCAGGTTGGGTCGGATCCGGATAATAGTGATGGAAATATAACCCCCTGGCTGTATTCCCAGTAGGATATAATAGAAGTGCCTGCACTTTAAGTTTGAGGTTCCCTGATGTATATTGCGATAGCTGTTCACCCAAATCCTTTTCAAAATGCTGTCAATATTTGCTCTTGTTGCTCTGGGAACATTAACTGCCAAAGTTCTCGCAAATACCCCCATTGACAATTCAGTATTTGTCAATGATCCTTTAACTGCTGTGAATGCCGCAGCACCGTTATGGCATTTCGACACCAAGACCTGCTTCCCCACAGCCGCAGTACAGCCAGACGGGAGCAAAACGAAGAACCTCACAGAAGACGCATGTATGATTCTGGGGCCACTTAACCAAGGCTGTCCCGCGCAAGCGAAACAAACCCAGCAGGCTCAGCTCTCTACGCCGTTTCCGACATATTATAGCATCAGGAAGTGCGACAAGGACGCATCGTGGAGAGTGGTGTATGATGTGTTCTTCCAAAAGGTTGATTTCAATTCCAGATTTGAGAGATGAGGCTCATGCTAAAATAGGATACGGGCCATCCATATGATTGGGAATGGGCTGCTGTGAAGTTCGTGCAGAATGTACAGGGATTGTACGTCCGAGATGGTGTTTGGCTCGAGCAAGATGGGAACCGCCCTTATGTCACATGGGGAAACATCCCAAACACTTTTGATGGGTAAAATTCCTCTTCGAAAAAAACAAAAATACAATAACTAACGAACTCAAAGCGAATCCGACAAGTTTCAGAACAACAATAAGAATCGCGATCACCCCAAGGCTTACTTCGGGAAATGGAAACACCATGTGGATGTTGTGTTCAACGACAAATTCGCCAATGATTGTCTCGGCGCCGTTGTGAACAAGAAAGATTATCATAGTGATGATTACCAATATTACGCTGCTGATAACTTGCTTACGGGTTTGGCTGTTCCTAGTAAGTTATACTTCCTCGTGTTGTGTGGATGTTTTGACCTGATGAAACCGGTAGCGAGTTATACGTATGGGAACGCGGATTCAACACCACAAGCTTTTGAGGCTGGTGAGAAGTATGATATCTGCGGAGATAAGTTTGCTTAGATGGTGGCATAATGTTGATGTTCTGTTTAATATATAATGCTCTTGGCATCCGGGATCCGTCTTTTCTCAAAGTCAAATGCGAGCTGTCTTTGTAAGAATACTTCATCTTCTACTTTTTGCCTCTTCCGGAATGTGTACATCTGGGTTGAGATTCTAAGAGATCGGATCAGGACTCCTTTACCTCTTGTGCTTCTGCACAACCTGGTGGAAGGCCGTCGTGAGTACGACTTCGGGTGGTCTCAGATTCTCAACAATTACATGCAGCGCTCATGGTCTGTGGCACGTCTGGCCTCTGCTATTTCACCTGTCCAGCTCAGTAGTATGTTGGGAGGATTCTCGAAATTTTTGCGCGAAAGAGATTACTTACTCCTCTCTCTGTGTCTCCCAATATTAAAACCAACAGTAAATTCGCTTCCAATCATCGGGTCTGAGGATTCCCATTCTCGGAATCAGAGCTGTATCCGATTATATGTAAACACAAAAGCATGTTATGGAATTTAAACATAAGATATTCTTTTTAAATTAGGAAGACACTTGAATGTACAGAGGGACGCGGCAAAAAGAATGCCCGAGCTACTTATTCCCGACGATCTGGCAAGTCATCATTTGCTTCTTTGAAGTTTAAACAGTTCAGAGCACTCCCTAATACTTTCACGGTACCAACCCTTTCATTGTTTTATTACTTGAGTTATGAAGAGCGCACTCCTCAGTTTCTTCTCGTTCACACTAAATGCAATCCCAGATCCCAACTAGACCACTTGTTGAGAATCACTACTAGACTCCTCTTCCAATGTTCAGCTCAGGCTAAAGTAATTAAATTTGCCGTTACGAGCCTGGAACCATGGGTCCGTGGTCTACAGGCAGTTTAGCGAGACACTTTCAGGCTCTGAAAACCTGAAGTCGACAACTTGACTTGATAATTACTAAATAACGATGTAATTTCTCAACTTTTTTCTTCGTGTATATTGTAAAGAAGAAGCGTATTAATATTTCTTTTAACTAGCTTTTTAAATTATATTTTCAAAAAAATACTTCGATTTTTGATTTGGCTGTGAAATGCCCTGTGGCGCACGAACCCATGATCCTGGGCTCGTTAGCTTGGTTTGTGAGATTTAAAGGAGGCCAGCTGGCTATCCGCTTTAGTTTCTGGCTACCGATGTCAGGTCCACACTTTCTAGTTTCTAACTACTTTCAAACAAATTCAAGACCTGATATTTTACATTGGATTTCTTCATTTCATACAAGACTTCCAGAAAAACCAAATCGTACTGCCCTCCTGCCAGTCGATTCGCGTTTTCGAAATCAAAAAGAAGTTCGGCACGAGCTGAACACATACATCTATACCTTGCCATTCCCGACATAAACCACTTCAGCAGCCCCAGTCTCTCAAACTTTCCACAATGAAAGAAATTCAAGGCATCTTCACTCTCTCCATAGCAGTGGCAATGATTCTGTTATCGGCCACCACACCAATACTTATTTTAGGTCGCCTTCTTGAGTTATGGTTTGCAAGACAAAAAGACTTCCGCACCAATAAGGCACTTATGTAATAGAGATTGGTCCTGTTATTTGCTTGCTCAGAGTACCACTAATTCCATCATATCATAGAGCAGAGTTACAGGAGGGACCAGTTTGAGGTCAGTCCGGTCATGCAAATAAAATACTAAAAGGTCACCCGGTTAACACATCGTGCCAGCTACCGATGTTATGTCCGCAATTTGTCTTGGTACTTTCGCAATGCCAAAAAAGGGACCTCCAAAATCTACTTCAGAGTGTCAAGACAAGCTCCTTCCAACAACTCTCTTCTCATTCACAGAAAAACAGCACGTTTTCACCCTCAAATGACAGATCTCCTTCGAGTAAGCAGATAATCACATCCCAGGGTCAACATTGACACTCCAGTCACGGCAAAATATATAGTATCCATGAACGAACTCTCCATGAAGAGAGCTGTTTATGAACGACGACGTATTTCTGAGATGGAAACCCGGCGATGACATAATCGGATGTTTTTGTATGCAGAGGATGGCGATCTCAAAGACGTATACAGCTTTATTACATTGGTACCGCCGTGCTAGGCTCTTGTTTCCCTGGTGAGAGGCTTGGATTGAGCAACCGAAAGTCTGTTGGGGCTGGGAATGTCCTTTGTTCTGATGGCAAACATGTGAAGGAGGGGGGAAGAAGCGGTCTTTGCAAGCTGGCAGATTGTGAACCGAACATGTTTCTGCCTACATAAACCAAAACGACCCAGAATCTCTCATTTCTCTATAGACGCCCAAATTTGTGCGATTTCTTGTGATTTCCACCAGTACCTTCAAGAATAGAAATACACACCAACGCCAGCCAATTACACCCAGCCCATCTCACTCCACCCAACTCCCTCCCTCGAAACAGGCTCCAAAAAAGCGAACCAGCCACTTCAATGCAACTCATACCTCGCATCAGGCGTCGCATCACCAGCTTCCACCTCAACAGGCTTGAATCCCGAGTTCCTATACTCCGGCTTCATCAATGCCATTGGCGACACCGCAGACATTTGAGGCGGAGAATTGGGCGTCGAAGATGTGAAGCCACCGGGAGAGGCCATGGTAGCCATGTGCTGCTGTGAAGACTGCACGGAGTAATCTGGCATGTCGGGTTTATTCTTCCGGGATCTCTTCCACCAGAAGTAAAGAAGAGCTACGAGGAGTCCCAAAGAGCCTGCTGCACCGATTCCGATGCCAACTTTGGCGCCGGTGGAGAGGCGGGGGGTTGGTGTGCCGGTGCTGGATACTGGGGGTGATGATTTGGATGAATCGGCGCCTGAGCTGGTGCCCGGACTCGAGCCGGTACCTGTGGAGGTCCCGTTTGACCCTGCATCTGAGGCTAAAGATTTCCATGATCCTTTCCATGTTGAGGCCCAGTCTGCTGAGGATCCGCTGATTGTTCTGTCCTCGTCTCCAACCACAAGGACGTTTACCTGTGATGGCAAGTTTGGTCCAGGAGCTTGTGCTAACCACCAGGTTGCAGACCCGTTGTCCGCGTTCCAATTCCCTCCCACGAAAGCAGCTTGCAAGAATGCCCGGCCCAGTTGGTAGTGTGTCTGCGTTTCGGCTTTGCAAGGGAAGTATGCTGTTGGGGACCTTGTCAACGGTGCTGTGAGGGTCAGGTTCAGCAATTTGAATGGCACGCTGATTGTCAGGTTCTGCTCGGTTTGACTTTGACGGAACGTAAATACCAGACACGAGGGCGAGGAAATGATTTGCTCGTATTTTGGATCGTCAGTGTTCCAAAAGTAAAGTCCGTATTTGGGCTGGTATGTTACTGGAAGTTTTGCTGTGATTGCGTCGCAAGTACTCTTAGGTAAGTGGAGGTATGGTGCCAGAGAGTTGATAGCAACTGGTAAGGCACTGCCAATAGATGAGTTCCCAGAGGTTAGGAGCCCTTCAAGACTGCCAAATGTCCAGGGTGAGTCTCCTTGGACAACTTTCAGACTGATGTCCGTCAGATCAATGGAATTGGCGCTGTCTGCTGGGCCTTGTTGCGTCGAAACCTCTCCTAATACACGATTCTGATCGAAACCGCCAAAGTAAAGAGACGGCGGAATGTTTTGGGATGCTGAGCCAATATGTAGTCCGTAAGAATTTGAAGAGAGCTTTTTGTTCGATGGTGCTAGAGTGAGAAGCCAGCCAGGAAGCAATGTTGCGTTGATGGCTGGTACGTTACTGCCCGTCCCAAATGTCTGATTTATGGTGCCTGGTGCCCCGAGAGCTAATGATCCAACAGAAAGAGGATAAGCTGTACCGTCGGGGAGAGTTGCCCAGAGAGAATCATGGACTGCCATGTCCATCCCAGAAAGGGGCTCCATGCTATTGCCGATAAGCCACTAAATTGTTGAGAAGTCAGTTATGGAGTTTCTGTCTGAGGGGGACAGATAGAACCCATTATCAATATCACCTACAGTGTCAGTCCCGATATCTCCAGCGTCTCCACCGATTTGTAACGGCCCTCCGGTATAATCCACCTGCGCCGGAAATCCAATCTTGCCGAAAGATTTAGATGAAGAAAGCTGTGGATCGTATAATCCAGCCGCTTGCGCGTAGCAAACGCTCCCAAGAGTTGAGTTGGAGCATACTTTTGGCGATAGAAAGTGACTTGCGAAAATTCCTCCTGGGTAGAGGCTGATGACTTGCCTGTTGAACCCAACTTGGATCTCAACTGCTTGCCACGGTCCATCAGGTCCAAATGTCTGTGTCGACCAGGTCATTCGAAAGGTGTTGGCCGTTTTCGCGACACCGCTCATCAACAAAACAATCAGCCACAAGGCCCGTCGAATAGCCTGGAAATCCATTCTCACAAAGATTTTCTCGAACTCCTAGCATAAATATGAAGAAAAAATATGGCCAGTGACTGGAAAAAATACAAGTTCATTGGCAGTAGTATAGGGAAGATGGGATGGAAAAGCGTGAGTGGTCTCCGGTCAAAACAAGATAGGGGGAGTGGATTGTGGGCAGGCTGCCAGGACGGCTGGGGAAACTTTGCGTCAATTCAAGCCTGCAGTGCCTGCACACAGCATATATCAAAGCTGTGGCTCTAGATGCGTGACTACTATGTCTGGAGCAATGGCTGGGCCTGCCTCTAGACCGCAATCGCTCTGCTGTGAAAGGATCCTTCTCCTCGTTTGGTACCAGCGCTTATTTCATGGCACCTATCAAGTTCTCAGATATACTAGGGTGAGGAAGGTCAAACATGAGGTTAATGAGGATGAGAATGGAAGCGATCTTCTTATGCTATCCGAAGCCTCGATCTCTTACTGCCATTTGTATGTCAATACAAAACCAAACACACAATAATGCTTCGTTCATGATCCTCGCTTCAATGACATATCCACTCACACTGACATTCGAATCTGTGCCTCTACTCCCCCGTGGTTTCTCACGGCAGCACTGCAGCTTCCCGAACAGAGCGGGATTGGACATGCCGAAGATTCAACTCAGGGCCGTCCAACAATACTCCAGTCCAATTGACCAGTTCATTGTGGATTCGGAGAGATTAGGGAGGCAAAGTCTCGACTGACACGACTGTTGGTGTTACAATACCACTATGCTTGGGCCTTCCTCCGTTTGATGCTGCCCGCCCTGTCTATCTACCCGTGGTGCCCTGCCGTAAGTTCATGATACTCGGTGTCTCGGATGGCTGTATTGTCGTTCGGTGTCAATCATGCCGCGTTGCATCCAGCTCAGACAGGCTTTCGGGAAGGCTTCCCGTCACTGCATACTCTGTGCGGCGCAAAAGCATTGCGAATTTAAACCTTTGTGGGGCCTGGTTTCGGTTGGCCACAGCTGCCAGTAGGCATCTCTATCCGGTCAAAGTATTGGATCCTACCATTGTCACGACTAAAGGCGGAAGTAAACCGTATAAAGTATTTGCAACACTTCTGCTCCGTACAGGGTAGAACCTGCTGGCTGAGCCTGGTTCACGACTGACGACCTCAGTCACAGCATTCATCAGTTCGGGGGTGTTGTCAGCCAGTGTTCCATGGAGTCCGTAGATCATTCAGCCCTCATAAATAAAGCTGCATCAGGATTAATATCCGGAGAGCCTTGAATGTTGGTTTGCAGGCTTGGAAGTTCTGTCCTCCCCCGTGCGTGCAGTCTTCCGAAAGAAAACACTAGTGTTCTCTTGTGACGCTAGTCACTGGCGAGGAAATTTTAAGCTTAGGGGGCCGGCCACGCTAGGGGCGGCCGCATCTAGGCGAGAGCGCTAAATCAACGTCCAGCCACTCAGGTCCTCATTCTCATGTTTACAATTCTCTCATAAATCTTCCGCTCCTTTTTGAATGGTGGGTGGTGGGTGTGGTGTTAGAGAGTAATTTGAGGGCACGGATAGGTGTAGTTAGAGAGTTATTAGAGAGCTTCTAGCCATTCAAGTCACGGTTACAAAGCACAACACCACCCGCCGACCCTCCTCTGATTGGCCCACGCCAAAAGGGGGGTGAAGGCAGCCAGTTGTTCGCGGAAGATTTATGAGACAATGTTTACGCACCTCGATGCACTTCAAACCCAAGATAACATACCCAGCTCCCTGACTCACTTACGACGAACGGAGGTCGTGACTCAAATCTTCGGAAACTGAATAGATAGGAAGGAGGTGTTCTTGAAAACTCTCTTCGAATATGAGCTGTTACTATAATTCTAGTGGCTTCGGCCGAAGGCCTCGCTTTCAAAATGGATGCCCCGACCCCTTGCGTACCTTGGCACAACACTTCACGATTTTTGAGTCAAGGGGGCATCGCCCTTAAAACCAGCATTACTTTTCGATCGATAGAGATTCTTCCCAAACCATCAAGTGGGGCCCATGCAATTGTGTTTTGTGTCCTGGTACTGACCGCCGTCCTGGACTAGCATTGGAAGGCACAACCACTGCGTCGGAACTCATGTTGCCAATCAACCACCCCTCTCCACTTCCCGTCCAATTACGGTTCTCGGGATGCATCCATGGCCTGTCACAAGGCGAAGTCGCTGGCCAAAGCCTCCTTTCTACCATACCGGAACTTGGCTGGAATGTGAGAAGCAGGCAGCTTACAAGCTCAGACACGAAAATGGCTCTTTTCGGGAGTGAATAGAGGGGATTGTTGCGACTGTTGAATCGCCATCTCCTGTACTTCATTATCATGCGGTGTATTTGTTCAATCAGAAAATATGTCAATTGATTCCGTGGCGTCCGAACAGTCCAGTAAGGCTATGCTTCTGGTCAAAGTGTTCGTACGTATCATGGCCTTTCTCAGAAGCCAAGACTCCTGTCTGTGCCACTCTAAAATCAAGCTTGGAAAACAATAATAGGTGCTACCTGCGGCCATGCTTGTCCCCCAACGCTCATCTCAGCCCATAAGCACCCACCCCTAACGGCCATGGATTATCCAGTCTCCGGGTGGGCCACCAGAGTCTCCAAAACAGTGCATCTTCTGTGTACTGTATGCTTGAAATCTTGTTAAAAATCCCTTACTTCACTAACAACTTGCTTAAAAATCTCTTACTTCATTAACAACTTGCCATCCCTTACCACACCATCTCTTCTCCTGCTCGATGGCACAATCAGAACATTTGCCATCATATCCACTGGACTTGTTGAGAATGCTCAACTACCAAGCCTTACCGACAGCAAACGGCGATATCGAATCCTCAAATAATTTGCAACTGAAGCCTCACCTGTGCCAAATACTACGGTCCCGTCGAGTCCGGATACTCGCCACAGCATTCATTATTGTCACTTTGTTGGTATTTGCTTTCTATAACCCAGCAGCCCAATCGTTTGGGAGTGAACTTGCTGGTACATGTACGGACAACGATGTCGACTGGTCGCGGTTCGCCTATACCCAGTATGTCACCAACACTGAGTATCTCTGCAACTCCGTAATGCTCTTCGAGATCCTTCATCGGGTAGGAAGCAAAGCCGATCGTCTGATGATGTACCCCGCCAGTATGCACCCAGATGCCAGTTCAGCGAGCAAGGAAAGCCAGTTGCTTTTAAAAGCCGAAAGAGAGTACAATGTGAAGCTTATGCCGATTGAAGTCCAACACCGGGGCCAAGGTGACCGTATGTTCAAGCTTGGATTCTATGTCTCAAAGTGTTGCTGAAGAACTGACAGATCCCGATCCAGCAACCTGGGCCGACAGCTACACCAAACTCCTCGCCTTCAATCAAACGCAATACGATCGAGTCTTATCCCTCGACTCCGATTCCACCGTTCTCCAACACATGGACGAGCTCTTTCACTTACCACCAGCGCCAGTGGCTATGGCTCGAGCCTATTGGCTGGACAAGCCATACCTCAGTTCACAAATAGTGCTTATCCAACCTTCAGTCGAAGAGTTCAAGCGAGTCAAAGACTCCATCGACACAGCAGCAAGCAGCGACTTCGACATGGAGATCCTAAACAACCTGTACGGCAAGGACTGCATGATCATCCCTCATCGTCGCTACGACCTACTGACAGGCGAGTTCCGGTCCCAAGGTACGCATGAGACGTATCTCGGAAATACATTCGAGAAATGGGATCCGGAGAAGATATTGAACGAGGCGAAGTTTCTGCATTTTTCAGACTGGCCGGTGCCGAAACCGTGGATAGGAACTTCTGAAAGCACAAGAAACGACAATCAGCCGAAATGCGCGACGGATTTGCAAGGGAAGGAGGATTGTAGGGCGAGGGATTTGTGGGTGGGGTTTTATACTGATTTTCAGAAGAGGAGGAAGGTACGTTTGTTCGGTCGATCCACAATTCCGTTGCTCTTGTTGCCTTTGTTTAACTTATTCCCAGGATGTTTGTGGTTTCGCACCCAAGCAACTAAAATCGAGAACAGTCGAGCGTATCGAAAGAGGGCCACCAACAGGAGCCTTTGTCCCGCGACCCAAATGAAAGATGGAAGCAAGGAAGCCATTGAGCATGCAAAGACGAACGAATTTTTGATACCCCATCAGCATTGCTTCAAGATCTGGCAAATGGAAGAATGAAAGAGTACCAGAAGACGAAACAACACAGGCGCGTTGTTGAAGAATGGGACCATTGAGAATGTGTCGGTCACGGGGTTGGAGAGTGTGCCGTATCTTGTAGGTAGTGTCTTTCTAGAGGTCTGACTTGGAAATTGGGAAAGATTGCTGATTAAAGTGTACAGACTGCTGTCCTCAAATAATCTCTGCGACTGAGTTACGGGAGCGCAGGTAGACTTTACAGGATCTCTCCTGACAAGCAGCAGAATTTCAATGATGGGAAACGGGATTGGGTTCTCCTAGCAGGTGTATGTGATCTCCCCTTTCCTAGCCTATCCTCTTCAAGTCCACCTCCAGTACTGACTCCAGCAAAATCAACAGACACCAATATGCATGAGTATCCCCCTCCTCCACCACAATACGACCATCTTCCCCTCACCAGAAACCTTCGATCCCGCGCGCTGGCTCAACAACCCCGCACTAGACAAATATCTATTTGCGTTCTCTAAAGGACCGCAAGGCTGTGTTGGTCTCAATCTAACGTGGGCAGAGTTGTATCTTGTGGTTGCGGCGCTGGTGGGTAGTTATGCGTGTGCGGGAAAAGGAGAGGAAGAGCCAAGGATGAAGTTGTTGAGGACGGATGTGGATGATATGGTGCTGAAGCATGACTTTTATGTGCCTGGCCAGTCGGAGGAGACGGTGAAGAAGGGGGTTTGTGTGGTTTTTTCTGGGTAAGGTGGTGAAAAGTGGACTAGGCAAATGTCCTGTGGTGGTTTGACGACATGTAGATCGACATTATGCCATTATCCCCCCTCTCTTTCGGCGCGTCTCGGGGTGTGTACATGTTGTATTTGGCCTTGACGGCTTCATAACTTAGCCTAAAAGTCATCCCACTTAGCTTTATGGATCATATTCTTATCCTGTTCTTCCTAACTTACTTTCAATAATTTATCTCCCCTGTTAAGCTCCACTCTCTCAGCCTCCTAATCACATTCGCATCTTACTTGTCCTCATCTCTTCGAAGATCAATTCAATATACATAGCTTTACCGTATCTGTTTTGTATCCGATTGATTGGGATTAGAATAGCCATCTAGCAAGGGCTGGTGGTAGTTATTTCTAGAGCTATGAAGGTGAGGTCGAAGGACAAGAAAAAGGAATTATGGATTCTTAAAGGCAAGTGCCTATGAATCTGAAAGTAGTGAAATTGATAAACAACAATTAAATCACCTAAATGTAATAAAACAGAGCACTTCATGGATCGAGGATACTAGATCTAAGATCCCGAAATTCATCCACACCATCCTGTAAATGCTCACATTATCCCTCCCTCCTCCAAAACGAAGGTTTTCAAACTTCAAGAGAGATTGGAGTACAAGGTTCGAAGCGAACCTTGGCCAGAAAATCATATCCATAGCAAGCTTTGACTGCTTTTCAGAGATCATATCCACTTTCAAGGCCTGCCGCTTCTTCTCATATAGCTCCACTTTGGGTGCATCAACAGAACCTTTGTTTTGGAGGCAGAAGGGATATCCTGTCCCAACATCAAAGGTAGCTGAATTCAGACTGATGTTACAATAAAAAAAAACGTTGTCTAGTATCTTCTGTCTTGCTGCCACTCAAAGAAAATTGTTTTTTTTTTGGTGCTGGGCCGAGAATGCCAGGTGCTTGCAGAAGTGGAAAGTTTAAAAGAACGGTTGGGGGGGAAGGAGTGAGTTAAGAAACGAAGAAGTAAACTTGGAATGTGAATTGGCTTAGGATGAGGGATCAAGAGGCGAGCTCAATGGCAAGATCAAAAATAAGGTGTGTAGACCTGAGTTTGATCCATATCTCAATGCCAATTCAACCGACTGACCGTGGAATGAAATTTAAGGTGAGCAAGAAACGCCCGATACGGAGACAAAGAGTATGGTCATGTATCGTACAGAATAAAGGGGTTCGATCAAATTATAGACAGTACCAAAACTCCAACTCCAATTCCCTCTTATGCCCAAGCTCACGCTATGTACCGTACATGGTTTATCCAAACATCCTTCAGCTCCTCTGTCAACTTCCGCATCATATCAGGTTTGCTTGGCAAGTAAACAATGCAATTCGCTAAAGTCCAGGACGTTGTTTCGCTTCCAGCAACATTGAAAACTTGACCATCATGCCACATTCTCTCAACACTCTTCTCGGCTTCTGGAAGATTAATCCGTAGTATGTCTCTGAAGATCGTCTTAATGACTTTCTCTTCAAGTTCTCGATTAGCAATCATGGTTTTCAGCTGAGCTCGTGAGTTCTACCCCGGTAGTTAGTACGACTTTCACAAAAGCCAATCGTCTAATGCAACAAGGGCGAGTAAACTTTTGCAGCACTGTAGGAGGAGGAAGTTTCTCACCTTTTCAAACATTCCTTCCATCACAAACTCCGGCAAACTCATCATAAGTGGCAAGAACCAAGGCCAATGATTCCTCAACGCATCCTTGCGAATGCTGTCCGTAAAGACATTCCAAAATCCCGCATTGAAGTCATCGACGCCCAAGAAGTCATGACTTTCATCATACACATACCCCGTCACCATATCGCTCGCTAGTGCCTTGAACGCATTCCAAATATGCACCGGTTCTCCAAACCCCATTTCTTCCTCTCCCTCTCGCTCCTCCTCAAAGTCCCTCATCCTCCCCATAAATTTCCCCACATATCTTTTCAGCTCTGGCTCAATGGCCCTTATATTCGATTTCGCAAAATACTTTGAGACGGCCGAGCGGCGCAGCCGGTGATGATGATCATGGTCTATGGTTGCGATGATGGAGTTCGGAGTGGCGAAATACGATACTGTCCAGGGTATTGGTTGCACTTTTCGCCGACGAGGCCGCTGTAGATGTCGTAGAAGTCGAGCGAGCTGATTTGGATGCTGTCTGGTGAGATGCGGATGATGGGGCCGTATTAGGCGTGCAGGTCGCGTAGTCGCCAGATGTATGAGCCGTAGTTGAAGACGTCGTTAGTAGAATTCATACCTGGGATGGGTGTTAGTTGGTCTGGAGAGGGTGGGGAGGGAAGAGGGAGAAGGACTGGGAGAGGAACGGACAGAAGGGTTGCGGCTGCGAACTTGGGACCGGGGATGGATGAGAGGGGGTGAAAGTAGAGGCGGTACGTCACTACGAAGATGAAGTAAGAAGAACATACAAGGCCTTAATATGCAAACAAATTCAAGTGTGTAGAATCGATCATCGTGGTCAAGGTGAGATCTTACAAGGTCTGTCCGAAAAATAGTTCGATTGATCACGAAAGAAACTTCTCAGATCCTTTCAATACATATACACGACAGCAGGGCGTCTACGCATGATGTATAATCCACGGATACTGATTCGAAGTGCATGCTCCGGCTGATCTTGTAGAGGCCGACAGCAGCATTTTGAACGTACTTGTTTAGTATTGGCTATGTCGTCTTCCAAAAGTCGCCCAAAGTAGACTTTCGTATTCTGCGCCAATCAGATGCCTCGCTCTCCCCTTTCTCCCGCTTCTTCGTTGACCAGCATGTCTCGTCTTCCACAGCCTAGGGCTGACACGTACTTTATACTTCTTCCAGTTTGTTTCCATGCGAAGCTTTGTCATGGACCTTTTGCAAGCCCGACTTTCACTAGGCAGCTTTTGCAGGAACGAATTCAATACACAGCCGAAGCGGAAATTTGAGATCTCCCAACATGGTCACATTCTTGATTTAAGGACCTTTCGAGAGAGAAATTGCGTCAGTTATCAGTATCATAGGACCCGGGACTGTATTTACTTACATGGCTCGTTTCGAGGATGTTTGGAGGCATTTGCTTGGCTGTCATGAGCCATTTTTGTCCTCCCGGATGCATTGACGGGCCCGTGGATGGTGCTTGCGATTTTTCGAGATGGTCTTGGTCTCTACAAGATTTTTGGAAACTCGTTTGCAAGCGTAAATCGAAACTATATTGCTGTGCAAGTGTTTCATCCACCAGATGCAGTGGGCCACACGGTATTACGTCTCGCATCATGGGAGACGGCCACGAGCTCAACCGAATCGCTAGACCTGCTCGATCTGAACGCAAGGTCAGTAGATTTAACGACTGGAATCCGACAGGAAGCTGTCTTGAGTTTTCGGCGGTGGTAGCCATTCGGTGACGAACCTCCTTTCTGTAATGGACTCCTGCGGCTGTGCCTTTATGTGGTTTTGACGTTCGTACTGAACAACTTGGTCTTCTGGATCGATGGCTATACCGACTTCGATGACGCCGGATGTCATATTGCTATCGGTTCTGGGTGGCATGGGTCGATGGAACTGCGGTACTCGAGCGTTGCTTGGGGTTCGTCGGTGAGTTGGTGGAGGAGCTGGGCTCTCAGTAATTTGGTCTGCATCGCGACCCATCTCTCTGGCGAACATTCGGACCCGGTTCTCAGACTCTTTCACTGCTTTTCGTTCCTCCTCGGATGCGGACTTCTGGAGACTTGGCAGCCTCTCGAATTCCAAGCCCTGGGTCCGGCTCGCTTCCTCGTCCCGTTGCTGTTTCTGGCGAATGAGCGTCCGTTTCAAGCCACATCCTCCTACTACCAGATCTCGATATTGGCGCCAGGATTTCGTTGTTCCGAATACTAGGAAGGCGAATAGTGAAGCCGTGACACCGGGGATGAAGAGTACGATGTCAATTATGGAGCCGGAGATGCTGAAGTCTGGCTTGCCGGCCGCTGCAATGCTGGCGTAGTTGTTCGCCTGAAATAGTGTAAATATTATGATGGTAATCTCAAATAACCTTGTGGGATGTCAGTGAGATATATTCGGCTGTCATGAAAGAGACTCACGCAAGAATGACAAATCCAATAGTAAAACGAGTGACAAGTGCTCGGTCATAAATCGACCTGCTGGTGCTGGAAACAGTTCCAGATACCCCCGTCTCGACTGTCCCTGGGGCATATCCAGAACCATCAGTCCTGGATTTCGATCCATCTGAAGCCCACCAGCGACCTCTTCGCTGTGATTGTCCGGCCACCAGTCGTCGAGTCTTCATGTACTTGTAGAGGATTAAGATGAGTAGAATGCTTCCCATCGACAAACTTGTAAACACTTTTATGCTATCAGTGCCACTTTCTCTCGTTTCAAAGTAGGATACTCACTTGCAAAATAGGTGACAATTATGAAAGGAGCTGGCTCCTTTTGCAAAGACTCAATCTGCATCATTCCAACAATGACAGCTGGGAAGAGAACTGAGAAGACTTTCGATATTGGCGACATCCTGTTTTGCCAATCCCCGAGCCAAGCTGATCGGATTCCCCAGGCGCCAGCGAACAATGCAACTGTCCAGAAAAATACATTGAGTGCCATCACATTATAGCAGTAGAATTCTTTGAAAATCACTAGTCAGCATGTGTGCCGGATCTTGCGTAAGTGGCAGCTTACGAATGAAGAATAGAACTTGGTCTATAATCTGAGCTGCTCCCCCAAATGCCAGGCCTTTGCGAGTCTGAGCTACCAAGGCCTTCTCAAATTGAGCTTCTTTGATGATGACCCAAGCTGAGGCATAGTGAAGTTGCTGGATAACTGAAGCGAGCGTACTGAGAGCCGTGAAGCCGGAAAAGATGGTAACATCTGCCCACCGTTAGCACAGGTGTTCTCATCTTTATATCCTATAGGACATACACGACCATGCTTCACCAAAGCTAATGAGTAGCCCGGTTAGCAGCGTTGTGAGCGTAAGACATCCTGCGGAGTACAGCAGGACAATGACAGACACGCCGACGGCACCTTGTGGAATCCCACCCGTCATGCCGTATATATTTACGACTCTCTCTTCCTATCCAAAAAGCACATTGTCAATGCTCACGGATCAACAAGTCAGGTACAATATGAAAATCAAAGAAGGAGAAGGAGAAGGAGAAAAAGCATTCGGTGACGGGGATCGTCCTCAAGGTATTTGACCTGCTACATGTCCCAGCGCCAGGAAGGATCTGCACTAGCTCGCACTTGACTCATCTGAAGGACATGTTGAACCTTACTCAACCTCATCAAGAATCGCATTGTCCATTCATACTCCACATGGGGCGGTTTTTTGCCTTCTTACTGGGAGCGTTGTCATGCGCTTGAGAGAACAATCCCAGGTTCGTTGAAATCTTGGTATTCAGGGGATGCGGCACATCGGCTAGCTCTATTTTGAGCCCCTGACTGGCCCGTTTCAAGTCCTGACTGGAATTGATGATGGTTCCAACAAGTTGATTGGCGGAGCCAGTTATAGGTGAAGAGAATGCTCGACATCGCAACCTTGGCGACACCCAGCGCACTGGAGCTGTCTCCAGGGATGCCCTAGTCGTTTGATACTTATTGAAAACGGCCCAGCAGAAGAAGTAGGCCAAGAAGTATTTGCCCGTGCCGAGGGGTACGGATGGCTTGATCGTTGCATCTCGCATAAGACGCATACATGGAAAATCAAACTTTTTATACTTTTTCTACGTCTTGTGTGCCTTCGGATTGCTGCTTCAGAAAATTCAGCTCCTGGGGACTCTTGCCAACTGTCAGCTGTCCAGTCCAGGAGAAGTATATCCCTGCCAGTTGAAGATGCCTCCCCGTCTCGCCAAACTGACTCGAGTAGTTTGTTTTGATTTTTATGTCTGTAGATCCACCAACTACTCAAACAAACCAGTCTGGATCCTGATAGCCGGTCCGCCTCCTATGAACTCAGAGCTCGTTTACAAGCCCTCGAAGGTATCAGGAGGGGGACCGGCAATTAGATGGTTGGCTCGTTGGCACGAATACTAATGACTTTAGGATTTGGAGGCGTTCTCCATCCGACTCGGATCGGGCCTACAAATGTACAACATTATTGACATCAGACCAAGATCTCGGAAGTCATAGTCCGATTGGATGCTTGTGGCCCGAAGCTACGTTCTGGGCAAACTCTAAGATTTTCTAGACATGTTCCATGACACCTCCTCTGACTTGTGAAGAAGCAGAGTTCTGATAGCATTCATAACAAGAATTTATTGAAACTTTGGAAGGTGTAGGGTGTAGCTCATCCTTGCAAGCAGCTTTGCTCGATTAACAAAGGAATGTAATACCGGCTTCCTGTAACAAGATGCATCAAAATTGGACGCCTCACTTGCGTCGTCCCATTTGCTTCCCCTCCTAACCTATCCTGCAATCTCATCTCCGAACTCACCTAAGAACAGGAAGGCCCAGGCTCTAACACCGAATCAACAGACACACTCATTCCGACCTGCAGAAAACTATCGATTCTAGATCCAAAGACCTCATGAAAGCAAACAAAACGCACGATTCGATCTGTTGTCGCCGCGCGGAACAGGAAAGTGGACTGACAGACAGTAAGGGAAAGATGCAGGAGGGTGATGGGATACGAAACATGTTTCCGTCCCAGACTTTGCCCCGTGTTCGGCTCGGGCATTGACATCGCCGGAGGACTCTGAAAGTATTACATAAGCAAGGACTCGAGCTTTCAGTCTCACCTCGCAAGGCCAGCCAGCAAGTCAACAACTCAGTTGCACCCTACCTAGGAACTTTCACAACATAAAATGCCGGGCGCTGGAACGACAATGCAATCCCTCATCTGGTCCTCCACCATCCCACTACACATCTCGCATCCCTCCTCATCAACGCCTTACCTAATCTCCGTCCCTCGAGTCTCATACCTACCCCTCCTCCTACCCCGCCTAACCCTCTTCTTTGGTCCCTGCTCGAGCTTCTCATATGAAGACATTCTACTGAAGAACCTACCTATCGGTCTCCTCTGCGACTTGTACAGACCTGAACTACCATGGCGGTTGACATTGGGAGATGGACCGCTGTTTGATATCCATGATACATTCATCAATAGTGTGAAGGAGGTTGGTTCCCTCCCTCTACGTGGGTATGAAACCTAGATGGATAGGAATGCTGATGGGCTTAAAGGCAGATTTTATACGCAATGGGACGGCGAAAGGGATTATGTCCATGTCGAAAGATAACTCAACGCAGCTGTGGAATTCAGTACAAGACAGTCAGTTCTGCTGCGCTGACCCGTCCAGCCACTTCTTCACCTACAAGCAGCTAACCATCCATCAGACGACCTCGCGGCGCACCTAAAGATAACATCCATTCTCCTCAATCCCTCCACACCCCTCCGCAGTATCCCCCTCCGAATCTACATCCCCGCATCCCCAACATCCTCCACCCCCCTCGCCTCAATCAAAATCGTACAAGCATTGATCCCGCCGCGGACGCCCAACCGCGAAGTCCAGACCCTAGGTATGGCGCTAAACAGTATACTGCCGACTCTGTTTCCGAGTAGGAGAGATGCCATTGTGGCCGAGCCCGTGCTGCATGGTGCGAATGTGCCGTTTAGAGCCCCGCTGGAGGAGTTGATGAGGGAGGCGGCGTATGCGGATGGGTGGTTGCATTTGAGTGTGCTGATGATTGATGCGTGATGAGGGATACGAAATGCGGGATCGTTCTCACCTACGATATGTGTGATATGGAGAAGTTCTCTGGCTGAGAGGATCACATGGGCCACATTCTAGTGAGAGGCTCTAGAATTCCGAAAGATCCCAGTCGATGTCCACCTAAGGAGCCGGTGAGATCGACCTAACTGTTAGTTCCAGCATGGCATGAGACCTGGGGTATGATACGATGTATCCATGGGCATAAAGCAAACCTTACAACTTGGGCTTCAGCACAGGATACTGAGAGGGAGTGAGCAGTTGTAAGGGTTTGATCGGCGGCTATGACTAAACTCCATCTCAAGTCCAGGATAGCTTGACATCTCAAGCCCGGCAAACTTCCACCATTTAAACTCACAGACGGAGATACAGTACACCATTTCACGAAACGATACAGGAATCACGACGTACGAAGCGGGGGGGGTTTCGTTCTGATTTGCATATATGCCAGCGATATTTCAAGCTACGAGGATGAGTAAGAGATGGATCATAGACGCTGCTCTGCTGAAGAACAGAGTTTGTTTGTCCACCTTGATGACTTGAGCAATACGAAGAGATAAGTTGAGGTTCGTTCAAACGTTGTATTCAGTCCAAAACTAGTACAACAATCCTTCCAACACCCCATCCTTCCATCAGCTACCCTTTCACCTAAACATACACAAACACAACACTCAACACCCACCACCAAACCAAGACCCTACTCAAGATTCATGCTCAGCCCTATACTCCCTCCCTTCCGTCTTCTCCTCCAATGTCCCCGTCTTCCCACCCGTCTTGTCCGCAGCACCCAACCCACCCTGCTGCGCCATACTCGCGCGAATCGTCCTGAATGTCGTCGTCGGCTGCCAATGTACGCTCTTCCTCGCCACCGTCACCTCGTCGTATAGTTCGTCGACTTGCTCGAGCGTAAGGCCTTTCGTCTCGTAGATCATGAAGTATACGAAGGTGATGCAGAGGAAGCAGCATGCGAACCAGATGAAGAAGATTTTGGCTTGGAGGTTGGCGTTGCCGGGGCCCCTGGAGGTGGAAGAGGGGTGTTAACGTGGGGTTTCTTTGGGAGATGGAAGCGGGAAGGAAGTGTGTATGAGATGGTGGAGGCTTACCAATTCACGAGATACGGTGTGCTGTACGCGATAGCCCAGTTGAGGAGCCAGTTTGTAGCAGTTGTCATAGAGAGCGCCTTGGCTCGGACTTTGAGGGGGAAGATTTCTCCTGTGACAACCCATGCGATTGGACCCTGTATAACAGGTATCAGTAAATCACAACATCGAAAGGAGGAAGTCGGAGCCAGGAAATTCTTACCCAGGTTGAAGCAAAGAAGAAAATGTAGATGCAGACGAATGCAATCGAAGCCTTCTGAGATGCCAAATTCGTAGAGAACACTGCTCCTGTGTCTGGGTTCTGTCCAGTACTGGTCGTGCCTAGGACTGCAACAAGGAGTTGACTGACTGTCATTCCGATGGCTGGATCTTGTTAGTCTCGCTTAGAAATGGGGGACTGAAGAGACTTACCACCCCAGAATAAGAGAGGACGTCGACCCCATTTGTCGATAGCGTATAATCCAGGAAGAGTTGACGTTACGTTCACGGCGCTAGTAATCATACTGATGACGAAGGGATTATTGATACCAGTGTTCCGGAAGAACTGGGTGCCATAGTAAAATATGAAATTTATACCACTGATCATGATGTTAGCATGTTTACTTTGATATGCCTTTTCGGATTCAAGAATGGGGGCCAGCATCAGGATTAAAGGAAGTAATTCCAGATCAATGAGAAATCAAGAAAGGATTGTAACATACGTAAGTTGTTGGAGGCCTTGGAGGAGACAACCAGTCAAAAGTCTCTTAAGAACCTTGCCTCGGAAGCAATCAATGTATGAAGACTTGCCGAGAGTCAATTCATATTCATGGTTTGCCTGAATTTCACCGAGTTCATCTTGGATAGCGGCATGATCAATGGGTAGACGCCTAATCTTAGCCAAAGATTTTGCCGCTTTATCTAGCTTTCCTTGTTTGATTAGGAACCGAGGAGTTTCGGGGAGAATAAGCATGCCGATGATCAGGACAAGAGACCAAGCGAATTGAACCGCGATAGGAATACGGTATGAGCCAGAGTCCTGACGATCTTTTGTTGCGTTGTCAACGATGGCAGCGAGGAGAAGTCCGATCGTAATGGCGAATTGATAGGAACCAACAATGACACCGCGAATCCATTTTGGTGCTGTCTCGGATTGATAGAGAGGAACTTGGAGGTGCTGTTAGATCAAGCGGCTGGAGCAAATCAAGACACTTACTGAGAGCGGAAACCATTCCAACGCCGAAACCAGCAAAGAAACGTCCAGCAACGAACATCGGTATGGCAGTCGATATGGTTTGTAAGATGACACCGAGGTTGAAGACCCAGCATGCAGCGACCAATCCCATACGTCTTCCCAGGAAGTCTGCAGTAGGAGCTGCCCAGAGTGCACCAAAAAAGGTACCAGCTGAGAGAATGGAGACGATCAACGAGGTCTGGGTGGGGCTGACATCAGGTTGGTCGTCAGAGTTTCTGTATCCTGTACTAAATTCATTGCGCCAGTGGCTATGAAGGTAGTTATTAGCCGATTGCAAAGGAGATAAGAGTCGAATGGCACGTACTCCATAGCCAAAATGCCACTGATCGTTCCAGTATCATAACCAAATAACACGCCTCCGAAGGCGACGAACAGGCCAATGAGAATCGCGGGCCATGATCTGCCAGGAACGCCATCAGGCTTTTTCAAAGCGATACCCATTTTGAATGTTGTTTGATAGACCCCGAAATTCGAAGTCTGTATGAAGGGGAAAAGAAGGGAAAGCTGGGGGGAAGAAAGAGCTATTATAGCTATGAAAGCATCGCCGTAGATCAAGATAAAATCCCCAGACTCGAACACGGCAGCAGCCCCTCACTGAAGGAGCTCAAGGGTAGTGCAGTAGCCTTGCACTTCCACTTGGTCTGCACGCGCCCTAGAAAAGCACTCCTGGAAGTAACTCCCAGGAATAGCCCCAGTACAATAACGAGCTATAAGTGGCCCAGACCGTTTTACCCATCAGGGGTGTTAAAACTAATAAGGAGATTTATATGGGGGGCAAAAATTTAAGCGGCGTGAGCTCAAGTATTTTAATCTTTTGGATTTTATTTAATTAATTCAAATCATATAAGAAATAAGGAAAGGAGATTATAAGGGGAAACTATAAGGGGAGACTATAAGGGGAGACTATAAGGGAAGATTATGAGAGGAGACTATAGGGGGAGACTACAAGGGGAGACTATAAGGGAAGACTATAAGGGGAGATTATAAGGAAAAATTATAAAGGAGCGATGGTAAGGGTGGGTAATAGTGAAGGTATATAATTAAAAAAGGAAAAAATACTTAAAGAAAAGAAATAGAAATCAAAAGAAGGGCAATTAATATATTTGGCAAGTTCTAAGGCATGCTAAAGCATCGGCTGACATTAAGTCCCATTGAAATTAAGTGAAAGCTTATGTTTAAGAATAAAGGGGCTTAAGCAAGCCCTTAGCTAGCATGCCTCCCTTGATTTTATTTATAAGGTTTTTCACTCATACCTTGCTTCTTAAAATTGATTTTATAAAAGGTGTTTTTAATTTGATTACAGCATGTTATATCTTTTTTAACGTATTCTTTATAAGGGACCTCAAGGATCACTTCCAGGATCACTTCCAGGAGTGCTTTTCTAGGGGCGGTGAAGATCGCCCGAAGAGAGTTTCATGATTGGATCCTGCACCAACAGCTGATGTGTCCCAACCTTACCCAGCCTCCAGCCAGCCTTTCTCGCACTGGCAGATGCAACAAAGGGATCTCATGTCAAGGGGACGCCGTCGACGTAACTACAATAGCAGGGATCGAATTTGTGGAGAGATTCAGCCAATCAGCCACTGCTATTCGATGATTCCCATGGTCCCCTAGATTTCCCATCCATGACACCTCCATCTCACGATGCGGGCGGGATGTTTCTCACCCAATGATGCCGTCGTACACAACGGCACAGCAGTGGCACTTGTCTGTCTCGCCTCCCTTCCCCGCAAACCTGAGAAGTGGAGAGGTCAGGTCATGATGGATGGGGCGACTGGGGCGTCGAGGACGTGACCCGAGGAGAACTCTGTTGAACTTGGAAGATAAACGGTAAGGAAGGCTCAGGAAGAATTATGCAGATATGAATAATATGTTGAGATGCACCTAATGCTGCAAACCTGTTTCACGATGCTAAGATCTCCAACCATGCGCATGTGTATTCGGTCCTATTTGATGTTGATGTTGGAACAAGGTTGTCAGATGCATGTCAAGACAAGACGAGTTAAGGCGACAGTAAGAGCGACAACAAGCAATCCGGGGAAGTTGGCAGGGCTGGGCTGGAAGGACTGGCGGAATGACGGGCTTTGACGGATGTGACACGTGACCCATCCCCTATTGAGAAATCGTCCCGCTTCACTGCTCTTCTCCTTTTTAGCCTTGCCTCTCTTCAGCTATCATAGCAGAACTGCAATGAACTACCTTACAGCTCTCACTATTTACAATATGCAGCAAAACCACTCTGTATAGCTGGCCGGCAGCGAGTCTCTTCCGATCTTCCAAGCTTTGCAGTGGCCACCATCCTAACCTTCCAGTTGTCCTGGCGTGGGTGGGTGACTCGAAGCTGACCCTTTACACGGCTGCTTTGTTATAAGCATGCAGCAATGCAGTGCACTTATGCTCGATGTGTTGAAGTAGCTCCAACCTTGCTGTTGCCCAGCGAGTCTAGACTTGCATCCTTAGAAAGAACTCTCGTTTTCCAAGCGAGGCTCAACATTTTCGCATATCTACTTGTTATTGCTCAATACTTTTATCGTTACCAGCTGTTGGCTACTCGGGGCTTGCATAAGACCCCGGAGTGGCCGAAAGAGTGCTTGATGAGGTTTCGCATCCTCGAGCAAGCCTCTGAATAACGTTTTGACAGCTAGATTCTGTGGAAGTCCAGGCCACCAACTCCCTTCAAATAGCTCCTCCAGTTGAGATTTGGAAGGCTCCAATGGCAAGATTCAATCTTAATATCAGCGTTACCGTCCACTTTTTCTCTCATGCTTATTTCTGCAGTCAAATAGCTTAGTTGCTGTTCGGAGTTCCATCCAGTCCTGGAACCAATCAGCGGAGCTGCAATCTGCGTTAATTGCTCAGCATGATGGGTTTCCAGGTTTATTTGTCTCAACTTTTTCCTCTCTGTCTCTCTCTAACGCTGAATCACTCTGTGTCTAGTCTGACAGGTCCATGACGACCCCCAGTCTGGCATGTCCCTTTTCTGAATGCCCGAGCCAACCAGGGAAAACGCTGGCAATCTGTTCTCTAAGACTCTCAAAAGAAAGCGTTCAATCAAACATTAGATAATTGATGGCCAAATGAGGCAAGAGATGTACTGATAGAGAGTGTTACACACGTCTCTGCTAGTGCTGAGTGAGCGAAGTTGTCAGCCATGTTCATACGCAGCAGCTGGTCAATGAACGTGATCAGCAGCTCAGTCAACTCTGAAAATTGACGATGGATAAAAGAAGCGATTCCAATCAATCATTGTGAAAATATATTTCGAATTCCACATCTCGACAGGTCACAATCGCCATTTCCAGGTTCCTCACAGCCGTTTAAGCTAGTCTGTCAAAGGATGCGAAACTGCTCGCGGATACCAGCACCAAGGACTTCAAAGCAGCTCTCAAGAGTTGGACTGATCTCAACTTGGAGGCTCTAGGTGCTATTGTCCTAGTCGCTACAAAGGAAGGCATTGTAAAGACTGTACGTAATCAATCTTGACGACCATGAACAAGTCTAATTCCAAGCAGGTCAAAATGGCCCTCAAGTACGAGTACGACGTACCCTTCGTTCCCAGATCAGGATGTCATTCTCCTTGGTCTACAATCGGACAAGAAGCGTCATCATAGATCTCAGCAGCTGCAACAAAGTAACAATCAACAAGTCTGCCGACACGGTGAGGATCAAATCGGAAATTGTAAATAAACAACTCATCGGAGCATTCTTCGAAAATGACCTTGCCTTCGTTTGTTCTCTACCCCCTTCAAGTCTGTAAGTCTGATGTGCGAGCTGGATTCCGCGTGGGCGCATACGCAGGTCTTAATTGTTTGTGTTCACTCGACTCCCTCCTTTTTTTCCTATCCTCTTACATAGAAAGAGCTGACAACGAGCAGCGAGAGTCTCTCATGGTACACCAGCGCCGAGTCCAGCTAAGCAGTTGACGAAGCTACACAAAAAGGGCTCTAGCTGCTGCAACCAGAAGCTTCAAGCCAGAAGAGCTACACACTTACCAGAACTTCTCTCGAGATACCAGTCTACAGAGTTGATTCGGGAGTCAGGACCGAGTCCAGAAGTTGCAGGCTTTCAAGACGAAGTAAGATTCGCGAGGGGTGTTTACGAAGCAACTGTTGTGATTGAACAACGAGTCTGTTGGAAATCTAGTTGCTTCGCGAAAAGGCAATATGCAGGCCGCTAGCATATCGAGACCTATCCGCATAGGTATGAAGCAGATTGCATTCAGCCTGAGATGTCTCGGCAGGGTGAAAGTTGTTGGTTCAGAATTGCCTCACATGTTGCATATTACTTGCATGGCAACGAAGCGAGGGCTTAGTGAAAGCCGAGCATGTGTGAAAAGCTTCATTTAAGATGTTGGTATTCTATACGATGTCGTGTGGATACATAATGGGATTCATTTCCTCCGCAGCGGCTGGTTGCAATGGCTGTTGACGAGAACGGTATTAGGCTAATGCTTGGTGTGGAGCTTCTCAACAATATCGAAAGGTCAAATTTCTCTCTTTGCGTTATAAGGTCAATGATAACCCAATCTGTTTCTCTCGATTGATAAGCTATTCTTTCCGAAGAAAAATGTCGTCCCCAATTCTGTTCTCTTTGTTGATGCTGCTCGGATTCTTGCAAAGTGCTTATGCGCTGGAACTTCCGCATACTTCTCTCGAAAGCCTTGATCCTCAAATTTCTGGAGATCCATCCGGATTTTCTCTAGAGGCAATATACATACCATCTAACGAAAGCGCCATCATACCTCGCGATGTGCCTGGAAATCTCGGCGTGGCTGCTGAAACAGACAGCAAGTGAGGTTCACCTATTGGCACTCCCCCACGCTGACATGAAATCTAGCTGGTATATTCCCATCAAAGCCGGCACACCACCTCAAACCATATACATCCAGCCAGACACCGGCGCGCCTGATTCTCACTGATGTCTACCCTGATCCCGCTTTCAGTCCGTGGAAACGCCCCCGTCTATGACCCAGGCAAATCAACAACTGCAAAAAAGATCGATGGGTTGAAATGGTCACAAGCGTATGCCGGAGGAGCCTATGCATATAGTGGTGTTGTGTATACGGACGCTATTAAAATCGGTAGCTTGACCTTCTCCAACTTCGCTTTTGAAGTTTACGAAACGCGTAAGACGAACATCGGTGGCCCGTCATACGGCACATTTGGACTCAATATCGATCCAAACGGCATGCCAACGAAGCCGGATAGAATAAAAAGCTGGTTCCCAGCCGTCATGTGATATGTACAGTACAAGGTAAGTCATGTCCATGCTTGACGACATAGCGCCACTCCTGCCATCAATGATCTATTGCTGATGTGTTTCAGCTCCTGTTTTCGGCGTGGACTTTCATAAGTCGACAAGAAAGGGCACTTTTGATTTCGGATTCATCGACGAGGTTTTTATAATGGTGGGGAGTGGGTCGTACCTCTATCAGGCGTCGCTGTTGGAACTACTTCATCAAACGCTCGTTCCATTGCAATGATTGACGCCGGCAATGGTGGTGGTTTTGACTTTCCACGATTGGCCCTTGATCGTTACTTTGCGCAAGTACCACATGCAACCTGGAACGGAACAGACAAGAGATATCAAGTCCTCTGTGATAAATTGTCTGTTCTACCAGACATCGTGTTTGGCGTGGGTGATTCAGCGAAGATTACCATTCCCGGAAGGGTGATCATCTGGGTGTCTTTCAATAAGGCGGCTAACATTTATAGCACACTTCTCGGAACGGGAAGAGATGAGACGACGGTTGGTTGGGGGAGAGATACATTTTGGAAGACTTGTACGTGGTGTTTGATTACAGAAACAAAAGAGTCGGGATTGCAGACAAAGCATCTTTCTAGGCAAGCTGGGCAAGGAACACAGGAAATGTGAAAAGACATTTCCGTTGTCAATTTTCTTTCGTCCCAGAAATATACGATTGCGAGTTCCTCAGGTCGGAGAGGACTGATACAGATCAAAATTCATATACTTTCAGCACATATTGAGTTTGCGGTCAAATTACAGGCGAACGTTCTCATATTCCAAGTCAACATTATGAAGAGAAAAGACTAACCACCCCGTAGAAATTGTGCGCAGCTGCACCGACAACCTACACTCGCCCTCCCCTCACAAAGTGAGTCTCTTAGACCGGATTACAGCTTCCATACTCCGTCTTGCAGCCCTTGCTCACATCGCAATGGTCCGGTGTACTTCCACAGAAGAAACTTAAGTCAACGTTAGTCAATTTCCATCTCCATGTACTACTCAGCACAATCAAACAGAGTCACTCACCTCGAAGAACAACAAGGATTCTCTCCCTCCGGACATCTATACCCCCAAGTCTGCTCAAACTTCCTCCCACAAATCCCATCCGGTGAGGTTGTCACCTTGTCGATCGGCTTATGGCAGTGAGGCACAGTAGGGTTGCCGTACTCTGGCTGACATCCTGCTAGTGTGTTACAGTAGGCGTCGGTTGATCCACAGAAGCCGTGGTTTGAGCAGCAGGGCTTGTCTGTTGGACAGAAGTAGTTGATTCCTTCACCGAGCATTCTGCCGCAGGTGAGGTTTGGTGTGGGGACTTGACGTTTGGATTGCTCGGGGATGGCGAGGGAGGTGGAGGCAAGGATCGTGAGGGAGAGGGTGAATGCGGTAAGTGGGAACAACATGTTGGAGGTGGAACCTGGAAGGTTGAGGCTGGAAGTTTCGAGATGGATTGGTTGAAGTTTGGGAGTGGTCCTGTATTGGAGAAGGATTGTCTACTGACCTGAAGAAAATATTTGGGGGTGCTCGTGTCTTTTATAAAATTATATTATGTCGGGAAAAGTTCACCTTCCTTTTAGGTAAGTACCATGTTAGTCAAGTCATATTGTGAACATCTCGCCATATCCATGGCCCCCGGTGACGTTATACGAACCATTGGCTGAGAAGGGCCAGCCTCAATTTGCCAAGATACATGCTCCTGATCTTCACAGGGGTACTGTTTTCAGGGTGCATGAGTTCTCTGCTCTGCAGTCTCCGCTGTTTGATTTGATTTCCATTTCAATTATTCGCAAAAGATCAAAGGCTACAGGAGAATGTTACAAGAGAGATTATAATGGGGGACTGCTGGGGAGGACTACGAGGGGAGACTACAAGAGGAAGCAATGAGAAGACAGCGACAGCGATGGCAGGGTTAAACGAGAAAGAAAGTACTTACGGAGTACGGAGTAAAAAAAAAGAAGTTGAAGAAGAGAGAGGGCGAACGCAGGGGTACTCCCGTTATTCTGTGGATTGACAGTGGAGACCATCCACTCCGAGGGAACGTGATTTGTCGAATAGTCAGAGAGCCTTGTTATGGATTGACTCCACTATCAGTTCCCTTGAATAAAGAGGGTAAGAGAAATATATCAGTATAGCACGCGCCGTACACTAGAGCTTTGGTTGACATAAAGTCCCTTACTAGTAGAGCTTGAGTGAGAGCTCGCATAAGGGCTTTCCCGAGCGCTTGGCAAACATGGCCATCCCGAGAATAAAAGTTCGCTTCCAATTACTGCTTTATTTAGTACTGTGACCTCGTATTATTGTTTCCATCGAATATGCAGCTGGGAGGTATGTTGAAAAGTCTGCTTCGGGAGTATTGGCTGACTGCTTACGCTATCAGTTAGCTGATTGGCTACAGAAGTCAAGTTAAACATCTGCACTTATGCATTCTCCACAGCCCAAATTAATGTAGCAGTACTTGCTAGGATTTTGGGGCCACGTCGACTGTTCGGTCAAGCTTATTTGATCATATTTCAGGACTTTCACACGAACTTTGTTCACTTGTTGGTACTATCAAATCACGCTTGTGTCGATCCAAATCAATCTTCGGAGTTGATATGCGCAAGTATTCAACTATACTGCTACGTTGCACGTTACACAGTTAAGATTCGAGGGTTGAGTTACCTTTTCTCTATTTTTTTTGCTTCATGGCCAATTCGATGGCGTTCATCCTGCAGCATCCACTCTTACCCCGCTATTAAGAAGACTCGAATCAAAAGATTTTGAGCAATGAAGCCGTACCTAGGCATAGCGCTTACCACCAGTCAAGCCTTTCCTGTGCATGTCTCAATGTCCTTTGGTTTGTTTTGGTCTTGGACATTAACCGAATACTCAGCTGAGTGATCGACTTGCCCCTCGCTGGGTCAATTGTCTAGAAATACTTGTACGCCCCAGAACTTGGAGAGGCATTCAGATAAAACATTTTGAACTGCCATGAAGTGTGTGGAAACCCTCTATTATTCTCGTTTATTGATTCAGTGTACATATTTTTGCGTATTACGTCGGATTTGATGATACATTTCGCATTCATTTCACCCAAGGTTTGAGGAGTCAGCAAAAGACATCCGGGGAGTGTCTTTGAAGAAGAATGGTTCCAAGAAAAGGCCATCCCGAAAAGCAATCGCAGTGATAATAAATGGTGCTCCATGCGAATCGTGCAAGTTTCTGGTATTTCCTGTGTCGTGGTCATGCATATCGTGGTGTCGGTGAGTAGAGAATTTCACCGCTCTCAAGAGCGTTTCTCGCTTGAGGTAGACCTCGCCGAGTTTTCTCGCATGCGATGACATGAACACAAAACCCTCAATGCCCACTCTTTCAGATCGCATAGTGTATCCAAGTACGCAGGCGAGAAGGGCCTCATTTAATAAACTTTCGACTCAAAAAGCGCCTGTCAGTGGTTACTTGTCAGTCCCGCGTGTATACTTCCGCTGGACATCGGACATCCTCCCGGATTCGGTTGTGACGGCACCGTTCTCTACTTGCGCCAAGGCAAGCAGACAAGCAAATCATGATGTCTAGATCTATGATTAGCTCAAAAGGTTGCTAAAGTGGCGGAGGGCCGAAGATTAAGCCATTCCCCAAGCGTCACGCAGCACCGGCGAAAGAAAAAGTTGCCGTTGAGATTTCTTCCCTGAAGGCGAAGAATCCACCCCGCCACTACTGCCCGGCCTCGGAAGGCCCAGCCAGTATGGAAAGAGGTATTTGACTCACTGTTTCCCTCAGTATATCTTCAATCCGTTTTCTACTTTCTCACTGCTAATGAACCTGGTCTCTTTTTCGCTTGTTGGATCAATTGCACTCTCATTGTCCAGGAGGAAGACTTCAATCCCCCCCACTCTTCAGAAACATTGTTACTGTACCATGATACTCTTGTACAATTTAGAACTGAATTAATACTGCTCATTCACCATGTCTCAAATCCGCCACGAAGAAGGTTCAGGTCCTCAACCTGATCACTCCTCTCAATTAAGTCGTCATCATGATGCAGAATCAATCCATTCTGTCAGCACAACGGACGAAAATCCCAACCTGTCGCATACTCGAACCAATATTTCTACGCATGATGCTCCTATACAACACTATTCCTCCTTTGTAGAAGTCCCGGATGAAGTGTACGACAGGCTATCACCATCTCGAAAAATCATCATCGTGGCTCTTTTGTCATACTGCTCTTTTCTGGCTCCAATTTCGTCAACAACTATCCTTGCGGCTGTTCCTGAAGTAGCAGCAACATACAGCAGCACGGGTACAATTATCAACTTGAGCAATGCCCTCTACATGCTCTTCATGGGTGTTTCGCCTTGCTTTTGGGGTCCACTTAGCCAGGTCTACGGCCGAAGATGGGTAATTCACTCCTAATCTTTCACAATCAAAGTCTAACCATATCTAGATCTGTCTTATAACAGCAGCTCTCTTCTGCGGCTGCTCTCTCGGCACTGCCCTAGCCCCAAACCTCCCCGCTTACTTCGTCTTCCGAATCCTAACGGCCTTCGAAGGAACTTCTTTCCTAAATGTGGGAGCCTCCTGTATTGGCGACATCTATCGTCCTACCGAGCGAGCTACGGCAATGGGATGGTTTTTATCAGGAACACTGATCGGGCCTGCCTTCGGACCATTCATAGGAGGTATAGTCGTAACCTTCAAGTCCTGGCGTGTAATTTTCTACCTGCAAACGGCGCTCGCAGGCGTCGCCTTGATTGGTGCCTACTTCCTGCTCCCAGAGACAGCACACCACATGAAAGCCGACGACCTTGTGGGATTGCCATTGAAGACGAAAGCGCGAGTACTGGGAGGAATGTTGAATCCATGGCGTGTGTTGAGGCTGTACAAATACCCGAACTTGATCATGGTTGCTCTTGCCTCCAGTTCCCTTGTGTGGAACATGTACTCGCTTCTCACTCCAATCCGCTACGTTCTCAATCCTCGCTTCAATCTCACCACACCTATCGAATCGGGTCTGTTTTACCTCGCTCCTGGTTGTGGATATATCGTCGGTACCTTCTTTGGGGGGAGATACGCAGATCATATTACCATCAAATGGAAGGCCAAGCGGGGTGGTAATCGAATACCGGAAGACCGTCTCCGCTCAGCAATTCCATTCATGGGCGTGGTCATCCCATTCTGTATGTTGATCTACGGCTGGTCAATCGAGAAGCGTTTCGGAGGCATCGCTTTACCCGTCATCATGATGTTCTTCCAGGGTGTAGCACAGCTCTTCTGCTTCCCAAGTCTCAACACATACTGTCTCGATGTGATGCAGAGTCACAGCGCCGAAGTCATCGCTGGGAACTATGTCATCAGATACATGTTTGCAGCATTGGGCAGTGCGACTGTTTTGCCAGCTGTGGAGAAGATTGGTGTCGGTTGGTTCTCAACAATTAGTGCAGGCTTCTTGGTAGCAAGTAGCTTGGCTACATATGCAGCCGTGCTGTGGGGTGTAGGATGGAGGGACAAGGTTGACGAGAAGAGGAGGGCAAAAAGGACAGAAAAGCTGGGCGAGGAAGAGAATGTTGAGAAGGAAGTAGTGGTGAGTGAAGAGAAAGAGAAGGATATGGTATAAACGGGAATACATGGCAAAACATGGGACTGAAGAAGGCAAGAAACAATTGGCCAGAGTAAAATGGAGTTCAGAAGAAATATACCCCAACGAAATGTGGTTTTGAGCAAATTATTGGAAACAAGATAGAGATGAAATCCAATAGGACTTAGTCAGAGCCTTTAGATTTTAGAATGTTAGTCGTCTCATGACGTAGGGTACTTCCAACACAAGATGTGGATGACGAGCTACCAAGAACATCTAAGCCGGACTTTTGTTGCGATGCTATGTAGCCTGGTATGATTAATACGTTTCAAGCTGTGACATTGATTGGAAAATAGAAGAAAAACCACTCCTCTCGATTTTTGTTCTTATCACAAATGGCAAGGCCACGCAAAGCACGCCACCGTCAATCCCCTGCAGTCAGCAGAGGGTACCCAAACAAGCTTTCCAGCGGGGCCTGAAATCGTTCTCCTTACAGGCTGTCTCGGGTCGGGTAAACAAGGATTCTGGCTGCCACCCGAGCTGCCAAAATCTAGCTCCGATGATTATGAATCACCAAAGTCCTGATGTTGATGTCGTCTTGCACTGCAAATCTCAACATCGACTTTCCTTCTACAACTTTTCAAACCCTTGATTGGCATCAATTACTACACGATTGATATGATGGGAGCTTAATACATGCATGGACAATTGTACGACAGAGAAAAACGTTGGCTGCTTGGAAAGCAACAAACTGGCTTGACACTTGACAGAATTCAAGGGATATCATGGCTATCAGAAGCCAGGAAGGGACGATCGGGAGTGTAGGAGAAGAGAGACCGCTTCTTAGAGAGCAGACAGGGAGCTTTTATGGAGATGATGGTAGTTCGGAGACGTTGACGGATTCGCAGCGGAGGGGGGATGAGGAGGAGCTTGTTGATGCAGATAAAGCGAATCAGCAGGTTGGCAAGGCGAGGGGAACGTTGATTATTTTCAGCTTGTGGGGGTTGATATTCTTGCAAGGTATGTGATATAGAAGCATTATCTGTTAAAGCTGACAAAACTTAGCTGCTAACATGTCTGGAATTACAACGACGCAATCAAAGATTGCTGAGGATCTAGATGCCTTTGCAGAAGCTATATGGTTTGCTTCCGTATATCTTGCAAGTCTCTTCTCTCACAGTCTGATAGACTATCCCAACTAATAGCTCTCAGATCGCCATGTCCAGCACATCCCCTCTGGCAGCACGAATAGCTCAGATCTTCTCACCAAGAAATTGCGTATTTGCAGCTTCTATTTTCTTCGCTATTGGTGGCATGGTTTCTTCTCAAGCACAAACTTTGCGCATGTTCCTTTTGGGAAGAGCCATTCAGGGTATTGGCGGTGCAGGCATCATGACTGTGTCGTTTATCTTGGTTCTCGAGTTGACTGGCAAGAAAAGGCGAGGCTTGTTCATCGGACTTGTCAATGCTGGATTTACGACTGGTGTGTCTATTGGTGCGGTTGTAGCTGGCGCTTTATTGCCAATTACTGGATGGGTATGTGTTTTCACACTGCAGGCCAGCTTTGAGCTCGGCTAATTATCTCCAGCGGTTTTTATTCTGGATTCAAAGTCCAATGTCCATACTATTTGGAACAGGAATCTTCTTCAGTATCCCAGGATCTTTCACTTCTGGGCATGAAGGGTCTGGAGAAGGTTCCGTCATGCAAAAGCTTGGTAGAATAGACTATCTCGGTGCTTTCACTCTCGTTGGTCACCCCACCTCTCGCCTCCATTTACCAAGCCAGCTAACAACATATGCAGACAACCTCCCTTTGCCTCTTCCTTTTCGGACTATCCTCCCCAGTCATCCAATGGAGGCCAATCGTAGCCTCAGTATTCCTACTTGTAGCATTCATCTTCATCGAAATCTATGTCGTATCCGAACCAATCATCCCTGTCACCGTTCTCAAATCCCGTGGCGCGCTCCTCTCTTGTGTAGCTCAGCTTGGTATCATGGCCGCGCGATGGATGGTCCTTTTCTACACACCCACCTACGCCATTGCAGTCCGAGGATGGTCACCCGCATCCGCCGGCTCGATACTCATCCCCACCAATATAGGGTTTGCAATTGGTGGCATCAGTGCAGGTGGATTACACATCAGACGCGCAGGGAGTTTTTGGCTGTACGTGTCCTTTCCATACTCGCTCCCCGTTCGTCCTCGCTAACGAGTAAACAGACCAAGCCTCATCTCTTACTTCCTCTTCGCCTGTACCCTCGTAACTCTCTCGCAGATCTCCAATCCAGACACCCCCGTAACACTCTTCCTGCTAAACGTCTTCGTAAATGGCATATGCGTCGGAGCCGCGCTCGCGTACACTCTCGCCCATCTGCTGCATCTGACGCCGACATCGACGCATTTCATATCCACGTCTCTCCTGACTACCTTCAGAGGGTTTGCGGGCTCGTTCGGCTCGGCTATTGGGGGTGGCTTGTTTGTTCGTGTTCTGAAGGCGACACTTGAGAAGGGGTATGAGGAGGATGGGGGGTTGGAAGGGAGGGAGGATTTGGTGAGACGGTTGCTAGGGAGTCCGGCTTTGGTGCAGACTCTTAAGGGAGTGGAGAGGAGGATTGCCGTTGGGGGATACGTAGGAGGTTTGAAGCAACTGTTCGTAGCAGGCGCGGGATTGGCACTGATTATGGTCTTGGTGCAGGCTGCTACTGGGTGGAGAGGTGAAGAGAGGAAGGGTAGTGATGAGGTTGGACGGCTTATTGGGGTTGAGGATGAGGAGTAGGAGGAAGGGATGGAACAGGGTATATAACTATTTCTTGTATTATAAATTCCCTTATGTATCTTTTTGTTTGAGACCAACTAGATGGTTAGATTAGATGTATCTCTGCGTTCGGGATAGAAATTGTCCGTTTGTTTACTTTCGGCTGGTTTTACTCTCCTACTCTGGCTATGGGTATCTTCGAAAATCTACAACTTCAAGTCGCATCCACACAATACGAAGATGTCCACTGACCAAATCTTGTAAAATCTTTTTGTTTTCTCGTAGTAGCCAGAAATTGAGAAAGCTCTCAGGTCCGGTGCTCCGAGAGAGTCAAAGATATCCATGGCTACGTAGTCTCATAAAATGAGACTGACCATAAGTAAGCCTCAGTTACATACACCTCAAGCTTTTCCACGGCCTCTCCAGCAGTCTAGCCCATCCTGATTTAATCCAGCCAAACCCGACCAGGGACATGAGCACAGAGCAGGGCCTTACCAACGAGAATCAACTCACTAGACACACCTCAGACATTCAACATGACATGCAACAAAAGCCTCCATCCCTTCTCCCTGTCCTGCACCGCAAGCCAAGTCCAGCCCATGATCCCTCCTCCTCGTCCCTACCCCTCCTGCCCTACACCATCCTTCCCCCATCCCAAGAATTCGGGAAAGAATCCTTCCAAGCCCATTCCGGGAAGTCCAGCCCTGTATACACCATTCAATCCCCAGCGCTCGAGGTGTCCCAGCAACAAGTACTTAGCCCTATCCTGCAAATAACCTTGCATCTCGGATAATCATAATCTCATTCCAAAACATCACGAGCGAGGTAAGTCGCCTCACCAGCATAGTCATCCTGGACCATTAATCCAGGTAAAACGTCCGCACCTTCAGAAGTACGTCCACATCTATCAACCAATGGCCGAGTTTCCCTCTCTTTGCACACACAGTAGCGTTGTGTAACCCGCGGCTTCTTGTTTCCTTATAGCGTCAACCACAACCCGATGCACAGAACAAATTAGCCCAACCCTCCTTCTTCATCATCTTCTTCTTCGTCGCTTCACTCTGATATCTGGAAACAGACATGAGCCCCAGGTCTCTTGCCCAGTTCCTCCCTCCATCCAGTCCCCTGTCACACATCACCGTACCACACCACCCACCCACCCACCTTCTCACCTTCTCACCTTCTCACAGCATATTCCTTTCTTCGTTACTCCACACCACTCTACACTCTATGCCCTCAGCACACCTCGATCCCAACGGCCACGCCAGGAGCCTCCACCATCGTCAGGGTGTAGGCGTGCCAACACAGCTTCTTCGTGTTTCAATCTGCAGCAGCAGCAGCGCCGTTGTACGACTCTTCGTATGCATGCGTCTCTGCGTCTATGCGTCTCTGCTACTGAAGATAAGGAAGGATGAGCACAGACATGTAAGTAAGTGACACACGTTCGTTCCTCTACGGCGAAATGCGGAATCGGGAGAGAGTCCCGTGAGCGCAGGCGGGAGGGAAATGGCGTGTTGTTCTGCATGCATGCGTATTGGCGTGAGTGCATATGCATGCTGTTGTAACACGGCATAGATGTGGTGAGGCGAGGGCGGGAATGGACGGGAAGAGGTTGGAGAATGGACGGAAGTCGACCTCGAGTGTGACAAGGAGGGAAGAGTTCGATCGTGTGGAAAATGATACGGACGTTCAGATCACGGTATCACATCAAGTTATTATTGCGCAAAAAGATCAGGAGAGGCTGGAGGGATGTGGGGATGTGGATGTGGATGCATGCAATGGGATACGATGAAGTGAATGAGTGAGGGGAGAAACGATGGCAAATGCTGTTTGTAATAACCATTTAAATCTGCGATCATTATATTTCTCCTCTGCTAGCAAGAGTAAAGTAGAAAGATAGGTATGTATGATCTAAAAGTACCAGACTAAGCATGCGTGGCTGCTTCCTTGTTTTGATATGTCGTTCATGCTACCCTTCTCCTCTCGCCATCCATCTTCTCAACACAAACACACACACAAGATATGAGATAGTGATGAGATAGATAGATGGAATTGATCAGTCGAGTGAACGAATGAGACGGAAGGAGAAGGGTAGGTAGTCACCCGAAAAGAGAAAACGATTGCTCGTCGTGAATTTTCTAGCCAGTCTGGAAAACGTATAAGAATGTTTTGATTAAATCGATGAGATATCAAAGAGGAAAATTATCATGGTATGAGCCCCCCAGAAATTTTGTGCGGCATTTCCCCGTTCGTACAGTAAGACGAGATCAAACAAAGGAGGGTGTTTCGCAATAACACAAAAAACGCCTTATGCGTGAGGTCAATTGTTTCCATCCACCCTCCATAAGAACACGCGAAATGGGATATAAATAAATCAGAGAGCCGACCCAACCGCCCCCAGAAAAAGATGATGATGACGATGACGATAATGGCAAAAGAGAAAACAAGATTGATTATATGCTTTAAGCAATCCTACACACTGCAAATGTGTTTCCTGGCTGCTTGTTTGTTTAACATGGTATTTGCTCCGCCCAATGTATGTATGTGCTTGGCTGGTTGACGATGGGGAAAAAAAACATCGCCCAAGAAATTGTAAGCAAAACAAAATCTTGAAGAGAAGAAAATATATGATACCGAAATGGGAATCAAGGATGCGCCATCGCTAAAGATGCTGATGAGAAAAGCCGCCGCCGCCGCCCCCTGCCCAATGCAATATATACGTGTTTCGCAGTCGCACAGAAGACTGACGAAACTGGTTGTCTTTCCATGGCATGTCCGTCAGCCATCCACTGACGTTTGTGTTGGTACTAAACGACTCAATGCCCGCTCAAGGGAATGTCTCCTGTATTCGAGCTTGAGAAGCTTGACCCAGTGTTTGGTCCTTGGGGTGTCAAGATGCCAGTCTTATGGGCCATGAATTTGAGGATCTTGTAGTCGGAATGTAGCGCCGAAGTTGGGGACGCTACCAAGGCAAGGAATGCCAACGTCGTCTCCGTGAGCTGTCGGAGCCCTTCCACATTGATGAACTTAAGAATGACCTGCTTGAGAATTGGATTCATGTATGCTGCTTGAAGAGTTACCATATTCCCCCATTGCCTGGAAAATGTCAGCGCTGCTCAACGCGCATGTTTTATAGGGGATGAGAAAACTTACGCATGTGCCGTCCCCCAAATATTTGTGACAATTAGTCGGTCTTTCCCTGGGTCGCCTAGGCCATAGAATGCCCTGGTACTGAAGATAAGAGCTCTGATTCCACAGTCTATATAGTTCAGGACTTTTGCATCAAGATCCTCGATCCGCTGTGGATTTCCCTTGATCTGAGGTGCTTCGACTTTCGGTAGCCATCCTGGAGCGATTTGATTCACGGACTCTCCTGTTGAGCCTTGTTCGAGAACTTTTAAGATAAAATGTCGGTAAGTGATGACCTCTGCTCCATAATACTTGGCCCTTAATCGTGCTCCCAGTATGTCATGAGCGGGTTCTCCATCCGTTACCGTCCATACCATTTTGGCGGCCAAGACATTTATGTCTCGCAAGTTTGCCAATGATGCATCGATGGTGGGAAAGTGCTCTTTTGTCTTGTTGGCCGAGTTGAAAGGGGCTGTGTCCTCTAGAAAGACGCGTAAATAAGAAGTATTCGTCAGGTGACGGAGGGTGCTTACCACCATCAGGTCGATAGAACATGTTGTGAAGCTGGTTCAAATGCTTGCGCAAGAACAGCTGTCCCATATAACTCTCCACCACCTTATTATTGATGCCGTATTCATCGACAACAGTTTGCAAATGCGGGGTAGGCATGTCTTCTTCGTATGTCAAAATGCCAGAGTGCGGGCAAGGAAGTTCAGCAACGATGTCACTATCATCAGAAGTCAGCTTGTGTTATTGTAATCATAGTTAGTCCGGTACCTTTCTAGCTGCAGACATGTCCAGAAGGCAATGATCAAGGGGTTGTCTTTCTCTGGGACCACTAAGTTGTGTTCCTTGATTTTTTTCAGTCGATCAAGTTTCCTGCGTGAATTAGCACTTATACTATGGAACTTCAGAAGATATTCTTACGGCCTAAGTATAACTTGGAGACCACGGCACGCTGCTGCAATGTACCCATGACTTTCCATTACTCTCGCAAGCTGGCCATGGTATAATCCGGCGAGAATGTTTGCGTGCACATGCTGCAAACTGTTTCCCGCAAGTTGGTTGCCGATCACATCCGTAGCTAGAGCGTGATACGCCAGTCCTGGAATGATATCGATGTTTCTTGGCCTAGCAAAGCCTCTAGGATATGCATTGTCGATAGAAGTTCTTCGACTCCGTGCTTGACCTCTCTCACCATCCAAAGGAGACATGATTCCCATGCCAGGGGAGCTCTGTATGGGCGATGGTGGGTGGCCATTGCGAACGGTAGGAGAACTACCGTAGGAATTGTCCAAGTCGCGGTCGGTATGCCAAGCGTCCGGGATTTTGCCTTTGTGCTGGCATATCTTTCCTAATGCCATAACTAGTAGAACTATGGCCGATCCAATCGATCGGAATGGGTGGCCAGGCTTGTGATCCAACATTGCATGTGGTTCCGCATACTCACCAGCGATAGGGGATCTTTTCCGCTTGTTCCCAGGGCTTTCCGGATTCCTGTAACCGCTGCCCACAAATCCAGCTCCACCGGCTTGAAGAGTCGACACTTGCTTTGGCTTTGCCTGGCTCTCAGGGATAGACTTCAAAAAGTGCTCCACAAGAAGATCAAGGCGTGATTTGATGAGTATAGGATGCATGATGTTGATGTTATCCATGTAACTCTTGACCAGCTCGTTAACGGTGTCTCTGCTCAAATCCGGCATGCCATTTGCATCGATTCCTCCTCGTATGAGCTCCGGCTGGTGTCCAGGTGGGGTCAGACCACCAAGCTGGCCCCATTCTTCGCCGGCAGGCGAAGAAACGTCCGAATGGGAGTCGCCAGGCGTGCTGTCTGCACCATGGTCTACTAGCGGATCCTTGTCATATCCTGGAGGAGGTTCATACCCCTCTCCCCTGCCAAAGAGTCTCAATAGTCCCCTCCTTTCCTCTTGCAATATCGGATACTTTTCATTCTTGATCTTTGAACTGTCCATAGCCCCTTGGCACAATACTCTGATGGCTGGAACGTTTAACAGTCTGGCAGCACCCGTTGTGTGGTTCACAGGAATTGACGGTGGCTTTGATGGGCCTGGATTGCCTGACTCCTCTTCCTCTTCTGAGATTTCACCGCCTTGCGGTGGGAAACCATCCGGGGCCCTTGGTTGACTCGGAGTTGATCCATAAGGCGACTCGTTTGAAGGCAGCAGTTGGTGTTCGGATCCAATAGACGGCCGAGGATACTCCATCCGAGTTCCGAAAACAGGTTGTGCATGCTCATCTTTGAATTTCACTGAGTCGTAGGGCGCACTGTTTACTACAGTGCCATTTTGGGCATGTTTGATGTCTCTCATCTCACCCGTAAGGTGTTCGATTTTCAGATTGACATGTTCAATCTTGCTGTTGAAACCACTCATAAAATTTTCCAGGCGCGCCAAACTCTCTATTATATCGGCGGATGCCTTGTCTTGTCTAATTTAGTTAGTATCATGATAATGTGAAATAAATGGATCCGATTGAAGCATACTGTTTTGGTGGCGGGTCCCGGTACCGACATTCTGTGCCCTTTTCCTTACAAGTCGAACACGCTGGTCGCCCCTCATCGCATTTTGCTTTAAGCGTTCGACAACTATCGCATGCCTGAGCCGCCCTTTGCGCCTTCTTCCTTATGTCCGGTCCTCTTGCTGGGGGATATGTTACTGTCTGATAATCTCGAGGTGGAGGAAGACCAGCTGGTCCATAGGGATTGTTCCCATACGGCTCTGTAGCAGACATTGGACTCTGCACCGGTGGGTAAGAGTTCGGTGGTTGCGGTGGTGGGTACTGCTGGTTTCTAGCTGAATCGTAGGACGGATGATATGGTCGACCCGGCCCTTCCTGGTGTGGATTCACATTGTGGTCTACACCTGTTGACGGCGGTCTGTATTGTTGCGGTTCGTCTGACGGGTCCCTTTTCACCATTGGGTCCCTTTGACCTGCATATGGTGGTATTTGAGGTTGCTGGCCTGGAGGAGCTGCTGGTGATGGTGGGGGGGGGGCTTGAGGGCCGTTGTGATATCCATGCGAAGGACCAGAGTTCGGTCTACGAGGATCTTGATGGTCGTACTGCGAATGCTCAGAAGGTCGACGGTGATCGAGTGGATAATCTGGTCGAGAGAATGGATTCGGATGATGGTACTGCGGCGCCGCACTAGGGGAAGGGAGTTGTCGAGAGCTTTCGGGCGAGTTCTGCCATGGTGTAGGAGGAGGCGGACCAGAAAGACGAGGACGTTTATCGGGTGGTATGTCCATCATAGCTTGGACTCTCATAAGATCACGGCAGCAGAGGCCATGGACGGCAGTAGTAGAGGTCGGCTTCTTACAGGTTGCCAGATAACACAGAGATTCTCATCGGGGTAGCACGAGCTGACGTGGTATGGGTCAGGTGTATCAAAGGATATCCCCCGCGACTAATCGCCTACTAGGTTGCAAGTAGAATGTCTGAGATGGGAGAGCAGATTAGCTTTAGCTTTGCAAGTCGCAACGACAGTGCAGGACGAGGATCTGGGGGCTAGGGCAGCAGTCGTGTGCAGCAAGCAAACAGAAGGGAGGTGAGCGGATGGTGGGTTGCGTTGCGTAGGGTAGGGTTGGGTTGGGTAGAGTAAAGTTTTGAACCAGGAAGCTTGAAAATCGAGGCAGAGTATATCAAAGAGCTAGCTACCTTGATTAGGTCTGTCCCACGCTTGTTGCGGGGATCTGCGACGGAGGGTCTGAACCTGAGTCTCCGATATGCTATGCTATGCTATGCTATGCAAAGCGGTGCGGTGCGGTGCGGTACGGCTTTTCCTCCCTTCCCTTTACTTCGAATACTTCGTACTTCGAATGGTCTGCCGGGGCGATATTAGAAGAGGTCCGCAATGAAGCGGGAGCGCGGGCGGGCTGGAGTGAGGCGACGCAAGGTCGACAGGTCGACGGTGAACCGACCCAACTCGATCTGACTCGTTAGAACACGGAGAATTCTATGGTGAGCGTTGAACCTGGCCTGGGACGGACCAAGAACAAGACCAAGACCAAGGTCGGCAAGACACTTCGAATAGTCGCTGGACCACGAGGACTGGAAACCTAGATGGGGAAGGGCAGGGCAGGGCAGGATTGGATGTATGGTACGAAGGACAGCCGTTCGAACCCAAATCGAAGATAGCAAGATGAGACAAATACTCGTCGTAAAAAGACACAGTTCGAGACGTGATCTGTCCGTGGTGGATGAGGTTGGTGTTTGTAGCAAATCACGGGTCGTTTTGTTAGTTTAGTGCTAGGATAGAAAAGGATAGGATAGGATAGGATAATGGGATGGGATGGGATGGGATGGGATGGGATAGAATGGGATCGGATAGAATGAGATAGGCTGGGATAGGCTGGGAGGGGAGGGAGGGGAGGGGGGAGGGGGAAGGTTGCGCAGACAGGGAGGGCCAGACGGGCGAACGAAGGAACGGAACGTGCGAACTGGGCAAGGATCCTCGATGTCAGCCTCGACTTGAACGAAGAAATCGATCGAGAAAAGGCTGCGCTGATCTTGTTGGAGGTTGGTGGTAGGTGGTTGGTGGTTGGGTTCGTATAGTTAGGTACAGTCCATCCATATGATATCGACATGGAGTCGACGTAAGGATGTTTGTGGACAAACAACTGCTGCCCTGGTCAATAGCAGACAACAAAGTTGAAATGGCGATGCGATTGCGATGCTGCCAAAGCGGGGTACAGTAGAAAGAAGTACGTCGGAATACATAATTTTACAAGTAGAGGAACATGCCAGCCGGATCAACAAGAGCGAAGGGGTCGCATGGGCAGCAGCAGCGACATCTATCTCCGAGGAGAGAACAGAATTGAACAGACTGGACAGTGTCAGTGAGCGACAGTAGACCATCTGTGCGTTCTGATACTGTACTGTACTGTACTGTACTAAAGGTACCCTACCGTACCCTATCGCATCCATCCCTGCCCCTCAGTTGCTCGTCTGTCTCGTCGTGCTCGTGCTCGTGCTCGTCGTCGGCCTGGCCTGTCTCGCCTTCTCCGCCCTCTCCCCCTCTCCCCCTCAGGCAGCAAACCTCAACCTCAACCTCAACCCTCAACCTCAAATCATATCACATCACAGCACAGCACATCACAGCACATCACAGCACATCACAGCACAGCACAGCACATCACATCCTAGGGCTTGTGGCGCGCAACGAAGGAAGCCCCAGGGGCCCCACCAGCCAGCATCGTGTCGTGTCTGAACATGATTAACTTTCTTAGCAACTCCCTGGACAGCCAGTGTCGTACGATAATTCACGGCTTATCGCGAGGTCTGGCCCTCATCAAGCCGGGGTGAGGGATCACAAGGTTTGGCTACACAGCAAGCCGTCCTTGGTACACGGCAGAGCAGAGCAGAGCAGAGCAGAGCGGAGGAAGTCAGAACTCATATCGGCGGCGCCTTCTGCATGGCGAATTCCCACAGGAGCGGTCGGGAGAGCACTAAAAGCGAGTAGTCGATACTTGTAGTCATCATTCGCAGAATGCCACCCACCAACTAACTGCTCTGGTTCAGCTGCCGGGCTCTTACCAAATCATTAGCAATACTTCTCCATGAACGAGGCGCACCACCATTGATTGGAAATGACGATAAGAGCACGCTTTGTCGACGTGTGGCTTCTCCAGAGCTTCTGCGCCTGTTCTTTGCACCCAGACATTTTCCTTCCCATCAGTGGTCATTTACCCGTTACCGTACCCATGGTACTCACGGAAGACGCCCTTAGAAACCCCTCGGAAACCATGGCCGGGGTGCCCAGCTCGGCTGTGGTCGCGCAGTGAGGAGCCCTGTGAAAGGGGAAATGAAATGAACCGCTCATAGCAAGGAAGCAACTCGCGCTTTGCATGGCTGGCTGGCTGGCTGCCCGGCTGACTGCTTGCCCTGTCTATCTGTTCTGTCTGCTTGGTAGGAAAGGGAAGAGATGTTCAAGCCTAGCTGCCTCCGCATCTAGAACTACTCATGGTTAGGCGATGTGTAGAAACTTGACTATTGCGATCATCTGCAAGATACTTACTAGTGGGGGAATAACACAGAAAAAATGGCCAAGGTCAAACGATTCAGGACATAAAAAACTGGGGGACACCTGGGCGATCCCTTGTTAATGTGGGGGCGCGATGAAGCTGGAGTCAACTCTGTGTTCTGTCGGTGTCTGATGAGGGGATCATGGCAAGGCTTCTTGACAGCCTGACAGCCTGTCGTCAAAAGTTCAGCCTCGCGACGAATCGACGGCGTGCCCTCCAACCGTTCGGTTTACATATTCTGGCCCATTAATGGAAATAGTTCCAAACCTGGGATTTAGATTCCTGGGTAAGCGTGTTCCCACGTCGGCCGTCCAAGCTAGAGAGATGCGGCATCTTACGAAGTAAGCCCCTTTGGAGGGGAAATTATGTCCAATCACATAAGCTTTGTTCCTGAAAGCAGCGAGGTTGAGTCTGGAAAAGCATGGCCCACCAAGGATCGCCCAGTTGGAGGGGTCATCCGCCCAGTTTATTTCGCTCTTCGCGAGTCATAGCCGACAGAGTATTTGAAACCTTCTTAGCTGACCCTTGGATTATCGCGAGGAAGGAGAAGGGTTTCGAGATGTCCACCTCTCTATGCTGAGATTGCTTTTTCTTCTGTTGCAGCCACACCGCAACTGCAAGACCAATGGTCTTCTCTTCCAACGGTCACTAAATTACTGCCTCAGCTGGCTCTTGAGATTACCTCTCGATCCACTCACTTCTGCTGCTCACCGCTGCGGATAGTATCTCGGGCCTCGTGGACCTAGAAGTTGGAGAATTTTGAGGGCTTATCATCTAGAAGAGACGGTAGTTTCTGAAAAGGAAAATTAAGGATAACCCCCGGATTTCAAACCCTTAGCGATTGATGCCCAACTGCCCCTCCCACGATCCACGCTGTCGGCCGAGAGTCTCGGTTTTCAAGAACTCCTTTAGGCGACCACTCGTTGAACTCTGAAAAATCAGATCGGCTCAAAATTCAATGTGCCCTACTGTAGAGTAGTTATCTATTTCGAGATGTGGTCACCACAAAGCTCTGTTTTGTAGCCTGGTACGTGTCACCGCTTTTCAGCAGATCAATGCAAGGCTGAGACTTTGTTTGGAAAATTTCCAGTCGCGACACCGCGGTAGAAAAGAAAATAATTGGTCAATAAGGAGACATTTTCAACATCGGTGCGGATTCTCTCTCTTGAAGTGCGGCCAGGTACGGTACGGGAGTGGGAATGTTTGAATCAGCAACATTCTGGAGTAGACGAGGCGGCAATGCTGCAAGCCTCTTTAATGGTGCCCAGCTCCCAAATCAGGTAGAAATGGCCGTCGCTTCTGAGCTTCCTCTGAGCACAAGCAGAAAGATGGTTGAAAGCCTGAAGTTTAGAACTTGCGAACAGTCAAAGCCCTAACACTTCAGCGTCTTGATTGTCCAATACCAAAATTTCTTCCCACGGCAGCCCGCAGATCTCAAAGTGAGGCAAGGCTATGAGAGCTGGTCCCGATCAATACAGGAGGTTTCAACTTTCTTTAGGTATGATCCTCATCTTTGACAGTGTACAGGGGCTGAAGAAAAATGACATGTCAGTTCTCCGGACCAGATGCATCGTCCCAGCATCGGCAAACATCTGCTGATCCTGGTACGTACCAGTGATTCGGCTTGATGCCCGTTCTATCCGTGTACATCGGCATCGGCTCATCGATATCGGCTTGTAGCTGCATAAGAAAACAATTCTCCGCTTCGGGTATTGGCCTGCCTGCTGCTTGACGTCGCAATCTCAGACGGTGCGCCTGACCTACGGGAAGTATCGCCGATCATGGTTTTGCCTGAAGTTATCTCTACGAATAGAGTGCCGATCCGCACCTGCTTGTGAGTTGGCCAACAACAGCTTTGCCTCTAACGGGGACTGCTTTTGCTTTTGCATGTGCTTTGACTTTTTCCACGTGAGCTGCACTGACTTTGATTTGACGCAGGGTAGCTCGGTACAACTGGCACTTCATGACTGCAAGAAGCGGCCATACGGACGAGAAGAAAATTAGATTTTGATTGATTGGCAGATGCTCTCCGAGTTCCTTGCGAAGTTGCAATAAAGGCTCAAATAGTAATGTCCTCGCAGGGACTGCCCTGGCCACTGTGCTGGAAAGCTCCGTCCGATGTTTAAAATGGCAAGCACAGTAAGCAAGGTGAATCAACATGCGATGCTTTAGAAGCAAGGATTGGCGCCGCCACACAATCGATGTTGGACATCGGGATCTCATAAACCTCGAGGCGACAGTGCGGGCTTTCAGCCTTTCCAGCGCCCAGAACATGGTGGCGTAGATGTGAAGTTGCATGCTGACTCTAAGCCTCCTCCTGTACCCCTGAAAACAAGATGGCATGACAGCGACGACATGAATGAGTAAAAAGAGCCGTTGGCGATGATAACCTCAGGCTCCTCAATATAATAGAGTTTGTCGCTTTCCCCAGAAAGATCACTTTGTGCCTTTTTCAGCTCGTGCCCGTTTAAAAAGAAAAGAAAATACCGGTCGGGAGCAAGCCGTCGAGCCTGGCGCCCAAAACCAAACATTCAAGCCCGAGAACTTGGGGACATCTCCAGATTCGCAATGACGCGCAGGTAGATTTCCCAGGCAAGATGCTTGCTTTATGCCGCTATCACAGACTCGAAACTGAGTAGTGGGTCATTATTTTTAGATGATGAAAAAGTAAACAACTTGACTCCCGGCCCTCCCTCACCTCGTACTATCGAGTCGTCGCTTTTTTGCATGTCTTTTTTTCGATTTTCGCTGCTCGTGTTCACTGTCCTGCGCAAGAGGATCGGTCGATTGCCCTCCTTCTGTAAATGCAAGGTCTCCGGTCGCCCCTAGACTTGCCAGTGATGCTTCTTCCATGAGAATCCCTAGAGCAATCAATGCCGTCTCGTCCATACTCTTCCAGTCCCCGCCTCCGCCATCTATGGTAACTCGTGAGTAGAAATCAGATGTATAGCAATGTAAGGCCTTGAGAAGATCCGACTCAGGTAGGTCTTTTATGGATTGTCTTTCGTTTGTGAAGTATATGTCGGATTCGGCGTATCTCGTGGGGGCATTCTTGCTTCGAAATAGAACGGTTTCAGGCGCAATCGCAGTGGTAGACGATGAGACAGTATCTCGAGTTGAGGCAACGACTACATGCTTCGGAATGAATCCTGCGAGGGATATGCGACCTGTTGAGCGTCAATTGGGGGTTCTGTGCAAGGCTCGGAGGGGAGGTACTTACCTGCGACTGCATCGTAGACTGTAGGATGCCTGGATTTCTGTTTCCTCTCGTCTCTGGCTGGAGGATCAGGTGAAGAATCTGGATTAAGAAAAGCATCCTGCGTAAATGCTTTCGAAGTCATGCTGGCATGTTGATTGTGTTGCTGTCGCGCAATGTCCCAAGTTCTGGATGAACATTGGAAACGAGGACAAGCGCTAGTTTGGTGGCCTTGCATGCCATGTCAGCCTCAGCTCGCCACCACGCCCTTCCTCCCCAACAGTAAACATCAAAATTCCTTCTCGCAACAAGTTCAACAACAGATAAACTGCTTGACTGCTTGTGACAGATGTATGAATCAGTTGCTTTTTGACCGATCAACGGGCAATCTAGGCCCACAAGCCTTTGCCCGTATCCAGACTTCACAGCGCATTCATTCCATTCAGCCTGCTCCAAGGCTACGGTTCAACGGCGGCGAGAAAGAAACAGTTCTTGTCGACGATGATGAAGATCAAGACTCTCAATCAAATGTTCCATTAGGAGGAAATTCCGAGTCTAAGATATGGGCTCATCAGTCTGGAGTAAACAGCTTGGCTTCAGATGTGGACAACAGACTGTAAGGCTGCAACATCCAAACTTATATTGTGCATTTACTGACTATCCCAGATTACTTTCTGGTGGTGCAGATTCCACTATAAAAGTCTGGGATCTGGATGAGAATGAGCCAGGGGCCAAGCACATCCTCAAGCCTTCAAGTGTTGTCCCAAAGTAAGTATCAGCCATCACCAGCTTGACTAAGTACTCACTCCAACCAGGACATCTTTAACCCACAGATTCGGCATCACTCAACTCAGCTTCTTCCCCTTTGACTCCGGAGCTTTCCTATCGACCTCCTATGACCACCATCTGAAAATCTACGCAGCAGAGACACTGGCAGTGTCCGGAGACTTCGACCTGAGCTCAATAGTCTACACTCACGCACTTTCTCCAGTCGCAAGTCATCTGCTCGTTGCATGTGCTACTCAGCACCCAGCTGTGAGACTTGTTGATCTCCGTTCTGGCTCCAGTACACATGCCCTTGCAGGCCATCATGGTGCCTTGCTGTCTCTGGCGTGGAGTCCAACATTAGACCATATTTTGGCAAGTGGAGGCATAGATGGCACTGTTCGTCTATGGGACATCCGTAAGAGCTCGGGGGCACTGGGTGTTCTGGATATGGAGGACTCAACTGGTATTGTGGGTACTGATGGAATGGGGACAAGTACTCGTCCGAGAGACTTTGGCAAATCTCACTCGGCAGCAGTAAACGGTTTGACCTGGACTGGCGACTGCGCATACATCATATCAGCTGGACACGACAATCGCATCAGAGTCTGGGATGCAGCAACAGGAGCGAACACACTTGCAAGCTTTGGGCCAACATTGAAGAACGGCCACCTCTCGCACCTCCCTCTTGTGGTAAATTCCCCCGGAACATCAGGACATACCAAAGATCTTCTTTTCTACCCGAACGAAAAGGAGTTACTTGTCTTCGAACTTCACGAAGGGAGATTATTGAAACGCCTTAAAGTTCCGGGTCCCAACATTGCAGCAGTGCGATCCAGAACTGGGGAGAGGAATGTCAAGAACAGGATTACGGGCTTAGTGTGGAGAGGTCTGGCAGGTGGTATTTACTCCTCACATACAGATGGTCAGATCAGGGCTTGGTTTCCTAGAACATCAGAAGATGATGAGCTTGATGAGGAAGAGGAGAGTATTTTGAAGCAGGAGGGTGACGAGGAAAATGAAGGGGCGAAGAGGAAGATGCAGGTGCTGGATGATGTATTTAGAGACTTGACAAGGCAGAAGATAACATTTGGCTGATGCATTGTAACTCTCAACAGAACTGGCTCAAGTCTTGTTGCTGCTTGTGCCACTCTAAAACAAACCATTCCTATTACTACAGCCGTGATTCTCCCCAACAAATGCACAACTCCATTTCCTCTGCACCAAATCATATTGCATCCTTAACTCTCCCCCATCAAATCCCCTTCAATCCCATCTTTCCAATTATCCCAAACCTAATAGACAATCCAATTCCATACCACCAGCTCCCAGCCCATCCTAATTTTCCCCTTCTTTTCTCTTCTCCAATCTATGCATTTCTCATCCCCCTTTCCCCCTCCAGCCAATCCATACCTAAACACAACGTTCATCACAGCAAACCAAATTGAGTTAGGCCAATACAAGAGCAGGCTCAAACCAACTAATCCCCAAACAGCTTCATCCAACTTCAATCTATGCCTCTTCAACTCTCATTTTTGTTCACACGCTTAGGAGTGCATCTGAATTAAGTCAGCGAAAAATCCAAGTCAAGCCGGCTCAACTTCCTAACCAAGATGAAATTGAACATCATTAGGTCCACCCCACGCAGTCTATAAACCCAAAGCCTAGCCCGGCCCACACAAGGCATGGGACACAAGGAGTACGTCACGAAGCGAACTACATGGCATGCTATCACAGCATTACAGCAAAATGGGCACACAAGACTTGGGGTTTCGGCCATCTGCTTTTATAGACTAATACTACACCACCAACATTTTTGGATTCTGCATCGTGCAATCATATCTCTCTTGTACCTCTCATTCCATTCGTAACATATCAGCACCATTTTCGAGAAAGACAAAGAATAAGATCAAGCTATCTAAACAAGGTCGTGGTGAAACATCCACTGCCATCATTCAGCACTAAAGGCATCGTCATCATATCTATAGAAGGCTAAAAGGGCATCTAGATCTGTGGAGGTGGTTAGCTGGTGGTCAAGAGGAAGGGACGAGTGATTGGAGGCTTACTGTGAACTTTGTACCAATAGAGGGCATTGCTTTTGAGGTATCTTCGTTGCCAGGTAAGGAGAAAAACTAGCCATCGAACTCCGTAAGGTGAGCAATTGCGCTCGATAGAGGTCCGTGAACAGTATCGGCGGTAAGACGAGGATATGCGAGCAATTTGTCTGAGCTTGTGCCTCGGAGAATGTGACTGCCACGGTGCTCGCTATAGTCAATATCGATGGTGTTCGTGGTCAAGATCTCGTAAACAACAACAGTATTATTCTGGCCGAGTCGAACAGAACGACCCAGCGCCTGAGTCATGGCCGAGTCGTACTCCTGGCGAGCAGAGGAGCCCTCAGTGTACAAAGGACCCAGGAAGATGAGATGGCGAGCCCCAGTCAGGTTACTGTGATCGAGTTAGCAATGGTTCAGAACAAAGATGGAGGAGCATCTTACCTGCCAGCAGCAGTCTCGCTAGCAGTAAGCATGATGAGAACTTGAATGCTTGACACGCCCGACTGGAAGTCATGAAGGATAGCTGAGCAGGTTTCTGTATTGCTCAACGTTGCGGACTTGATCCCAGCAGCATTGAATGCCTCTTCCAACTTCTTCTGCACGTTTTCAGTTTGTACAAAGACCAACACCTGCTCGGAAGTCGGAATTTCGTGACCATCGACCTTGTTTTGAATGAGATTGACGACATAGTCAATCTTGGAGCCAAACTTCGAAGACGATTCGGAACGGGCTTGTACCGCAAGGGAAGAGCATGAGACTCTCTGGTGGGGTGCAACTGGTGCGTCGCAGCTGTCTCCATCCTCGATGGCCCCACAGGCTTCAGGAGCATCGCAGTAGGTACAAAGAAGATGTCCGCAGCCCGCAAGCAGCATGAAGCAGTCAGCTCCTGCCTTTTGATGGCAGTTCGAGCATACCAACTCTTCGACAGACTGAACACGGAGCACGCTCTTGAATGCCCGAAGGGATCTGCTTCGAATGACGAGCTCCTCGCAGAATGTGTTGAGCTTTGAAGCCGAGGTTCTCAAACCGGCAACGATGGCGGTCTTCTTTGTGCTTGCAGGCAAGTCACAGACACTGTTGAGGCATGATAGGAGATCAACTGTAGTAGCATGGTCCCCGAATCCGTTCTTTCGGGCGTGGGCCAGCCAGGTATTGTATTCTGGGCAGGACTGGCCAGCGATGCCGGCTCGAACGTACAGCCCATGTGCCTCACTCAACTCTTTCTTGAAGTCGCTGAGCATCTCAGAATACTCACGGGCACGGGTAGACTCAATGATCTGACACATCTGTGAAGCAGTGGTGCTTGCAGCATCGCTCTTGTTGATCTTAAGGCCAAACGCCGAAGCATTGAGGAAAAGAGCAAGCTTGCCATCCTCACCTTCAGAAGATGCCTCGTCGATCTGCTGAGCCTTGCTGTCGCTTGTAGTCTTGATGGCGTTGAGTTGAAAATCATTTGCGACGACATGGTGCATGAGTTCCATGTACAAGGCCGTCTCGGAAGGAGTTTGATCAACGCGAATAATTCTCTTCTCGAGCTCGATACCAGAAACATCGGCGTCATCCTGGGATCTGTTAGCGTTCGTCAACACAACAAGGAGCGCACGACGTACCTGTCTCACGAAATGATCCAAAAAGGCTTGAGCATGTTGCACTCTAGTTTGCTGCCAGGCCGTACTGGGCGTCTCCTGGTACATGGCAAACTTCTCCGATGCTGTTGCGTGATTAGTTTGGTCAAACGAGTCAAACATTTGGGACTTACCAGTAAACTCGCTCATCGTCTTTCTCAAGACATCCGGCTTCATGATCGAATGATCGTCGCAACCAAGATTAATTCCGAGCAATGCAGCCATTGCCTGCACATCATGGAAGTTACTCAGCCGAGGCGTACCTGAAAGGAGCCACATCTTGAAGGCCTGAATGAACTCAAACAGAAGCCCACTGGTTGCCTTAGCATAGGTGTGCTCATCAATAACAACACGATCCCATTTGAACATCTCAAGAAGAGGATGACCAAGACCATCGATACCATTGCCATTGGCCATCCCATGGAAGCCGAATATGGGTTCGAAATTGTAGTCCGAGGTCTCAACTCTCTTGCGCTTGTCACCAGTTTGAGGACCGTTCTTGTCTAGAGCATGTACATACTTTGCCCCAGTGACATGCTTCGATGGAACGTATTCGCTGTGCTCATTGGTCTTGGCGACACTGGCGTTGAACTGGGTCTTCAAGACATTTTCGAAAGATGTTGGGTTCTTCTTGTACGACTTGAGCGATTCAACGTTTGCTGCAAACGTAGTCGCAGCGTGCTTGTGCCACTCGCGCTGGGCTCGCATTGTCGCATTGTCAGCATACCGAACATTGCCGGAGAACTGGGCATAAGCCTGTTGATATGTATTATGCGAGCATACATCCCAAGAAGCGATGACGATTGCAGCATCCTTGATCTGACGGACTGTCAGGTCCTTGAGTTTTGTAGGATTTTTGATAACGATGACTTTGTCGCAGAGCAAGTCCACAAACTTCTTGGCTTCGCTGTTCCATTGGTCCACAAGATGGGGGGGGACAAGGACAAGAGTTGCTTGAGTGCGGATTGCGCCTTGAATGTTTGGTGCGATGCGGGCACGTTCTTGGGCTTCCTTGAATTGGAGAGCAATGATTGACAAGATGAGAATAGTCTTGCCAAAACCAACTGCTTGTGCCAGAACACCGCCAGCCACTTTGATTTCTCGTGTGGCCTTGCCTTCTAAGCGGTATCCAATCTCCTCTACAGAAGCTTCGGCTACAACTTGTTCAACAAATGGCTTTGGGTTGCGTTCTTGATCAAGCATCCAAGTGATGGCCTTAGATTGCGCAGGGAGCAAACCAAATGGAGCTGCCGAGAATCCAATGAATGGGCTTTGAGCTCCAACCACGGTTGGAAGAGGCCGGACATTAGCAGTGCTTCGGAGAACGAACTCAGCGGGGGTTGGAGCCATCGTCTTGCCATCGTCAGTGACCAAGCGGTAGCTGGTTTGAACACCATTGCTAACAAGCTCTCCAGTACGACTAGAAGTATCATTCAGGAGGAGACTACCTGTAGCTTGGTGCATGAGTGTGACTGGGTTGATGGCAATCTTGAGCTCCAGCAAGTTGCTAGCACTGAATCGGTATATTGCCTCAATAGCCGAAGGTCTGTCCTTGATAGCTCGCTCGTGGCAGGATGCTTGCTCTGGATTTTCCACGGGGATCTGCTTTCCAAAGCCTCTGCCCGTCTTCGTATCAAATGTCCACTGCATCGATGGCGGGGATGGAGAACATAACAAGCATGCTGTTACGGCATCCTTGTATTGAATCCAGGACTTGCTCGACTCACAATGACCAGCTAGGACAAGCTCCTTCTCGAGAAGGCAGAGATATTGCTTCCAGAAGGAAGCCTTGTTGGCTTTGGAAATGAGTGTCCATCGACCCTCGCGGTATGCAATGGATGGCTTGTGCAGCAGTTGGGCAACCATTTCAAAGACGGCATATTTCTTTTCCTGGCAAGTTGACTGGACGTGGTTGATCTTGGCAGGGAGGCGATGGTATGTCATCAATTCCTGAGAAATCGATCCCAATTGAGGGCCAGCAAAGGGAACCCAGTAACCATTTAGGCATATATCAACCTCCTCAATATGCTTGCCAGCAAAATGGGCAATGGGAACTCCTTCAACTGTGAGGCCAGAATCATTTCGTGTGGCAGTAACCGTGGGTTGACGCCATGATGAAGGTAAGTCGCAGACAACTTTCAACTCCTCAGCGTAACGCTTTCGAGAAACATCGTTGGAGAAGGAGAAAAAAAAATCCTTGGGGTTGCCGCTGTGGAGGTGCTGATTGTAGAAGAGTAACAATGGATCCTGACCATCATCAATAGACTTGCGCGCATGAACAGAGTTCCAAGCCTGGCCGCACTCGTAGGAGCGGACGTACTCTCCCAAGATGTCTTGGTCAAGATACTTCGTGCTGTAGTTTCCTCGAGGGGTGATTGCAATATTGGAAAAAACGCATGTCGCAGAAAAGTCCTTGAGACCTCTCTCATTCTCGAACGACTCCTCGAGAGGCCCACTCGAAGTAATGGTGGTCTGAAGGATAGTCTTTTCGGGATTCCACAATTGCCAGTCGCCTTTTATGAGGTCTTGGCCAGTCGGACGCATACGAGCAATAGGGAAGCGTCTCAAGTACTTGCCAGTGCTGGTTGCCAAGGGCTCGCAAGGTACATTTGCGTACAGCTGCCATTCAACGCCAGTGGATGAAATTGTCAACTTCAACAAAGCTTGCGGTGAATCGTAAACAATTTGGAAGCAGTCAGCACGTCGGATAGATCTGTAGAAGATGGTGGATGAGAAGGCTTGCTCGATCTTGTCGATCATGCCATTCCAGGATTTCCGGGTGAACCCAGGTTGCAGGTCAAGCTTTCTAGCTCGGCTGAGTAAATCCTTAGTTGCAATTGACCAAAGAGGACTTAGATCGATCTGGAACGGTAAGGCGTGCTTGACGACCTTCTCAAATTCGACAGGCTGCCTACGCTCAACAGAGAGTAGCTCGTAATGGTGGACGGGGTTGTGGCCACATTTGACGCACGAGGTGGCTTTGCAAACCTTGCACTGTTGGATTTGTCGACAAGTAACTAACTCTTGGCCTTCGCACACACACATGCGTACAGTCTGCTTAGCGAGAGCGGTGATACGATCAACGGAGATCGGTGTATAGGAGGTAGGATGAGACATGTGAGGTACTAGCTTATCTTCGCCGAGATACTCCGACTTGACTTCATCAACTTGACTTTGTTTCTGGCGACCCACGAAGTTAAATACCTCTCTGAAGTGTATCAAAGCGGCAAACATAAATGTACCCACGACGGTAGATGTCATGGCGTTGCCACTCATGCCATTCAAGAGAGTGTCTGACATGTTCATGGTGTTGACAGAATCTGGGTCTAAGCCCTGTGCAATGAGAGCTTCAAGGCCTGACAGACGGCTGCCACGCGAGGTGTTGAACAGGAAGCTGTTCGGAGTGACGCAACCGACGATTCCACTGCGGTTCGTATCTTCATAACGATAGACGTTCTGGGACAGCTCTAAGAAACGGCTAGAATGAGATGGTCAGTAAATTTGCATCGCTTTTTGGAAGGGGAAAACTTACCTGAAGTAGCGGTCATCAATGCCCTTGAGGGAGATGTTTCGAAGATGAGAAATGTCAATGTAGTCGGTCGTTCGATTGGTGAATACAAGATTGCGGCTATAGTAGTCAGGGAGGACTTTGTATCCATCCGGGCGCCAGAAGGTAACCGGACGCTTGTTTCCGAGTCGGTATGCCTTGACATATTGTTGATGACCAAGCTTGCACTTGGCCCATGGCATAGCTGCTCTTTGTTTTCCTCCATCGTCTCGCTTTGTGGCATTGGCAAGAGGAGAGTCGAAATCTAGCAGCATGGCTTCCATGGGAAGGCTTGCTGGTCGCTTCAACTTGTTGACGAGCGCTGGAAATTCTTTTGCAAGCTTCTGTAAAGCGGCGATACCACCCTTGAAGCTGTCGCGGAGAACGCAGACCATGTATCCACGCTGCCGAGTGTGCGGTAGATAGAACTGCTTGGTATCAAGCTTCACGAACGATACCTCGTAGCCAAGATCTTGGAAATGCTTGTCAAGGCCAATGATCGGGTCACTATCCTTCTTCTTATTCCTATTCTTGATCTTGGAGTCAACCCACGGAGCACCGGTAACGTTTTCCAAGACGACCATCTTTGGACGGTATCTGTTGACGTATTCCAGGACGGCAAAGAAGGTGTCTCCCGATTCACCCTTCTGGTTGAGGTTCTTGCGATGGTTATTAAGAGTGGAGAAATCGTCACAACAGAAACCAGCAATAAGGATATCGAGATTTCCTGGGACCTTGATCTTGCCACCATAGTTTGTTGTGCTGGAATGCATTAGTAAATAGGTGCATGTTCAAGAATGCAGGGGACTTACAACAACCATTCGGTCTTCCACTCGGGATCGTTCTCTCTCTGCGTCAGAATCTCGGTGATGTCTCGAGCACTCATTCGTGGGGAGTAGTTTCTCTCAATGAACGCAGATTTGGCAGGATGAATCTCCGCACTGATAATCTGGTTGAAGTTGAATGTGAGTCCTTGAGTAAGAAAGTCTGGAATACATGATTAACGCACGCTCATGGACACACCCTGGGATCAACTTACAGTCTTTGAGAAATCTCATGGCCAGGATTGGGGCTTCTGTGCCGGAGCAGAAGGTGCCAACGTCCAGAGGTCGCTCGTCCATCAGAGTTGTGAGTAATCCCATACCATTGTCGATCAAGTTCTGGCCGATGTGAGAGAAAAATTGTGGTGTGGTTCTTAGAGGGGCCAAGTTTGCACTGTATCCAGCTTCGAAGTTGTACGGCTTCTTCTTCTGGGCCTTCGCTAACATGGCGGCGGGAATGGTAATGCCAAGATCGTCGTCAGACAGGCTGTCGGTGTCCTCATTATCTGTGACATCGCGATCCTCTGGCTGGGTAGGCTTTGAAGACTTCTTGGGTGCCCCGGGCTTTGCCTTAGAAGGCCTTTCGGCGAGCTTTCGTTCCTTGTCAGCCTGCTTCTCCAAAGCCTTTCGAGCATCTTCGGCTTCCTTCGCAAGCTTCTTAGCAGCCTTGTTAGCAGCAGCAGCAGCAGTACTGTTCTTAGCAGCAGTAGCTCTATCTTGAGCAGTGCCGGCCATGATTGTCGGAGCCTTCTGAGCCGTCGACTGCTGAGCCAGAAGTTCACACTTGTCCTTCAATGCCCCGAAATTGAAGCAAATCTTCTTCTTGTCATTTGCGGAATCAGGAGGGCTGGAGCTAGGCTGGCTGGCTGGAAGACTGTTGGCGGCGCCAATGCACTCCGACGCATTTGCCAGCAATTGATTGGACCGAGAGCGATCGATCTTAGAGAAAGGTCGTGGGCTGTCAACAGCTGGACTTGTGTCTATGGAAGTGATGATTAACAGGAGATTTGGAGGTGGATGGGATGATCGCTACTTACATGTGGTCTTTTGTCTCTTGGCCATGCGCTCATCAGTGCCCTCTTCCTCGGCAGACTCTTGCTCTTCATCAGTATCGTCTACCGGGTCCGACTCGACAGACATTGCCTGAAGGGTGAAGTCGTCATCATCATCATCTTCAGAAGCATCCGACATGTGGACGTCTGACTCGGCATCTGAATTGTCAATGGCATCATCTGCTGAGCTACTCACGTTCGACAGGCTCTGGGCAGCCGTAGCCTTTGAAACTCTTGGGAGGGATGTGCGCGTTGACATCTTGACGTTGCTATAGCACCTAACTTAGCAATCGTATTCCTAGCGAGGTTCCATGCCAGTGTTGTGAAGATGGAACGAGATGGTAAGTGTGTTAATGGAAGGTGGCCCAGAGGCGGAGGCGGGGCAAGCCCAGCGACCGGCAGCGAGAGTGCCCTCCCAACTGCTTGCGAACAAGAGCGTGAGGATTCCGTCATGCAGAGTATGAGGATAGAGATATACAAGTGCCAATGGCAGAGGCAATTGAACCTTGAAACTCGCAGGAGCTGGGAATGGAGGAGGGAGGAGGAGGGAGGAGGAGGGAGGAGGAGGGAGGAGGAGGGAGGAGGAGGGAGGAGGAGGGAGGAGGAGGGAGGAGGAGGGAGGAGGAGGCTATCGCGCTCTAAGGGTGGAATTGAGACAGGAAATGACTTACTTTCTCTGCAATGCTATTTGATTGGCCTCGCGATAGCAAGAGAGTACTTGGTTTGGATTGGTGGTGTTTCCGTATCGCTGTGCTGTGGTGCGTGCGAATTTTTTTTATCGAGGTCGTCGAGAGGAAGAGGGTGACGGTGTTGTGCGGAAGATATAGTCGGATCGTGGGACTTCTCGCCACAAGAGGTGAACTCCTCAACAGCCTTGCACTTTCACCACTTTCAGAACTAAGCGGGCCCTTTCAACCCGTGACAATCTAGAGACCTGGATACCGGGATCTATTCGGAGTAACCGCAATATCTTGTCTCCTGACCACACAGAAACTCCTCCGAGAAATAAGAAACAAGACGTGATGTCCCCGAACTGCCTCCTATCAGAGATAAGATAACGACCTCGGAGTATCAAGCTTCCCGCAATTAAGAAGTAGAAGAGTAGCAAAGTCCAGAGCGATTGCTGATCAGACCTGGAAGCAGAATCTGCAAAGACAATGTCCACAGACTCCACACCTGATTCACCACATGGTCCAAACAAGAGAATGCGCGCCTCCCTGCCTCTGCCGATCTTCCTACCGACAGTCTGGCCCTCTGAGACAATATGACTCCAACGAGGCTGAGCGCCCTGCGATTCACATGTTTGAAAACCTGGCAACTTGACTGCCGTGTTGGACAACCACCATGCGCCAACGAGCTTCCTCCTCTCTTTCCTCCCTCCTACCGCACACCCTCTCGTATTCCTTGTGGTCATACCAAAACACAATGCCCAAGGTCTCTCTAAAATAGAGTAACTCCGGCAAGGATAGCGTCAAAATGGCAGTCAGCTCAGCATCAACAGGCTTACAGTCTGCTGCTACGTACATAGCTACAGCCAGCTTCATCCAAGGAAATTCTTCGTTGAACGTTGGGCGCCATGGGTCTTTGGCATCGCCCGCTTTGACTGGTGGTCGAGTCGATTGACAAAGGCAACAAAGGAAGGATATAAGGAGACACAATGGAATATACTTACCAACCCGCTTTGATGATCTCCACGAGACATCTTGAGGAAACTTTGACAGCTGGCACTCTAATTCAGGACTGCTGTTCGGCCTTATTGCTTGACGGAGCTGCCCAATATATGTCTCTTGCAGGGTCGCGAGGAGTGAAAACCTACTTTGCAGCACAGCTTCTTGCCGCAGGTGTAGTGCAATTGGATAGAAATGAGTAGGGATACCCCGATGCACCGACTACTCAAGAGGAGCAATGCATACCTAGATGCAACGCAGGGAGTCCATGGAAGTCAAGTCACCGGATAGCATTTGAAGGGCGCATCAACACACCTTTGGACCGTAACAGGTCAATAAATACTGCGACAGCCCCGAGCAGAGTTGCTCCATTGCAATCAGTCATTCCAGTAGAATGGTAACGGTCCAGAGGTAGATATCAAGACGGCACAGACACTGTCCAGGCTTCTGAACATGTCTCTGCTTTCGTATGGATGAAGGACTTCCTATGACCTCCTGACCTCCTAGGCATGGTGCGTCCCAGGCATAACCCCAAAGTAGACTTTGACATACAAAGTTGATTGTTATGTCCTGCACCATCGAGTAGATAGTCTCAGTCGGCCATGCTTGAGGAGACAGAGTCGCTGCCCGGCGGACGGCTGCTTCGCTCGGGTGTTGAGCCGGGCACAGAAGACCTTCCTGCAAAGTGTTATCCTTGTCCAAATTCCACGAAGTAGCCCGTCATTGCCACTTAGCAGCAGTGTATCTACAATTTTCGTGCAGAGTGCAGAAAGATTGCCAAGGTCAAGTGTGTGGTGGATATGAATACCGGTTGCACCATGACCCAAGTTTGACATGCAAGGAGGCGTGGATGGTATGACACCAGACATTTGAATATATTGAGATATGGCCCTGTGGTGTACTGAGCGAACCCAAGCGGGTATATATATTGCTTGTATTGAAAGTAGCGATGTTAGGCGTTGGCAAGGCAAGGCAAGGCAAGGACTTTCTGCAGCGCTTGGTAATTGCGGAGGCATACCAAGGGTATTGTAGTCCGCCATCTGAGTAGTAAGAAACGATCAAAGTCGACGAGTACTTGCGAAATCAGATCGCTAGTCCAGGGACTGTATCTTCGTCAAGAGACCTTGGCGGAGTCTGATCAATAATAAAGAACATGCAGTACTTCAAGAGACCTTTTGCAGGCAAAGACAAACCTGAAAGGCTATTAGCAAATGGGTACCGTGAGTAGATAGAAGATGACTGGAAGCTTCAAGTAAAAGGACCACACTTTCGCACCAAAGCAACCGTGGTAGTGAATGAGGGACTACCGTCCCGATTGTGTTTGATGAGCTATCAAGAGAAGAAGCATCTTGTCCAAGGTGAGACTGGGTCAAGGGCAGATAGTATGTCTCCGCTTTGGCTTTTAGAGGACGAACGGGTGAGGAGATAGTTGAAATACAGAAATACCATGCGGTGAGGGGGGCTTAAGGTTGAAGCTAACTGAAGACCTCTATCTCCATCCAAGTCGCATAGTACAGATCTAAATGGAGTGCTTCCAGCGAAGCAGCTAGGCAGGTTGGCAGTCTTTTGAAGATGTCAGCGGATGTTGGTTATCGATATGTTGAAGGAGGAAGAGGAGTGGTGTTTGGAGGAGAGGTGCGGTGATTCTAAAGAAGTCGAGGGAAGAGGCAATATATGAAGCCTTATTTGGGAGCGTAAATAGAGGAGTAGCTTGCTTCGGGGGAAGCGTCAGCAACGAGAGAGCGCCGTCGTGATGTATCGCTGGGCTTTGGTTCCTTTAGAGCCAGTAGCCTTGACTTTCTTTGAAGTTATGAAGAGAGGTAGATGGTGGTGCGCGATGGTGTGCGTAAGGAAATTGAGAGCTGCTTTGCTTTTCTGTTGGGGAAAGGTACTGTACCTAAATCATGAGAGGCGCGAACAAGACTAATCTCCAAAATCCATGAAGATATCTCGAGAGGAATATACTTGCTTGTCCTGCCAGCGATCGCCCCAGATTGAGAGTATTCGGTTGTGTCGGGGTAAGGTTCCTTGAAGCTGAGCGGTTGACGAGGCTAGTCTAAACACTGGCAGGAATTTTTCTTGTTGTAGCCATCAAAGACTTCGCAGAGTGCAAGTATCTCACTCATCACCCTTGGTAACTTTCCTGTATTGTTTTCATGCTGTGGCAGGTTGCTGGTTGTTGTTTCGAGGACGAGGTGTTATTGACGAAGACACGATCGATCAGGTGTTGGGGCTTGGGGTCACTCGAGAAGGTGGGTTGCGTATCTTTTGTCAGCAGGTGGTTGTGGACTGCCAATCAAACAGCGGATCGAAGTTTAGCCGGCGCAGGGTGTGGACTAGGACATTGAGTTACTTGGCGGTCATCTACTTTTTCAGCTGGTATCCTCAGCTTTACTCTTTCTTTCAAGTAAATTCTCATCAAAGGCCTCAAGATGGCTCCTCAGACTTTGGAAATAGCAGACTCGAGAAATAAATTTGAGGATCTCTCCGGAGTTGATATCTCCGCATATGCAAACCCATATGACGCTCTGCTCGAGGCGTGTAACGATGATGCAGTAAGTGAATTCTACCTCCTCTTCCTCCACAGAAATTGGACCTCAGGCAAATCATTTTAATGGCTTCACATTGTACCACCATCTGCATGTCATATTAATCTACTTGAAGAAGAAAGTAACGAAATCCCAGGCACAACTCCAAACTCGTTACGCTACTCATCGCAGTACTCGTAATGGGCAGCAGAAAGAGAAACTGCTCTCTCCAGACTTCTCAGGACTTATTCTTGACCCAATTTTGCAAAGATTGATGGTCCCTTCCATTGAACCCGGCTTCGTAGACCCACGGAATAGTCTCGTATTCTGGGCTAGACCGCCATCCCACATTCGCTCTCTCGTCGACCAAGTCCAGCAGAAACTTCTCACTCTAGCTCCAAGTACGTGCATCTGACACCGCAAAATTTTGAAGGAGAAGGAAATATCAAGACATTATTACCCCGCCCCCACCTTCCAGCTCGTGATTCTGGAGTCTTGACTAACAACCAGCAGAACTCTGGCTCATGCCCTTACCAAAGCTCCATCTCACAGCTCTGGAGCTTACACACTCTTTGACCGAACCGCAAATCACCGCTATCATTGAGGCATTGGGGCCTGAAGCTATCGAGACTATTACAGATTACACTTACACCCGCCAACCGCGGCTCATCATGCCCATGATCTCCTACGACGGAGCAGCTTTGGCCCTATCCTTCTTACCCGCCGCCGGAGAAGGACTACCAGCTACCTCGTCAGATAGATTAGAAAGAACGAAGAAAGATGACGAGTACACCTACCACCACCTACGACGAGATCTCTTCAACATTGCCTCCGCAACAGGCGTCAGAGTGGATTCCCGCTACGTCGTTCCCAGCTCACATATCACAGTTGGTCGCTTCTTAACTCAGGACGACCATGCGAGTCCAGAGAAGATGGCCAACTTTATTGAATTGATTGAAGAGATCAATGTTTGGCTTCAGAGGGAGTATTGGCCGAAAGGAGAAGAGAGGATTGTTGAGGGGGAATGGATCGTTGGACAGGAGAGAGGTCTGGATTTTAGGATGGGGACGCTTTGGTATGGAGGGGGCAAGACGGTAAGACTTGGAAAGGGGCCTTAAAGTCATTTGTGGCAAGCAACTCACTCGGGCGAGATTTGAAGATGATGTATCTAGGGTCGAAGTTGATTTAAAGATGATTTAGAGGGCGATTCAAATTAGATTCGAAAAATAGACAGCTTTAGATATGCAGAAGACGTCTCTAATTCAGAACCAGCAAGTAGCAAAGTCGTTGTAAATACTAGCAGAAGGGGCTCGAGAGTGGTTGCGTGGAGCAGCATTCTGTTTTACTCGGGAAATGTCTTGGCATTGGAAGCAACAAGCACACGATAGCGGCCAATTTTTCGAGAAGTCCTTGAGCACATGGCCTGAGTAGGATCGGCATGCACAATTGCTGGGAGATCAGAGCACCAGCAGCAGTTAAGTGACTTCTTCTGCACTTCAATTCGGAGCCACCGAGTCTGGCCTCCAGTAGAAAGACAAAACCATTATGGAGTGATAAGTAGAACAGCGTAATAATGCCGCAAGCGACTTGCAATACCACATCAAGAGTTCAGATCCACCGACAGATCAACATCTGAGCATCTCGGCATTTCACAATACACAATCATCACATCCCACACCATCACAAATCCTCATAATCGTCCAGCCAACTTCAAGAGGTGGTCAGAAATTCATGCTTGATATGAGCGAACGTTTGCTATGCTCCATCGGCGGCGTAGAATAAGATACAGAGATCTGATCGATGTCGAAAATCCCCTGCACCACTCAGCTCAACCATTGTGTCCACGCAAAATCCGCCAGGCCATGCGTCCATGTCCATGCCCAAGTGAAGAAAAGGGAGTCATTGTAAAAGCAGTAGCAGCAGAACATCTAGAATACCAGCGCAGCACCCTTGGTCTTCTTGTCACCGCTGTTAACCTGTTAGCTTCCATCCTTTCCAACATCCAGAAAAATCGGATCGGGGGATGTGATGTGCCGATCAAGAGACTTCGGAAAACATACCCAAGCTCGAAATGCTTGCATCGCTTCAATGCCAGCTGTGCCTTCGTCTTGCAAGCTGTGCACTCCAATCTCAACACGACCTTCTTCGTTGTCTTTGCCTTCTTGTGGAAAACAGGCTTTGTCTGACCACCGTATCCGGACTGCTTGCGGTCATAACGACGCTTTCCTTGCGCGAAAAGGGATGCCTATCCCAATGTGTCAGAACCTCGTCCCTTGTCCGTGCGAACAGTGCTCGAAGTATACCTTTCCGGCCTTGTATTGCGTGACCTTGTGTTGTGTGTGCTTGCGGCAGTCCTTGCCCTTGCAGTAGGTACGTCTGGTCTTGGGAACGTTGACCTGGAGGAGATCATGTTAGCCGCATCTTCGATGACTCTGTATCTCTCTAATCTCCAACACCCTGCGCTCAATCAATCCAGCCCCAACCGGCAGATTCTCTCACGCAATAGTCGCGATTCTCTCAGTGTCATAGATAGCCGAATCGAAGGTGATCGGGTCGTTGTGGTGCTTATTTGATGTTTTCGCGATTTGGTCTTCGAGGAGCCGGTTGTTGTCCTTCTTCTCCAGTTTCCTCCTCTAATCCTCCCCCATCCATGGCATACACCCCAGGTAGAAAATATCACGTACCATATTTGCTGAATTCTCGCGGTGGTCGTTGTGGTGAGGTTGTCGTCGTTCGTTTACGTTGACCAAATTTCTCGATATTGGAGTTGTGGGTGGCTTAGCGAGCGGAAATGCTGCTAGCGGCGGATGGAGTCTTGGTCACGTGCATATCCGATTTCGATGCTTGTCGATCACCGCCATGAGGTTGGATAAAAAGGCACCGAGTTAAGTTATGATGTAGGGAAGCATTAAGCAATCCCTCCCCGGTTTGCTTGTCTAACGTAGTTTCGTCACATTGCTGTTCGGAGATTCCAAGACTATATATCATCGTGCGGCAAATACATTCAAGAAAGTAACTATTAGCATGGTTTGGAAAATAGCAATCGGTCATTGAGTAACAAGTCTGGGGAAGAAATGCTAAACTACATGTCGCTGTTTGTAACCCTGATATTTTCCCAATAATAGCCATTGGCATTCTCATTTTCCTTTTCAGACAAAGATATCTGTTAAGGGTCACATGACCACATGGCACATGACCACGGGAGCTAGCCCCTCTGTACATATAGCCATTAGGGCTCCCCTTTCTTTTTCCTTTTTAAACGTACTAATATATAGAATTCCACCTTTATTGAAGTAACTCGTGTAATTATTTATGATGGTAAAGAATGTAATGTTATATAATAGTAATTCTTTTTTTCTAATTAAAAGCTTCTTTTATAAGTAAAGATTTATTAAAAATCTGATTTTACAACTGTATGGCACCTTTTTATTAAACCCTTTCTTTTTTTTTAACTTTTTATATTCACTTTTCTTTAATAATACTCTTAGATAAATAACATAAAGACATAAGATTTAGGGTAGGAATTAGCTAGTCTTTTCTTAAACGTCTTTTTGTAGACTTATGTTGTCTAAAAAGGAAATAAAAAGATCAAGAGTACTTAATAAACGATTTATATTATTATAATTTATACCTAAATCACTTATAATCTTTTTAAACTTTTTAATACTTATAAATTTCTTATTACTTATGAACTTTGAGCTATTCTAACAAATACCTGAAACTCTTATATACCTTACCATCAAAAGTAAAAACCTCTAACAAGTTCTTTAAACAAGTCAGATTACTAAGTTTAATCTTACCCTTCGCACTACTCTAAATGACCCCGCTTCCCAATTTAGAAATTATAAAGCCGAACTAATAAAGATATCAAAAAAGGTATAAGAATATAATTTTTATGAATTTATTTTATTAATAAGAATCAGATAACCTTTTACTGACTTTATTATTTTAAAACAACCCTTATTTTAAGTAAATACCTTGTTGCTAGTAAACTCGTCGTTAATAAGTTTATTATTGCCTTTAATTTTAAACTTATTATTACCTTTAATCTCTATTACATCTAAGTCGTTATAAAGCTTTCTTATAGTGGACTTTTTATTAGGCTTATACTTGGCCCATTATTATTATTAAGACGCCGTAATCTTTAAGGGATATTATAGCTTAACTATTAACGATAAGAACCTTATGTATTTAAATATTAAAGATCTTATTTATATTCTTGATTTAATTAAAGTAAATGTCGTTTTTTGTATTTTACTTTTTTAAGATTATATAAACTTGGAAATAAACGTCGTTCAAGATATATTAAGTAACAATTCGTTAATTAAATTCATAATATCTTTTTAAGTTTTTTTTAAATCGTTTCTGTGTAAGACTAAATAAGGAACAAGATAATAATTAAAAAAAACCGTGGAAGATATAAGGGAGATAAAAAACAAAAAAATAGTGTAAAAAACCGTAAAAGATATAAGGGAAATAAAGAATAAAATAATAATAAAAAAAAACCGTGGAAGATATAAAAAAAATAAGGAAAATAAGAAGGATTATTTAAAAAATCACAAAGGATTTAGAGGAAATAATAAAGACTAAATGGATCGGGATAATTGTTTTTATAGTAAAGGTAGAGGAAATAGGGGAAGAAATAAAAGAAAAAATAAAGACAGATTTAAGGAAAATAATTACTAAAATAGTTGTTAAAAAGACTTGCCCTTCACGCCCTTAAGTTCTAAAGGCTTTAAAGCGGAGGTTATATAATATAATAGAATTTGGCTAATAACCACTTATTTATAACATTTTAAAAACTTTAAAACTGCTTATAAAGAAATCGCTATATGGACTTTACTTCTTATTATTATAAAAGGTATTACCTAAACATAATATAATAGCTTATGTTGCGCAGCAACGACACCCCAAAAGTGAATCTACACCTGGAAGTGCGTAACTGCTTATATAACCACCTTATTAGAGAAGGGCTTTACATAACCAGATTACTATGTAACACACCCCTTAAAAATGCCAAAGAATACGGCCAGCGCCAAAGAGCACGGCCACTTCTAAGCCAATCAAAAAACAGGAAATCGCAACAATAAACAAAGGCTTTAACTTGGTTCAATTATAATAATGTAAATATAGCCTGCAATCGCTAAACCAAGTTGGGAACGCCAAGCAAGACAAAGCTCCTCAAATGACGCAAAGAGAGCCTCTGTACCCGCAATCCATCACTTCGCTTTGCCGGCCAATTATGAATAAGTAGGGACATACGCTACGTAGTAGTTGGCACATCCCCGGCCTTTAATAAGAGCTCAAAAGACTTTGCAAAGTGATTACCACTGCCCTCAAGGTTAAAGAGCAAATGTAGCTTTTAACTGTTGCGCAGCAACGACACCCCAAAAGTGAATCCACACCTGGAAGTGCGTAACTGCTTATATAACCACCTTATTAGAGAAGGGCTCCACATGACCAGATTACTGTGCGACAGCTTACTTACTTAAGTTTAAGATAATCTTATTTATAACTTATAATTATAATATACCTTATTATTTTCCCGTTTTTAGAGAAACTAATTCATTTGTGTTATAAAGGCTGACGCTTTGCTATATCACTTTAACGGTGAGGATAGCGTTATAATAAACGTAAAGGAATACTTTATAAAAAAACTCAAACTATATAATAAAGCCGGTAAAAACAATGAAAATTTTAAGACTTAATAAATCTATAGCCGTTTTGATCTTGTCTTACGTAACTTTATTAACTTTAATTATGGATATAATATTATTAAGTACTTCTAAGTTTAAATTAATAATCGTAAATTAATAATTAAGGAATAATGGAAGTCTTTTTGTTTTATAATAAACTCAGTGGCTTAGAACATAAAGAAGGCCATAAATAAAAAGAAAAATGAGAAACGCTGATTAGTTTCTTAATGTTTATTTCCTTTACTTTATAATTACTTTAAATAATTCTAACCTTAACTTAATTAACTTTTATTACTTTTTAGTTAATAATAACAAATGATGCCATTATTTTAGCTAGCCTAATTAATTCTTAAAGACACGGCGGAACGTATTATTAAATAATCTAAAACCGTAATCCAAGAACCCGTTAATTAATAACGTCGTTTTCTAGCCCTTGTTATTATTATTATTATAACAATTATTAATATTGTTAAACTTGTCTTTAGTGGCTTTAGATAAGTTTAATACTTTTATACGTTTTATAATTTTACGGATCATATTAATCCTTAATGTTTATCATATTTTTGAAAGTTAGTCGTCGCTAAACCTTAAGTAATAACAGCTTATATTATAAAGGCTAAAGACATGGTATAAGTCCTTGAGAAGCTTTATTAGGTTTACGCTTATGAATAAGAGTGTTACGTAGTAAATACTTCACATTAAGAGTCCTTTATTGACTTTTTTATTATGGAAAACGACTTAGGTAACCACCTAAGTCTAGTACATTATTAAGTTTAAATTAAAAAAACCTTATTATTATTATAAACCTTATTAATTAATTGTTTTTGTCTTTATTTAATATGGATAATATTATTTTAAAACTTACATTTCTTATTAATGTTGATAATACCTTTTATATACTTAATATTCCTTATTCTTTACTTATACCTATATTACTTAATATTACTTCTTTACTTTCTACGCCAAGAAATAAACACTACCAGATTTATTTTATTGATAATATTACTTATATTTTCTTCTAAAAAGTAACCAATACTATGTTCACTCCCACTAGTTTCTCTTTGTAGTTTTGCCCTAATATTGGGTTAAGGATTTGTTTAATGACTAAGGACTTATTTTATAAGTACTTCCTAGGTTTACTAACTTATATTAGATTACACGAGATTTCTTTTATAAGAATCAAGGATAACTTAAAATCTATTAAATATATATATTTACTTTTTTCTCTTACTATTGTTATTAGTAATTCTTTCTCTTTTTCTGTAAAAGTTTATTTAATGGAAAAGCTGGGTTATAACATCCTCTTAAGAACCTCATTTTTTTTAAGAAATATGGCTTTAATATAGTATTTATAAAGTATTTTTGAGACTATAATTGTATATAATGATAAGATAATTATTTTTGTATCTTTATTTTAAAGCGAAGAAATAAAACGTCGTCTAAGGCCTTGATTTACGTCGTAGAAACTATAGTTATTCTTTTTTAATTAGGTTTTAACGTTAAGGTCTAGTACTGTCGTTTGCTGGTCCGTTAATTAAGTTATTTAATTATACCATATAAATAAGTTGATTTTACAATTGATATATTTGGTTCTTTTATTAACGGTATATTTAACGGTTTCCTAAAACCCTTACCTTATTTTAACTTTAGTTTAGTACTTATTAAATTAGTCTAAGAATAAGTTATTAGTATTATAAATCGGGTGATTAAACCGTTGGTATAAGCTGAAGTGTACTTAGGCTTAATTGAAGTTTTCTAAGGCCTTAATTTTATGGTTTATGACTTAAAAAGAAAAATTCTAAATAATTACCTATTCTTAGTTATTTTAGTTAATAATGTCTTGATTATAATTAATAAAGCGTAAGTAATAAATTATTAAATAGATGAATAACGTCAAAAAATCCTCTAAGTTATTAAAAACAACGTTCATTTGTTTTGCCCGAGGTTAAGATAATTTAATAATGGAATTCTAATGCTGATTTTATTTAAAAAGAATGTAAATTTGTGAAACCTTAAGTAAGCATTTTATAATATGTTATTAAAAAATAGGAAAGCCATGAATAAAATCTTAAATTTATTAAAAAAAATAAGAATAATAGAAAACGTCCTTTTAAAAAAGTTTTATCCATTAACTTCGCTAGTTTTTATTATTTATAAAGATAATAAGCTAAAAGTAATCGTTGATTTTCGTTGAGTTAATATTAAGTTATATATAGATGTATACCCTTTGTTAAAGTAGGACGACATTTTATAAGTTATAAATGGCGCTATGGTCTTTTTAATATTTGATATAATTAAAAGCTTTTTCTAGTAACTACTCGTATTAAAAAACCACTAGAAAACAGCTTTTGTAATTTAATATAAAAGACATAAATAATTTATAGTTAATATTATAAGCCTAATGAACTCTTTAGCCTTTTTTTAGTATTATATAAAGAAGATCTTTGGGCCTTTCTTCTAAAAGTTCGTCTTAATTTATATAAATGACGTTATTATTTTCTCTAAAGACATTAACACGTACATCAGTGATTTTTGGACTATTTTATAGATTTTATGCTGTATTAAAACGATATTTTAGTTGTTTAAATGTCACTTTACGTAATTAAGTCTTTAAGCCTTAGGGCATTGGGTGGACCGCCTAGGAATTAGTATAATAAAAAAGAAAACGGAGGCTATTAAAGCTCTAGTCTTTTTAATTACTTTAGTAGAACTGGAAACCTATTTAACATTCTTTAGGTATTATTAGAAATTCGTTTTTCACTTCGCCGGCATAATTAGACTTTTCTAAATTATAAAGATGAAGGGCTTTAAGGGTTTTTTGATATTAAAAAAACCCCGTAAAAAGTTTGTGTCGGTACAGTACCGGTGGATCACGCAAAAATATATTAAAGCAAAGGGGTTAATATAGTCTTTAATGAAGTGGGTGGTAAAATCTGTGTATTTTTAAGAGAGTAGAAAAAATCCCCTACTATATACTCCTCCAAATGACCCCTATAATATGTCCGTTATAGCTTCGATTACCCCCTGGAATTATTAAATCCATTACTTTTAATAGCCAAGGCATAACCCCTAAAGATTATCATAATATTATTTAAGTGGCGCTTCTTGTATAGCATGGAGAGATTACATAACCCCTATGGACCAACACCGGCAATACTTTTTTTTGGAAAGACAAATTGGAATTCCAATATAATAAGAAGAAAGCAAGGGTAATATAAATTTTAATAAGCCAGAAAGAAACGTTTTATAAAGACAATGCGCTGAAAAGCATAATAATACGCAATATACAAAATAAAAAAAAAAGCCACAAATAATAATAATATAAAAGATATAATATTAAAATCATTAAAAAAAAAGATCAAGAAATATCAAAAAATAAAATAACGCAATAACTCATAGTATAGGCCTGAAAGAGGTCCGAAATCCACTTGTAACAGCTTTGTACTAATTGTGTTAAGGGAATTATTAATCCAAGGCCGGAAATTAATAATATGTAAATTAAGCGAGGTTTATTAATAATCTAAGCAAGGTTTATGAACCTTCCTATTGTTCCCCTATTTCATATATACCCTAAGGGTTCCTTAGAAATTTGCTTTTCTTTTTTTAGCAATAACGAATTACTATTAATGTATTAAATCCATTAATTTTGTACCAAAGCTGACATAATCTTAAAAACCTTTTAATTAACAATTTCAATTTATTAATAATAAGTCAATTATCCCCTAAATTGATACTTGAATTTGTTCCAAGGCCATTTTGATGCTATATTCCAATGCTAATAATAACATAATGCCAATTCCGGTGCCATTTGGCGCCTTTGCGGTTGCCCATCATAAATGTTGCATTTAATGCGTCCGCGCTTAGGCATATGATTTGGAGCACTCTTGTGTTTTCAATAATATTAAGTTAAAAAAGTGCAATTATTGCATTAAGCAAAAAGAAAAATACCGCCTTATAAATAAATCCCTAAGGATTACTTATAATCCCGGCTTATGAATTAATTATGAATTCCGAAGGGGATCCAAATGTATTTTGTATTTAATATAAATGTAGCTTTCCTAGTTTATTAATACCAAGTTTAATATTTTGATTTATATGGCCAATGCCAAACCATTTGTTTTAGCAAACCTCTTTGCTATCGCAAAATCGATTGCCGCTATATTATTGATTGCTTTGGCAAAGGCACCAAAAATAAAAGACCAGCTGGCGTTTGCCTTATTAAAGGAGACTCAGGCCCTTTGGGTTGAATTAGGTCAGCTTGCTAACACCCAGCTAATATATAACCTGGTGTAATATCCGTTTTCAATCAATAATCAATCCAAATATAAAACTTAGGCATTTAGGTTGGGAAAATAGCAATAGCTTTAGGCTATATTAACAAAATAATATTTGGCAATTATGCCCAAGCTATAAAGGCTTAAAGCAAGCGCAAAGCTTTTGCTAAAGCGGGACTTAGCAGCAAGCGCTTTTATTGCAATATGCTAACAATAAAGAAAAAAAAAGAAAAAAAGGATTTAAAGCTGTTTGCGAACGGCCCATATGATATAAATAATATATAGGCCTTATTTTGGATTAGCTTTGTGATAGGTTCTTTATAGCAATGCTTTCCTTAAACCCTTATATGGGAATAGCCTTTTGTAATAAAATCGGCAATTAGGTTCTTATTAAAGTATTATTGCAAGGCCGCCTATTGGTGCTTTGAATTAAAGAATAAATAAATGCGAATTTAAGCTGTTTTCCATTTTTGCAAGCTAAATAATTATAATATGCAAACAAGTGAAATAAAATAAGTAAATAAAATAAAAAATGCATTTTAAGGAAAATATACGCAAAAAAAAAGGTAATAATTATACGAACTCTTTTATTATTAATCCAAATTAGCTTTGGTAGGTTTTTAAACCTATTTTTTTATTTTGATAGTAAGCGTGTTGGTGTTGATAAAATCTTGAAAAGCCTTATTTGAAATAGCTTTTATTATAGCATTAGCAAGGTTACAAGCACCATCAATCTATTGCATTTTTATAAGTTTCTTGCATTTATATAATTGGCGAATTGCCATTATATTAATTATTAAACGCTTTTTTTTTGTAATACTAAGTTTAACAATATATTCGTATAGCAAAAGAAAGTTTATATAAACAACGGTAAAAAGCCTTGGAAAATCAAGCTTATTAATCACCATATTAATGGTAATTGCCATGGCGATTAACATATTAATGCTGATTACCATGGCATATAACTTTAAAGCAAGCATTACGCAAGTAATTCTTTTGCATTTAATGAAATTGATATAAATAATATTGCCATTAAAAGTAAACTTAATATCCCCTTTCAATTTAATTTTAACTGCTATTACAAAACCAATTTGGGAACTCAGATTTTTATTATTAACAAAGGAACTATTAACAAAAACATAAATCTTTGCTAAATATAAGTTTACAAAAATGTACCATAAATCTTTCTTTAAATTGTCCATTTGCCATTAAAAACGCAAATTCAAGGCCTTAATATTATCCATCATAAGATTTTAATATTAAGCTGCCATTAAAAGGTTAAATGTGGCTTTTGGCTAATAAATTATAGCAATATAAGCTTCACAAGCGCGTTGCTTCATATAGGCCTTTTTGTAATCACTTTTCCTAATATTAATTAGCTTTATTTTGGCCTCTTGTCCCTTTTGAAACATATAAAGATCATCTCCCTTTATAATAATAATGCAATCATTAAACATAAGGGGTTTGAAGGCGTTTAGGACTTAAATCGGCTTTATTAAAAAGTTTGCATTTGCAATTTCCATTTGCTTTTTAGCCAGGAAATCATTATCTCCCAAAATCAAAATATTATCCATTTGCATTTTAATCATTTTAAATTTTTGACTATTCTTGGTACTAATTAATAAGCAAGGATTATATATAAAAGTTTTTATTTATAATTTTTTGATATGGTGTTTATAATAAATATTAAACCAATAATTTCTTGATTCCGGAATGCCATATAATAAAAGCATTATCATAAATATTATGCTAAAAGGGAATTTATTTGCAATCTTTTAAAAAGGCCATGCAAAAATATTTTGCAAAAATCTTGTTTATACTTGTACATAAGCTTAGGTAATATCCCAAAATGCCAAATATAATTTGGATTCATTTTAAACCTTTTTTAGCTGCCTAATTGCGGATGCTAGGAAAATGAGCAATTATTGGCTCACGCGCTGGATTATTGGAAATTAAATTAATATTTCCCTTTTGCTTTTATTATTAAAGCATTAAATAATAAATCTTAATTTTTTATACAATATTAAGATCTTTTTTCCTTTAATTTTATTTACCATTTTGGATTTAAAAATGCATTGGCCTTTTATTCTAGGGTTATTCTTTTGAATAAGTATAAAAACCCCTTTTTTAATAAGTGCCTTATACTCCATTTAACAAGATTGCTGGAATAGTGCTTTAGGAGTAATAATTTTGCCTTTGTTCCAAAGTTTAATAAAAAGCTTTTAATTTCTTGTTTCCTTTTTAATTAAAAACACGTTAGCATTATAGCTATCATTGATTATTGGTAATCCATGAATAGGTTATATAAATGGGAGCTTGACGATAATTCGGGATGGTTTCGAAGTCGATTTAGGCATGCTATTAATTAATGATCCGGGATCAGCAATGATTTTAGTTAATTTAGGTATGCTATTAATTGATAATTTGGGATTAGGAATTATTTTTATAAAATCCTTTAGCAAATTTTCTTTTTAACGCTTAACGCCCAGCGTATTTATCTTAAATAAGCATATAAAAGTCGATTAAAATATGCAAATCTAATTATTATTCATGGCAATCTTGCAAAACTTGCCATTTATTTTTAGGAATTTATATGGTCCTTTTTATTTTTTCTTTTTCCTTTACATCAAAATTTGATTTTTTAAGTATAAATCATATACCAAAGTAATACCAGGGCCATTTTAAATTGCCAGCGCATCATTAATTTTGCGAGTTGCATGGATTCGTTTTATTTCCTTTATTGCCTTTTTAATAATAATGGCGCATTGTTTGATAAACGGATTTAAAAGGTTTAATTCCATTATTTTAAGATAAGCTCCAAAAACAAGCAGTATAAGAATTAGCCCATTAGGTTTAGCTATATCATTTATTGCTTTAATTGCCAATTGCAATTAATTTTTATTACTTAGCTTAAGGTGCTTTTTTATAACAATTTCATAAGCACATTAAAGTGGATGATGATATTTCTTTATTTTACCAATCAAGTGGTGTGCTTTTATAGGGACAAGCTTTGGAATATTCCCAATAAAACATAAAGAGCTGCGAAATTCCTTAAAATTGAAATTGATCCCATAATTATATATTACAAAATTAGGGAATTCAATGTATATGTTCATTTATGCTAATTTAAAAGCATTAAATATGGCCCAAGCTATAGCCAATCCAGGTTTTTTCCAAAATAGCTTTGCTGCTTCAAAGCCGGTGGCTTTATTAATCATATGGAAGGCATATTTCTTTCCAAATTGTGCTATATTAATATAAATTATGTGATTGAAATTTATATCATTTTGCAGCTTAAATTAAAATTTATATGAAGCATTTGCGTGTTTTTGGCAATGCTTATATATTTCCTTAACCTTAAGCATGATATTAAAATTAGGAGTATGGTTAGCTTGATTTAATAGATATTATAGGCGTTGCATCAAGGGATGCCCAAATTGCTTATGTAATTTTTGAATTTTTATTTTAATTAGATAATACGCATTAATTATATTAGTTAATAAATTTAATAATTGCTGGTGCTGATTTAAAAAAAGCTATGAATAGCCTTATTTCCGCATAATTAAGTGTTTTTTTTGCTTTAAATTAATACATTTTATAAGTTATTATATTAGGCATTAAGCTTATTTAGCTGCTGTAAGCATATTAAAAATAGAATATTCGCATTCACAATTATAAATTTCATTAATTTAGCAAAAATATTAATCATTGCTACTTTTATAAACAGGCGGGAACCGGCTTTAAATATAATCCAACTCTGCCTTACTTAGCTTATGTTAAATTTGATGTCTTAAATCCATTATAAAGCTTGCAATTGGTTAATACTTCCAATATTTTTGTTTAAGGCTCTAATATTAATAAATAAATCTTAAAAAAATTAATCTATTTATTGCGTTATATAGGCCTTACTTTATGAAGGTTTCTTGATTTTACTTTTCAAAATATAAGCCGCTTTCCGCTCCTCAAACTATAATAACACCTCCCGTGCATTATACTTGGTTTTACTTGCTATAAATATAATTATGAAATTTGCTGTATTATTGCCATTATTGCTATTTAATTCCTTTTAAAGATTATTGTTATTTGATAAAATATTTGATTTATTATTATGAGATTCATTCTTATGTTCTTTGAATTAGGCCCGATTTATATCCAAATTAGGTTCATATTTTTTAGCATATGCTAGGTAGGCCTTAAATAAGCTTTTTATAGCTTTTATTTCTTTTGCTTTCTAATCAGCAAAATATTTTGTTCTTGCAGCATTTTGTTTCTTTTTAAAGTATTAGCTATTATGGCAATCCTTCTTCTTGCATATAATGCATCCAGAATAGCCTGGCCTAAGCCGGAATTTGTCCCCACGCTTATTATCCTATGAAAATTTTATTCTTTTATTTAAATAATATGCATTTCCATTAGCAACATAAAATCAATGGCAATTTGGATCCAATCCAAAGGCCCTTTCGACTTATGATCCCGGCTTATGTATTATTTTAATGCCAATAGCAAAGCGGAAGCTGTTTATTAAGGTAAGGAACGTTGGTAATGCCTTAAATAAGGCCATCTTAAAAAGTAGATTGCCTAATATTCCCTGCAATAGCTTATTCTAAAGCATTTTATTATTTTTTATATTATCATTTTTAAAACCTAATTAAAGGCTTTGCAATTCCCTAGCAAAGCTTTTTAATTAACTTAGCATTGGTTTACCTTTTTAATATAATTCAGCTTGAAATAATAAAAAGGTTAAGCCAAACCATTAGCTAAGAAATTTATTTGCATGTTCCTTTGTTTTAAAACTGCTTTGGGTAGCTATGACAAGATTTTCAAATAAATAACCCTTGTTTTAAAAATATTAGTAATAATATATATTGGCTTTGTTTTATAATATAAACAGAAAAGCTCGGTTTCAAATAAAATTATTAATAAAAGCTTGCTAACATAAATTAGCAAAAATATATAACTTTTTATTGAAATAGTCCTTGGCGCCATTATACTAAAGCTTTTTCAAGTACATTTTGCTGAGATTTATTAAAGACTTAGCTTGGTTTAAGAATAATAGGTTTATTATAAATCATAAAAGCCATATTGATTTAAAATAAGGTTCAATAAGTCTTGATGCTATTATAAAAGGAAATAATATCCCATCCCTTAAGTAAATATTTGGCGGTGGTGCTGAATCAGGCAATGCATTATTATTTGGTTTTCATTTTGGCTTATTTCCTAAGGGCCCCCTATTAAAGGTAAATAAAAATTCCCTCTTTAAATTAATAAATAGCATTGCATTATACAAATCCTTTTTTATAATATTGACTTTAACAAAAGCAAGGGTGCTAAGCAAATTATTTTAACGTTTTAATGTAACGCCCAGTATCTCTCCCCTTAACGCTAAAAGTATTTAAACCTTTTTGATCTTTGAAATAAAGGAAAAAGGGGTTTGCGCAGGTATAGGGACCTTTGGTTGATTTTGAATAAGCCATGTAATAAGTGTGAATATATCCCGGACGTAATTTGGAATAAATTTAAGGTACATTCGGTCTTGCATTTCCAATTATTTCTTAGGCCATTTGTTTTTTTCAGCCCTTATTATATCCTCCAATACATCCATAACCTTTATTCCTTTAGCTCTTTGCACATAGCAATCATGGAATCTGAGATCATCCCTTAATCGAGTCCTTTCCTGCCTATGTATCTTCTTGAAGTCGGCAGCTGTCCATTTGCCAAAAAACTCCCAAAAGTCCTAAAACAGGTATTTTCCCTTTATCTTCCCATTATAATAATACTTGCGGAATTTTTATAAATACCTTATGTAATTAGCTAGCATTCCTTCAATTCCTAATAATGTATCATTCACTAATTTTTAAATTAATAAAATAACACTTTCCTGCTCTTCTACCAACTCCGCTATATGCTCCCCTAATTAAAACATTATATTGGAATAGGTTCGAAGTTGGTCCAGGTATGATTTCCTAAATAGTCCATTAATCCGATTTCAAGGTACTAATTTGATAATTATTGCTAAGTAATTATTATATTATATTTGCTATAAGTTTATACAACTATTGGATTTTTAATCAATTAAAGTGCCTTCACCAATGTCCTCAAAAGGGGGAAATTATCTGTCCCTTAATCCAATTAATGGCTAGGCCCTAATTAAAGATATAAATAATTAAGTGCTTCAAGTCGACTCTGCAATCTAAGACCTTGCTATCTATGGTACAAATTAACCACTAATCAATGTCGGTGCAATACCAATGGATCACGCAAAGATATATTAAAGCAAAGGGATTAATATAATCTTTAATAAAGTGGGTAATAAAATCTGTGTATTTCTAAAAGAATGGGAGAAATCCCCTACTATATACTCCTCCAAATAACCTTTGTAATATGTCCGTTACAGCTCCGATTACCCCCTGGAATTGTTAGATTCATTACTTTTAATAGCCAAGGCATAACCCCTAAAGACTACCATAATATCATTCAAATGGCGCTCCTTATATAGCATGGAAAGATTATATAACCCCTGTGGACCAACAGTTCATAATAAAGTTAATCATAAACTTTTTAAGTAATGATAACAAACTCTTTAAAAACTGTAAAACAACGTGGTAAGACTTGTGTAATAGGCTCTGTTTTACTCTTATCTTAACCTTCTTAGATTTCATAAAGCCCTTTATCTTATATATTAATAATAATAAACAAATGGGTTTTAACGCTGTTATTCATTAATTTAATAAGGACGGCCATAAATGTCCTATTTTTTTCATTTTTAAGGATCTTTTATTAATAGAAAAGAATTATTAGCTTATAAAACTAAAGACTGCCGCTTTTGTTTAGGCTTTATAAAAACTGCCGTAATATATTGACTTAAACCAGCTCATGATTTATATTAATTATAATTTTATTATTTAGGCGTTTAAAGACCTTAAACCAATTATTAATAAAAGGTTATTTTGTTTAATAATTTAACGACTTTTCCTTTATAAGTTTACTAACTAAATGATAATTATTTATAAATTAAGTAAATTATATATTAACGTTAACGGTTTATCTTATATAATAAAGGAACCATTAAAGATGTAGCCGTCCTTTTTTAAAATAACGGATAAGAAATACGTCGTATAGATCTAATATATTAAAACTGTTGGTCCACAGGGGTTATGTAATCTTATCATGCTGTGCAAGGAGCGCTACTTGAGTGATACCATGGTAGTCTTTAGGGGTTATGCCTTGGCTATTAAAAATAATAGATCTGATAATTTTAAGGGGTAATCGAAGCTATAATAGATTTGTTATAAGGGTCATTCAGAGGAGTATATAATAAGGGATCTTTCCCTTTTTCTTAGAAAAACACAGATTTTATTACTTATTTTACTAAAAATTATATTAACCCCTTTGTTTTAATATATTTTTGTGTGATTTATTGGTATTATATTAATATTGATTAATAATTAATTTGTATTATAGATAGTAAGGTCTTAAATTGTAGAATCGACTTGAAGCACTTAATTATTTGTACTTTTAATTAGGGCTTAGCCATTGACTGGATTAAAGGATAAATAATTTTCCCTTTTTAAGGATATTAGTGAAGGCACTTTAATTAATTAAGAATCTAAAAGCTGTATAACTTATAATAAACATAATATAATAATTATTTAATAAAAATTATTAAATTAATACTTTAAAACCGGACTAATGGATTATTTAAGGAATCATATTCGAATTGACTTTGAACTTACCTTAATATAATGTCTTTATTAAAGGAGTATATTGTAGAGCTAGTAAAAGAGTAAGAAAGTGTTATCTTATTAATTTAAGAATTAATGGATAATATATTGTTAAGAATTAAAGGGGTGTTAGTTAATTATATGAAGTATTTATAAAAGTTTTACAAGTATTATTGTGATGGGAAGACGAAGGGAGAATACTTGTTTTAGGACTTTTAGGAGTTTTTTGATAAATGGATAATTATTGATTTTAAGAAGATATATAAGTAAGAAAGGACTTAATTAAGGGATGATCTTAGATTTTATGGTTATTATATATAAAGAGCTAAAGGAATAGAGGTTATAAATACATTAAAGGACATAATAAGGGCTGAGAAAAACGAATGGCCTAGAGAATAATTAGAGATGTAAGATCGAATGCACTTAAGATCTGTCTTAAATCACATTTAAGACATATTTATATTTTTACACAACTTATTTATGATTAATTAAAGGTTTTTATATTTGCGTAAACCCCTTTTTCCTTTATGCCGGAAATTAAAAAAGGTTAGATATTTTTAGCATTAATAAGAAAGACATTGGGCGTCACATTAGGACATCAAGATGATTTATTTAATACTTTTGCCCTTATTAAAGTTAATACTATGGAAAAGGATTTATATAATATAATGTTATTTATTAATTTAAAGAGGGAATTCTTATTTACCTTTGGTAAAAGGCCCTTTAAAAATAAACTAAAATAGAAACTAAATGATAATATATTGCCCGATTTAGTATTACCATTAAGTATTTACTTAAAGGATGGGATATTATTCCCTTTTATAATGGTATTAAAATTTATTAAACCTTATTTTGAACTAATACGGCTTTTATGATTTATGATAAACTTATTATTTTTAGACTAAGCCAAGTTTTTGGTAAATTTTAGTAAGATGTACTTAAAGGAGCTTTAATATAATAGCGCCAAGGATTATTTTAATAAAAAATTATATATTTTTGCCGATTTATGTTAGTAAGCTTTTGTTGACAATTCTATTTGGAACCGAGCTTTTTCGTTTATGTTACGAGACGAAGCTAATATATATTATTATTAGTATTTTTAAAATAAAAGGTATTTTTTTAAGAATTTTGTTATGGTTACCTGAGGCAATTTTGAGACAAAGGAGTATGTGAATAGGTTTTTTAGCTGATGATTTGGCTTAATCTTTTTGTTATTTTAAATTAAATCATATTAAAAGGGTAAATTAATGTTGAGTTAATTAGAAAGCTTTGCCAAGGAATTGTAGAGCCTCTAATTAGGTTTTAAGAATAACAATATGAGGAATAACAAAACGCTTTAGGATAAGCTATTATAAGAAGTATTAGGTAACTCACTTTTTAAAATGGCTTTATTTAAGGCATTATTAACGTTTTTTACCTTGATGGATAGCCTTCGCTTTGTTATTGACATTGAGACGACATATGAGCTGGGATTATGGGTTAGAAAGACCTTTGGATTAGATCTAAATCGCTATTGATTTTATGTAATTAATGGAAGTGTATATTATTTAAATAGGAGGATGAAGTTCTCATAAGATAATAAGCGTGGGGACAAATTCCGGCTTAGACTAGATTATATTAGGTATATTATTTATAAGAAAAAGAATTGTTATAGTAGCTAACATTTTAAGGAAGAATGAGATGTTGTAAAGATAAAGTATTTTATTAATTAAAAAGCGAAAAAAATAAGAATTATAAAAAACTTATTTAAAGCCTATTTAATATATATTAAAGAATATAAACCTGATTTAAATATGAATTAAACTTATTAGCCGGTCCCTTTTTTATTTCGCTTAGGACTTGCTTATAATCGGGGAAAGCGAATGTTACCGGAAAGCGAAAGTGTTATTCCCCAAATACACCAAAAATCGCTTGAAAAAGATGAGATTTGACGACTTTTTTTTTAATATAACTTAATATTGTACAGAATGGGGTTGCTTACCTAAGCGAGCCCCTATTCAGCATATATCTTCAATTGCGCAAGAGCTTCCCTTTATAGAATTAAACGCTTTTGCTATTATTATTTAGATCTACTGCTTTTTTGCGCAATAGTTAAAAGCCACATTTGCATTCAAGCTACTTGTATTACTTTGCAAAAACTGTGGTAGTGTCAAATTATGGTATGCGAAATGTTCTCCTTTATTTAAAATCTCTTTAGCTTATTTTTTAAGCTTTAACACCTTTTTTTTATCAACACTTTAAAACAACTCCTCTTTCCTTATTTAATTACAATAATGGAGCTTCCAGAAACTTCGCATGCATGCCTGAGAAACCGAATCTTTTTTTTATGATAATTTATAGAGCTTGAGAGCTAAGCTATTTTTTTAGGTGGCTGGGATTATATTAATCCTTATGGCTAGGATGCTTTATATTTCCTTATTATTAAATTTCCATTGCTTTTTATGATCGATGAGATGCTTTATATTGAGAATATAATGAGGCTCGCGTTATTATAAGAGTGGGATAGCAATTTGCGAGATGTTTTGATTAAGGGGCAATGCCCGATGGCTTAGTAAGCTGTTTTTTAGGACATAAAGGAGCAATACCAGTTTTGATAAAGGGAATTTATTTAAAAGCAAGCTCGTTGGATTGCTCAAAAGTTAATATATTTTGCAATTTGGAGTTGGATAAAGCAGATAATGAAGCCGGCGCTTTTTGAATTTTAAGTATAGCGTTTGATTTTAGAAAAGAAGCTCTCCCTTTAGAATATTGTGCAAGGTTTTAAGATCAAATTTGCCTTTAGCAATAATACTATTAAAAAGCATGTTAGGAATAAGTACCAACAATTATTAAAAATGGTTAGGTTTGAAAGTGTTACTCTTTTAATGTGGCTTATTAAATAGTTTATGGCATTTTCCAAAGCACAAGGCTATAGGCTTTTTAAAGTTGAAGGCGCTTTTCCAATTAAGGATTTCCTTTAGGCTGTGTCTATCAAGCTAGCACCTGAATGGGGGGTACGACATTTGGACCAGTATATTAAAGCTGAGATAATGGGAGAGTCGACGGGACGTACTTTGGAGCAGTACAAAATGATTTTGGAAGGGCATTTACAATAAGGTGGAAATGGAAAATTAGCCGGCGCTTACGCAATACTCGAAAATCGCCTTAATATAATTAAAAACGCTTGCCTTTGCTTTAAAGCCAGATAACGACATGTTTGATTTGCATCAAATTGCTTAAGGGTAAAGGTAGCCCTAATTGAAAAGTCCTTTTCACATCCCTTAACGTTTTTCATAGACAATTAATAAGCTGCTTTTTGACTATGTTTTGCCAATTTGATTTTTAGTAAGCTTTGGGAGATATTTAAAAAGAAGGGGTGGCTACAATTAGGGGCAAATTTAGGAAAACAATTGATATGGCACTCATATTATCTTGGAAATGTGGTTTGCTAAAGATGCTGGAGAGCGTAGGGTACGCATTCTTAATACAAAGCGCTGAAGATGTTTAGATTATACTAAAAGTAGTGGATTCGCGACCCTTACCTGCTTGGGTACAATAAGCAATAGCTCCTTTGCTGGCCTATTCAGCTCCTTTTGGCTATTAATTATATACATTAAAGCAATCAAACGACAATAACTAATTAGCTATTAATTGCATATTTAATAAACCTTTCCCTTTTGGTAATGCTGGCGAGGTTATATACACTTTTTTGCCTTTGGCGCTTTGGCTAGCTTTTAGGGGGTACATTTCTTTATTGTTTTTAAGCTTTCAAAGCTTTCTTATACACTAATTTTTTCTTATATAATCGGGAATGCATTACACAACTAGGGGGTATATTATACAAAATGGGGTTGCTTACCTAAGCAAGCCCTTATTCAGCATATATCTTCAATTGCGCAGGAGCTTCCTTTTACAGAATCAGACGCTTTTGCCACCACCATTCAGACCTACTGCTTTCCTGCGCGATACTTAATGCGCACGCTTTCAAATTAAATAAAAATTAAATAAATTAATAAAAAATGCCTTGGTTTATTATTATATTTATTTTTTATTTTTATTAATTGTTGTGGTATCGAGTTATTTATAAATAAAATGATTTTTGAAAATATTTAATGCTCTTTTTTTAGTATTTTTTGAGGGAAAACCGAAAAATTGATTTGTCGTGATTTTTTTTGGTTTTTTTGATTTTTGCGGTAGATTTTGGTAAACGGGAAGCTCCGGGGAGTGACACTTTCGCTTTCCGGTGACATTCGCTTTCCCCAATTATAAGCGAGTCCTAAGCGAAACAAAAGGGGGACCGGCTAATAGTTTAAAGGACATGAGGATGAACTTTATAATAATAAATTAAATACTTTATTAAATAATGATGATTTTTAAGGGGAATTAGATAGTGATGATAGCAATAGTACGGCGAATTTTACGATTGTATTTATAATAAGTAAAACTAAGTATAATGTACGGGAGGTGTTATTATAGCTTGAGGAACGGAAAGCGGCTTATATTTTAGAGAGTAAAATTAAGAAACCTTTATGAAGTGAGGCTTATATAACGTAATGGATAGATCGATTTTTTTAAGGTTTATTTATTAACACTGGAGCCTTAAATAAGAACATGGGAGGTATTAATTAGTTGTGAGCTTTATAACGGATTTAAGACGTTAAGTTTAATATAAGTTAAGTAGGGTAGAGTCGGATTATGTTTGGAGCCGGTTCTCATTCGTTTATAGGAGTAGTAATGGTTAGTACTTTTGTTGGATTAATGGAGTTTATAATTGTAAATGCGGATATTCCATTCTTAATGTGCTTATAATAGTTAAATGAGCTTAATACCTAATATAACAACTTATGGAATATATTAATTTAAGATAAAAAGAAACACTTGATTATATAAAAATAAGGCCATTTATGGCTTTTTTTAAATTAATATTAATAATTATTAGATTTATTGATTAGTATGATTAATGCGTGTTATTTGATTGAAATAGAGATTTAAAGGTTGTATAGGTGATTTGGGCATTTTTTAGTATAACGCTTATAATACCTATTAGATTAGGCTGGCCATATCCCTGATTTTAAAATTATGCTTAAGGTTAAGGAGATGTATAAGTATTGCCAGAAACACGTAAATGCTTTATATAGATTTTGATTTAAGTTATAAAATGACGTAAATTTCAATTATATAGTTTATGTTAATATAATATAGTTTGGAGAGAGATATGCCTTTTATATGGTTAATGAAGCTATCGGCTTTGGAATAGTGAAGCTATTTTGGAAAAGACCTGGTTTAGTTACGGCTTGGGTTACATTTAATGCTTTTAAATTAATATGAATAAATATATATATTGGACCCCTTGATTTTGTAATGTATGATTATAGGACTAATTTTAATTTTAAGGAATTTCATAATTCTTTACGCTTTATTAAGAGTATTTTAAAGCTTGTCTTTGTGAAAGCATACCACTCAATTAATAAGGTGGAAAGATATTATTGTTTATTTTGGCGTGTTTACGAAATCGTTATGAAAGAGCACCTTGAGTTAAGTAACGAAGATCGATTGTAAATAATAGTCAAAATAGTGAATAATATAATTGGACTTAATGGGCTGATTTTTATATTGTTTATTTTTAGAGTTTGCCTTAAAATAACGGAATTAGACCCTTTAAGTCCGTTTATTAAGTAATGTATTATTATTATTAAAAAGGCAATAAAGGAAGTAAAACGGATTTATGTGACTCGCAAAGTTAATGATGCGTTAGTAATTTAAAACGGCCCTGGTATTATTTTAGTATATGATTTATATTTAAAGGATTAAGTCTTAGTGTAGAAGAAAAAGAAAAGATGGAGAGGATTATATGAGTTCTTAGGAATGAATAATGAATCTTATAAGATTACTATAGATAATAATCGGATTCGTATATTTTGATTAATATTTATATATTTATTTAAAATAAATACGTTAGGTATTAAGTATTAAAAAGAAAATTTATTAAAGGATTCTATAAGAATAACTCTTGATCTTGGATTATTAGTTGATAATATACCTAAATTGATCAAAATCATTATTAATCCCGGATCATTAGTTAATAATATGCCCAGATTGATTTTAAAACCTTCCCGGATTATTATTAAGTTTTTATTTATATAACTTATTTATGGATTATTAATAATTAATGACAACTATGATGTTGAGGTGTTTTTGACTAAGAAAGAGATAAGAAATTGAGAGCTTTTTATTAAATTTTAGAATAAAGGCAAAATCATTATTCTTAAAGCACTATTTCAGCAATCTTATCAAATGAAATATAAGGCATTTATCAAAAAAGGGGTTTTTATACTTATTTAAAAGAACGACTTTAAAGTAAGAGGCCAATATATCTTTAAATCTAAAATAGTAAATGAAATAAAAGGCAAAGAGACTTTAATATTATACGAAAAATCGAGACTTGTTGTTTAATGCTTTAATAACAAAAGTAAAAGGGAAATATTAATTTAATTTTTAATAATCTAATACATGAGCCAACAATTGCTTATTTTTTTAATATTCGCGATTAAGCAATTAAAAAAGGTCTAAAATGAATTTAAATTACGTTTAACATTTTGAGATATTATTTAAGCCTATATTTAAGTATAAATAAGGCTTTTCTAAAATATTTTTACATAGCTTCCTTAAGAGATTATAAATGAATTCCCTTTTAGTACAGTGTTTATAATAATGCTCTCATTATATGGTATTCTGGAATCAGGAAATTATTAGTTCAATACTTATTATAAATATTATATTAAGAAGTTATAAATAAAGACTTTCACGTATAATCTTTGCTTATTAATTAGTATTAAGAATAATTAAAAATTTGAAATGGTTGGAATGTAGATGGATAACACCTTGATTTTAGGAAATGATGACTTTCTGACTAGGGAGTAGACGGAAATTGTGAAGGTAAACTTTTTAATAAAGCCGATTTAGGTCTTAAACGCCTTCGAACCTTTTATGTTTAATGGTTATATTATTATTATGAAAGGAAACGATTTTTATATGTTTTAGAAGGGATAAGGGGCTAGGATTAAGCTAATTAATATTGGAAAGAGTGATTATAAAAAGGCTTATATGAAGTAATATGCTTATGGAGCTTTTATTATGATTTGTTAATTAAAAGCCATATTTGATTTTTTAGTGATGGTTTAATATTAAAATCTTATAATGGATAACGTTAAGGCTTTAAATCTGCGTTTTTAATAGTAAATGGATAACTTGAAGAAAGGCCTACGGTATATTCCCGTAGATTTATATTTAATAAAGATTTACGTTTTTGTAGATGATTTCTTTGTTAATAATAAGGATTTGAGTTTTTAAATTGGTTTTATGATAACAGTTGGAACTAAATTAGAAGGGGGTGCAGAGTTTACCTTTAATGGTAACATTATTTATATTAGCTTTATTAAATGTAAAAGAGTTACTTATGTAGTGTTTACTTTGGAATTGTATGCTATGATTGTTGGCGTTGATATATTAATTATTATAGTAACTATTATTAATATGGTGATTGATAAGCTTAATCTTTTAAGGCTTTTTATCGTCGTTTATATAATTTTTTTTTGTTATATGAATGTATTATTAAACTTAATACCACGAAGGAAAAGCGTTTCATAATTGACATAATAGTAATTCGTTAATTATATAAGCGTAGGGAACTTATGGAGATGTAATAGATTGATGGTACTCGTAACCCTATTAATATTATAATAAAAGCCACTTTAAACAAGGCTTTTTAGGATTTTATTAATATTAACACGTTTATTATTAAGATAGAGGGATAGGTTTAGAAGCTTATCAAAGCTAATTTAGATTAATAACAAAGGAATTCATATAATTATTACTTTTCCTTTTATATATATTTTCCTTAAAATGCGTTTTTTATTTTATTTATTTATTTTATTTCACTTATTTGTATATTATAATTATTTAGTTTATGGAAATGAAAGATAGTTTGAATTTGTATTTATTTATCTTTTAATTTAAAGTATTAATGGGCGGCTTTGTAATAATATTTCGATAGGGACTTAATTGCCGGTTTTATTATAAAGGACTATTCTTGTATAGGGGTTTAAGGAAAGCATTGTTATGAAGAACTTATTATGAAACTAGTTTGAAACAGGGCTTACTTATTGCTTATGCTATATAGGCCATTCGTAAACAACTCTAAACCCTCTTTTTTTCCTTCTTTTTTTATTGCTAGTATATTGTGACAAAGGCGCTTACTATAGGTCCCGCTTTAGTAAGAGCCTTGCTCTTGCTTTAAGCTTTTACGGCCCGGGCGTGAACGCTAGATATTATTTTATTAATGTGGCTTAAAGTTATTATTTTTTTTTTAATTTAAACGCTTAGGTTTTACATTTGGACCGGTTATTAATTAAAATCAAACATTATACCAGGTTATATATTAGCTAGGTGTTAATAAGCTAACTTAATTTAATCTAAAGGGCCTAAGTCTCCTTTAATAAGGCAAACGCCAACTGGTTTTTTGTTTTTAGTGCCTTTACCAAAGTAATTAATAATATAGCAGTAATTGACTTTGCGGCGGCAAAGAGGTTTATTAGGACAAATGGTTTGGCGTTAGCCGCATAAACTAAAATATTGAATTTAGTGTTAATAAATCAAGGGAATTATATTTACATTAAATATGAAATATATTCAGATCTTCTTTGAAATTTATGATTGATTTATAGGCTAGGATTATGGGTAGTCTTTAGGGATTTATTTATAAGGCGGCATTTCTTCTTTTGTTTAATGTAGTAATTGCACTTTTTTAACTTGGAATTATTGAAGACATAAGAGTGCTTTAAACTACGCGCTTAGGCGTGAATGTATTAAACATAACATTCGCAATAAATAATCGCAAAGGTATTAAATGGCATTGAAATTAGTATTACATTATTATTAATATTAGAATATAATATTAAAACAGCCCTAAAACAAATTCAAGTACTGATTTGGGGGATAATTGATTTATTATTAATGGATTAAAATTGTTGATTAAAAGGTTTTTAAGATTACGTTAGCTTTGATATAAAATTAATGGATCTTAGTATATTAATGGTAATTTGTTATTATTAAAGAAAGAAAAGTGAATTTTTGGGGAACCCTTAAGGTATATATAAAATAAGGGGACAATAAGAAGGTCCATGGCCTTTATTTAAGTTGTTGATGGATTTCACTTAACTTATATATTATTGATTTTTGGCCTCGGATTAATAACTCCCTTAACATAATTAGTATAAAGCCGTTATGAATGGATTTTGAACCTTTTTTAGGCCCTTATTATGAGTTGTTATATTATTTTGTTTTTTGGCATCTCTTAGTCTTTTTTTTTTGATGATTTTAATGTTATATCTTTTATGTTATTATTATTTTAGCTCTTTTTCTTTTATATATTACGTATTATTATGCTTTTTAGCGCATTGTTTTTATAGAACGTTTTTTTCTGGCTTATTAAAGTTTACATTACCCTTGCTTTTTTTTTATTATATTGGAATTCCTTTTTGTTTTTTTAAAAGAGGTATTACTAATGTTGGTTTATAAGGGTTATATAATCTTATTATGTTGTATAAGGAGCGTCACTTAAGTGATACCATGGTAGTCTTTAGGGGTTATGCCTTGGCTATTAAAAGTAATAAATTTAATAGTTTTAGGGGGTAGTTAGAGTTATAATGGACTTATTATAGGGGTTATTCGAAGGAGTATATAATAAGAGATCTTTCCCTTTTTTTTTTAAAAGAACACAGATTTTATTACCCATTTTACTAAAGATTATATTAACCCCTTTGCTTCAATATATCTTTGCGTGATTCACCGGTACTGCACCAACAAAAACCTTTCTAGTCTAGATAAGAGCTCGTAAAGTAAGGAAAGAGTTGAGTTCTCAGGTGGCCGATTAAGTAATAAAAGAATTTAATATAATAAAGAATATTGGTTTAAAAGTAACTGGTCTAAACTACGTGACGAAAGAATTTGGTTCAAAAGTAATTAGTTTAAGCCACATAACAAAGGAATTTGATTTGAAGGTAATTAGTTCAGGTTATTGTCGGTGCAGTACCGGTGGATCACGCAAAGATATATTGAGCAAAGGGGTTAATATATTCTTTAGTAAAGTGGGTGATAAAATTTGTGTGTTTTTAAGAGAGTGGGAGAGATCCCCTATTATATACTCCTTCAAATGACCCTTGTAATATGTTCGTTATAGCTTCGATTACCCCCTGGAACTATTAGATCCATTACTCCTAGTAGCCAAGACATAACCCCTGTGGACCAACACCGGCAATACTTCTTTTGGAAAGACAGATCGGAATTTCAATATAATGAGAAGAAAGCAGGGGTAATGTAGATTTTAATAAGCTAGAAAGAAATGTTTTATAAAAATAATGCGCTAAAGAGTATAATAATATGCAATGTATAAAATAAAAAAGAGCCAAAAATAGCAATAATATAAGAGATGTAATATCAAAATTATTAAAAAAAAAAGACCAAGAGATACTAAAAAATAGAATAATGCAATAATTTGTAGTATAGGCCCGAAAAAGGTCCAAAATCCATTTGTAATAGCTTTGTATTAATTGTATTAGGGGAATTATTGATCTAAGGCCGGAAATTGATAATATATAAATTAAGCAAGGTTTATTAATAATCTAAGCGAGGTTTATGGACTTTCTTATTGTTTCCTTATTTTATATATATTCTAAGAATTCCCCAAAAATTTGCTTTTCTTTTTTTAGCAATAATAAATTATTATTAATATATCAAATCCATTGATTTTGTATTAAAGCTAACGTAATTTTAAAAACCTTTTAATTAATAACTTTAATTTATTAATAATAAATTAATTATTTCTTAAATTGGTATTTGGATTTGTTTTAAGGCTATTTTAATGCTATATCCTAATGCTAATAATAACGTAATGCTAATTTTGGTGCCATTTAATGCCTTTGCGATTGTTTACCGCAAATATTGCGTTTGGTGTATTCGCGCCTAAGCGCGTGATTTGAAGCATTCTTATGTTTTTAATAATATTAAGTCAAAGAAGTGCAGTTATTGCATTAAGCAAAAGGAGGAATGCTGCCTTATAAATAAATTCTTAGGAATTACTTATAATTCCGGCTTATGAATTAATTATAAATTTTAAAAGGAATTTAAATGTATTCCATATTTAATATAAATATAGCTCCTTTAATTTATTAATACTAAGTTTAATACTTTAGTTTATGCGGCTAATATCAAATCATTTGTTTTAGCAGATCTTTTTGTTATTATAAAATCGATTGCTGCTATATTATTAATTGCTTTGGCAAAGGCATTAAAAACAAAAGCCCAGCTGGCTGTTACGGACCTTTTTGCATTAATGAGTAATTGGCATCAGGATATTGATGGTACCATCGAGTGGATGGTATTATAAGAGTATTGGTATTAACAAAGGATTGGTATAATTTATGGGCTGATATTAATTAAAAAATGATATAAAATAACAATTGGTATTATTGCATATATCATAATCATAATATTAATTATAATAATAATCTAAATCATAATAAATATTGGGTCATATAATAAATTCGTAAATCTTGGGATTTTGTATTAATAAAAAGGATTTAGGGATTTGGGGATTCAGCATTTTAAGGGATTTAGGGGATTTAAAGGGAATAAAGGTTTTATATAAGATTAGCATGTCTGCTATTAAATAAAAGCTTTGTGCTTAATTTTAAATAATATTCTTAATCATATTAATAATTATTTTATTTTATACATAATACACTTATTTTTTGATTATTAAAAATTAATTATAGCTTTTTATATTTATATTAAATAAATACTAAATTGTTATATTTTAAGCACTTTCTTATTAAAAATACCGGCTTACATATATTATGTTTATTAAAAGATTTTTATTTAATAAAGATGTTATTATTATTATTTTGGGCAATATTAATAAAGATATTAAGGTCCCTATCCCGGAGACCTTTAGCAGCGATTGCAATAAGTATTAATATTAAATAATATAAATTGATATATACATTGGATTTCACACAAAATAATTTACCTTCAAAACTAAGAAAATTTTATGAATTATTACCTTATTTAAAAAGGCGGCCTAAAATTAAATAAAATCATTTTTCAATAATTATATGGCTATTAAGAATTTAGCAAAAAACATAACAATTAATATTTTCAAAGTTACTTAAAAAATGTTTTTATTCCTTTAAGGCTTAAAAAAATTTATGATCCGGATTTTTAGCAATATTAATATAGCACGCACGGCAATGCGCAATATATAAAAACTTTAGCAAATAAGGTTTTGCGCAAATTATATAGCGGAATTTTAGTAATATGCTAAACGAATTAAATAAGGGGAAAACGCTTTAAAAAACCGCTATTATAAAAAATTAAAAAATAATATTAAAAACAAAATTGCTTATTCCAAACAATTTAACAACTTTTAAAAGCTAATTAAGCTTGCGATTAAAATTAATAATTAAGCTTATAAGCGGAGCTTAAAGCAAAAGGAGCAATACTTTCATTAAAAGCATAATAAACCCCAAAAACCTTTTTATCTTAAGAAAATGAAATTAAATGCTACTTTTTGAAAGCAAGCCAAAAAAAAAGCTATGCAACGGCAGGCTTTTTAAGAAAATCATAAATAAACAATAATAAGATAAGCTATGCTTTAAATATGATTTTTTAAGCCATATGGCTAGCTCCTATTATCAAAAAAAATCATAATTAAAAAAAAAGCAAATTAATGCAATAAAACAAGGCGCCTATAATATTATCAGCATTTTTATATTATTATACTTCATCAAGCAGCTTAACGCCTTAAATTTTCAACAAATGATTATTAACAAATTTGAAAATAATAAAATCCACGCTTAAATAAAAAATAATAATAGCATAATATAAAATAGCAAAAAAAAAGAATAAGAAGCTTTGTTAGATCTCAAATTTAAGGCTATTTTACCCACCTTTCTTTAATTTATTATAAAGCAAGATTTGGGAAATTACTTAGCAAAAAAAGAACTTATACCTTTGGGCCTTAAATTCTTAATATTAAACCAACAAGGTCATAAGGGTTACTTATAAAAAGCCAAAACTAGTTTTTGCAAAAGGACCATAATAAGGCAAAAAATATTAGGTAATTTATTAGGATTATAAACATATTAAATGAAAGCAGGTTAAATATGGCAGCAGCTATTCTCAAACCCATATGCAAATTATTTCTTAAAAATTATTGCTTATTTTTAAAAACCAGAATAAGCTAAAGAAAAAAGAACTTTAGGAAATTATATTAAAAAATAGCCAACGGCGCTTTTAATTTAATGCAGCCAATAATACCTAAATATATTAAAAACGCTTTATTTCACTAGCTTAAATTTTAAAAATAAATTAGCTATTTATGATTATGGCTATAAAACCAAATTACCAAGTTTAAAAAAATATTTTAATAAAAGATTTTTATTAAAAAGATTTCCTTATACGCCAATTAGCAATAATAAAAGACCGCCATTTGATTATAAAAGCAAAAATTAAAGAAGTAACTTTCAAAGCCATAATAGATTTTAAAGCATAAAAGAATTTTTTATTTTTTATTATTATGCTTAAGCATTTGCTATTAATTAAAATTAGGGAAAAAAAATATTAGCTAATATTCGCCAATGGTAATGCCGTCGCTAATAGGATAATAAATATGCAAACTCAAACCTTGCATATAAGCATTGCCGGCTATTTTAAAAGAATTCAATTTAATATTACCTAAATTAAAATGCATAATATTATTCTTGGACTTTTTTAAATAAAAAAACATAATCCAAAAATCAATTAAATTAAAAGATAATTGATATTTAATTATTGCAAGAATTGCTATTAGGACGAAGCAAAAACGTTAATTATTTAAAAAATTTGCGCCACCTTCAAAAAACCAATTAAATACCAAAATAAGGGTTTATTAATAAAAAATATATTATTAGCATATCACAAGTTTGCGGCATTATTTAAAAAAAAACAAGGCATTAAGGCTTTGCCCAAACACTAAGATTATAATTATTAAATTAAATTAAAAAAAGATATTAAACTAATATTTTAATCATTTAAGGAATATTCGGCAATAAACTTAATAATAATTAAAAATTATATTAATAAACACTTAGCAAAAGGGTTTATTAAGAAGTCCAAATCCCCATGGGGAAATAATATTCTTTTTGCAAAAAAGAAGAACGGCAAACAACAAATGTGCATTAATTATTATTAATTAAATAATGCCACAAAAAAAATCATTACGCATTACCATTAGCTAAAGAATTGCAAAACAAGCTTATAAGGGCCAAAATCTTCATTTAGCTTAATCTGAAAAGCGCATATAACCTTATTAGGATAATTAAAGGTGAAAAGGAAAAAACAGCATTTTGCACTTATTTCAATTATTATAAATATACAATTATGCCATTTGGCTTAATTAATGCATTGGCTATATTTTAATATTTAATTAATAATGTTTTGCGGCCATATTTAAACATAATATGCATTTGCTACTTAAATAACATTTTGATTTATTTCAAAAATAAAAAATAGCATGTAAAAAACATAATAGCAATCTTTAAGGGATTAAAAGCCGCCTTCATGCTTTTTAAATTAAAAAAATGCAATTTCCATATAAAAAAAATTGTTTTCTTAAGCTACATAATCACCACCACCAAATTGGCTATAAATTCCAAAAAAATTTAAACAATTATTAATTGAATTAAACTTATTAATATCAAAAAACTATAATCTTTTTTTAAATTCGCCAACTTCTATAAACGATTCATTAAAAGTTATTTAAAAATTGCTAAAGTACTCACAAAATTAACCCATAAAAACAAGGAATATATATAAACAAAAGAAGCCAACGCAGCTTTCAAATCTTTCAAAAAAATATTTATTAAAAAACCTATTCTTATATCCTTTATACCTAATAATGAAATACGCATAAAAACAATTTTTTTGGATTATGCTATTAGCGCTATACTTAGCCAATTGAGCAAAAACGGGAAATAGCAATTAATTGCTTATTATTCGCAAAAATTATTATTAGCAAAACTTAATTATAATATATATAATAAGAAGTTGCTAATAATTATAAATGCAATACGCAAATGAAAGGTTTATCTCAAAAGCGCTGCCCATAAAATATAAATTTTAATAAATTATAAAAATCTTATTTATTTTATTATTATTAAAAAATTAAATTAACGCCAAGTTTAATAATATAAAACATTTTTTATTATAAAACTTCAAATTTCTTATATTAAAAAAACGAAAAACGCTTAAGCTAATGCTTTAAGCAAAAAGCTAAAATATTTTGCAAACAAAACGCACAAATCCTATATTATATTATAAAAAAATAGCAATTTGCTAATCGTAAATTATAGGCAATTAGCAGCAATAAGCCGCCTTTTCAAAAAAATTTAAAAAAATTATAATCAAAACCTAATAATAATAAAGCAAAAAAAACGATTAAGCAAAAGATTCTCCTTTATTATCACTAAAGCTTTTTTATATCAAAAACAGATTTATATCCTAATACGAAATAAAACAAACTTTATCAAAAAACAGCATAAGCTATTAGCTCATAAGCACCAAAAAATTGCCAAAACATTATTAAAGCTTTTTAAAAAATACTATTTCCTAAATATAAAAAAAGTAATCAAAAACATAATATTATCGTGCAATATATGCATTTAAAACAAAGCAATTTACTATGCTTTATATAAGCTTATAAAATTATTAACAACACCATTATGCCTATAAAAATCAATCGCCTTAAATTTTATAATTAAATTATTATTCTTAAAAAATCCAGCCACAAAATCATATACAACTTAATTTATATCATAATAAATAAGTTCATTAAATACGCATACATAATACTAATATTAAAAATACAAAACGCGCTTATCATAATGCAGGTATTTCTTTAAATAATTTTTGCAAATCATAAAATATTAAACAAAATCATCTTAAACAAAAACAAGCTTTTTATTTTAAAATTTTGAAAAACTTTGATTGCATTCCTAAAAATAAAATAAAAAATATTAATAGCCTTTTACCCTCAAACAAATGCATAAACAAAACAAATTAATCAAATAATAAAAACTTATTTTTAATGCTATATGAACTATAAATAAGACAATTGGGTTTAATTACTCCCGCTTGCCCAATTTGCATATAATAGCGCAAATCAAGAAATTATTAAAATATCGCTATTTATGCGAATTATGGGTACAACCCAATAGCATATAATACATTAATTGCAAATTAAAAAACTGCGCAAAAAACCATGTTATAAAAAAACAAGCTAAAATAATTGCATAAGAAATTATTAGCTAATATTTTATTTATAACATAAAAATCAGCAATCTATTATCCGTGGCGCTGCCATCAGGATTGGGATTTTCGGAGCGGATTAACTAGTTATTCCAAAGGAACACCAAAGCCCGGGCTTTATTGACATGTAAACAAATCATCCAAATACCCTCATTTTATACCTAAATCAGCACTAATTCAATGAAAGAAAAGACTGTCTTTGATATTACGGATAAGGGCACATTACGGCCCAATGCACCACCTTTACAGGAAGCCGGTGGGGTATTCATTCCAATGAATTTGCCCGATTTTGGCTGGGAAATCCGGCTCCTAAACCACGTTTCTGCTAATGATCCTATCACTCTTTTTACTATGTATTACACACCGGAAATGGTCGATTGGATAGTTCAAAAGACGAATCAACATATCCGGGTACCGGAAGATCCTGCATCCCTATATGCACGCTGTAACGAATGGTACCCGACTTGTCCTGGAGAGATTTATACCTACTTTGCTGTCCGCATTTACATGACTATTCATATAGAAAACGAGCTTTCTGACTATTGGTCCTTAAAAGATATGGACCCGAAACACCCTATTTCATCTCGCATGTGTAGGAATCGGTTCCAAGAGCTTCATATGCGCTTCAGAATAGCAGGGAACGAAGCAACCGGACCGTACCAAAGGGTGAGTTATATATTCCACTTATGTCTTATAAAAGCCGAAACTCATTAAGAACTAGGTAAATACATTATCGGACCACTTCCAACAAGTGAATCTTAATGTCTAGCAACCTGAACAAGATATTGCTATAGACGAGATCATCATTTGATATGAGGGTCGTGCTAAAGAGACTACAACTATACCAAACAAACCTACACCCACAGGTTTTAAGGTATGGGCTGTAGCTTAAAAGGGGTTCTTGTTATGCTGGAATTGGCATATTCCAGGTGTTACAAATGGCCCAGTCGAAGTCTTGACTCCACGTGAATTGGGTGGGACGAAGACTGGAAACGGGGGAAATAAGACACAGGCTGTAGCCCTACAACTACTCCAAAGGCTCCCGAAACCTCCGAAAGACCACGGTTATCACGCATATCTCGATAACCTTTTTGTGTCAACCAAATTCATAGCATATGCTAAAGACTTAGGATTTGGGATCACGGGGACATGTTGAGTCAGGTCGGGCATCATCCAAGCTCTATTGGATTATAAGAAGTCCGACGAGAACGACACGATTCCATGGGGTACAGTACATTCTTACCCTACAACCGATGGGAAGATGTCTCATATTGGGTGGAAGGACCAAGCCTATGTCTTAATGATGTTGTCCGTATTCTCTGGGAAGGAGCCGAAGGTGTTATGACTACGCAAACGGCCGAAGGAGACCTCTTTTAAGGCAAAGACCTCTTGCGCTGTCTTTGATGACTTCTCTGAAAAAGAGCTGTTTATTCCTGCAGTTGCAGACGATTATAATTACGGCATGGAAGCTGTCGACGACTTTGATCACCTGACGGCCCAAAACGCTGGATTGAGGCACATCGAGAGGGGTGGACATCAAGCAATCGAGCACTGGTTATTGAGAATGGTACTAGCAAATTGCTACTTGCTTGCCTCAGCTAGTAATATGCCTTTGCCTTGACAGATCAATTTCAGGAATCAAAAAGACTTTAGAGACCAACTCGTTGGCGCTCTTTTAGCTATGGGAGAGACTCAATATCGATCTCCTAAAAAAAGAATTGCGCTAGTCAATCCTGACGTTGATTTGACCAATATCAAGAGTCACGAGCAAGTCAAACTGGCCAAACCGTCGTGGTGTGTAGCATATAAAGGGGGCAGGATCTGGGATCGGCCGAAAAAGAGGACTGCATTGAGTACAATTTTGGGAAATTTAGGCCGTCCTTCTTCAAATCATCAAAGCATATATGGGTGTAAACAGTGTGGTATTCATTTATGTAAATACGGTCCTTGTTTTCAAGTATTTCATGAAAAATGATCAGAATTGACCTCAAATCCTGAAATCCTGGCTCTCTGATTGGCCTATATTACGCGACTTGGCGGGTGCACTGGCCATCCCAATCCTGATGGCAGCGCCACGGATAATAAAAGGCGTAGCATAAGACCAATGCTTAAAAAAGGGAATAAAATTTATTTACTTTAAAAAAATATTGCAATAAAACGATCAAATCACAAATTAAATTATAAAAAGCTAAGGCTATTCAAAATTGCAAAAGTAAAAAAATCAATCAATTATCAATTAGCGCTTTTTAAAACAATAAACATTTATTCGGTATTTCATATATATTTTTTTAAACCAGCATCATCAAAAGCACTACCCGCTTTTATTATCAAAATATAACCAATTAACCTAAATGCAAAATACAAAATCAAAATTATCTTAAATTATTAATACTTTTAAAGCATTATTAAATATTTGATCAAATGAAAAAGGTACCCACAATCAGAAAATACCTAAAAACCCAAATTTAACTTTTATTGCCTTAAGCTGCTTTGGGAATTTTATTTTTAAAATCCAGGTTTGCCTAAAAAAAAAAAAAAAAAAAAAATCAGGCATATTAGCCCCTGTTTTAAAAAAGGATGCAAAATAGGCGTTAAGTTTAAAAGCAAGAAACCAAGAATTAAAAATATTTATAGCAAGCTTAAAAAAAGGCGTTGAAAAACAAATAAAGATTATTGTTTTGCTTAATTTAAATTGGCATATTAGTTAATCAAGCTAAGAGAATTTTATAGCATATTTTAAAAAATTGCAATTGCTATATTTAAAACAAATGCATTTCAAACATTTTTTTAAAATAAACAAATTCAAAAAGCAAATATGAAAAAGACTACAGCAAAAGAAATAAAGCTTTGCATAATGCATAGCGCCTTTAATATAAAGCGCAAATTGAATACTTTATTTTTTTTTTATTTAAGCAACACTCAATTTCTTTATAATACCAAGCATAATAAATAAGGAAAATAATTGTTGGCCGCTATTAATAAATTCTTAAGTTATACTTAAGCATAAAGGCCACGCTAGGCAAAAAAGGGAATAATATTATGGACCCTTTTGCATTAATAAGTAATTAGCACCAGAATACTAATAGTATCACCAAATAAATAATACTATAAAAGTATTAATATTAATAAGGGATTAATATAATTTATAAGCTAATATTAATTAAAAAATGATATAAAATAACAATTAATATCATTATACATATCATAATCACAATATCAATTATAATAATAATCTAAATCATAATAAATATTAAATCACATAATAAATCCATGAATCCTAGGATCCCATATTAATAAAAGGGATTCAAGGATCTAAGGATTCAGCATCTCAAGAAATCCAAGGAATTCAAAAAAATAAAAGTTTTATATAAAATTAGCACATTTGCTATTAAATAAAAGCTTTATGCTCAACTTCAAATAATATTTTCAATCATATTAATAATTATCTTATCTCATATATAATATACCTACTTTTTAATTATTAAAGATCAATCGCAGCCTTTTATATTTACATTAAGTAAATACTGGACCATTATACTGGCGTTTGCTTTATTAAAAAAAACTTAGGCCCTTTGGGTTAAATTAGGTCAGCTTGCTAATACCTAATTGATATGTAACCTAATGTGATGTTCGTTTTTAATTAATAATTGGTCCAAATATAGGATTTGGGCATTTAGATTAAGAAAATGGCAATGGCTTTGAGCTATATTAATAAAATAATATTTAATAATTATGCTTAGGCCATAAAGGCTTAAAACAAGCGCAAAGCTTTTGCTAAAGCGGGACCTAGCAGTAAGCGCCCTTATTGCAATATGCTGGCAATAAAGGAAAAAGGAGAAAAAAAGGATTTAAAGCTATTTGCGAATGGCTTATATAACATAAGTAATATATAAGCCCTATTTTTGATTAGCTTTGTGATAAGTTTTTTGTAATAATGCTTTTCTTAAACCCTTATATGAAAGTAGCCTTTTATAATAAAACCAGCAATTAGGTCCTTATTAAAATATTATTGCAAGGCCGCTTATTAATGCTTTGAATTAAAAGGTAAATAAATGCGAATTTAAGCTGTTTTTTATTTTTGCAAATTAAATAATTATAATATACAAAAAGTGAAATGAAATAAGTAAATGAAATAAGAAACGCATTTTAAAGAAAGTATATGCAAAAAAAAAGGTAATGATTATATGAACTTCTTTGTTATTAATTTGAATTAGCTTTGATAAATCTTTAAACCCATTCTTTTATTTTAATAATAAGCGTATTGGTATTAATAAAATCCTAAAAAGCCTTATTTGGAGTGGCTTTTGTTATAGCATTAATAGGGTTATAAGCACTATTAATTTATTGCATTTCTATAAATTCCCTGCGCTTATATAATTGGCAAATTGCTATTATATTAATTATTAAATGCTTTTTTTTATAATACCAAATTTAACAATATATTTATATAATAAAAAAAGTTTATATAAACAATAATAGAAAGCCTTAAAAAATCAAGCTTATTAATTATCATATTAATAATAGTCGCCATGGCGATTAATATATTAACGCCGGCTATTATAGCATATAATTTTAAAGCAAGCATTGCGCAAATAACTTTTTTGCATTTGATAAAGTTAATATAAATAATATTGCTATTAAGAATAAATTTAATATTTCCTTTTAATTTGGTTCCAATTGCTATTACAAAATTAATTTGAGAACTTAAATCCTTATTATTGGCAAAGGAATTATTAATGAAAACGTAGATTTTTGCTGAATATAAGTTTATAAGAATGTATTATAAACCTTTTTTTAAATTATTTATTTATTATTAAAAACGCAGATTTAAGGCCTTAGCGTTATTTATTGTAGGATCTTGATGTTGAGCTGCTATTAAAAGGTCAAATATGGCTTTTGGCTAATAAATTGTAGCAATATAGGCTCCACAAGCGCATTGCTTTATATAGGCCTTTTTGTAATCATTTTTCCTAATATTAATCAGCTTTATTTTGGCCCTTTATTTCTTTTGAAATATATAAAAATTATCTTCTTTTATGATAATGATGCAATTATTAAATATAAGGGGTTTAAAAGCGTTTAGGACCTGAATTGGCTTTATTAAAAAGTTTGCATTTGCAATTTCCGTTTGCTTTTTAGCTAGAAAGTTGTTATTTCCTAAAATCAGGGTATTATTTGTTTGCATTCCAATTATTCCGAATTCTTAATTATTTTTGGTATTAATTAATAAGCAAGGATTATATATAAAGGTCTTTATTTATAATTTTTTGATATAATATTTATAATAAGTATTAAATTAATGATTTCCTAATTTTGGAATGCTATATAATAAAAGCATTATCATAAATATTATGCTAAAAAGGAATTTATTTGCAATTTTCTAAGAAGGTTATGCAAAGATATTTTGCAAAAGTCTTATTTATGCTTATATATAGGCTTGGGTAATATCCCAAAGTGCTAGCCATAATTTGGATTTATTTTGAACCTTTTTTAGCTGCTTAATTGCGAATGCTAAAAAAATAAGCAATTGTTGGCTTATATATTAAATTATTGAAAATTAAGTTAATATTTTTCTTTTGCCTTTGTCATTAAAGCATTAAATAATAAATCTTGATTTCTTATATAATATTGTTATCTTTTTGCCTTTTACTTTATTTATTATTTTGGATTTAAAAATGCGTTGGCCTTTTATTTTGGGGTCGTTCTTTTAAATAAATATAAAAACCCCTTTTTTAATAAATGCCTTATATTTTATTTAATGAAATTGCTAAAATAATGCTTTAAAAGTGATGATCTTGCCTTTATTTCAAAATTTAATAAAAAGCTTTTAATCTTTTGTTTTCTTTTTAGTTAGAAATACTTTAGCATTATAACTATTATTGATTATTGGTAATTCATAAATGGGTTATATAAATAAGAGCTTCATAATGATCCGGGATAATTTTGGTATTAATTTGGGCATGCTATTAATTGGTGATCCGGGATCAGCAATTATTTTTGTGAAATCCTTTGGCAATTTTTTTTTAATGCTTAATGCTTAGTATATTTGTATTAAATAAGCATATAAATGTTAATTAGAATATGCAAATCTGATTATTATTTATGGCAATCTTGCAGGATTTGCTATTTATCCCTAGGAACTTATATAATCCTTTTTATTTCTTTTTTTTCCTTTATATTAGGACTTGATCTTTTAAATATAAATTATGTATTGGAGTAGTATCGGGGCCGTTTTGAATTGCTAGCGCATTATTAATTTTGCGAATTGCATGGATTTGTTTTATTTCTTTTATTGCCTTTTTAATAATAATAGCGCGTTGCTTGATAAACAGACTTAAAAGGTTTAATTTTATTATTTTAAAATAAGCTCCAAAAACAAGCAATATAAGAATTAGCTTATTAAATTTAGCTATATTATTTATTGCTTTAATTGCCATTTGCAATTGATTTTTGTTATTTAGCTTAGGGTGCTTTTTTATAATAATTTTATAAGCACGCCGGAATAAATAATGATATCTTTTCATCTTGCCAATTAAATGATATGCTTTTATAAGGACAAGCTTTGGAATACTCCTAATAAAGTGTAGGGAATTGCGGAATTTCTTAAAGTTGAAATTGGTTTTATAATCATATATTATAAAATTAGGGGATTTAATATATGTGTTTATTTATGCTGATTTGAAAGCATTGAATATAGCCTAAGCCGTAGCTAAATCGGGTCTTTTTTGAAATAGCTTTGCTGCTTTAAAGCTGGTGGTTTTATTAATTATATGGAAGGCATATTTTTTTTCAAATTATGCTATATTAATATAAATTATGTAATTGAAATTTATATTATTTTATAGCTTAAATTAAAATTTGTGTGAAGCATTTGCGTATTTTTGGCAATGCTTATATATTTCCTTAATTTTGAGCATAATTTTAGAATTAGGGATATGGCTAGCCTGATTTAATAAATATTGTAGGCATTGCATTAAGAGGTGCCCAAATCGCCTATGCAATCTTTGAATTTTTATTTTAATTAAATGATACGCATTAATTATATTAGTTGATAAATCTAGTAATTGTTGGTATTGATTTAGAAGAAGCTATGAATGGCCTTGTTTTTATATAATCAAATTTTTTTTTTGCCTTAAATTAATATATTTTATAGGTTATTATATTAGGCATTAAGCTTATTTAGCTGCTATAAGCATATTAGGAATAAGATATTCGCATTTATAATTATAAACTTTATTAGTTTAGTAAAAGTATTGATCATTGCTATTCCCATAAATAAATGGGAATTAGCTTTGAATATGATTTAATTTTGCCTTGCTTAGCTTATGTTAAGCTTGACGTTTTAAATTTGTTGTAAAGCTTGCAATTGGTTAATGCTTTTAGTATTTTTATTTAAGGCTTTAATATTAATAAATAAACCTTGAAAAAATCGATTTGTTTATTGCATTGTGTAGGCCTTATTTTATAAAGATTTCCTAATCCTACTTTTTAAAATATGGACCGCTTTTTGCTTTTTAAGCTATGATAATACTTTTTATGCATTATATTTGGTTTTATTTGCTATAAATACAATCGTAAAATTTGTTATATTATTGCTATTATTGTTATTTGATTTTTTTTAAAAATTATTATTATTTGATAAAGTATTTGATTTGTTATTATGGGGTTTATTTTTATGTTCTTTGGATTAGGCCCAATCCAGGTCTAAATTAGGTTCATATTCTTTAGCATATGCTAAGTAAGCTTTGAATGAATTTTTTATAGCTCTTATTTTTTTTGCTTTTTAATTGGCAAAATACTTTATTTTTGCAGCATTTTATTTCTTTTTAAAATATTAGCTATTATAGCAATCCTTTTTTTGCAAATAATGAATTTAATATAGCTTGGTCTAGGCCGGAATTTGTTCTTATGCTTATTATTTTATAAGAATTTTATTCTTTTATTTAAATAATGTGCATTTCCATTGGCTATATAAGATTGGTGGCAATTTGGATTTAATCCAAAGGTCCTTTTGACTCATGATCCCGGCTTATGTATTATTTTAATGCTAATAGCAGAGCGGAGGCCATTTATTAAGATAAGGAATATTAATGATGCTTTAAATAAGGCCATTTTAAAAAATAGGTTGCCTAATACTTTCTGCAATAGCTTATCTTAAAGCATTTTATTATTTTTTATGTTATTATCCTTAAAACCTAATTAGAGGCTTTGCAATTCCCTGGCAAAGCTTTTTAATTGATTTAGCATTGGTTTACCCTTTTAATATAGTTTAGCTTAAAATAATAAGAATATTAAGCCAAATTATTGGCTAAGAAACTTATTTGCATGCTTCTTTATCTTAAAATTGCCTTAGATAGCTATAATAAGATTTTTAAAGGAATACCCCATATTTTAAAAATATTAATAATAATATATATTAGCTTTATTTTATAGCATAAATAAAAAAGCTTGGTTTTAAATGGAATTATTAATAAAAGCTTGCTAATATAAATTAGCAGAAATATGTAACTTTTTATTAAGGTGGTTTTTAGCGCTATTATATTAAAGCTTTTTTAAGTACATTTTGCTAAGATTTACCAAGGACTTGGCTTAATTTAAGAATAATGGGTTCATCATAAATTATAAAAACCGTATTAGTTTGGAATAAGGTTCGATAGGTTTTGGTGCTATTATAAAAGGGGGTAATATCTTGTTTTTTAAATAAACATTTGGCAATAATGCTAAATTAGGCAATGCATTATTATTTGGTCTCTACTTTGGCTCATCTTTTAAGGGCCCTTTATTAGGGGTAAATAAGAATTCCCTTTTTGAATTAATAAATGGCGTTGCATTATATAAATCTTTTTTTGTGATATTAATTTTAATAAGAGCAAAGGTGCTAAGCAAGTTGTTTTAATGTTTTGATATAATATCTAATGTTTTTTTTAATGCTAAAGATATTTGATCCTTTTTGATCTTTGGCATAAAAGAGAAAGGGATTTGCATAGGTATAAGGACTTTTAATTAATCTTGGATAGGCCATATAAGGGGTATAAGCATATCCTAAATATGATTTGGGATGGATTTTGAGTGCATTTGGTTTTGCATTTTTAATTATTCCTTAGGCCATTTGTTTTTATTAGCCCTTATTATCTCTTTTAATGCGTTTGCAACCTTTATTTGCTTTGCTTTTTGCATATAATAATTGTGGAATTTAAGATTATTTCTTAATTGCGCCTTTTTTAGCTTATGGATCTTTTTGAAGTTGGCAGCTATTTATTTGCCAAAAAACTTCCAAAAATCTTGAAATAGGTATTCTTCCTTTGTTTTCTTATTATAATAGTACTTTTGAAACTTTCGCAAATATTTCGTGTGGTTGGCTGGTATATTATTAGCCCCTAATAGTGTATTATCTATTGGTTTTTAAGTTGGTGAAATGATATTACTTTTTATATGCTCCTTTGCCGGCTTTGCAATGCGCTTCCCTAATTGAGATATTATATTGGGATAGGTTTAAAGTTGGTCCGGATATAATTCCCTAAATAATTCATTAGTCCGGTTTTAAGGTGCTAATTTAACAATTATTGCCAAATAATTATCGTGTTGTGTTTGCTATAGGTTATATAGCTATTAAATTTCTAATTGGTTAAAGTGCCTTTACCAATGTTCTTAAAAGGGGGAAGTTATTTGTCCCTTAATCTAATCAAATGGCTAGGCCTTAATAAAAATATAAATGATTAAGTGCTTTGAGTCGACTTTGCAGTCTGAGACCTTGCTGTTTATGATATAAATTGACCATTAATTAGTATTGGTGCAATACCGGTGAATTACGCAAAGATATATTAAGCAAAGGGGTTAATATATTCTTTAGTGAAATGGGTAGTAAAATCTGTGTATCTTTAAGAAAGTGGGAGAGATCTCCTATTATATACTCCTCCGAATGACCCCTGTAACATGTCCGTTACAGCTCTAACTACCCCCTGGAACTGTCAGATCCATTACTCCTAATAGCCAAGACATAACTCCTGTGGACCAACAGTTATATAATAAAAGAATCTAGTATTAAGATAACGGTTATTTTTATTCACATTAATAAGAAAATCTTAAAAATAATCGTTAAGTACTTTCTTAAAAACCCCTTTTTTTTATAAGATTTATACTAAGTTTTCTCAAATCTTTTATAAGATAAAGTAAAACGCCTTTAAACTTATAATAATAAGTTAAAATTTTTGATTAGACTTATTTTTAAGGTTACTCTTTATACTTAATAAAAACAAAGAATAGCTTTGTATTCTTAAAGTTTGTTTTTAATAAATCTTTGAAATAATACACAATAATAAGGCATATATAAAAACTAAATAAATACACATAATCCTTTACCTTTCCATTTACTTACTAAGAATATATAAGGAGATTTTAGACTATAGTTTTAGTTGTCCTATTTGTTAAAGAACAAAACCGTTTAGAGTACTTCTATAGGGCGATCTGTAACTAATTGATTACTTTAAGACTTCATTGTTAATTATTTTACTAGATTTTGTAAAAAGATTACTTTTATTAATTTAAAGTAATGATAAAGTATTATTCATTATTTATAAAGCCATTAAATATGTTATTTACATTATTAAAAGAGAATTATTTATAATTAAGGATTAAGCCGCAGAATATTTTAATTGAGTCTTTTTAATTAAGGTTTACTAAACGTTATCTTATTAAATCATGACTTTAAGTTCACAGGTGACTTCTAGATAAAGCTTTTTAAATTAACGAAAACCTTTTTAGCCTTTATTATATTTTATTATAATGTCGTAAACGAATAAGTAAAGAGAATTATCTAAACTTTTTATACGCCTTCCATTATGCCCTAGAATGTTAATATGACTAAATGGACTAGGAAGATTTATTACTATATATTAAATTAGCCATGAACGCGTCATTAAATGTTTTCACAGGTTTATTTCTATATAACTTTATATATGGCTAAGAGGTTAAGACAGAATTTTCATTAATTAACGATTTTGACTTTATTAATTGTTATAAGATCTTTTGTCACAAAGTAATAAACGTCGTCCACATGGCTTAAGAAAAGATAAAGTTATATTATGATGATAAGTATACGCTTTTAGTATTTGGAAAATTCGTTTACTTTAATATAACTAAACTATTAAAACGAGGTTACCATATACACAGTAATACTAAATTCTCTGTACGTCATATAAGACCTTTCAAAGTTATTTGCCCAATTAGTAGACTGGCCTTTAAAATCGAATTGCCCTCTTAGTTTAAAGGCATTCACCTTGTTATATTAGTTCAGTATCTGGAGCCAGTCCTTGACAATAAGTATAACCGTTTTTAACTTACCTTAGGCTATATTATAATAAATGGCAAAAAGAGATATATTATTAATAAAATTATTAGGAAAGAGACTTAAAAATCTAAAGGTAAAAAGCGTTATAGCTCTCAATTCATAATTTTTTGGAAGTTTAGTTTATTATATATGTATATATTTATTTTTTATCTTTATTTTTGCGTTTTATTTTTATTGTCGCTATCGTTGACGTTATTGAAAGTAGACGTGTAGTTAGTATATTTTTAGCCATATAAATATTTCGTTAAATCGGTTTTTTTTATAAATTAAACACACTTTTTTCTTTAAGTTTTCTAAATACTTTTCTTTTTTTAAACTTTTTATAATAAATAGCTTCCTTATTCTAAAGCACTGGATTTTATACTTTAATTAGCAAAATTGATAGTATGGCGGTACTGATCTTTTAAAGTAATTTTCCCTTGGTTTAGGAGGAATTTCTGGACAAAATTTACACAGATATATTTATGTATTTTATTATTAATGGTAAAACTTATATAGATCTTGTTTAGGCTTACTTTTGTGGCATAAACCCTGATAAGATAATTACGGCTGATTTGATTTTATATTATGGATAATTCAATTTTAAAGGCTATATTTAACTCATTTTAAAAACTGGTTATAATAATAAGTACGCTGGTAATGTTTATAATTATAAAACCTTTTATTATAATTTATAGATCAACGTGAATAATGTCCACGATTTTACTTTTAATAACGTTAGTGAATTCGCCGTCCTTGAGTATTTTAACGTTCCCGTTGACTTAAATATTAAGGACAAGGTCTTAGTTAAATTTTTCATAAATAACGTTATTTTAGTTGGTTATTTTACTGTCCTAGTCTTACATATACGTGAGAACGAGGTCGTTTTATAATTTTTTATTAATGATGTTCGTGATTTTATTAATTTTAGTATTAAATTTACTTTTGAGTTTATTGTTAATGAAACTATATTATATGCTTATCTTAAGATAGTCGCTAAAATATCTGTAGAAGGCGTTACTTACCCCTTTTATTAATAGTATAAAGACTCTCTTATAACTTATTAATTATGTTAAGGTAATATCTTTAGTGGTATTGAACGCTTAGCTTTAAAAAAAGAGCGTTTACAGAATATCAAAGTATCCGGGGATAAAATCGCTTTCTTTTACTCCTATATTTATGTTTTAACTAATAAATATGCTTTATAAGTTCTAAAGACTTTTAAGATTAATAGTCAACTTTTCCAAGCCGCTTTCTTACCCGTTACCGGTTCCGCTTTTATTATTTCTATTTATAATAGTAATTTACTTAAAATATACCTCATTAACGTTCTATAAGAAATTAACTTAATAAAGCGTCCCCGTAAAGGTGAAGCTTATACTTTTATCTTTCCTTTTGAAGTTCTTGATTATTCTTAACCTCCTAAAAATAAGCGTATTTCGGTTCGTAGAGGCCCTTTGGTAGAAAACCTTGATGACGATTGTGACGGATGGTACAGATCAGAGGGCATTCAGGGGAGCCTTCTTAATTAAGCATTACTAAGCGCCTAAGCGAGATTAACTCAACGACGCTTCTTGTATATAACCCCTTTCCTTCCTTACCTTCTTTCTTCCTTAATTATAAATTTTAAGAGAATCTTAATTACTTTTATTATTTCTTATATAATATATAAGGCCTTTATTAAACGTTAACACTAGTCTTTATAAGGTAAACGTCACATTATTTATAATTCTTTTTAACTCGTCTAAGAAAACAATAAATATCCTCCCCTTTCCTCATTCTTTTATGAACTCTTACTATAAAAAGAGTTCTTTATAAAGAAGGCCTATACTAAGTATAGTTTAATAAATAATATTTAAATAACTAATAAACCTAAAAAAGTCAACAACACCGGCTTCCTTTTTTTTATACCTCTTCGACTTAATTGAGCCAAAAAAATAACATCCCCTTTTACATAAACGTATTCTTAATGTGTTATATAAAACCTAAACCTTTTATAATAGAGTACTCTTTAATAAAAGACGTTAATATGTCTTTTGCCTCTACTTTATTTGTTCCCCTTATAAGATCTTCCTCCCAACCCTCTTCCTCTTTTGACACGGTACAGCTTACCCCCTAAAGTAACCAAATTATTATAAATACATAAATAATAGAAAAGATAAAAAGAAGATTAAATAAAAAGAAAAAGTTGTCACATAACTAGCGCCATCATTATATCAGTATATCTAATAAGGTCTAGTGTATGTTTACGTAAGCATTCCATGTATATATCTTCAGTTCATAGTCCTATCTTAAAAAGGGTAACGTTCAATTCAATTTATTAAATATATTCACACACTTCTCACTTCTAATAATCGTAAAAATCTCTCATATTTAAAAAGATTTACTCCACTTTCTGTATTACAATTAAAAGCCACAGGCTGTTACCTTTACCCAATGCATACACAGAATTGGACTTTATCTAAAGCCTCTTATTTATTGATTTTATGATCCTTTTTTATTCTCAATCTTTTAGTTCCTTTGCCTAATAATCGTTTGATTATTTTAATATGTTTACAAATGATAATAATATTAAAACATTAAATATAAACATTATTTATAAGAAACCCAAGCAATGGGTTAATTAGTATATTCATTTCATTTTTAATGTAAATATTCTTGGATTATGGCCCTTGATTGACTTTAATATAACAAATACTTGCACTTTTATGGAAGTTTTTAATATTATTCCTAAAAGTATTAAGTAAATCGCAGTAGTAAAGACTGTTTAATTGTAAGTCAACTTTTAAGTTGTATAAGCTTAATATAGCGTAAACTTTATTACTTAGGCTATAGTAATAAAGGCTCACTTAGATCTTCTGGCCTCACCATTAAACAATACTTAAAACAAGACCTCCATCACTACACCAAATAAAAGTGAGGCCAAGCAATCAACTCCAAATCCTTTTACTCCTATAATCCTAAGAACCCCAGCCATAGCGGTTTTGTATATTCTAAAATCATACACTTTTAATACCAAAAACAAAAAAAAAAGTAAAAATCAGATTGCGCGATTTGGCAACCCCGGACGACTACGTACCTCAAACTCTACGAATAAATCCAAAAGATTATAATATACAAGTATTTTAATATTACCATATTATAGCTTATTTTGGAAAAGTATATAAATATTTAAGTATTTATTTGTTCTTTTTGCTTTGTGCTTTAATAAACGGACCAAACCCTATAAGTCAACGTTAAACGAAAATATATAGCCTCGTTTGCCTAAACAAAAAAAAGGAAAAATCAGCTTAATTAAATGGATCATAATATATTAAGCTTTCTTTTAAAAGGCTAAATTATATAAAATCACTAACATTAAGGGATTTTAAGGGCTTACAAACTTTTTGATCACTACTAGATAATTTGACAACAAATAGTCTACTAATCAATATCAAAAAATCAAAAAAGCTAACAAGCTTAAAAACCCTCTTCTATATACTCTAAAACAATTGTACCGCCTTTTTTATACAAACGAAGTAAATCCGACGTATTGTGAATTTATTAGTGGTAAACCACATACTAGTCATTTTGCCACTTTTTAAAGAAAATCAAATAATATAAGATTTAAGAACGAAAGCTTATCTGAGGCCTAAGGCAAGAAATTTTTTAAGAGTTTATTGGATTAATGAGTTCTAAAACGATTATACTTATATTTTAAAGATTTACACAAATAATCCCCCAGCCATTATATAAAACTCTAATTTATTATTTATAAAAAAGTTTTTAAGACTTTTTTTAATAAGTCACTCAAACCAAGTTTAAAGTAAAACAAAAATTAAACTAAGGAAATCCATTAACGATTTATAAAAGACAAGTAAAAGAGTTTATAAAGCCAATTTAGCTAAAACAAACCTTTACTTTTATTAGTCAAAGATTTAATTAAAAAATTAAAAAACTCGGAAAACTCAAAAAAACTTAAATCCAAGTTCCTAAGAAATATCTCTAATAAATCAACGAAATTAAAAAACAATACGTTTTCAGTGCTCTTACTAAGTCTTAAAAAAGGGGCCTAACTAAGAGTTTATTTTCTTTAAAAAAGTGCCCCACACCCTCTTTCTAATTCAATACTCTTGGACAATTATAAAACAACTAACCTAATTAACGATGTTTTGTTTCTAAAACCTAAATCTTTTATCAAAACAAAGCCAAATAATATCATAAAAGCAAAGAACAGCCAGCTTCCTATTTTAGGGCATAAAACTTAAATAATAAAAGACGCCTTTATAAATAATAATAATTAAACATATGATCTCATTCTCTATAATATAACTATTGTAAAAGGATTTCATATTAATATTATTTTAGAAACTCGTCTATTTAAGTAAAAATTTTGGTTCTACAAAATAAATTGTACTTTGCACTAAGGCAATAATAACAAGCCTATAGCAAACCACCTTGTTATTCATTAGTTAAAACGCCAACAAAACCTTATATTCTTCGAATATAAGAAACGTTTAAATTACTTATATAAAGTCCCCTCAAACTCTGCAAAAATTGTGATTTATACAACTATAAAACAAAAGCTCAAACAAGTATTAAAGTCAACCTAAGTGCATAAAAACCTTTGGTTAGATATAAAAACAATATAATATTTATACGCCGGTTACTTAGGCCTAAATACGTTGAAAAAGTTAGTTAGATCAGCTAGGAATATTAAAATAATGAACAAAGTTAAACGTTTAAAATATAAATAATATATACTTACTTATGCTTTCAACTTTAATTTTACTTACCCGATTTATCGGCGATTATTACGTCTATTTTAAAAAATCACATAAGATCTTTTTAATTACCTAGGTTACTTTAAAAACATATTCTAGCTATTAATATTTAAATGTAAATATAGCAGAATATTAATTAAATATATTTTACGCTTAAAAAAGCATAATAAGGTATTTGAGTATATTAAGAACTTTGAATCCTAGGTTTAAAAGCAATTCAAATTCTTAATATACAAAATCAAACACAATTAGGAAAAGGCTGTTATTATAATCAAAGGGTTTATAAAATACAAAGAATAGGTTTTCAAATTCGGAATCAAACTTAAGCTCTCCCCAACTACAACCTATGAGTTAAATAGCAGTACTAAAAGGGCTAATTAAAAAACAATTAATAAAAGGGTAAAAATATAGTTAAGATCTAATTTCCTTATCAAACTGAACATTAAATACATATTTACAGGTATTTATTTATACAACAAAAGCCCAAGGTATATAAATAATTAATAATTACTTATTGAGGAAAACGATAAGTAGTTTTGCAATTACTTTTGGTAATATAATTCTGCACTTATTACCAAAATCACTATCGATTTCAAATCAAACTAAAATAGAATTTATGTGTTTGAGTATAAGGCGTACGTATTAATGGTAGAACGAGCATTAGGAAAAGACAAAAGAGCGTTTAAAACTAATATATATATGCACATCAAATATTTGATAAGATATATTATTTTAAATATTTATAAGATCTGGGTACCATGCCTCAATAGAATCATTATTACTCGAAATGTACGATTTAATAAAAAAAGCTTTTACACCTTTTCTAAAAAAGAGCAAAAGATTTTAGTCTTAAAAGCTTAGTCGATTTACGAATTTATTAAATAAAAAGAGCTAATTGGCAATTAGACTGGAATTTTTAAAGTAAAAAATAAAACTATCGGGGAATAGAATATTATAAAAAAAGGTATACCGGAATCTCTTTTAAAGACCATAAAACAACAAACAAAAACTCTTAAAATATAGAACTCAAGGGTAAAAGATTATACTAAAAACCTTAATATTCAAATTGGACTTTTGACTTTAAAAACAACGTTTGTCTTAAATAAAAACGCGCAGGGAATAAAAAAGTAGTTGTCGGGTATGTCAAACCTAAGGCCTGATTTAGGTATAAATCTAGACTTAAAGGTATTCCGTCCAAGTGAGCATATATAACTCATAAATTAGGCGTCAAACGTACCCTAAAATTAAACAATAGATTTGTTTTAAATATCAAGACTTAAGGTCCAAATCCCATCATATAATCCAAGTATACATTAAGACATATTACCCCTAAATCATAAAAAATCGGAATCTAAATCTTTTAAATCAGTGAAAACATTGACACGCTCTCAAGTTATAATAACTAAAGTTTAATTAACTAAACCAAAACTTTCAAGTATTTAAAGCAAATTATTAAAAGCTATAAAAGAAAAAAGGAAACAATCTAAAAAACGTATTAAAGTGTTTGCCATATTTAATATGATTTTTAAAAAAATAAGATCTTAATAAAAACACTTTAAACTTAAGGGTATTTATAATTTCGGGGGTAATACATCAAAAAGAAACACTCCTCCAACCTGCATAATGATTTTATATTATATATAAATCTTATATTTAATGGATTAATATCTGATTAATATATGTCTCCGGAAAAGCAAGAAAAACTAAAACAAACAACAAAAACGGTATATATAATAATCATAATAGTTATTTAAACAAATTGCTCAAAAAAACAGCTATTATTGAAAAGAAAAATCCCATTTCTTAAAATCAAAATTTAAGATTTTTCATTAAAGCCTAAAAAGTAAAATGATTTTGAGAATTATTTAATAAAAACGTGGTTTATTAAAGATGTTCATTTAGAAATAGGTAATATAAACAAATACAGATATTGGATATTAGAATATTTTAATTTAAATATTATGTCAACGTTTGTATTATTTATGTAGGTATTTAAATATAAACTTAATAAAAACAGATATATCTTGAGATATTGATTATATATTATAGTGCGTAGAGACTTTCAAAATGAATCCACGATTATTTTAATATATATAAATACTTTGGTAGTTAAATTATTTAAAATAGCCATAACGCTCATAGTTGAATTTGATTTAAAAGTCAAGTGCTTTAACGTAATTAACATATTTATCAACGTTTTTTAAGATATAAACAAGGAAATAATATATTACAAATTCCCTTCTGGCTTTTAAGAGCTAAAAAAGGTATTATGGGTTAATTATGCACTTTATAAAATATGCAATTCCCCTTATTTTTGGTATAAGTACATTAGTAAGACTTTGACAAGTTTAGGGTTATTTCCCTATTTTAAAAAGCCTTGTATATTTACGGACTTTAAGTATAAAATTTTGATATTATTTTATGTTGATGATATTCAAGTATTTTTTTATTGAAATAAAGCAAAGCTTAATAAAGAATTCATTAAAAAACTCAACTAAGTATATAATATACATAATCTTAAAGACATCAAATAATTCTTAAGGATCAAAATAGTATATAATCGAAAACGCAAGACTATTTCCTTTGTTTATAATTAATATATTAAAAAGATTACTTATAAGTTTAAGTAAACAAATGGGAGGTGTCCCATAACCTTATTACTTTAAATCGAACTTGTGAAATCTAATAATTAAATATTAAAGAAAGTTATTAAAGTATATTAAAAAAGGGTTAAATTTGTGTTATATATAATAATTATTATACAGCTAGACGTCGTATATGCCGCAGCTTTCCTCTCATAATTTGCCACAAACCTTAGACTAAAGCACTTTATAGCCATACATTAACTTATCTGGTACTTATTTGGAATATGCTTTTTAAGGATTGTATTTAAAGGCAATTAAATACGGGCAATATTCATTGCTTTTGATGTTTTATTTGTAAATGATTTTAAAACTAGGCGATTATCATAAAAATATATAATTTTAATATTTAATAATCTAGTGATTTAAAAAGTATTTTAACAATCCACAATTATAATTTTTATAATAAAAGCAGAGTTACTGTTTCTCGAATACACGGGAAAGGAAGTTATAGTATTTTAACAATTTTTTAGGGACTTGTTTTTGGACATTAGCAAAACTTAGGAGATTTTCTATAACAATTAATAAACGATTAAATTCATAATAAACAATAGCAAAAGAATCGTCACTAAACTTTGCTATGTGAATATTTAAAACATATGGTTTAAATAAGAGTTTGTTTAAGGCTTATTTAAGGTTATGTATTTACTAACAAATAATATATTTATTAATAGGTTTATAAAAAATCTGTCTCGTTAGAAATTTGAATAATTCAGAGTTTTCTTAAATTTTGAAAATTATAGATCTTAAATCAAAGAGCTTTGAATATATTTACTAAAAATAGGTATCTTTTATTATTTTAAACAAAAAAACAAAAATCCAGCGCAAAAAACCGCAAAAAAAAACCCCAAGCCTATATAAAACCTAACAAAAGTTCATTTATAAGTGTAATGCTTTTGTAATTCCTTTTAATAAAGCCGTTAATAACTGATTTTTTTCCCTCTCAAAGATCTTTCCAATAACGGCACCAACTTCACCAATAACATTATCATCATCCTCATCCTTTTTTCCACGCCCAAGACTAAAACGACAAGACTTAAAGAATAAGATTTTAATTTCCTCTTTATCCTTTTTTTCTTCTTATTTTCATCATCTAATCCACCCTCTTTTAATAAGGTTTTAAGGGTTGTGCGAATTGCGTGGACATTTTATATAATATTAATAAAATATTTATAAAATTTTCAAAAAGGTTCATTAAAAAAAAGGGCTGTTTTCAGTTTTAAAAAAGGAAATCAATCGAATATTATACTAAAAGATCTGAGGAAGAGTGACATAACAAGTATGCCCAGAGGTATAGTTGTAATAGCGCAAACCAACGGAAAGGGTATTAGCAAAGTATTTGCTTTTATTACTGCGGTTATATATAGTAAAACGGATATATAAGAAACAAGGCTTAGTAAATCGTTGACTTATAAGTATATATTAACATTTGCTTATAATTATATAACAAAAACAAATATAAAATATAATAAAAAAATACATATTATATTTACATTTAATAAGTAAGGCCTTAAATTTCAAACTATGCTTCGAAAAAGTATAAGACTTATAAAGAAATTTTTAGAGACGTAAAAGTATATTCGGAATAAATAATAAAAATATGATCAAACGTTTTTGACCTAAGCTTTTATTACTTAAACGTTATAATTTTCTCAACTTTTTATTAATGAATATATAAGCGTTATATTCGTTAATTACTTTATTTGCTTTGTTTTTGCCTTTAAGAATCTAAGGAATAATAACCCAAGCAAAAGATAAAGCAAAAGCAAGAAAAAGGAGAACGGGGCAAAAAAACATTAGACATTTATAAGGAATAAAAACTCAAACAGGAAAAGGTATATAAGTAAAAAGGGAAATTATATTAAACTCGCTATTAAATATAAAACAACAACGGGAGAATAAAATAAATGAAATATTATTAAAGTCTAAATAAAAGGAATCTTTTGATTTAGGAAAAAAGGAATTTAAACGCATAACTTATCATATAAGAAGTAATATAAAAAAGGATATTTAAATGAACTTATCCTTAAAAGTATCCATCTATGATCACATCATCGGTCAACCCAATGCTCAAAACTAAAAATCATAATATATAAAACATATAATAAAAGTAAAAAGAAAATGGAATATTCACCTGACTAACATAAAACTTACGATACTTGTCGCTCACTTCTTTAATTGACTTAAGAGGTATTTTGATAATATAAATCGTTTAAATAGTATATATGAAAATCAAAGAAGAAAAAAAAAGAAAAGACAAAAGACAAAGGCATAGGCGCGAATGTGTGTAATGTTAATATTAAAGGAAGGTTATTGTTTGTTGAAATAAACACTCCTTTTATAATTATTAACCTAATAAGTACAATTACTTAATCATTAGCCAACGTACTTGGGCTATTTAACAATATATTAATTAACGTACGACGTATAATAAAGCATAAAGTAAATCTTGACTTAACTAATGAATAAGTATAATTCACTTTTATTTCCCGTAAACTCAATTTAAAACAATTACTTAAACTTTTAGATCACTTAATCATAATATTAATTGTATAGATCTAATCTTACTTTATTAACGGGAATACCCATGTAAAGCCTTATTATCTTGAACTTAAACCAAATACTTAAAATTAAATAAGACAATGATAATGTATAATCCCTTATTTCTTTCATATTAAACTTATGATTGTATATTTTTTTTTATATGTTTTAATATATTGGTTTAATACATTTTAATTATGTACTTATTGTTTACTTTTATTTGTTATATTTTATGCTCACTACTGGGTGTCATATTTATATTAGACACAACAATTATTTACATCACACGCTTTCACCACGCGCATTGGCTATATACCTATATATTTCTTTTTTTTTGAATTTATACAGCGCTTATACATAGTTATATATATGATTTATAATAGGTATATTGTGATTTAAGGTATATAATTGATATAATTGTCCTTCTTGGCTACGACTATATATTACGCATTGGGGATGGCGAGCTTTTGATCTTATGAATAATATTTTATTATGGGGGTATATCACGTAACCAGTGCCATCATTATGTTAGCATATCTGATAAGGTCTAATATATATTTGCATAAACATTCTATATATATATCTCCAATTTATAGTCCTATTTTAAAAAGGGTAATATTCAATTCAATTTATTAAACACACTCATATACTTCTCACTTTTAGTGATTGTAAAGATCTCTTACATCTAAAAAGACCTGCTCCACTTTCCGTATCACAAAAGCGTTTTGAATAAATAAATAAAGACTTACTTATAATATAAAAATAACTTTAATGCTTTAACAAGAATCGTGCTTTTTTTAAGTCTATTTCTTTTAAAGATAGCCCCTTTTTATTTATTCTTTTCTTTTCCATTAAAGAAAATACTAATGTCCCCATTAAGAATAAGGGTAAATAAATCGCCATTGCCTTTAATTTAGGTAATAACAATAATAAAGATAATAATGAGTCAAGCCGTTATCACAATAAGACTCTACGTCGTCCTTTCCCCAAAAACACCTCTTAAGTCCTGTCTCTCTTTAAAATCTTTTTTATGTCTTATATTATTTATATTAAAAAGATTCCAAACCTTTTAAATAAACTCTCCAATAATATTAAATACTTCCTAAAGCTATAAAAAATCCAAATATATAACACTCTACATCGTTATATTATTTACTTTATTAATAAAGAACACAAAAAAGACTGGCTATTAAATTAAACCAAAAGAATAACACAGACATTCTTAAAACTAGCCTTCTTAAAACCCGAATTTAATAAAGACGGTACACCTATAGATGCCTTAAATTTAGTAAAATAACTTATCTCATTCTTATCTAATCTTTATAATAAATAAATAACCCGTTCTAAGTACTCCGCTTTTTACATAAATTACTAGAGCTCTTTTTAAAGCTTTTACCATAACTTTAAAACTTTTATTTATACTACCGGTATCAATAACAAATCCGTCTTAAAGATAAATTTATAAGATAAGCTTCTCCCTTAATTTTATAAACAATTGTTTTAGTAATATAAAACCTCTTAGTCATTAGAAAAATACGTGGAAGTAATTTAAATTAAAGATTAAAACTAATTAATTGAACAGACTTTTTACTCGATTTCCAAATCTTTAGCCCTTATTAAATCAAACTCTCAATAGATTATAAATACGACTTTTCAGTCTTTTACTCCCTTCTACAATCACACTAATTATAAGGCAAGAGAACACCATAAACGAAAGAGTTTTTAATCTTAATAATAATATTAAAGACCATTAACCCCTTTTACGCGTACTGACACTCTTCACGCCTAATCACCAACAAATACACTTCATAACTATACCACACAATCATTTCAACGACTTTCTACTCTTTATAAAATTAACAAGATTAATACTAACTGTTCTTTTAATAACTAATCTAAAAATAACAATAAAAATATATATAAGGATATTATTAAAAAATAAATGCCACTTTCTCTAATAAAAGGCTAAGCCTAAAAAAAACTCTTTCTTAAATATATTAAAAGATATATAATACCTTAACCTAATAAAACTTCTTAAAAAATAATCCTTTATTATTTAAATAACTTTTACTAAGAATAAACTATTATATAAATTACTCATACTTTTTAATTCTAAAGTAAATAGTTATTGTTTTATTAATTATACTCTTTTAAAATCTCTTTTTTTTTTTTTTAAAACCTTTAATTTACCCTTTATTAAACGTTATCATTATTAAAGGCTTTAATAATGCTAATAATGAAAAAATCAATTATTATATTACTTTGAACCTAATAGTAGATAAGCGTTTATAAGCTTTTACCCTTTTTATTATTATTTGATTAAAACATTATAATATAATCCTTAAAAGAGTATAATTATTAAAACATTAAGTTCTCTTTAATACTATTAAAAGACGCATTATTTAACTAAAAGTGTTGGTTTAATAGTCACGTTTTTAGTCATGTGCTCGCTAATCAAGTACATAAGGGGGGGCCCTCGTACAAAGCTCCCCCCTTTCCTTGAATACACATTTTACCACTGAGGAAACCACCCCCTTAATGTGTTAATTTGAGAGATTCAAGCTCTAGAATATGTGGTACCACCCGAGTATAACGACATTGATCAATTGTTCACCTATTTAAGGAGTTATCGACGTCATGAATCGATTCCTCTTGTTATGGTAACTTTGGATTAACAAGTTTATTGGCGAAACTCGATGCATTTCGAAGCCGGCAAGACAGCTCGTCCTGGTATGGTTTGTCTTAAATGGAAGGCAGGAATGATACCTTCGAGGGTCGAGATCGGGAGGCTACTATTGCTTAAAGTTATAAATAATATTAATGTTATTATCCATCGGGGGTTGCAATTGCTTCAAATTATCAATACTTGCAACGACGGCTTTATAACGAATTTGACTACTTCCCTCCTTTTCGCAGTCGACCTCCTGCGTACGCCAAAGCTTCAACCTCTTCATTGAGCCATTTGAGGCACTATTACCACTATACGGCTCCCGCGTACTCCACACCATTCGACTACCTTCTTCCTCCTCCGCAGTCGACCTCTTGCGTGTATGCCAAAGCTTTGACCTCTTCATTGAGCCATTTGAGGCACTATCACCACTATACGGCTCCTGCGTATTCCAAACCATTCGACTACCTTTCTCCTCCTTACCGCATTCGACCTCCTGCGTACTTTACATCATTCAACTACCTCCCTCCTCCTCCGCAATCAACCTCCTGCGTATACGCCAAAGCTTCGACCTCTTCACTGAGCCATTTGAGTACCATTATACGGCTCCTGCGTACAACCTTCAAGCTGTCGAGCTTCCTCTTGACTGAATCTCCCACTTCCTCCTTTAATTATCCTTTTTTCAAAAGCCACATCACTTCGCCACGTTACTTGTTTTAAAGCTGTCTCGATTCCTTGGTATAAACTCAAAATCAAATACGCATTAACGCCAAATCTCCGCATTGACATCCCCCCCTAGTATGTGGCACGGACCTACTTCGGCTCTAACTCCAGCCCTAGTACTAAGGCTCCGGCGCAAGGCTTTAATATGTGTTTCAAGAGGTTAATGGAAAAATTCAAGCATTACTTTTAAGCATTACTTTTGAGCATTACTATTATTTATTGATTTATTTACTTTTGGCTATTAAGCAAGCACTTGGATTTGAGGGAAACATCTCTCAATAAGGAAAAATTGCCAGTGTTGATTTAATAGTCACGTTTTTAATCATGTGCTCGCTTATCGAGTACATAAGGGGGGGCCCTTGTACAAAGCTCCCCCCTTTCCTTAAATACACATTTTACCATTAAGGAAACCACCCCCTTAATGTATTAATTCAAGAGATTCAAGCTCTAGAATATGTGGTACCACCCGAGTATAACGACAAAAAGCCTCTCCTCCAACTACCACTTATAATACTCCAATTAAAATTTAAGATTTCTACTATTATTATATTTAATAACGCCATTAAAAGGACATTGAACAACGAGATTAAAAACTTAATTAATACTAAAGTAAACGCGATACTTAATCTAATAAAACTAAAGGTAATCAATTACCTTTTCCTTATTAACCTTTATTTAACTATAAAAACAACCTTTTCGGCACCCCTCTTTCTACTCCTCATAAGCCAATACTTATAATAAAAAAGATAATAAAGAAAGTCACAGTTTCCTCCTCATTAATTACGTCGTCTCTTATTAATATTGATCTTACCTTTATTATGACTTTATTAAAGAAATAAATATGATTTAACTTTAACACCCTTTAAATTCTATATAATAAAACAACTTCCAAAACAGCCTCTAAAACAGCCTCTCTTCCAATACGACACAATAAAATAATAAAAACTTTAAGAAAAAAACCTTCTCCCTTGCCTTTACTAATTAAACCACCACTAAAACATGTTATTTTTTCTTTTTTATACTTAATAATAAAACTAAACGTTAATTCTATTAGCCATTATCACCGCTTACCCCAATCTCAAACTCAATTAATTATATTAACGCTTACCATTATTAAACTTACTTCTACTATTATTTCTACTCTTACTACATTTTCACATTTTCATATACATTAAAATATAAAAAAGCCACTAAACTAAGTACAAAACAACAATAAAAATAATACAAACACTAATAAAAACACCGCTTTTGTGATACGGAAAGTGGAGCAGGTCTTTTTAAATATAAGAGATCTTTATGATCATTAGAAGTAAGAAGTATGTAAATATATTTAATAAATTAAATTAAGCGTTACCCTTTTTAAGATAGGATTATAAGCTGAAAATATATATATGAAATGCTTATGCAAGCATACATTAAACCTTATCAAATATGCTAATATAATAATGGCGCTGGTTGTGTAATATACCCTTATAATAAAATATTATTTGCAAAATCAAAAGCTTGCCATTTTTAATGCGCAATATATAATTGTAGCCAAAAAGGATAATCATACTAATCATATATTTCAAATTATAATATATTTATTATAGATTATATATATAATTGCATGCAAGCGCCGTGCAAATTCAAAAAAAAAGAAATACATAAGTGCGTAGCTAATGCGCGTGGTAAAGGCGCGTAATATAAATAATCATTGCGTCCAATATAAATATGATATTTAATAATAAGCATAAGGTATAATAAATGAAAGTAAGCAATAAATACGCAATTAAAGCATATTAAACCAATATATTAAAATATACAAAAAAAATATGCAATCATAAGCTTAATATAAAAAAAATAAGGGATTATGCATCATTATTATCTTACTTAATTCCAAGTACCTAATTTAAGTTCAAAATAATAAGGCTTTGCGCAGGTGCTCCCATTAATAAAATAAGATCGGATTTATATAATTAATGCTATAATTAGGTAATCTAAGAATTTAAGTAATTGCTTTAAATTAAGTTTGCGGGAAATAAAAATGAATCATGCTTATTTATTAGCTAAATCAAAATTCACTCCATGCTTTATTGCATATCGCATATTAATTAGTGTATTATTGGGTGGCCTAAGCGCATTGGCCAGTAATTAAGTGATCGCGCTTATTAGGCTAATAATTATAAAAAAAAGTATTTGCTTTAATAAATAATAATCTTTTTTTAATATTAATATTATATACATTTGCGCTTATGCCTTTGTTTTCTGCCTTTTTGATTTTTTTTTTGATTTTTATATATATTATTTAAATAATTTATATTATTAAAATGCCTTTCAAATTAGCCAAAAAAGTGAGCAATAAATATCACAAGCTTTATGCTAGCCAAATAAGTATTCCGTTTTCTTTTTACCTTTATTATATATCTCATATATTATAATTTTCAGCTTTAAGTACTAGGCTAATTAATAATATAATCACAAATAAATATCTTCAAAGATAAACTTGCTTAAATATCCTCTTTTATGCTACCTTTTATATGGCAAATTATATATTTGGATTCCCTTTTTCCCAAATCAAAAGATCCCTTTTATTTGGACTTTAATAATATTCCGCTTATTTCATCTTCCCATTATTGTTTTGCATTTAATAACAAATTTAATGTAATTTCCCCTCCTGCTTATATGCCCTCTTTTATTTAAGTTCCTATTCTTTATAAATGTTTGGTATTCTTTTGCCTCATTTTCCTTTCTCCTACTTTTGCCTCATCTTTTGCCTAGGTTATTATTCCCCAAATTCCTAAAAGCAAAGGCAAAGTAAATAAAGTAATTAATAAATATAACGCTTATATATTCATTAATAAAAAGTCGGGAAAATTATAGCATTTAAATAATAAAAGCTTAGGTCAAAAGCGTTTAATTATATTCTTATTATTTATTTCAAATACACTTTTACGTTTTTAAAAATCTTTTCGCAAATCTTACATTTTTTTAAAACATAATTCAAAATCTAAGGCCTTGCTTATTAAACGTAAACATAATATATATTTTTTTATTATATTTTATGCTTATTTTTATTGCATAATCATAAGCAAATATTAATATATACTTATAAATTAATAATTTGCTAAGCCCTATTTCTTATATGTTTGCTTTGCCGCATATAATCGCAATAATAAAAGCAAATGCTTTGCTAATACCCTTTCCGCTAATTCGCGCTATTATAATTGCATTTTTAGGCATACTTATTATATTGCTTTTTTTTAGATCCTTTAATATAATATTTAATTAATTTCTTTTCTCAAAACTAAAAATAACCCTTCTTTTTCGGTAAGCCTTTCTAAAAATTTTATAAACATTTCATTAATATTATATAAGGTATTTGCGCAATTCGCATAACCCTCAAAACCCTATTAAAGGAAGGTGGATTAAATAATAAAAATAGAAAAATAGAAAAAAATAAAAAATAAAAAAAAATCCTGCCTTCCAGGTTTTGTTGTCCTAGTCCTAGGCATAAAAAAAAAAAATAATAATACTGCTAATAAAGCTAATGCTATTGCTAAAAAGATTTCCAAAAAGGAAAGGGATTAATTATTAATAGCTTTATTAAAAGAAATTATAAAAGCATTGCGCTTATAAATAAGCTTTTATTAGGTTTTGTATAAACTTGGGATTTCTTTTTGCGGTTTTTTGCGCTGGATTTTTGCTTTTTTATTTAAAGTAATAAAAAATACTCATTTTTAATAAATATATTTAAAGCTTTTTAACTTAAGATCTATAATCTTCAAAATTTAAAAAAGCTTTAAATTGCTCAAATTTCTAATAAAACAAATTTTTTATAAGCCCATTAGCAAGCATATTATTTGTTAATAAATACATAATCTTAAATAAGCCTCAAACAAACTCTTATTTAAGCCATATATTTTGAATATTCATATGGCAAAATTTAATAATAATTCATTTGCTATCATTTATTATAAGCCTAATTATTTGCTAATTATTACAAAAGATCTCTCAAATTTTGCTAATGTTCAAAAACAAGTCCCTAAAAAATCATTAAAGCGCTATAATTTCCTTTCCCATATACTCAAAAGACAGCAACTCCGCTTTTATTATAAAAATTATAATCGTAAATTATTAAAATGCTTTTTAAATTACTAAACCATTAAATATTAAAATCATATATCCTTATAATAATCGCCTAATTTTAAAATTATTTGCAAATAAAGCATTAAAAACAATAAACACTGCCCATATTTAATTACCTCCAAATATAATCCCCAAAAAGCGTATTCTAAACAAATATCAAATAAGCTAATATATGGCTATAAAATGCTTTAGTCTAGGGTTTATAGCAAATTATAAAAAGAAGATTGCGGCATATACAATATCTGATCATGCAATAATCGCTATATATAACATAAATTTAACCCTTTTTTAATATGTTTTAATAACTTTTTTTAATGCTTAACCATTAAATTTCACAAGCTTGATTTAAGATAGCAGGATTATAAAACACCTCCCATTTGCTTGCTTAAATTTATAAATAATCTTTTTAATATATTAATTATAAACAAGGAAAATAATCTTGCGCTTTTAATTGCGCATTATTTTAATCCTTAAAAATTGCTTAATATCTTTAAAATCATGCATATCATATACCTAATTAAGATTCTTAATAAGTTCTTTGCCAAGCTTTGCTTTATCTTAATAAAAAAGCACTTAAATATCGTTAACATAAAATAACACCAAAATTTTATGCTTAAGGTTCATAAATATATAAAGCTTTTTAAAATAAGAAAATAATCTTAAACTTATTAAAGTTTTATTAATATGCTTATATTAAAGATAAGGGGAATCGCGCATTTTATAAAATGCATAATTAATCCGCAATATCTTTTTTAGCTTTTAAAAGCCAAAAAGGAATTTGCAATATATTATTTCCCTATTTATATTTTAAAAAGCGTTAATAAATGCGTTAATTATATTAAAGCATTTGATTTTTAAATCAAATTTAATTGCAAGCGTTATGGCTATTTTAAATAATTTAGCTGCCAAAGTGCTTGTGTATATTAAAATAATCATAAATTTGCTTTAAAGGTTTTTGCGTATCATAATATATAATCAGCATTTTAAAATATATTCGTTTTTATTAAATTTATATTTAAATACCCATATAAGCAATACAAGCATTAATATAATATTTGAATTAAAATATTCCAGCGTTCAGCATTTATGCTTATTTATATTACCTATTTTCAAATAAATATTCTTAATAAACCACATTTTTATTAAATAATTCTTAAAATCATTTCACCTTTTAAGCTTTAGTGGAAAATCTTGAACCTTGATTTTGAGAAATAAGATTTTTCCTTTTAATAATAGCTATTTTTTTAGGCAATTTGTTTAAATAGCTGCCGCAATTATTATATGCACCATTTTTATTATTTATCTTAGTTCCTTCTGCTTTTTTAAAAACATATATTAATTAGGCATTAATCCATTAAGCATAGGATTTATATATAATATAAAATCACTATGCAGATTAAAAAAGTGCTTTTTTTAATGCATTACCCCCAAAATTATAAACATCCTTAAGTTTAAGATATTTTTATTAAAATCTTATTTCCTTAAAAATCATATTAAATATGGCAAATATTCTAATACATCTTTTAAATTATTTCCCTTTTCCTTTTATAGCTTTTAATGACCTGCCTTAAATATTCAAAAGTTTTAATTCAATTAGCTAAGCTCCAATTGCTGCAGCTTAAAAGCACGTTAATACTCTTGCTAATCTAAAAAATTCAAATTCCGATTCCTCATGATTTGGGAATAATACATTTTAATGCGCACTTAAATTATATAATAAGATTCGAACCTTAAATCTTAATACTTAAAGCAAATTTATTGCTTAATCTTAAGATATATTTAATGCCCAATTTATGAGTTGCATGCGCTTATTCGAACGAAATGCTTTTAAATCTAAATTTATGCCTAAATCAGGCCTTAGGTTTAACACACCTAACAACTGCTCCTTTACTCCTTATACGTTTTCATCCAAAATAAGCATTGCTTTTAAAATTAAAAGTTTAATTTAAGTGCTAAGATTTTTAGCATAATTTTTTACCCTCAAATTCTATATCTTAAAAGCTTTTATTTGCTATTTTATGATCTTTAAAAAAAAAATTAATATGCCTTCTCCTATAGCATTTTATTCCCTAATAATTTCATTTTTTGCCTCAAAAATTCTAATCCAATTGCTAATTGGCTTTTCTTATTTAATAAGCTTGCAAATCAACTAAGCTTCCAAAACTAAAATCTTCTGCTTTTTTTTAAAAAAAAGTATAAAAGCTTTTCTTATCAAATCGCATATTGCAAATAATAATAATTCTATCAAAGCATAGCATTCAAATCCTATAAATATTTAAAGCAATATATCCTATCAGGTATTTAATATACGCATGCGCATTAATTTTAAACGCTCTTTTATTTTTTCCTAATATTTGTTTTATTATTAATGCATATACTTTATACTTAAACATATAAATTCCATTTTAATTTGATTTAAAATCAATAATAATTTTGGCAATAAATGCAAAATTATATCACCAAAAGTAATTGCAAAATTACCTATCATTTTCCTTAATAAGTAATTGCTAATTATTTATGCGCCTTAGGCTTTTATTATATAAATAAATACCTGCAAATGCGCATTTAATGCTTAGTTTAATAAGGAGATTAAATTTTAATCGCATTTTTATCTTTTTGTTAATTGCTTTTTAGCCAGTCCTTTTGGCACCGCCATTTGGCTTATAAATTATAATTAAGGAAAGCTCAAATTTAATTCCAAATTTAAAAACTTATTTTTCATATTTTATAAATCCTTTAATTGCAATAATAGCCTTTTTTTAATTATGTTTGATTTTGCATATTAAAAGTCCAAATTGCCTTTAAACCCAGGATTTAAAGCTCTTAATATACTTAAATATCTTATTATGCTTTTTCAAGCACAAAACATATTTAATTAATATTTCGCTATATTTATATTTAAACATTAATAGCCAAAACATATCTTCAAAGCAATTCAAATAATCAAAAAGATTTTATATAATTCTTCAAAATAAACATAATAATCGCCAATAAATCAGGCAAGCAAAATTAAAATTAAAAGCATAAATAAGCGCATATTGCTTATACTTCAAATGTCCAACTTTGTCTATTATTTTGACATTTCTGGCTAATCCAACTAATTTTCTTAACGCATTTAAGCCTAAATAATTAGCGCACAAATATCATACTATTTTCATATCCAATCAAAGGTTCTCATGCTCTCAGATTAACTTTAATGCTTGTTTAAGCTTTTGCTTTATAATTGCATAAATCACAATTCCTGCAAAGCTTAAGGGGATTTTATATAAATAATTTAAATATTTCTTATATTTAAAAAACACAAGGTTTTATTAGCATTTTAACTAATAAATAATAAGATGGTTTGCCATAGGCTCGCTATTATTGCCCTAGCGCAAAATATAATCTATTTCGCAAAACCAAAAATCTTGCTTAAATAAACAAGCTTTCAAAATAATATTAATATAAAATCCTTTTATAATAATTATATCATAAAAAATAAGATTATATATTTAATTATTATCATTTATAAAAGCGTTTTTTATTATTTAAGTTCCGCGCCCCAAAATACGAAACTAGCTGCTTTTTACTTTTATAATATTATTTAGCTTTATTTTAATAAAAGATCTAGGTTCTAAAAATAAGATATTATTAATTAGGTTAATTGCTTTATAATTATTTAAGAGTATTAAATTAAAAAAAGGGTATAAGGCATTTCCTTAAAAAAAAGTAAATTCCTAATTAGGCCTTTTTTTTAAGATTTAGTAAGAGCATTAAAAACGTATTATTTCCTAATCCCGCTAATTTATTAAAAATATTTCCTAAGAACTTGAATTTGGGTTTTCCTAAGCTTTTCAAATTTCTTGATTTCTTAATCAAATCCTTAATTAATAAAAGCAAAGGCTTGTTTTAGCCAAATTAGCTTTGCAAGCTTTTTTATTTGTTTTTTACAAATTGTTGACAAATTTTCTTAGCTTGATTTTTGTTTTATTTTAGACCTGATTTAAGTAATTTATTAAAAAAAGTTTCAAAGACTTTTTCATAAATAGCAAATTAGAATTTTATATAATAACTGAAGAATTACTTATGTAAATTCTTAAAGCATGAGCATAATTATTTTAAAGCTTATTGATCTAATAAGCTCTTGGAAGATTTTTTGCCTTAGGCCTTAAATAAGCTTTTGTTCTCGGATCCTGCATTATTTAATCTTTTATAAAAAATAGCAAAATAATTAGCATATGATTTACTACTAATAAGCTTGCAATATATTGGATTTATTTCATTTGCATAAAAAAAGCAGCATAATTATTTTAAAGTATATAAAAAAGGGTTTCCAAGCTTGTTGGCTTTTTTAATCTTTTAATACTAATTAATAAATCATTTATTATTAAATTATTTAACAATAATCAAAAAGTTTATAAGCCCCTAAAATCCCTTAATATTAATAATCTTATATAATTTAGCTTTTTAAAAAAAAGCTTAATATGCCATAATTCATTTGATTAGGCTGATTTTTCCTTTTTTTGCTTAAGCAAGCAAAGCTATATATTCTTATTTAATATTGGCTTACAAGGTTTGGTTCATTTATTAAAGCACAAAGCAAAGGAAATAAATAAGCACTTAAATATTTATATGCTTTTCCAAGACAAGCTATAATATAACAATACTAAAATACTTATACGCCATAATCTTTTGAATTTACTTATAAAATTTAAGGTACATAATCGTCCGGGGTTATCAAATTGCGTAATCTGATTTTTACTTCTTTTTCTTGTTTTTGGCATCAAAAGTGCATAATTTCGGCCTATACAAAACCGCCATAGCTAGGGCTCTCAAGATTATAAAAGCAAAAGAATCTAAAGTTGATTGTTTGGCCTTACTCTTACCTAATATAATAATAAAGATCTTGCTTTAAGTATTATTTAATAATAAGGCCAAAAGATTCAAATAAGCTTTTATTGCCATAGCCCAAATAATAAGATTTACATTATATTAAGCTTGCATAATTTAAAAATTGATTTGCAATTAAGCAGTTTTTGCTGCTGCGATTTGCTTGGCGCTTTTAGGAATAATATTAAGGACTTCCATAAAAATACAAGCATTTATTGCATTAAAATCAATCAAAGGCCATAATCCAAAAATATTTGCGCTAAAAATAAAATAAGTATATTAATTAGCCCATTGCTTAGGTTTTTTGCAAACAATGTTTACATTTAGTGTTTTAATACTGCTATTGTTTATGAATATATTAAAATAATCAAGCGATTATTAAACAAAAAAATTAAAAAATAAAAAATAAAAAAGGATCATAAAATTAATAAATAAGAGGCTTTAAATAAAGTCCAATTTCGTATATGCACCAAGTAAAGGTAATAGCCTATGGCTCTTAATTATAATATGAAAAATAAAGCAGGTCTTTTTAAATATAAGAAATCTTTATAATTACTAAAAGTGAAAAATATATGAATGTATTTAATAAATTAAATTAAGCGTTACCTTTTCTAAGATAAGACTACGAATTGGAGATATATATATAAAATGCTTACGCAAACATATACTAAACCTCATCAAATATACTAACATAATAATAGCGCTGGTTGCGTAACAGCTTTAAAATAAATTATATTATAAGTAACAAATACAGCTTCTATTTTATATAATCTTATAGATAAAAACTATGTTACCCCCTTTGTCCCAATGAAAACCTCTCTTTTATACTCATCAAAGTTAATATTACTACATGATAAAACCTCCCAACTCGCTCTTTCTTTATGCTAAACGTAATTATGTAATTTTATAATTTCACTTCATAAAATGTAAAAGTAATTTTTTAAACTACCTATAAATACCCTCTCTTCTTTATTAATAAACTCTCGCCAATGACATCTATTAAAGAAATAGACCCGTTTATATAAACTAACTATTGAGATTTATTTAATTAGTATCACAGTATTTAACTTATTATTAAAACGGAAATCCAAAAATGAAATATTTATAATAATGCTTTAAGAGATTAAGTCTTTAATTAAGTAAAGACATAAAAAAGACAATATTACCGTTACTATTAATAATTTGATTATTAAACTCGTTATTCATCACTAATCCCCAGCGTAGTTTACTGTTTCTTTAATTAAACTAAACATTAAACCTATAATTCCACTTAAATATACTAAATAGACTCATATATTTAATAAGACATTAAGTAATGTACTCCTTCTACATTATTTATATGATCATTCTATTAAATTAAAAGGTAAAGGGGAAAAAGCTTTTAAATATTCCCCGTTATATAAAATGTCTATAATAAAACTTAAAGTTATTAAAGACTATATTACTAATAATTTAAAAAAGGGTTTATTAAATCATCTCAAATACTATTCGTTGCCCTTATTCTTTTTATTTAAAAGCCGAATAGATCTTTACGGTTGTGTATTGATTTCTGAGTGTTAAATTCCTTTATTTATAAAGATTAATATCCCTTCCCTTTAATTAATAAGATATTAGTTAAAATAACTAATACTTATATCTTCACTAAACTAAACATTCGTTAAACATTCTATTAAATATGAATAAACCTAATATTAAAAGAATACATAACCTTTTACACAAAATATAAAACGTATAAATGTAAAGTTCTTTTATTTAGACTCACCAATAGCCTTACTACGTACTAGTGTTATATAAACGACATCTTCTTCAACTACCTCAATGATTTTTATATAACGTACCTTAACAATATCCTCATCTACTCTAAAAACCCCTTAAAACATTAATTATATATTAAAAAAGTCTTCTAAAGACTCTCTAACACAGGCCTCTAGGTAAATTTAAAGAAAAATGAGTTTGTCATTACCTATATAAAGTATTTAAGATTCATTATCTTAACTTTTAAATTAAAAGTTAACCTTAAAAAAGTCGCTGTTATTAATAACTAAACTTACCCTAGCACCGTTAAAGGTATATAATCTTTCTTTAAGTTTTATAACTTTTATAGACGTTTTATTAAAGACTATAATATTATAATAAAACCTCTTATTCATTTAATAAAGAATAACGTTCCCTTCTATTTTACTCATAAGTACAAAAATGCTTTTAACTTCTTAAAACACATTCTTACGTCAGTTCCACTTCTTCAGTATTATCAATAACATTTACTTTGTTTTTTAGAGATGAATACAAGTGACAAAGTTATTATAAAAGTCCTTTCCCAACAACACAATAAAAACTAGTTCCCTGTTATTTTCTTTTCAAAAACTATATTCCTTATAAAACTTAATTATATTATCTATAACAAAGAGATATTCGCCATTATGTGCTTTTTCACCTATTAGAAAGTAAAACTTGTGAGAACTCCCCATTGAATCTGTGTTATTATGGACCATAAAGCCTTAGAATACTTTATAACCTTTAAATAATTAAATGCCTAATAAACACAATGAACCGAATTATTAGCCAATTACTACTTTATGATTACTTATTAGTCAAGTGTCTATAACCCATTAGTAAACGCATTCTCCTATAAACCGGATAAGCTCAATGAATAAAACTCTACCAAAAAAGCATAACGCCTATAATAACTCTTATAGAAAAATCAAATAAACCTTATACTTGTCGTTAAAAACCTCTACTCTTTTAGCCAATATGACAGCCTTACTCTTAATGTTGAGATAACGGATTTTTTCTTAATATTCTCAATAATATATTAAACATTAAAAGTTAACTGTTTAATCCCCTCTCTCTAAGTACTATGAAAGCAAGCCTTATTAAATTAACTGGGTAAACTTAATATAAAAAGCGACTTACTACTCTCCAATAACCGCTTTATAGTCCTTGACGTTATTTATTTCTGCACTTTCCTCATTTGAAAAATATATAACCGTGTTAATATAACTCACCCCAATACTAAGAAGACCCTATAATTTCTATCTTCTTAGTATTAGTAGTATAGTATCACGTTAATAATCCACTAATATTACCACAACTGTTACACTTATCAATGTATTCAAGTCCTCCAAAATAAAAAACCCAAACTCTTCTAACTTCTCCCCGTCCTGTCTTAACTTTAGGAATACATCATTATAAATTACTATAGTTTTAATAAAAACAAGTATAAATTTAATAATATCCTTGTCTTTATTAACTACTTTAATAAACACGTTATGAATATCCCTTACTAAAAAACCTCAAATACCCGTGATCTTACAAAGTTATATATATACCATATATATAAATACTTTAACCCCCCAATTAATATTACTTCTAATAAAAGACCTTAATTTATTTCCCGTTTTTAAACTGCTTTTTCTTCAATCCTTAACACTAAAAGACAACTCTCCACAACTAACCACCCTTAAACAAATAATTAAACCAAAATATACAACTAATACCTTCAACGCTGACTCCGCCCCTTTATTTCTCATTACTAAAACGATTAATCTGAGTTTTTACTTATTATAAATTACACCCAAATGTCTCTCCTATATAACTCTCTAAAAGGCCTCTCACCATTTAAAGTAATCTATAAATATGTACCACACGTTAATTAAAATTAAAAGATTAACTTACTAGACTTAATATCCCCTACTAATAAGTTAAATATATAATAAGTTATGAAATGTATTACGCGTTATTATACCGCATAGAATATAATTAAGTCTAACCTCTTAAGGTCTTAAACAAAAATAACCTGGTCTTACAACCGTTCTTACTGTATAATTGACTTTAATATAAACGATTTTATTTGGCTTAACATACATTACTTCTCAACTACTCGCCCTTTAAAAAAACTAGACTTTCCTACTAATAGTTCATTCCAAGTATTAAAAAAAGTTAAAAACTCATATCACCTAAAACTACCAGTGAATATAAAAGTACACAATGTCTTCCTGTTGGTCCACAGGGGTTATGTAATTTCTTCATGCTGTACAGGGAGCGCCATTGGAATGATACCATGGTAGTCTTTAGGGGTTATGCCTTAGCTATTAAGAGTAATAAATCTGACAATTCCAGGGGGTAGTCGGAGCTATAACGGACTTATTATAGGGGTCATTTAAAAGAATATATAATAAAGGATCTTTCCTATTCTTTAAAAAAAAACACAGATTTTACTACCCATTTTATTAAAGATTATATTAACCTTTTTGCTTTAATATATTTTTACGTAATTCATTGGTATTACATCAACACTGATCAATGGTTAATTTGTACCATAAATAGCAAGGTCTTAAATTACAAAGTTAATTTAAAGCACTTAATTATTTGTACCTTTAATTAAGGCCTAACCATTAATTAGATTAAGAGATAGATAACTTCCCCTTTTTAAGGATATTGGTAAAGGCATTTTAATTAATTAGGAATCCAAAAGCTATATAATTTATAACAAACATAATACAACAGTTATTTAACAACAATTGTCAGATTAGCATTTTAAAACCGGACCAATGGACTATTTAGGGAATTATATTTGAACCGATTTTAAACCCACCTCAATATAATGTTTTTGTTAAGGGAGCATATTACGGAGCTAGTAAAAAAACAAGAAAGTATTATTTTACTAATTTAAAAACTAGTGGATAATATATTATTAAAAATTGAAGGGATGCTAGCTAATCATATGAAATATTTGCAAAAGTTCCGCAAGTATTATTATAATAAAAAAACAAAAGGAAAATACTTATTTTAAGACTTTTGGGAATTTTTTGGCAAATGAACAGCTGCTAATTTTAAGAAGATATATAGGCAAAAGAGGACTTAATTAAAGGATAATCTTAGATTTTATGGTTGTTATATATAAAGAGCCAAAGGAATAAAGGTTACAAATATATTGGAAAATATAATAAAGGCTGAGAAGAACGAATGGCTTAAAGAATAATTAGAACTGTAAGATTAAATATACTTAAGATTTATTTTAAATTATGTTTGAAATATATTTACATTTTTTATACAACTTATTTATAATTAATCAAAAGTCCTTATACTTACGCAAACCCCTTTTTCCTTTATGCCAAAGATTGAAAAGGGTTAAACATTTCTAGTATTAATAAGAAAAACATTGGGTATCACATTAGGACATTAAAATAACTTACTTAACACTTTTGCCCTTATTAAAATCAATATTATAAAAAAGGATTTATATAATACAATGCCATTTATTAATCTAAAAAGGAAATTGTTATTTACTTTTAATAAGGGGCCTTTTGGAGATGAATTAAAATAGAAACCAAATGATAATGCATTGCCTAATTTAGCACTACTACTAAATGTTTACCCAAAGAATAGGATATTACCCCCTTTTATAATGGCACCAAGACTTATTGAATCTCATTTTAAACCAATATAACCTTTATAATTCGTAATGAACCTATTATTCTTAAACCAAGCCAAATTCTTAATAAATCTCAGCAAAATATACTTAAAGAAGCTTTAATATAATGGCGCCAAGGACCACCTTAATAAGAAGTTATACATTTTTGCTGATTTGTGTTAACGAGCTTCTATTAACAATTTCATTTGGAATCAAGCTTTTTTGTTTATGCTATAAAACAAAGCCAATATGTACTACTACTGGTACCTTTAAAATAAGGATTATTTCTTTAAAAATCTTATCACGGTTACTTAAGGCAATTTTAAAATAAAGGAGCATGCGAATAAATTCCTTGGCTAATGATTTGGCTTAATCTTTTTGTTATTTTAAGCTAAATTATATTAAAAAAGTAAACCAGTGTTAAATTAGTTAAAAAGCTTTGCCAAGAAATTGCAAAGCCTTTAATTAGGTCTTAAAAATAATAATATAAGAAATAATAAAACGCTTTGGGATAAGCTATTATAAGGAATATTAGGCAATTTACTTTTTAAGATGGCCTTATTTAAGGCACTATCAATGTTTTTTATTTTAATGGACGGCTTTTGCTTTGCTATTGGCATTAAGATGATATATAAGCCGGGATTATAAGTTGAAAAAACTTTTGGATTAGATTTGAATTGTTATTAATTTTATATTGCCAAAAGAAGTGCATATTATTTAGATAAGAAGATGAAGTTTTTATAGAATAATAAGCATGGGAACAAATTCTGGCCTAGGCTAGGCTATTTTGGATGCATCATTTATAAGAAGAAGAATTGCTATAATAGCCGACACTTTAAGAAGGAATAAGATATTACAAAAACAAAGTATTTTGTTAATTGGAAAGCGGAAGAAATGAAAGCTATGAAAAGCTTATTTAAAGCTTATTTAGCATATATTAAAAAATATGAACCTAATTTGAATCTGGATTAGACCTAATTCAAAGGATATAAAAATAATCCCCAAAATAACAAATCAAATATTTTATTAAATAATAATTTTTAAAGGGAATTAAATAGTAATAATGGCAATGATATGGCAAACTTCATAATAATATTTATAGTAAATGAAACTAAATATAATGTAAGAGAAGTGTTATTATAATTTAAGGAGCAAAAAGCGGCCCATATTTTGGAGAATAAGATTAAAAAACTTTCAAAAAATAAGGCCTATATAACGCAATAAATAAATCGATTCTTTTAAAGTCTACTCATTAACACTAAAGCCTCAAATAAAAACATTGGAAGCATTAATCAGTTATAAGCTTTGCAATGGATTTAAGATGTCAAGCTTGATATAAGCTAAGCAGGGTAGAGTCGGATTATATTTGGAGCCGGTTCCCGTTTGTTTATAGGAGTAGCAATAGTTAGCATTCCTGCTGGGCTAATGAAATTTATAATTATAAATGTGGATATTCTATTTTTAGTATGCTTATAGTAGCTAAATAAGCTTAATGCCTAATATAATAATTTACGGAATATGTTAATTTAAGGTAAAAAGAAATACTTGATTATATGGAAATAAGGCCATTTATAGCTTTTTTTAAATCAGTACTAGTAATTACTGGATTTATTAATTGATATAATCAATGCGTATTATTTAATTAAAATAAAGATTTAAAGATTACATAAGCGATTTGAGCATTTTTTAATACAATGTCTATAACACCTATTGGACTAAGCTGATTATATTCCTAATTCTAAAATTATGCTTAAAATTAAGAAAATATATAAGCATTGCCAAAAACATGTAAATGCTTTATATAAATTTTAATTTAAGCTGTAAGATAACGTAAATTTTAATTACATAATTTATGTTAATATAGTACAATTTAAAGAAAAATATGCCTTTTATATGGTTAATAAAGCCACTGGCTTTGGAGCAGCAAAGCTATTCTAAAAAAGACCTGGTTTGGCTACGGCTCAGGTTATATTTAATGCTTTCAAATCAGTATAAATAAACACATATATTAAACCCCTTAACTTTGTAATATATAATTATAAAACTAATTTCAACTTTAAGGAATTCCGCAGCTCCTTATGCTTTATTAAAAGTACTCCAAAACTTGTCCTTATAAAAGCATATTACTTGATTAGTAAAATAAAAAAATATTATTATTTACTCCGGCGTGCCTATAAAATTATTATGAAAAAGCACCTTAAGCTAAGTAATAAAGATTGATTGCAAATAACAATTAAAGCAGTGAATGATATAATTGGACTTAATAAGCTAATTCTTATATTACTTATTTTTAGAGCTTATCTTAAAATAATAAAATTAAACTTTTTAAGTCTATTCATTAAATAATGCGCTATTATTATTAAAAAGGCGATAAAGGAAGTAAAACGAATTTATATAACCCGTAAAATTAATAATGCGTTGGTAACTCAAAATGGCCCTAGTACTATTCCAGTATAAGACTTATATTTGAAGGATTAAGTCCTGGTGTAAAGAAAAAAAAGGATAAAAAGGATTATATAAATTTTTAGAAATAAATAATAAATTTTGCAAAATTACCATAAATAATAATTAAATTCACATATTTTAATTAACATTTGTATACCTATTTAAAACAAATACACTAAACATCAAACATTAAAAAAAAATTATTAAAGGATTTTATAAAAATAATTCCTAATTTCGGATTATTAGTTAATAGCATACCCAAATTGACTAAAATCACTACTAATCCCGAATCACCAATTAATAATATGCCTAAATCAATTCCAAAACCTTCCCAAATTATTATCAAGCTTTCATTTATATAACTTATTTATGGATTACTAATAATTAATGATAGCTATAATGCTAAGGTATTTTTGACTAAAAAGGAAATAAAAGATTAAAAACTTTTTATTAAATTTTAAAATAAAGGCAAGATTATTATTTTTGGAACATTATTTTAGTAATCTTATTAAATGAAGTATAAGGCACTCATTAAAAAAGGGGTTTTTACATTTATTTAAAAAAATAACCCTAAAATGAGAAGCTAATATATTTTCAAATCCAAAATGGTAAATGAAGTGAAAAGCAAGGAAACCTCAACGCTATATAAGAAATCGAGACTTATTATTTAATGCTTTAATAACAAAAGCAAAAAAAAAATTTAATTTAATTTTCAATAATTTAACGCATAAGCTAATAATTGCTTATTTTCTTAGCATTCACAATTAAACAGTTAAAAAAGGTCCAAAACGGATCCAAATTACGTTTAACATTTTAAGATATTACTTAAGCCTATATTCAAGCATAAATAAGGCTTTTTAAAAATATTTTTGCATAGCCTCCCTAAAAGATTATAAATGAATTCCCTTTTAGCATAATGTTTATAATAATGCTCCTATTATATGGCATTCCAAAATTAGGAAATTATTAGTTTAATATATATTATAAGTATCATATTAAGAAATTATAAATAAAGACTTTCATATACGATTCTTACTTATTAATTAATATTAAGGATAATTAAGAATTTAAAATGATTGAAATGTAGATAAACAATACTTTGATTTTAGGAAATGACGATTTTTTAGCTAAGGAGCAAACGGAAATTATAAATGCGAACTTTTTAACAAAGCTAATTTAGGTCCTAAACGCCTCCAAACCCTTTATATTTAATGATTGCATTATTATTATAAAGGAAAACAATTTTTACATATTTTAAAAGGGATAAAAGGCCAAAATTAAGCTAATTAATATTAAAAAAAGTGATTATAAAAAGGCCTATATAAAGCAATATGCTTATAAAGCTTATATTGCTATGATTTATTAGCCAAAAGCCATATTTGATCTTTTAATAGCAGCTTAATATCAAGATCTTATAATAAATAATGCTAAGGCCTTAAATCTGCGTTTTTAATAATAAATGAATAATTTAAAAAAAGGCCTATGATATATTTTTATAAATTTATATTTAGCAAAAATCTATGTTTTTATAAATGATTTTTTTTACTAATAATAAGAATTTGAATTCTTAAATTAATTTTGTAATAGCAATTGGAATCAAATTAAAAGGAAATATAAAATTTATTTTTAATAACAACATCATTTATACCAGCTTTATCAAATGCAAGAGAGTTACTTATATAATACTTACTTTAGAATTATATACTATAATTACTGGCATTAATATATTAATTATTATAGCAACTATTATTGATATAGTAATTAATAAGCTTAATCTTTTAAGGCTTTTTATTATTATTTATATAATTTTTTTTGGTTATATAAATATATTATTAAATTTGGTATCATAAAGGAAAAGCATTTAATAATTAATATAATGGCAATTCGCTAGTTGTATAAGCGCAAGGAATTTATAAAGATGTAATAAATTGATGGTGCTTGTAATCCTGCTAATGCTATAACAAAAGCCATTTTAAACAAAGCTCTTTAGGATTTTATTAACACTAATATACTTATTATTAAAATGGAGGAATGGGTTTAAAGGCCTATTAAAACTGATTTAGATTAGTAATAAAGAAGTTTATATAATTATTATCTTTTTTTTTACGTATACTTTTCTTAAAATGTGTTTTTTATTTTATTTATTTATTTCATTTTATTTATTTGCATATTATAATTATTTAATTTACGGAAATGGAAAATAGCTTAAATTCACATTTATTTACCTTTTAATTCAAAGCATTAATAAGCGGCTTTATAATAATATTTTAATAAGGACCTAATTGCCGGTTTTATCATAAAGGGCTACTTTTATATAAAGGTTTAAAAAAAGCATTATTATAAAAAACCTACCACAAAGCCAATTCAAAACAAGGCTTATTTATTGCCTATGTTATATGGGCCATTCGCAAATAACTCCAAATCCTTTTTATTTTTTTTTATTTTTATTATTGGCATATCATAATAAAGGCGCTTATTACTAAGTTCTACTTTAGCAAAAGCTTTGCGCTTGTTTTAAGCCTTTACGGCCTGGGTATGAATGCTAAATATTATTTTGTTAATATGGCTTAAAGCCACCGCCATTTTCCTAATTTAAACGCCCAGGTCTTATATTTAGATTAGTTATTGATTAGAATCGGATATTATATTAGGTTATATATTAATTAGGTATTAATAAGTTAACTTAATTTAACCCAAAAGGCCCAAGTCTTTTTTAATAAAGCAAACGCTAATTGATTATAATGGTCCGGTATTTACTTGATGCAAATATAAAAGGCTGCGGTTGATTTTTGATAATTAAAAAGTAGGTGTATTATGTATGAAATAAAATAATTATTAGTATAATTGAGAATAATATTTGAAGTTAAATATAAAGCTTTTATTTAATGGCAAATGTGCTAGTTTTATATAAAACCTTTATTCTTTTTGGATCCCTTGGATTCCTTAAGATATTGGATCCTTAAATCCTTGGATCCCTTTTATTAATACGGGATCCCAGGATTCACGGATTCATTATGTAATTTATTATTTATTGTGATCTAGATTATTATTATAATTGAAATTGCGGCTACGGTGTATGCCCTAGTATTAATCGTTATTTTGTACTAATTCTTTGATTAGTATTAGCTTATAAATTGTTTTAATCTTTTGTTAGTATTAATATTTTTATAGTATTATTTATTTGGTGGTATTATTAATATTTTGGTATCAACTACTTATTAGTGCAAAGGGGTTTATAATATTATTTTTCTTTTTGCTTAGCGTGGCCTTTATGCTTAAGTATGACCTAAGAATTGTTGATAGCTATTAATGATCATTTTTTTATTTATTATATTTGGTATTATAAAGAAATTGAGTATTGCCTAAATAAAAAAAGAAATAAAATATTCAATTTGCGCTTTATATTAAAGGCGCCGCGCATTATGCGAAGCCTTGTTTTTTTGCCGCAGTTTTTTTTATATTTGTTTTTTAAATTTGTTTATCTTAAAAAGATATTTTATCGTTATACTCGGGTGGTACCACATATTCTAAAGCTTGAATCTCTCGAATTGATACATTAGGGGGGTGGTTTCCTCAGTGGTAAAATGTGTATTCAAGGAAAGGGGGGAGCTTTGTACGAGGGCCCCCCTTATGTACTCGATAAGCGAGCACATGACTAAAAACGTGACTATTAAACCAACATATTTAAAATGCGTTTGTTTTAAATATAATAATTGCAATTCTTTGAAATATGCTATAAAATTTTCCTAGTCTAATTGGCTGATATACTAATTTAAGCTAAGCAAAATGATGATTCTTATTTGTTTTTTAACGCCTTTTTTTGAGCCTGCTGCAAATGTTCCTAATTTTTGATTTTTTGCCTTTGAACTTAATGCTTATTTTGCGTTCTTTTTTAAAGCAGGGGCCAATATGCCTAATTTTGGTTTTTCTTTTTTTTTAGGCAAGCTTGGATTTTGAGAATAAAATTCCCAAAATAGCCTAAGGCAATAAAAATTAGATTTGGGTTTTTAAGTATTTTCCAATTATGGGTACCTTTTTTATTTAATTAAATATTTAATAATGCTTTGGAAGTATTAATAATCTAAAATAGTTTTGATTTTGTATTTTGCGTTTGGGTTAATTGGTTGTATTTTGGTAATAGAAACAGGTGGTGCTTTTGGTAGTATTGGTTTAAGAAAGGATATGTGAAATATTGGATAAATATTTATTATTTTGGGAAGCGCTAATTAATAATTGATTAGTTTTTTAATTTTTGCAATTTTAAATGGCTTTAGCTTTTTATGATTTAATTTGTGATTTGGTTGTTTTATTGCAATATTCTTTTAAAATAAATAAACTTTATTTCCCTTTTTAAGCGTTGGTCTTATGCTACGCTTTTTATTATAATAAATTACTAATTTTTATGCTATAAATAAAATATTGGCTAATAATTCCTTATGCAATTGCTTTAGTTTGTTTTTTTATAACATGGCTTTTTGCGCGGTCCCTTGACCCGCAATTGGTGTATTATATACCATTGGGTTGTACTTATAATTTGCGTAGAACGGCAATATTTTAATGGTTTTTTGATTTGCGCTATTATATACAAATTAGGCAAGTGAAAATAATTGAACTTAATTGTTTTGCTTATAATTTACATAATATTAAAAATAAGTTTTTATTATTTGATTAATTTATTTTGTTTGTGCATTTGTTTAGGGGTAAAAAGCTATTAATATTTTTTTATCTTATTCTTAAGAATATAATTAGAGTTTTTTAAAACTTTGAAATAAAAAGCTTATTTTTGTTTAAGATCATTTTATTTAATATTTTATAATTTGCAAAGATTGTTTGAAGGAATACTTGCGCCATTTGTAATATGCTTTCGGTTTTTAATACTGGTATTATATATGCGTATTTGGTGAACCTATTTGTGATTACATAAATTAAATTATATTTGATTTTTGTGATTGGGTTTTTTGAGAATAGTAATTTAATTATAAAGTTCAAAGCAATTAATTTTTATGAGCGTAATAATATAGTATTGTACAAAATAGGGGTTTGTCGGCTGGTAGCACCAACAGAGCCTCAATGGCGCTGCAGCCAATCAAGGCTGCTTATGTAACTAAATCTTTGGAGCTCCCTTTTAAGGGGAGCTTTATTATACTCCTTTATAATTCAAGACTTTCACACTTTTTAAAGCTTTTCCCCTATGATGCTTAATAATTAAAAGCCATAGCCTTATTTCATAAATTATTAAAATACAATTATTATAAATTAAAAAAAGCAAAGGTAAATATTAAAAAACATTTACTGCTATTTGAAAAACTTTTTAAAAGCATACATTTTCCCTTTTTTTAATATAATAATACTTTTTTAAATTCTTCAAACGCTTAATAATAATAAATTTTTTTTTTAAAACATATTAATTAATAAGAACAACGCTTTATTAAGCAATTATTGCCAATGGCCGCAATGGTGAACAAGATTTTAATATCATGCCCAACTTAAAAGCATTATCAATTTTATTAATTTAAATAAATATAAGATTTTAAATCTTCTTAAATTTTAATCAATAGCTCCCAATATTAATAAATATATACAAATTAAAACAAACAATCGGTTTGCAAAATAAATAGCATTAATAAGCAATAGCAAGCGAAAAATATATCATAAATAAGAAACTACTAATAAAAATAAAAAAAGGATTCTTATAAAACTTTTATAAATTATTAAATTATAAAAGGCGATTTTTAGCAATATTAAGAAAATCTGGGAAGCTTGCATAAGAAAATTCCAAAATAACCTCACCTAATGAACGCTTTTTAGCATAAGGTATTAATAGCATTATTAGTATATTAATTTTAATTAATGCTATTAACAATAATAAATCAAAAACCCTTATTAAACTTTAAGCATTAATTAAATTAATTAAATAAGAGCTTGCTTTTTTAAACACCTTTATATTATTATTTATTATTTTAAATTATTGAAAAGCTTTAATAAATGCTTTTGAAAAAAAGGTAAAATGAAAGCTTGCACTTAGCATAAAAAATAGCAAAAAAAATATTATTTAATTAAAGCACATAATATTCCAAAAATTTAAAGCATTTTAAGCATTTAAGATTTCCTTTTTATAATTTTAGTTTATGCTAAAACATAGGCCGCTTAAGCTTTTTAACTAATATTATTAAAAATAATATTTTAAAAAGGGAATATTATATAATGCTTAAAAAATATGGTTTAGCTTTTAAAGCTAATTTAAAAAAGCATTTCAAAAATAATTTAGGAAATGAAAAAATAATAAATATGCTATACGCCTTTTTTAAAAAGCATTTAAAAAAATTTAATAGCTTTAAAATTATTTTTAATATTAAAAGCTTAAGCATTTATAGCAAATAAAGCTTATCCAATTAATCTTATTTTAAATAATTAAAAAAAAAGCAATTGCTTTTGCAATTTCAAAAATGGCCATTTTTAAGCATTCATTAAATGCTGAAAATTATAATATGCTTATAATAGCGCTTATGCAAACAAATTAAAGAATTGCCCTAATAATAATAAAATTAAAAAAATTCGCAAAAAATTTAAAAAAACAAAGTACGCCAATTTGCAAAAAGAAATTATTAAAAAAGGTTAAAAAATCCTCCTTATTAATCAAATCACTAAAAGTATTGCTTTAAACAAAAAGGAAAAAAAAAGCCATTATTATTATTAAATAAAAACAAATACCTTAAAAATATTAATGCTGCTATTATTAATCCAAAGCTATTTAATATTAATAAAGCAATAGGAATATATGCCGCAAATTTCATTAATAATTTATATGCATTTTTAAATAATATACTTATAAATAATTGCAATATTTAGCATTTTTATAAAATTTAAGAATAATAATTATATAAAAGCAGGTATATAACGCCTTTTAGTTATTAATTGGGGCTAGCGATTTTTTAAAAATATGCTAAAAAGCAAAAACGATTTAAACACACAAAACCTAATCTTAAGCAATATTGCAATTATAATTGGTTTTAATATTAATATTATTTTTAAAGCGCTTTTATTAAATATTGAAATTTAATATTTAAAAAAAATATTATATTAAAATATGGGGAAATTTAAAATAGCATAATGCTTTAAAAGCTAAAGCGAAAATATAATTTTATCTTTTTTAAATATATGCCTTTTAATTATTCTTATTGCTTATATAACCTAATAATAATAAAGCGCCTTTTAATTATTCTTATTGCTTATATAACCTAATAATAATAAAGCGCCTTTTAATTATAATATATTCAACTTTTTATTATAGCTTAAAATAAGGTTTTTAATTAAATAAAAAGCCATTGCAAGCTTGCTATGCAACGCTAAAGGTATAGCACTTAAAAATAGGCCATATTAAAAAAAAAAGTATTTTAAGCGCTGTTTTATATAAAAAAAGAGATAAAATTTAATAATATTTTCAAAATCAAATGCAAAAATTATATTATAATATATGCTAAAAATATTATTTTAAAAAGGGAATTTAAGAATAAGGCAATTAAATCATTTTTTAAATTTTTTTAAAACTTATTTAATTTTCCCTTAAGCTATAATAAAATGCAATGGTTATTAATAATTAAAAATAAATATAATAAAAAGCTATTTAACTAAATTTTAATAAGCAAATTGCTGAATCATATTATGCTGGTGTTATAAAATTTTAAGCATTAAATTAAATGTTAATATGAATTATTTATATATATAATTAGATATAATAATAATATTTTTGTTATTGCAATTTTTAAAACAATATGCTATTAGGATTAAATAATAAGAGAAGGAATTAAAATGGAAAACCTTTTAGCATATATTAAAAAACCAATTAGCAGTTTAAAGCGCGCAAAATAAGAAATTATTATTAAGTTCATTAAAATGCGCGTTTGAGCAAAACTTTTAAAGAAATTATACTTAAAAATATATAATGCGGCGGTTTACTTATATAATAAGGCATTATTTGCATAATAAGAAATAAAGAGCTTAAATTAAGTGCTTTAAAAATAGTTTTGGGGCTATTTTTAATAATATAATTCATTAATTATAAAAAGGCTATTAATTAATTTAAAATTAGATTAAAATAGGAAGTACGCGTATAAGGCGCGTGCTTATTTAATAAAAAATGATAAAAAAGCTAAAGGAGATAAAAAAGGATTTAAAATTAATTTTAAAAAATATTTAAATTATTTGATTAATTATATTGCTTTTAATATATATAAAATTTGGGTGCCTTAGCTATGCCGTATTATTATAATGCGCAATATTTGTTTTAATAAAATAAAATTTTATTTTTTAAAAAAAAAGAAATTGATTGGCCAAATTGCTTTTGCTTTAAAAGAGCTTATTATTATAATAAAAAAGGACAACGTTTTTTTAAATATAGGGCTTAATATAAGCAATATTATAAAAAATATTGCAAAAAAAATAAATGGCCAAGCTAAATGCCATTATTAAAATGCATATTAAAAAGCTAATGAAAATAAAAATTATTATATTAAAAATGCTTCCCCCGCTTATGAAAATGCTTCCCTTAGCAATTAAATTACTTATAATAATATTAATGGATTTTGATTCTTTTAAATTATTAATAAGCTTAAGGGTAATGAAAAATAAAATGGGAATGGCTTTTTATAAAAGCCGGGAAATATAAAACAATAAAATAATTTTTTATAAAAGCCAAAAAGGGAAAGCAATAATATAACCCCTTATAAAAATTAAAACTTGAGGATAAATAAAATGATTTTTTATAAAAATAATATTAAAAATAATAATGAAATTTTAACTTTTTATAAAAAATTAAATTTAGGCGCTTTAAAATTTGCTAAAAATTAAATGATTAAAGATTAGCTTAAGAAAAATGCCTTATATAATAAAAATACAAACTTAAGTATTAAAAAAGCGCGCCAAATATACCCTTAAATTATAATATTAAATCAAAAGCCATAAGACCTTAAGCAGCAAGTCCCCAAATTACTAAAAGCTTCGCCTATAGCAATTAAAATAAATAACAATTTCCAAATATTAGCTAAAGCAAGCTAATAATAGCAATAAAAACAAGAACATGATTAAATTTATGCAGCATAAAAAGTGTGAAAGAAGCACAATAAATTTGCAATTTGAGGCCATTATTTTATAATAATAGCTTTATAATAAAATAGCCACTTGCGCATAATGGAATTTGCTAGCATATTTTGTAAAACTACTTTAATGCAAGCAAATGGCGAAAACATAATTATATTGCATGCAATAATAGCAATAGCTATTTTAAGTATTAAAATAAAAGCAGACCTTATAATCGCTTTTAATTTATATAACCCATATTAAAAAAAGCTTTCAAAAGCTTTAAAAAATTAAAATAAGCTAAATAGCCACGCCTAAGGCAAACATTTTAAAAAAGATATTAAAAAAGAAATTGCTAATTTAAAAGCTTAATATTATTAAAAAATGATTTTTAAGGAAAATGCTATCACATAGCCCATTTTATTAAAATAGGTTTTTACGTATAAAATCAATTTAATAAGCAAATTAACTTGCTATTGCTTTCGCATTATAATGCAAAAAATATGCAAAACAATTTAATAATTTTCTTAATATATATTATAATATTTGCAGCATGCTTTTTTAAAATAATAATAGCGCTTGCAGCATAATTTGATTTAAAAATAAAGCAATTTAATATAATTAATGCATTTATTAATATTAAACATAATAAAAAAAGCGCCTTAATATTATGCTATTTTTTAAATGGCTAAAAAAGACCTAAAATAATAATAAAAATTAATTAAGCATTATACGGCTTAAGAAATTCCCTTGCGCTATAATATGGCAATTTTGCTGCAATATTAAATAAACTAAATCTTAATCTTTTAACAAAAAAGCTATATATTTTCATAAATTTCAATAAAATAATCTTTATGGCATTTTATATTAATAATATTTAAGTTTTATATTATGCCTTAAATAATAATAAAAAACAAAAAATTATTAAAGGGTTGCATTTAGCCTATAAATTTATTATATTAGGAGATATAAAATGATTTTTGAGGATGCATATAATTAAAAATTAATTCGCAAAAATAATATTTTTAATGCATAACATTTATATAAAAAAAATGATTTAAAAATTTAATATAATAAATAAAAAATGCCCAAGCATGCTTTTGCTAAATTATAATTTAATCAAAAATCTTGGAATTGCTATATTAAAGCAGATTAAAAAATACCAAAAAAAGGTTGGGTTAATTTTATACATAATTATTATGCTAAAGCCAAATATTGCATTTGCAGCTTTTTAGCTATTGCATTTTTTAATAAACCTAAGCGCTTAATACATAAAAGCAATTAAATAAATTATTAAATACTTATTTGAATCACGCTTTTTGGCAATAATTTATTAATGCAAAAATTAGGAAATATATTTATTAATAGCCTTAAACGCCTTATTTGCAAATAATAAAAAGTTAAAATGCTTTTCCTAAGGTTTTATTATAATATTATTTAAAGGTGCAATTATTTGAAAAGCCTTAAGGCAAAACATTATAATCATTTTAATAATAAAAGCGGAATTATTAAAGGTAGCAAAAATGGCAAAAAAGGTAATAGCGCTTTAGCATTTTTTTAAGGAATTAACACTTAATATGAGAGCTTCGTAAAACATATTTTATAATAATAAACAAATGATTTGGCTAATAATTTAAAAAAATTAATGCATTTTAATAAAACTAAAATACATTAATATATAAAACATATGGCTATAATAAAAGCATAAAAAGAAAAGCTTTTAAATAACATATTTTTTTATTAATGATATGCTAGCAAATGGCTTAATAAAAAACCTGCCCTAATAAAAGTTTAAGGTATTTATAATTTTTTTAAACTTTTAAAATGCTTGAGCTGCTGTTAAAAAGCTTATTTGAGTTAATGCCAAAGCATATTTATATTTATATTTAATATATTTTATATGTTAATTCAAATCAACATTGCAAAAAAATAATAAGCATAAAAAAAAGTTGTATAAATTTTGAGGACCTAATTTTAAGCTGCTATTTTAAGATTGCAAAGCCATTTTAATATATTTGCAGTATTATAATAATATAAGGGAAATGTTTTTAAGCTGCGATTTTAAGATTGCAAAGCCGCTTTATTATTAAGGTAATATTTTTAAGCTGCGATTTACAAATTGCAAAGCCATTTTTATTTATAAAGGTGGGAGCAAAAAGTTGTTGAACAGGAATCACGTGCACTTTGGGTATAGAGGCTATATAGTCAAATACGCAGTTTACAGACAGCGGTCCGCTTTTTGTACGTCAGTTAAGAGCCACAGCTCCTTTGCCTGAGTTATCTAACGGGGGCTGCGTCCCTATGGCTACTTTTTCAGCTTTCGTCTGTACCGCTGATTTGCCGTTTTCGCTTAATCACAGTGAGCGGTAGCACCTACCTGAGGGACCCACTCTACCTGAAGGACCCACTTTACCTGAGGGGTAACCTAATAGCGCTGATTTCAGGCCGTGCGCCAGCATTATGCCTGGTAGCGCTGAGTTTTAGGCCGTGTGCTAAGGTTTAAAGACGCTGGAAAAAGGAATTTTCCGCCGCCTTTGGGGGGTGTATTGAATAGGAATCATATGCATTTTGGGTATAGAGGCTATATAGTCAAATATGCAGTTTATAGACAGCGGTCCGCTTTTTGTACGTCAAAAGTTTATTAACCGCCGAGCGGCGCTAGCTAAAACGTTAATTTCCGCTAAAGCAAAGGCGCAAGCGGCAGTACGCGCTGCGATAGCAGCAATTAAAGGTTTATTAATATTAATAGCAGCAATTACATTATTATCATCACTTACCCTAGCGCCAAAAATAAGGCAAAAGGGGGGCATAGCGGTCTTTTGGCAAAAAAAGGCTATAATTTATTAAATATTATTTTAAAATAATAAAAATAATATTTATAAAACAATAAACTAAAAGCAAAATCATTTTTTTTCTTATTTTTATTTTTAGCCTTTTTAATTTTCTTTTTTTAAGGCAGCTTTGATAGCAGCTTAATAGGCGGTAAAGGCCTACGGCCGATTAGCAAAAGCTTTATATATCGCTTTTATATAATATTTAATATTATATAAAATGATATATATATGTAAAAGCTTTTTGGCATTAATTTTATTATTAAATAGGCAGCAAAAAGGGCGGCAGCAGCTTGGGGCGCAGCAACGCAGCTAATTTTATTATTTTTATAATAATAAAAATATTGCATTAATAATGCCTTATTACAATAAAAATCGCCTAGCGCATTATGCATATTATTGCAAATGCAATAAGAATATAATATAACATAAGCTTTTTTAGTTATAACGCAATGCCAAAAAATTAATAAAAGCGGAAAAGGCAAGCAAAAGGAAAAAATAATAGCTTAAAAAGCGCTGGCTAATTATATTATGCATATTAATATATTAATTTTAAACTTTTAAATATTTGAAACCTATTTTCTTTTTTTTTTAATGCTTTAAAAGCAGCAGCAAAAGCGCATTTTTTAATATAAACCATTTTTAATAATATGATTGCTAAAAAACGCAAATTCTTAGCATAAAAGCTTTAATATAATTTCATTTGCTTAATTCCATTGCTTTAGCAATAATGCTTTTATTATAATCAATTATATTAGCATTACTTTTAATTATATGGCAATTTGCATTTATGCTATTATATTATATAAATTATATTTAAGCATTTTTATTGCTTTTATAATTGCTTTTAGCCAAAGGGGTATATTATATAAAATAAGGGTTTATTAGCTAATAGCATTAATAAAGCCTTAATAACATTGCAACCAATTAAGGCTGCTTATATAACTAAATCTTTAAAGCTTCTTCTTAAGGGGAGCTTTACTATACTCCTTTATAATTCAAGACTTTCACACTTCCTAAAGCTCCTCCCCTACGGTGCTCAACATATAGCTAGCGATTTTATAAGCCTATATGAAGCATGGTGTAATGCTTTGTTTTAAATATATGTGTTATATAATAATATTATGTTTTTGATTACCTTTTTTATATTTGGGAAATAGTATTTCTTAAAAAGTTTTAATAATGTTTTCGCAATTTTTTGATGTTCATAGGCCAGCAGCTTATATTATTTTTTAATAAAGTTTGTTTTATTTTGTATTGGGATATAAACTTGTTTTTAATACAAAAAAGCCCTAATAATAATAAAAAAGAAATCTTTATTTAATTATTTTTTTTGCTTAATTATTATTAGGTTATGATTGTAGTTTTTTTAGATTTTTTTAAAGAGGCGGCTTATTATTGCCAATTGTTTATAATTGATTATTAGCAAGTTGCTATTTTATTTAAATATAGTGTATGATTTATGCGTTTTATTTATAAAATATTTTGATTTTCTGCTAAGGGCGTTGGCCTTAGCGTTTTTTGTTCCTTTAATATAAGAAATTTAAAATTTTATAATAAAGAATGTTTTATATTATTAAACCTGGCGTTGGTTTAGTTTTTTTGTAATAATAAAATAAATAAGATTTTTATGATTTATTAGGATCTGTATTTTATAAGCAGCGCTTTTAAAATAAACCTTTTATTTGCGTATTGCGTTTATAATTATTAATAACTTTTTATTATATATATTATAGTTAAATTTTATTGGTAATAGTTTCCGCAAATGATAAATAATTGATTGCTATTTTCCGTTCTTGCTTAATTAGCTGAGCATGGCGCCAATAGCGTAATCCAAAGAATCCGTTTTTATGTGTATTTTGTTGTTAAATATAAAGGATATGAAAACAGGCTTTTGGATAAACATTTCTTTAAGAGCTTTGAAAGCCGCATTGGCTTTCTTTGTTTATATATATTTTTTGTTTTTATAAGTTAATTTTATAAATACCTTAGCAATTTTTAAATAATTTTTGATAAATCGCTTATAAAAGTTGGCGAATTTAAGAAAAGATTATAATTTTTTGATATTAATAGGTTTAATTTAATTAATAATTATTTAAATCTTTTTAAGATTTATAGCTAATCTTGTAATAATAATCATATAGCCTAAGAAGGTGACTTTTTTTATATAAAAATTGCATTTTTTTGATTTGAAAAACATAAAGGCGGCTTTTAGCCTTTTGAGGATTGCTGTTATGTTTTTTATATATTATTTTTTGTTCTTAAAATAAACTAGTATATTGTTTAAGTAGCAAATACATATTATGTCCAAATATGGCCGCAAAATATTGTTAATTAGATGCTGAAATGTGGCTAGTGCATTAGTTAAATTAAATGGCATAATTGTATACTTATAATGGCCAAAATGAATGCGAAATGCTGTTTTTTTTTTTTTTTTTTTTAGCTATTCTAATAAGGTTATACGCGCCTTTTAGGTTAAGCTGAGTAAAGATTTTGGCCCCCGCAAGCCTGTTTTGCAGTTTTTTAGCTAATAGTAATATATAATAATTCTTTTTTATGGCATTGTTTAATTAATAGTAATTGATATATATTTGTTGTTTGCCGTTTTTCTTTTTTGTAAAGAGAACATTACTTTTTTATAAGGATTTGGATTTTTTAATAAACCCTTTTGCTAAGTGTTTATTAATGTAATTTTTGATTATTATTAAGTTTATTGCCAAATATTCCTTAAGTGGCTAAAATATTGGCTTAGTACCTTTTTTTAATTTAATTTGATAATCGTAGTCCTAGTGTTTGGGTAAGGCCTTAATGCTTTGTTCCTTTTTAAATAATGCCGCAAATTTGTGATATATTAATAATATATCTTTTATTAGTGGACCCTTATTTTGGTGTTTAATCTATTTTTTGGAGGTAGCGCAAACTTTTTAAATGATTAATGTTTTTGCTTTATTTTAATAATAGTTTTTATAATAATTAAACATCAATTGTCTTTTGATCTAATTGATTTTTGGATTATGTTTCTTTATTTAGGGAAGTTCAAAAATAATGTTATATATTCTGATTTAGGTAATATCGAATTGGATTCCCTTAAAATGGCCGGCGATATTTATGTATAAGGTTTGAGTTTGCATATTTACTGTTCTATTGGCGGCGGCATTCCTATTGGCGAATATTAATTAGTACCCTTTTTCCCTTATTTTAGTTAATAGTAAATACTTAAATATAATAGCAAGAGATATAAAATTCCCTTATGCTTTAGAGTTTATTATGGCCCTAAAAGTTATTTTCTTGATTTTTGCTTTTATGATTAAGTGGCGGTTTTTGATTGCCGCTAATTGGCGTATAAGGAAATTCTTTTAATAAAAATCTTTTATTAAAATATTTTTTTAAATTTGGTGATTTGATTTTATAGCTATAATTATAAATAGTTAATTTGTTCTTAAGATTTGAATTAATAAAGTAAGGCGTTTTTAATATATTTAGGTATTATTGGCTGCATTAAACCAAAGGCGTTGTTAGCTATTTTCCAATATGACTTCCTAAAGTTCTTTTTCCCTTGGCTTATTTTGGCTTTTAAGAATAGGCGATGGTTTTTAAGGAATAATTTATATATAAGTTTAAAAATGGCCGCTGCCGTATTTAATCTGCTTTTATTTAATGTATTTATAATCTTAATAGACTACCTGATATTTTTTGCCCCATTATGGTCCTCTTATAAGGACCAGTCCTGGTTTTTTATAAGTAACCCTTATAATCTTGTTGGTTTAGTATTAAGAATTTAAGGCCTAAAGGTATAAGTTCTTTTTTTATTAAGTGACTTCCTAGACCTTGCCTTATAGTGGTTTAGAAAGCGGTGGCTGATGTGGCCTTGGGTTTAAGATTTAATAGAGCTTTTTATTTTTTATTTTTTTGTTGTTTTGTACTATGTTATTATTATTTTTTATTTAGGCGTAAATTCCGTTATCCTCAAGTTTATTAATTATTATATATTAAAAGCTTAAGGCGTTGAATTGCCTAATGGGGTATAATGGCATAGGGATGCCAGTAATATTATAGGTACCTTGTTTGATTATATTGATTTGCTTTTTTCTTAATCATAATTTCCCTTAATAATGGGAGCTGGCCATATGGCCTAAAAACCCATATTCAAAGCATAGCTTATTTTGTTGGCATTTGTTTATGATTTTTTTAAAAAGTCTGCCGTTATGTGGCTTTTTTTGGCTTATTTTCAAAAGATAATGTTTAGCTTTATTTCCTTAGGGTAAAAAGGTTTTTAGGGTTTGTTATGCTTTTAATAAAAGTACTGCCTCTTCCGCTTAAGGCTTTGCTTATAGGCTTGATTATTAATCTTAATTGCAAACTCAATTAGTTCTTAAAAATCATTAGATTATTCGAAATAAGCAATCTTATTCTTAACATTGTTTTTTAACCTTTTATAATAGCAATTTTTTAAAGCATTTTTTTCTTATTTGGTTTATTTGGCATATTGCTAAAATTCTGCTATGTAATTCGCATAAAACCCAGTTTGCCAAAGCTTTTGTATATTGCGCATTGCTATACGCGCTATATTAATATTGCTAAAAATTTGGATTATAAATTTTTTTAGGCTTTAAAAGAACAAAAACATTTTTTAAGTGGCTTTGAAAGCATTGATTATCATATTTCCCATTAAATTTTTAATAGCTATATAATCATTAAAAAATGGTTTTATTTAATTTCAAGCCGCCTTTTTAAATAAAGTAATAACCCATAAGACCTTCTCTATTTCAAAGGTAAATTGTTTCGTGTAAAATCCAATGTATATATTAACCTAGATTATTTAATATTAATATTTATTATAATTATTGCTAAAGGTTTTTGGGATAAGGACCTTGATGTTCTTATTAATATTGCCTAAAACAATGATGATAACGTTTTTATTAAATAAAAAACCTTTGATAAACATAATATACGTAAGTCAATACTTTTAACGAAAAGGTGCTTAAAATATAATAATCCAATATTTATTTATTGCAAATACAAAAGGCTGCGATTAATCTTTAATGATTAAAAAGTAAGTATATTATGTACGGGGTAAAATAGTTATTAATATAATTAAGAATATTATTTAAAGTTGAGCACAAAGCTTTTATCTAATGGCAAACGTGCCAATTTTATATAGAACCTTTGTTTTCTTTAAATCCCTTAAATCCCTTAAGATACTAGATCCCCAAATCCCCGGATCCCTTTTATTAATACAAAATCCTAGGATTCATAAATCCATCACATGACCTGCTATTTACCATAATCTAAATTATTATTATAATTAAAATTGCAATTATAATATATGCCCTAATACCAATCGTTATCCTATATCAATTCCTTGATTAGTACTAGCCCATAAACTATTCCAATCCTTTATTGATACTAATACTCTTATAATATCATCCACTTGATAATATCATTAGTATCCTAATGCCAACTACTCATTGGTGCAAAGGGGTCCATAACATTGATTTTTTGTTTTTAATGCCTTCGCTAAAGTAACTAATAATATAGCGGTAATCAACTTTGCGGCAGCAGAGAGGTCCGCTAGAATAAATGATTCGGCATTAGCCGTATAAATCAAAATATTAAATTTGGTATTGATGAACTAAAGGAGCTATATTTATATTAAATACGAAATACATTTGAATCTATTTTGAAATTCATAATTAACTTATAAGCCGGGATTATGAGTAATTCTTAGGGATTTATTTATAAGGCGGCATTCCTTTTTTTACTTAGTGTAATAATTGCATTTTTTTGATTTAATATTATTGAAAACATAAAAATGCTTTGAACTATATGCTTAAGCGTGGACGCACTAAACGTAATATTTGTAATGGGTAATTGCAAGAGTATTAAATGGCATTAGAATTAATATTATAATATTATTAACATTAGGATATGGCACCAAAATGGCCCCGGAATAAGTTCAAGTACTAATCTAGGGGATGATTAACTTATTATTAATAGATTAAAATTATTAATTAAAAGGTTTTTAAGATTATATTAGTTTTAGTATAAGATCAATGGATTTTGGTATATTAATGATAATTTGTTATTGTTAAAAAAAAATGAATTTTTGGGGAACCCTTAAGATATGTATGGAATAAGGGGATAATAAGAAAATCCATGAATCTTGCTTAGGTTATTAATAAACCTTGCTTAACCTACATATTATCAATTTCTGGCCCCGGATCAACAACTCCCTTAACGCAATTGATATAAAACCATTATAAATAAATTTTGGACCTTTTTTGGGCTTATATTATAAGTTATTATATTATTTTGTTTTTTGGCATTTTTTGGGTTTTTTTTTCAATGATTTTAATATTACATTTCTTATGTTATTGCTATTTTGGCTCTTTTTACTTTGTACATTGCGTACTATTATGCTCTTTAGCGCATTATCTTTATAAAACATTTTTTTTCTAGCTTATTAAAGTTTATATTACCCCTGCTTTCTTCTCATTATATTAGAATTCTAATCTATCTTTTCAAAAAGAAATATTGCCGGTATTGATCCATAGGGGTTATATAATCTCTTCATACTATACAAGAAGCGCCATTAGAATAATACCATGGTAATTTTTAGGGATTATGCCTTAATTATTAAAAATAATAAATTTAACAATTCCAAAGGATAATCGGAGCTATAACGGACTTATTATAAAAATCATTTAAAAAAGTATATAATAAGGGATTTTTCCCATTCTCTTAAAAAACACAAATTTTATCACCCACTTTACTGAAGACTATATTAACCCTTTTATTTTAATATATCTTTGTATAATCCACCGGTACTGCACCGACACTTCCTTACGGCAAAACTTAAAAAAGACCCTAATAACCCCTTAATAAGTCAACAAATTATGTTACTTCTGCTAATCAACATTATTAATAATAATAAATAAAAAATAAAAGACTTACTCACTTACCGAAAACAATGTGATAACCTTTCTTATAAAGTCTCTTAATTAAATCAAGACATTAATCTCACCTAATATAACGCCTTAAACGTCAAATACACTCTTATAAAAATTCAAAAGTTCCATCTTAACAATCCTACACAAACAAGTCCCTTTATAAAGTTATTTTAATAGTTTAAAACGTTCCACAATAAAATAAACGACTATAACTACTTTAATAAAAATAAAGAAATAAATAGATGCTTAAAGACGAGCTTTTTTTAAAAGAAGGGGTAATGTGACGAATAATACAAATTAAAAGGCATTTAAGGGAGCCTTTTTAATTAAGTATTACTAAACGCCTAAGTGAGATTAACTTAACAACGCTTCCTGTACATAACCCCTTTCTTTCTTTACCTTTTTTCTTCTTTAGTTATAGATTTTAAGAGAATCTTAATTACCTTCACTATTTCTTACGTAATATGTGAGGCCTTTGTTAAACGTTAGCACTAGTCTTTATAAGGCAAGCGTCACAACGATGGCGTAGAAGACTGAGGTAATATTACGTATTTTTATGAGATAAATACTGATAGAAACGACGTTATCTTTAAATCTTAAGAGGAGGATTGTGTTGAATGTCGTAAGTGTCGTACAGGCACGGCTGCAGCTCGCCTAAACTGCTCTCTTGGCATTGCACACTGTCTAAATAGGTTTTTGCTGTTGTATACCGCCTTAAGGAAGCACTTCCCCCTTTTATATTCATTATTTAGATTTTACTTAATTAATTAATACATTTTATCAATTCAAGTGCTTGTAGAGCTTGAGTCTTATTGCGCATATTAGTTATGAGCCTTATGATGAAGCTATTAAGTTAGTATTTTTTTATATTGCGCGCAGCCAATTAAATTAAAGCTCCTTAAGTTTTTTGGAGTTTTTGAGGTTCTGCGAGCTATTTGTTGTAGAGTTTTTACCGCTATTTTAATATACCGCTTTTTCGACCTTAACAATTTGCAGAAGAGCTTAAAGAAGAGTTGGATTTAAATCCTTTAATTGCTTCCTCCTTACTCTTCCTTTTTTCCTTTAATTCCTTAAATTCCTTGAATTTTCCCTTATGCTTCAAACTTTCGAGAGCAACTTCTCCATGATAAATAACAAATCCATAGTTAAAGAGCTGTTGTTCATTTATAATAAGCGCATTTGGCTTATATGGTTTTAAGCTTATAAGAACTTTTGTTATTTAAATAAGGTTTGAACAAAGCTTGATTCAAATGCTCCCAATTTAATGAGCCCATTGGATATAAAACCAATTGCTTTAACACTTTTTATTGTTGAATATAAGATTAATGATATATAAGAGGTTAAAGCAATAATCAAGGCTCAGGTTGCTTGGGAAAGAAATATTAGAGATTTTGAGGCTAAGGGAGCGAAGCCTGATAAGGCGAATTATAAGGTAGCAACCTTGGAAGAGATTGCGGCTAGGTTTAAGCTGCTTTTGATAGAGTATTTAATGCTTATGCCTTTTTAGAATGAAAAAGCAAGGAGTTATAAGGCCGCTATGAAGTGGGTTTAAAAGTATGTTGATAATGATGTTTATAGCGCTGTTTCCTTAAAAAGCAAAAACACTTATGGGCGCAACTGGATTATTCAACAATTGGTGCGAACCCTCCGATAAGATTATGCTTTTTTAGCATTAAATGTTTTGACTTAAATTAAGGAGAATTATACTGCAATACTTTATAAAGCAATTTATTAATAACTTAAGCCTACTATTTGGATTTAGGAATAGAAATGTGCTTATCAAAAAGCGCTTTTTTATAATCTGGATTTTGTGATAGGGGATTTAGCAACTTACACTTTCTTAAAAATAGTGAAGGTTTGATTAGCTCCCTAATAAACGCAATACAAGTCCGCTAAGCTTTAGAAGAATATTACCTTAGGGAGATTTTACCCAATTATTTTAATTTAGTACAATATAGTATTTATAGCTTTGGCTAAATAATCGCAATTTGAATTGTTTTTTGAAAAGCCTATTGAATTATATTCAATTGCTACTCTTAATGGCAGACCAGATGTTTTCAATAATAACAACAGGTCCTCCTTTTTTTTTCGCTCTTGCCCCTTCAAATTGGGTAGCTCTTTCAAAAACTGCGCCTGCGCAATAGGTTCTTATTAATATAAGCCATTAAAATGCTTCCAATTGCGCTATTCTTTTAATAATTCCATTAAAAACAAATTGCACAATTTATTTTTAATTAAAGAAATTAAAAAGATATGCTTAAAGCTAGCCATTATTTTTATTAAATTTTAAAACGAAGCAAATAAATATGGCTAAAAGATGCTCCTTATTCAATAAATCATAGGCTTTTTTAACAATCGCCCTTCCAATTGCTCCCCTTTAATTAATAATACTAAAGCAATTCAATTATTAAAACCTTTGGCGCCAGCATATTTTAAAAAAATAGTCTTTGCAATAATTAGCCTTTAATTACTTAATTCTGCAATAAAAGCAATTGGAATATATGCTATATAAAACTTTGATTGTCACCTATTCTTTGGGAGCACTTTGATTGATAACAAAACCGCAGTTCATTTAATAAACTTAATTAATTTTTTAATCTTTAGCTTCTTTGTAAAAGCAATTGTTAACAATGCTATTGAAGCTGGTACTTCAAGCCTGCTAGTAAAGGGATGGGGTACTCGCCTAATATCAGGTGTTCTCAATGGAGAGAATGGGCCAAATATAGTAGACTTAGAGCTTATTAATATTGCTATTGTTAAGGGTTTTAATATCAATATTATTTTAGAAGCTTGTTTATTAAAAAAAGGAATCTGGTATAGTGATTTAGACTATATTTTGCGTTATGAATTGGTAGAAAGCAATGTGGTTGTTAAGAACTTAAAACGCTATGCAAACTTAGCCTTTTTTGAATATAAGCTTAATAATTATTTTCTTGCTTTATTAATTGCTTTTAATGCATTAAAACGCCTTGATTTTAAACTTTTAATATTTTTAATAATAACAAAAAGCATTTGATAAGGTTTTTAATTAAGCAGGCGCTATTTAAGACCTTAATAAGATATAGCGCATTTATAGCACTTTTGCGTAAGGCATTTAAGGAAAAAAGCATTACAAGCATTAATGAAGAATGCTTGCAATATTGAAATTCTAGGCCTTATAAGGGTAGAATGCGAGCAATATGCTTTGGCAACAGCATATCAAAATATTAATTGGCGATTATTTAAAAGGAAAGCTATTTAACCTTTTTATCAAATTATCTGGGATTTATTTAATTATTTTTCCAGGTTTGATGGAAGCAATTGGCTCCTTTTAATTAAAGACGAATTCACAGGAGTTTTTTATGGCTTTATACTTAAAAGCAAAAGATTAAACGCAATACTAGCTGCTCTTTAACCTTTTAAACAATAAACGAAATAGCAATTTGGCCTTTTTATTTATAAAATTCGCTAAAATAACAAAACCTCAATTATTAAATTGAATGGAGCAACTTAATTCAAGAAATGGACCCATAAAAACGGTATTAATTTAGAACTTATGCTATTATATACCCATAAGCTAAATAAGGGAGCAAAGCAAGCAAGCAAAGAAATTATTAAAAAAGCAATTAAAATGCGTTTTGCTGCCAATTTTCTTAAGGTATTATGGCCTAAAATTGTTCTCGCGGCAATATACTTTTATAATATAAGTCCTTTAGCACAAAAGGCATTTAAAAATTCAAACGAGGTGCTTCACCTTTAATTCAAATAATACTTTAAGTAATATAATCCGAAGTTATTTATTAAACTTACCATTGATTTATGGCCTAATTAAAGCAGGATTTATGTATACAAGTTGCGCGCATATTTATTATTAAAAAATTGAAAAGCGCTTCGCAAAAGGAAAGCTTTTAAAATCAATCTAAAAGCGCATATTAGATATTTGATTGGTTATATTTTATCCAATATATATAAGATTTGGGTGCTTTAATTATAGCATATAATAATCACAAGAAATATTATTTTTAACAAAACCCTATTTTTTACCTTTTTCAATGTTGAGAAAGCGGCCGGCCAGCCGCGCGCAAAATTTTAAGAAATAGCCGAATTGCTTTAAAAAAACGAGATGAGGGCTTAGGATGCTAAGTATATATTAATAAATTGCTTGAATGCTAATGATATGCTGCAATTAAACGCTGGTATTTTTTTTAAATAAAAGCAATTAAGTGAAGCTTTGGAAGCTATGGAAATTAAGGAGCCTATTAACTTAAAGGTGGCAATAATGCCTTTAGTTAAATCTAAATTTATAATCTTAAGAGTAAAGCAATTTCCCCCTAAATTAATGGACTTAAATACTGAATTTTTAATTAAGCCTTTAATTAATTTAGTGCCCATTAATAAGAATTTGGGGGTGAAAATACGAAGGAGCATTAGATTTTTAATTTATAAGCACCTTGATTAGGTTTTATAAAATATTAATACATTAAAACAATTAGCAGCACCAAGCGCAATTGAGAGAAGTGTCTTATGTAGTATAACAAATCCCAAGAGATTTGATGTAAGTGCAGAGCGCAAATCGATTCCATAAGTTGTTTTACAAGCTTGGGAGCCACATAACCTAAAGCAAGGTCTTAAAAAGCAATAGGAAACACTTAAGAATGTTAAACCTAAGCTTATAAAAGCTTCACCTCAAGCAACTAAAGCTGAGAAGCCTTTTAAATATAATGATTTTTATAATGCTGAGCCGCAGATAAAACAGCTCCTATTGCTCCCAGCAAAAGATCAAAATCAAAAGCTACTTAAACCTTTAAAAAAAAAAAAGATGCCTTTAAAATTAAGTAATAAAGGTTGAAAAATTAGAATTACAAAATAATCAATGCAATCCAATCATAATATATATTTTATTATAATAAAAGAATTATTAAAAAGCGCATTAAACTTAATAAGCAATTGCAAGCATTTTAATAATTTTTTGATTATTTTTTGGCTTAATTAAAAAAAGGTGCGCAATAATAAAAAGGATTTAAAAGCAGTCCATGCTATAATTGCAGCATTTGTTTTTAATAATATTGAAATTTGATAATTAGTTGCTTTTCCCAAAATTCATTAATCGCAACTTCCAAAGGCACTATTAAATTGGAAAAACCTTTAACACTACCTTTTTGAAAAGCACTTTAAAGCCGGAGCTATTATAAAAATCACTAATTTAAAATTGCATAATTGCTGGAGGATAATAAAGCATAGCTACGCCTTTGAGCAACCGATTCCTTTAAAGTGGGTTTTTATTTATAAAATAAATTTCAATGATTATTTAATTAGATGTTGCTTTTGAATAATGGTTAAAAGGAATTTATAATTTGAAATCTTTATTTTATTAATATATGCCGCAATTTTAGCTGCTTGCTCATTTAAAATTGCCATAATTATAATAGCTTAATTTGATTTGGAAATAAAGCAGTTTAATATTATTAATACATTTATTAATGCAAAAAAAAAATGATTTAATTGCTTGCATATGCTATTATCTTCTTAATAAATTTAAATAAGATGGAATATTAATGAAAGTCAATTGCGCTTTTTATGAACTCAAAGACTCCCCAGCATTATAATATAGCAATTTTATAATAATTTTTCAAATTCTCAAATTGCTTTTTTATAAAAAAGAGCCTTATATGTTTATAAATAAGCAATATATAATGTTTATGGTATTTTATATTAATAATATTTAAATGCTATATTATGCTTTAATAATTCCAAAAGCATAATTAATAATAAATGGATTAAATTCGGCGTATGAGCTCATTAAAGGACAAGAAATGGCATGGTTTTTAGGGATTTGAATTATTAGGGATTAATAGGCTAAAATAGTCTTTTTAATATATAACAATTACATTTAAAAGATTGCTCTGCGTTTTGGATTCATTAATGGGAGTTGCCCAAGCACCCTATTACCTTATACGGAATTTATTAAGAATCCTAAGAAAGCAACCCCTAAAAAAGTTAAGGAATATTAAGAGAAAGTTGATTTAATGCTTTATATTGCGATCATATTACGCGCGGATATTGCTTTTGCAGCTTCAAAGCTCTCTTACTTTTTGATTAATTTTTTAAAGGAGCACTTTATTGCTATTAATTAAATAATTCAATATCTTTTTGAAACCCAATTTTTGGTGATAGTTTACACTTGCCAAATGCGCGCTTCCCATTTAATCATAGCCTTAAATACTTCCTTTGATAATGATCTTAAAACTAAATGCTTCTCTTAAAAATATATTATTATGCTTTTTAATAATTTAATTTTATAAAAAGCAGCTTGTCAAAATACAATCACTATTTCAACTACTTAAGCAAAGCTTCTTGAGATTGAACATATAGCAAAAGAGGTTATGGCATTCCAATGATTCTTTTTAAAATTACGCCTAAGCATGGGAGCAGCTTGGATAATCTTCTACGATAATATTTAAATAATTTGATTAATTATTAGGGAAAACAAGCGCATCTCAACCAAGCTCCGCCACATTAATATTCAAAATATGTGATTATATTAAAAATATTAAAAGGGTAGTTTTTTAGTGGAGTATTTACTCATAGGCTTTATGCCTACAAATGGATTCACTAAAAACTTAAGCCGATAGAAATTTGAAGATTTTATTGCTCTTATTAATTTAATGAATATATGGGCTTAATTAAAGCAATTTTTTGAAAAAGCTTGTTTTTAAATAGCTTTCTTTTTACACTTTTTATTCTTTTACTTGTAATATTTTTTATGTTCTTTATTGTTTTTTTTAAAGAGCTTTTAATTTTGAATTATTTGTATCATTGCAGTATTCACAATTATTCTCAAAATCATTTTATTTCAGAAAAACAAACGCAACGCAAGCTATAATAATAAGGGGATATTTTAAGATGATGAAAAAGGTTCCCAAGCCTTAAAAAAAGCAATTTAATTGATTAAAAAGCCTAAAACAATTTAAATAAGATTATTAAAAAAATTGGCAATTATTTTAATAATTTTAATAATTTATTGCTTTGCAATAGCAGCTTTCTTTTTTGAAAAAGGGCGCACCTAAATTCCACCACCTAAAAAGGCATCAAAAAGATTAGCAAAGCTATTAATTGCTTTTAAGCTATGCTTAAGAACAAATAAGCCGGCAATAACCTTTCCCATCTTAGCCCAAAAGCCAGCAAGCGAATTGGATTGCTTCTCCTCCTTTTCCTCTTTTATATCTTCATTATGCTCCTCTCCATCCTGAGTCTCTTTATTTATATATAAAAGCAATTAATTAATTGCGTTTTAAAAAATAAATTTAAAATATTTTAATGAAAAAAGCAATTTATTATTAATAACCTGACCAAGGCCATGATAGCGAAAGGGGCTATTAATATCAACACCAAAAGCAACCTAAGCAGCGCAAGCTGCGGGAGCAATAGGGATAGCACCACCCATCTTCTTCATTGCCAAATAGGCGCTTTTGAGCTTGGTTAACTCCTATATAAGTTAATATATTTAATTGTTTTAAATTAAATAAACTTATTTTAAAAGAGGAGCTTTTATTGCTAAGAGCATCCCAATATTTTAAGAACGCAGCCAAAACACCAGGGAAGGGGGGGCGGCAAGCATGGTTATTATTAGCACAATTGAAACAGCGCGAGCCACCCACAACATCATAATAAAAGCCTATGCCTTTGTTTTAAATTGCTCCTTTTATATAACCCTGGCAAGGGACCAATTTCTCCTTATTAGCAACCTTCTTCTTCCAAACCCAACCAATGGGAGCAGCCCAAATAGCGCGCTTACCCAAGGCCTTGGCTAAAGATCTTTTGGCCTATAAGCAATTAATCAATTATTTAAATAAGTTTTATATTTTTTAAATTAAATTTATAAAAAAAAAGATAGCGCTCTTGCAAGCAAATTAACAAAGTTTAGCACCCATTTTTGCAAGGGGAGCAATTGATTTAATTATTTGTTTGTTTGGTTAATTGTAATTAATATAAATTAAAAGCAGATCAAAAATTATTTTTTTATTAAAAGCTTAAGGTTTATAAATAAAAGAAAGCAACTTTTTATTTATATAGCGCAATTATTTGCCTGATTTTTATTATTTTTAATAGCTTGCCTAATAGCCAATTACAATAAGAGCAACTCCTATTGCTATTTAACTAAGGGGTATGTTATACAGGCACGGCTGCAGCTCGCCTAAACTGCTCTTTTGGCATTGCATATTATCTAAATAGGTTTCTGCCGCTATATACCGCTTTAGGGGAGCACTTCCCCCTTTCATACTCATTACTTAGATTTTACTTAATTAATCAACACATTCTATCAATTCAAATGCTCGCAAAGCCTGAGTCTTATCGCGCACATTAGTAAGAGATAGATTACTGTTTGTTTATCACTATTACTTTTACATATAACTGGATAATTACTCTTTATTATATACCGCCTAACAAATGCCCATTAACTTAGCAAAAACAAGACTCTCACTCTATTAGTAAGAACTCAGATTTTAGTTATTAAATCTAAAATCCACGAGTTTTCCTATATTCGTGACGTTTTAGTAAATAAGAAGTTGCTTAAATATTAAATCTTTATTGAGCCTTGTGTTAGTTTTTTTTATATTTAATAATTTTATACGTGGCTTTAATGATTTTATTAAGATGCCTCTTCTAATAAATAACAAGTTTATTATTTTAAATAAACACTTAGTTAAGTTTATAATCATTAATAAACAAGATCTTTTATATTATAACATTATCTTTTACGACTTATATAGTTTAAAGTTTATAGAATACATAAATGATTTTACCATAAAATAATATAAAGTCTTTAAAAATATTATAATTGAAAAGACTTTGTTTGTGCATAGTATTAAATTAATCTTTAAAGTCCTAGCCGCTAAAAAGACTTTAATTATTAAACTCTTCATTATTACCTTTACTTAATTCTATAAAAACGGCTAATAAAGAACATTAGTCCTTTAATAGGTTTTGTATATTGTAAATGGGAATAACGCCATAAATGAGTTGGTATCACGTTTCTATTAATTATATAAAGATATGAAGGAAAACAAGATTATTGACTTTAATCTTAAGATTATTAGAGCCGGTGCCTGGTTAATAGAAGTGTTGTACAAAATAGGGGTTTGTCGGCTGGTAGCACCAACAGAGCCTCAATGGCGCTGCAACCAATTAAGACTGCTTATGTAATTAGATCTTTGGAGCTTCCTTTTAAGGGGAGCTTTATTATACTTTTTTATAATTTAAAACTTTCATACTTCTTGAAGCTCTTCCTTTATGATGCTTAATAGTTAAAAGCTATAACCTTATTTTATGAATTATTAAGATACAATTATTGTAGGTTAAGAGAAGCAAGGGTAAGTATTAAAGGATATTTATTGCTATTTAGAAAACTTTTTAAAAGCATATATTTCCCCCTTTTTTAATTTAATAATACTTTTTTAAATCTTTTAAATGTTTGATAATAATAAAATGTTTTTTTAGAATATATTAATTAATAAGAATAATGATTTATTAAGCAATTATTGCTAATGATTATAATAATGGATAAGATTTTAGTACCACGCCCAACTTAAGGGCATTATCAATTTTATTGACCCAAATAAATATGATGTTTTAAATTTCTTTAAATCTTAATTAATAGCTTTTAATATTAATGAGTATATATAAATTAAGACAAACCATTAGTTTGCAGGATGAATAGCATTAATGAGTAATAGCAAGTGGAAAATGTATTATAAATGTAAAATTGCTAATAAAAATAAAAAAAGGATTTTTATAAAGCTTTTATAAGCTACTAAATCACAAAGGGCGATTTTTAGCAATATTAAGAAAATTTGGGAAGCTTGCATAAAAGAATTCCAAAATAATCTTGCTTAATAAACGCTTTTTAGCATAAAATATTAATACTTGTTTAATTAGGTTAATAATGTTATTAATATATTAATTTTAATTAATGCTATTAATAATAATAAGTTAAAAAACCTTATTAAATTTTAAGCATTAATTAAATTAATTAAGCAAAAGCTTGCTTTTTTAAATGCTTTTGTATTATTATTTATTATTTTAAATTATTAAAAAGCTTTAATAAATGCTTTTAAAAGAAAGGGGAAAATGAAAACTTGCATTTAGCATAAAAAATAGCAAAAAAAGTATTATTTAATTAAAGCATATAATATTTTGAAAATTTAAAGCGTTTTGGGCATTTAAGATTTTTTTTTTGCAGCTTTAATTTATGCTAAAATATAAGCTGCTTAAGCTTTAATTAATATTATTAAAAATAATGTTTTAAAAAGGGAATATTATATAATGCTTAAAAAGTATGATTTAGCTTTTGAAGCCAATTTGAAAAAGCATTTTAAAAATGGTTTAAAAGGTGGAAAAATAGCGAATAAATTATATGGTTTTTTTAAAAAGCGTTTAAAAACTCCTAATAGCTTTAAAATTATTTTTAATGCTAAAAGCTTAAGCATTTATAGCAAATAAGGCTTATTTAATTGATTTTATTTTAAATAATTAAAAAAAAGCGATTGCTTTTGCAATTTTAAGAATGGCCATTTTTAAGCACTTATTAAATGCTAAAAATTATGGTACGCTTATAATAGCGGTTATGCAAATAAATTAAGGAATTGCCCCAATAATAATAAGATTAAAGAAATTTGCAAAAGACTTAAAAAAGCGAAGTACGCTAAGCTATAAAAGGAAATTATTAAAAAGGGTTGGAAAATCTTTCCCATTAATTAAATTATTAAAAGCGTTGCTTTAGATAAAAAGGAAAAAAAAAGCCATTATTATTAATAAATAAAAGCAAATACTTTGGAAATATTAATATTGCTATTATTAATTTAAAGCTGTTTAATATTAATAAAGCAATAGAAGTATATGCCGCAGATTTTATTAGCAATTTATATGCATTTTTAAATAATATACTTATAATAATTGCAATATTTAGCATTTTATTAATAATAATAAAAATCTTATCTCAAGCATTTTTATAAAGTTTAAGAATAACAATTATATAAAAGCAGGTATATAACGCCTTTTAATTATTAATTAAGGCCAGCAACCTTTTAAGAATATGCTAAAAAGCAAAAACGATTTAAATACATAAGATTTGATTTTAAGCAATATCGCAATTATGATTGATTTTAATATTAATATCATTTTTAAGGCGCTTTTATTAAATATTGGGATTTGGTATTTAGGAAAAGATATTATATTAAAATATGAAAAAATTTAAAATAGCATAATGCTTTAAAAGCTAAAGCGGAAATATAATTTTACCTTTTTTAAATATAAGCCTTTTAATTATTTTTATTGCTTTTATAATTTAATAATAATAAAGCGCCTCCCAATTATAATGTATTCAATTTTTTATTATAATTTAAAATAAGGTTTTTAATTAAATAAAAAGCTATTGCAAGCTTATTATGCAATATTAGAAATATGGCATTTAAGAATAGGCCATTTTAAAAAAAAAAGCATTTTAAGCATTGTTTTATATAAGAAAAAGGATAAAATTTAATGATATTTTCAAAATCAAATGCGAAAACTATATTATAATATATGCTAAAAACATTATTTTAAAAAAGGAATTTAAGAATAAGGCAGCTAAATCATTTTTTAAAAATTTTTGAAATTTGTTTAATTTTTTTTTAAGCTATAATAAAACGCAATAATTATTAATAATTAAAAATAAATATAATGAAAAGCTATTTAGCTAAATTTTAATAAGCAAATTGCTAAATCATATTATGCTAATGTTATAAAACTTTAAGCATTAGATTAAATATTAATATAAACTATTTATATATGTAATTAGGCATGATAATAATATTTCCGTTATTATAATTTTTAAAATAATATGCTATTAGGATTGAACAACAAGAAAAGGAATTAAAATAAAGAATTCCTTAGCATATATTAAAAAATCAATTAGCGATTTAAAGCGCGTAAAATAAGAAATTATTATTAAGTTTATCAAAATGCGCGTTTAAGCAAAACTCCTAAAAAAATTGTATTTAAAGATATGTAATGCGGCGGTTTACTTATATAATAAGGCATTATTTGCATAATAAAAAATAAGGAGCCCAAATTAAATGCTTTAAGAATAGTTTTGGGGCTATTTTTAATAATATGATTTATTAATTATAAAAAGGCTATTAATTAATTTAAAATTAGATTAAAGCGGGGAATATGCATATAAAGCGCGTGCTTATTTAATAAAAAATGATAAAAAAGCTGAAAAAAACAAAAAAGGCTTTAAAATTGATTTTAAAGGATATTTAAATTATTTAATTAATTACATTGCTTTTAATATATATAAAATCTGGGTGCCCCAGCTACGCCATATTATTATAATACGCAATATTTGCTTTAATAAAATAAAGCTCTATTTTTTGAAAAAGGAGAAGTTGATTGGCCAAATTGCTTTTGTTTTAAAAGAGCTTATTATTATAATAGAAAAAAATAATGTTTTCTTAAACATAGGGCTTAATATAAGCAATTGTCGAGCACCGTAGGGGAGGAGCTTCAGGAAGTGTGAAAGTTTTGAATTGTAAAGGAATGTAATAAAGCTTCCCTTAAAAGGGAACTCCAAAGATCTAATTACATAAGCAGTCTTAATTGATTGCAGCATTATTAAGGCTTTATTGGTGCTATTAGCCAATAAACCCTTATTTTATATAATACATCCCCTTAATTAAAAGCAATTATAAAAGCCATAAGAATGCTTAAATATAATTTATATAATATAATAGCATAAATGCAAATTGCAATATAATTGGGAATAATGCTAATATAATTAATTATGATAAAAGCATTATTATTAAGGCAATAGAATTAAGCAAATGAAATTATATTAAAGCTTTTATGCCAAGAATTTGCATTTCCTAGCAATTATATTATTAAAAATAGCTTATACCAAAAAACGCGTTTTTGCTATTGCTTTTAAGGCATTAAAAAAAAAGAAAATAGGTTTCAAATATTTAAAAGTCCAAAATTAATATGCTAATATGCATAATATAGCTAGCTGGCGCCTTTTAAGCTATTATTTCTTTCCTTTGCTTGCCTTTTCCGCTTTTATTAATTTTTTAGCATTGCGCCATAGCTAAAAAAGCTTATATTATATCATGCTCCTATTGCATTTGCAATAGCATGCATAGCGCGCCAAGCGACTTTTATTGCAATAAGGCATTATTAATGCAATGTTTTTATTATTATAAAAACAATAAAGCTAATTGTGCTGCCATGCCCCAAGCCGCTGCCGCCCTTTTTATCACTTATTTAATAACAAAATCGGTGCTAAAAAGCTTTTGCATATATATATCATTTTATATAATATTAAATATTATATAAAAGCAATATGTAAAACTTTTGCTAATTGGCTATAAGCCTTTATTGCTTATTAAGCTGCTATTAAAGCTGCCTTAAAAAAGAAAAAGATTAAAAAGGCTAAAAATAAAAATAAAAAAAAGGATAACTTTGCTTTTGGTTTATTGCTTCATAAATACTATTTTTATTAATTTAAAACAACATTTAATATATTATAACCTCTTTTCGCCAAGAGACCGCCGTGCCCCCCCCCCGCCTTATTTTTGGCGCTGGGGTAGGTGGTGATAATAATATAGCTGCTGCTATTAATATTAATAAATCTTTAATTGCTGCTATTATAATGCATGCTGCTGCTTGCGCTTTTGCTTTGGCAAAGGTTAATATTTTAATTAGCGCTGCTTAATAATTGGTGGACTTTTTGCTTTTATTTTTATAAATAAAAATAGCTTTGCAACCTATAAATTGCAGCTTAAAAATATTACCTTAATAATAAAGCGGCTTTGCAACCCTAAAATTATAGCTTGGGAATATTTCCCTTATATTATTATAATACTATGAGTATATTAAAGCAGCTTTGCAACCCCAAAATAGCAATTTAGGATTAGGTTCTCGAAATTCATACAATTCTTTTTTATGCTTATTGTCTTTTTGCAATATTAATTTGAATTAATATATGAAATATATTAAATATAAATATAAATATGCTTTAGCATTAGCTTAAATAAGCTTTTTAATAATAGCTTAAGCGTTCTAAAGATTTAAGAAAGCTACAAATACCTTAAACTTCTATTAAGGCAAATTCTTTATTAAGCCATTTGCTAGCATATTATTAATAAGAAAATATATCACCTAAAAGCTTCCCTTTTTATGCTTTTATTGTAGCCATATGTTTTGTATATTAATATGTTTTAGCTTTATTGAGATGCATTGGTTTTTTTTTTATTATTAGCCAAATCATTTATTTATTATTATAAAATATATTTTATAAAGCTTTTATATTAAATATTAATTCCTTAAAAAAGCGCTAAAGCGCCATTACCTTTTTTGCTATTCTTGCTATTTTTAATAATTTTGCTTTCATTATTAAAATAATTATAATGTTTTGCCTTAAGGCTTTTCAAACAATTGCACCTTTAAATAATATTATAATAAAATCTTAGGAAAAGCGTTTTAACTTTTTATTATTTGCAAATAAGGCGTTTAAGGCTATTAATAAATATATTTCCCAATTTTTGCATTAATAGATTATTGCTAAAAAGCATAATCCAAACAAGTATTTAATAATCCATTCAACTACTTTTGCATGCTAAGCGCTTGAATTCGTTAAAAAGTGTGATAATTAAAAAGCTGCAAATGCGATATTTGGCCTTAGCATAATGGCTATATATAAAATTAATTTAATCTTTTTTTAATATTTTTTAATTTGCTTTAATATAGCAATTTCAAAATTTTTAATTAAGTCATAATTTGGCAAAAGCATGCTTAGGCATTTCCCATTTATTATATTAAATTTTCAAGCCACTTTTTTTATATAAGTATTATGCATTAAAAATATTGTTTTTGCGAACTAATTTTTAATTATACGCATCCCCAAAAATTATTTTACATTTCCTAATATAATGAGTTTATAAGCTGAGTGCAATCTTTTAATGATTTTTTGTTTTTTATTATTATTTAAGGCATAATATAAAACGCCACAAAAATTGTTTTATTAAAATTTATAAAAATACATAGCTCTTTTGCCAAAGGGTTAAGGTTTAGTTTATTTAATATTATAGCAAAATTGCCGTATTATAGCACAAGGAAGTTTTTTAAGCCATATAATGCTTGATCAATTTTTATTATTATTCCAATTTTTTTTTAGCCATTTAAAAAGTAATATAATATTAAGGCGCTTCTTTTATTATGTTTAATATTAACAAATGCATTAATTATATTAAATTGCTTTATTTTTAAATCAAATTATGCTATAAACGCTATTATCATTTTAAAAAAGCATGTTACAAATATTGCAATATATATTAAAAAAATTATTAAATTATTTTGCATATCCTTTTGCATTATAATATAAAAGCAATAGCAAATTAATTCGCTTATTAAATCAATTTTATATATAAAAACCTATTTTAATAAAATAGGCTATATAATGGCATTTTTTTTGAAAATCATTCTTTAGCAATATTAAGCTTTTAAATTAGCAATCTTCCTTTTAGCATCTTTTTTAAAGTATTTGCCCTAAGCGTGGCTATTTAGCTTATTTTGATTTTTTAAAGCCTTTAAAAGCTTTTTTTAATATGGATTATATAAATTAAAAGCAATTATAAAATTTGCTTTTATTTTAATATTTAAAACAATTATTGCTATTATCGCATGCAATATAATTATATTTTTATTATTTGCTTGCATTAAAATAGCTTCATAAAATATGCTAACAAATTTCATTATGCGCAAGTGGCTATTTTATTATAAAGCCATTATTATAAAATAATAGCCTTAAATTGCAAATTTATTATGCTTTTTTTATATTTCTTATACTACGTAAATTTGATCACATTTTTATTTTTATTGCTATTATTAGCTTGCTTTAGCTAATATTTGAAAATCATTATTCATTTTAATTGCTATAAACAAAGCTTTTAATAATTTGGGAATTTGCTGCTTAAGGTCTTATAGCCTTTAATTTAATATTATAATTTAAAAGTATATTTAACACGCCTTTTTAATATTTAAATCTATATTTTTATTATATAAAGCGTTTTTCCCAAGCTAATTTTTAATTATTTAATTTTTAGCAAGTTTTGGAACGCCTAAATTTAATCTTTTATAAAAAATTAAAATTTTATTATTATTTTTAATGCTGTTTTTATAAAGAATCATTTTATTTATTTTTAAGTTTTGATTTTTATAAGAGATTATATTATTGCTCTCCCCTTTTTAGCTTTTATAAAAAATTATTTTATTGCTTTATATTTCCCGGCTTTTATAAAAAACCATTCCCATTTCACTTTTTATTATCCCCAAGCTTATTAATAATTTAAAAGGATTAAAATCTATTAATATTATTGCAGGTGATTTAATCGCCGGGGAAAGCATTCTTATAAGCAAGGGAAGCACTTTTAATATAATGATTTCTATTTTCATTAGCTTTTTAGCATGCACTTTAATAATGGCATTTAGCTTGGCTATTCGTTTTTTTATAATATTTTTTATAATATTACTTATGTCAAGCCTTATGTTTAAGGAAATATTGTTTTTTTTTATTATAATAATAAGCTTTTTTAAAGCAAAAGCGGTTTGGCCAACTAATTTCTCCTTTTTTAAAAAGTAAAACTTTGTTTTATTAAAGCGAACATTGCGTGTTATAATAACATGGCATAACTAAGGCACCTAAATTTTATATATATTAAAAGCAATATAATTAATTAAATAACCTAAATGTCCTTTGGAATCGACTTTAAAGCCTCTTTTGTTTTTTTCAGCTTTTTTATTATTCTTTATTAAATAAGCACGCGCCTTATATGCATATTTCCTGCTTTAATCTGGTTTTAGATCAATTAATAGCCTTTTTATAATTAGTGAATTATATTATCAAAAGTAGCCTCAAAATCATTCCTAAAGCACTTAATTTAGGCTTTTTATTTTTTATTATGCAAATAATGCCTTATTATATAAATAAACCATTGCATTATATACCTTTAAATACAATTTCTTAAGGAGTTTCGCTTAAACACGCATTTTAATGAATTTAATAATAATTTCTTATCTTGCGCGTTTTGAATTGCCAATTGGTTTTTTGATATATGCTAAGGGGTTTTTCACTTTGATCTTTTCCCTTATTATCCAATTTTAATAGCATATTGTTTCAAAGATTGCAATAATGGAAATGTTATTATTATGCTTAATAACATAAATGGATAATTTATATTAATATTTTATTTAATATTTGAAGTTTTATAATACCAGCATAATATGATTTAGCAATTTGCTTATTAAGATTTAGCTAAATAGCTTTTTATTGTATTTGTTTTTGATTATTAATAATTATTGCGTTTTATTATAATTTAAGGGAAAATCAAATAAATTCTAAAAGATTTTAAAAAATGGTTTAGCTGCTTTATTCTTAGATTTCCTTTTTAAAATAATATTTTCGGTGTATATTATAGCATAATCTTTGCATTTGATTTTGAAAACATTATTAAATTTTTTTTTTTCTACATAAAACAGCGCCTAAAATGCTTTTTTTTCAAAATAGCCCATTTTTAGGTGCCATATCTTTGGCATTGCATAGCAAGCTTGCAATAGCTTTTTATTTAATTAAAAACCTTATTTTAAATTATAATAAAGAATTGAATATATTATGATTGGAAGGCGTTTTATTATTATTAAATTATAAGAGCAATAAAAGTAATTAAGAGGTTTGTATTCAAAAAAGATAAGATTATACTTCCGCTTTAGCTTCCAAAGCATTACGCTATTTTGAACTTCCTCATACCTTAATATAAAGTTTTTTTTTAAATACCAAATCTTAATATTTAATAAAAGCGCCTTAAAAATAATATTAATATTAAAACCAATTATAATTGCAATATTGCTTAAGATTAGATTTTGTATATTTGAATCATTTTTGCTTTTTAGCATATTCTTAAAAAATTGCTAGCCCCAATTAATAATTAAAAAGCATTGTATATTTGCTTTCATATAATTATTATTCTTAAATTTCATAAAAGTGCTTAAAATAAGCTTTTTCTTATTATTAACAAAATGCTAAACACCGCAATTATTTATAAATATGCTATTTAAAAATGCATATAAATTACCAATAAAATTTGCGGCATACACTTTCATTGCTTTATTAACATTAAACAGCTTTAAATTAATAATAACAGCATTAACATTTTTAAAATATTTGCTTTTATTTATTAATAATAATGGCTTTTCCTTTTTCTTCTTATTTAAGGCAATGCTTTTAATAATTTAATTAATGGAAAAAATCTTCTAATCTTTTTTAATAATTTTCTTTTATAGCTTAGCATATTTCGCTTTTTTAAATTTTTTGCAAATTTCTTTAACCTTATTATTGCTAAGGCAATTCCTTAATTTATTTGCATAACCGCTATTATAAGCATATCATAATTTTCAGCATTTAATAAGTGCTTGGAAATGGCCATTCTTAAAATTGCAAAAGCAATTGCTTTTTTTAATTATTTGAAATAAAATTAATTGAATAAGCTTTATTTGCTATAAATGCTTAAGCTTTTAGCATTAAAAATAGTTTTAAAACTATTAAAAGTTTTTGAACGCTTTTTAAAAAAGGCGTATAATTTATTTGCTATTTTTTTATCCTTTAAACCATTTTTAAAATGCTTTTTTAAATTAGCTTTAAAAGCTAAATTATATTTTTTAAATATTATATAATATTCCCTTTTTAAAACATTGTTTTTGATAATATTAACTAAAATTTAAGCGGCTTATGTTTTGGCATAAACTAAAGCTATAAAAAGGAAATCTTAAATGCCTAAAACGCCTTAAATTTTTGAAATATTGTATGCTTTAGTCAAATAATACCTTTTTTGCTATTTTTTATGCCAAATGCAAGCTTTCATTTTCCTTTTTTTTAAAGGCATTTATTAAAGCTTTTTAATAATTTGAAATAATAAATAATAGCATAAAAGCGTTTAAAAAAGCAAGCTCTTACTTAATTAATTTAATCAATGCTTAAAATCCAATAAGGTTCTTTAATTTGTTATTATTAATGGCGTTCATTAAAATTAATACACTAACAATACTATTAACCCAATTAAATAAGTATTAATATCTTATGCTAAGGAGCATTTATTAGGCAAGATTATTCTGGAATTCTCTTATGCAAGCTTCCCAAATTTCCTTAATATTGCTAAAGATCGCCTTTTATAATTTGATAGCTTATAAACGCTTTATAAAAGTCATTTTTTTGTTTTTATTAGCAATTTCCCATTTATAATACATCTTCCGCTTGCTATTGCTTATTAACGCCATTTATTTTGCAAACCAATGATTTATCTTAATTTATATATATTTATTAATATTAAAAGCTGCTAATCAAAATTCAAAAAGATTTAAAGCATCATATCCATTTAGGTTAATAAAATTAATAATGCTCCTAAATTGGGCATGATATTGAAATCTCATTTATCATTGCGGCCATTGGCAATGATTGCTTAATAAAGCATTGTCCTTATTAATTAATATATCCTAAAAAGATATTTTATTATTATCGAACATTTAAAAAATTTAAAAAAATATTATTAAATTAAAAAAAGGGGGAATATGTGCTTTTAAAAAGTTTTTCAAATAGCGATAAATATTTTTTAATATTTACCCTTGCTTTTTTTAATTTATAATAATCATATCTTAATAACTTATAAAATGAGGCTATGGCTTTTAATTATCAAGCACCATAAGGAAAGAGCTTTAGGAAATATAAAAGTCTTAAATTATAAAGGAGTATAATAGAGCTCCCCTTAAGAGGGAGCTCCAAAGATTTAGTTACATAAGCAGTCTTGATTGGTTATAGCATCATTAAGGCTCTGTTGGTGCTACCAGCCAACAAACCCCTATTCTGTACGACAGCAATATTATAAAAAATATTGCAAAGAAACAAATGGCTAAGCTAAATGCTATTATTAAAGTGCATATTGAAAAGCTAATGAAAATAAAAATTATTATATTAAAAATGCTTCCCCTGCTTATGAAAATGCTCCCTTTAGCGATTAAATTACTTGCAATAATATTAATAAATTTTAATTTTTTTAAATTATTAATAAGCTTAGGGGTAATGAAAAATAAAATAGGAATGGTTTTTTATAAAAGCCGGAAAATATAAAGCAATAAAATGGTTTTTTATAAAAGCCAAAAGGAAAAAAGCAATAATATAATCTTTTACAAAAATCAAAATTTGGGGGTAAATAAAGTGGTTCTTTATAAAGACAGCATTAAGAATAATAATGGAATTATTAGGGGTAGCAAGGACAGCAAAGGAGGTGATGGCGCTTCAGCGCTTTTTTAAAAAACTAATATTTGATGTGGGAGCTTTATGGAACATATTTTATAATAATAAATAAATAATTTGGCTAATAATTGAAAAGAATTAACGCATTTTAATAAAGCTAAAATATGTTAATATATAAAATATGTGGCTATAATAAAAGCACAAAAGGGGGAGCTTTTAAGTAATATATTTTTTTATTAATAATATATTAATAAATGGCTTAATAAAAAAATTGCTTTAATAAAAGTTTAAGGTATTTATAGCTTTTTTAAACTTTTAAAACGCTTAAGCTGCTGTTAAAAAGCTTATTTGAGTTAATGCCAAAGCATATTTACATTTATATTTAATATATTTTATATGTTAATTCAAATCAACATTGCAAAAAAATAATAAGCATAAAAAAAAGTTGTATAAATTTTAAGAACCTAATCTTAAGCTATTATTTTGGGGTTGCAAAGCCGCTTTAATATATTCGCAGTATTATAATAATATAAAGGAAATATTTTTAAGCTGCAATTTTAAGATTATAAAGCTGCTTTATTATTAAAATAATATTTTTAAATTGCGATTTATGAGTTGCAAAGCCATTTTTACTTATAAAAGTGAAAGTAAAAAGTTTATTAATCATTAAGCGGCGCTAATCAAAATATTAATTTTTGCTAAAGCAAAAGCGCGAGCGGCAGCACGCGCTATAATAGCAGCAATCAAAGGTTTATTAATATTAATAATAGTAGCTATATTATTATTATTATTTATTTTAGCGCCAAAAATAAGGCAAAGGGGGGGCACGGCGGTTTTTTGGCAAGGAGAGGCTATAACGTATTAAATATTATTTTAAATCAATAAAAATAATATTTATAAAGCAACAAATCAAAGGCAAAGTTATCCTTTTTTTTATTTTTATTTTTAGCCTTTTTAATCTTCTTTTTTTAAGGCAGCTTTAATAGCAATTCAACGGGCGATAAAGGCTTACAATTAATTAGCAAAAGCTTTACATATTGCTTTTATATAATATTTAATATTATATAAAATAATATACGTATACAAAAGCTTTTTAGCATTAACTTTGCTATTAAGTAAGCGGCAAAAAAGGCGATAGCAGCCTGGGGCGCAGCAGCGCAGCTAGCTTTATTATTTTTATAATAATAAAAATATTATATTAATAATGCTTTATTGCAATAAAAATTGCTTAATACATTATATATATTATTGCAAATGCAATAAAAGCATGGCATAGCATAAGCTTTTTTAATTATAACGCAACGCCAAAAAGTTGATAAAAGCGGGAAAAGCAAGCAAAAGGGAGGGGTAGCAGCCTAAAAAGCGTTGGCCAATTATATTATGCATATTAGCATATTGATTTTGAATTTTTAAACATTTAAAACCTATTTTCTTTTTTTTTTAATGCTTTAAGAGCAGCGGCAAAAGCGCGTTTTTTAATATAAGCCATTTTTAATAATATAATCGCTGGGGAATGCAAATTCCTAGCACAAAAGCTTTAATATAATTTCATTTGCTTAATTTTATTGCCTTAGCAATAACGCTTTTATTATAATCAATTATATTAGCATTATTCCCAATTATATGGCGATTTGTATTTATGCTATTATATTATATAAATTACATTTAAGCATTCTTATGGCTTTTATAATTGCTTTTAGCCAAAGGGGTATATTATATAAAATAGGGGTTTATTGATTAATAGCATTAATAAAGCCTTAATAGCGCTGCAATCAATTAAGACTGCTTATGTAACTAAATCTTTGAAGCTCCCTTTTAAGGGGAGCTTTATTATATTCCTTTATAATTCAAGACGTTCACACTTCCTAAAGCTCCTCCCCTACGGTGCTCGACAAGAAGACTTTTTATTCTCGACTGAATATTTTATTTAATAAGCCCGTGAATTTTTTTAAGGTAACATTATTTCTAAATATAAAGTCGTTTTTAAAATTAATTATGTTACTGAATAGGTTGTTATTATAAAGTAAGTAGGTGATTTTAGGCTAGATCTTTACCTTTGTTTATTTTTATTTTTTTAAGTAATGAAGGACTATGTTAATGAGTATTAAGAAGAGAAATTCCTTAATTTTATGGTAAAACTTAAAAAACACTACAATAACTTTAATAATATTACTATTAGTATAATTAAAATTAATGCGTTATTGGTTGAACTTTAAGACATAGTCTTTTAATTAACTTATGTTATTGTTTATACTAATGGCTAAGTTATTCGCCCTTGAATGACATTTATTATTAAACCCGTTTTTTTTTGTTAAAGACAAAAATTGTTAATCCGTGAAGTAGAATTTTGTTGTCTTTGTTTTTTTTTTTTTATCTTTTTTAATGATTATCTTAAGTGGAGATATAGAATAAAAGTTACTTTACTTAGAGACTATTATTAAAAAGGACATTCCCGCGTCGTTCGCTTATTTTAGTAAATATATTACTTTTTAGTTTTTCACTGACTTAAATTGTTTTCTCTTTTTCTTTTATATTTAATATTGGATGTTTACTTTAGACTTTATTAACTTTATTTTTATATATAAATATAATTATACCATAATCAATAGAAATTAAAGCCTATTTTAACCCCTTAAAATTCAGTTAATAAAGGCTTTTTAATTAATTAAATTTGGTTTTAATAGTAACATTAGTATAATTATAGTGTCTAACTCTTTCCTTTTTAAAGAAAATGGATTTCTTTTTATATATAATAAAGGTCTTTAAGCTTAGACTCTTAGACTTATTAAACGCTTTATTACTTTTTTAGAACAATTTACTATTGAGTTTAATAAGTTTTTATTTTGCGTCTAAGTCATTTTTCTATACTTAAATGTTATAAACTAGTTTAATAACATAATTGTTATTAAATATCGAAGTAAATTAAACATTTTAGTTATTATAATTAACGTTATTTAAAGAACAGGTATTAATTTCGTTATTTACGTCTTCTTTTTATATTCTTTTATTTTGTTTGTTAGTAGTCCTCACGACGATTTAGTAATTATTACTTGAATAAAGTATACTTATTTTTACGTGGTTCTAGTTGAATCCGTTTTGTTTACAATTTATAAAAAATTTAATGTTAGCGGCTTTTTAAAGACTTATAGATCTAAATGTAATTATTAGTGGTTTTTGTTTTTTACTTAAGTTAATTGTGTCATTAAAATCGTTTATGCTGAAGGTAGATCTTGTCGTAGATATAAGTAATCAGGTTATTAAGACATTAATTGTTAAAACGAGGAGGTTTATAAAAGTTATTATAAATCTTACGCGTAATTAATTTGTTATTTTGATTTTAATAACTTTTTTAACGTTAATTAATAATTAAAGGAAAAAGTGTGCTGTTATTGTAATAAAACTGGTTATGTTTGTAAAGAGTGCTTTAATAACCTTTAAAATTATTATAAATAATATAATAAGTTAAGTCATAAAGTCACTGATTACCCCTCCCCTTAGTATAAAGAATGTAAAACCACTAATCACAAGTACTTTAATTACTTAATTAAAAAATGTGATAAGTGTAATATAATTAGTAATTATTAAATTAAGTTTGTTGTTTACTTTTATCGTAATAATTATAAGACTTACGGCTTTATTCATGAAGGGTTATATGATATGTTTAATAAAAATACGGCTTTTAAAAGTAATTAGATCTTCTTTAATGTTTTTAATTAAAATACATATAAAGCTTATTATTTTTACTTATATATTGATTATGTCATTTTAATTTTTAATAATAAGTTGGTAAAGTTTTTTGGTTTATTTATTAAAGCTTATATTAATATTAGTTTTAAGTTATTAAATATTATAAATATTTAATTTAATAAAATTACTAATATTAAAGCTTACTTTATGATTTTAACATAATTTTTAATTTTTAATAATATTGTGCAAATCTTTTTTTTGACATCTCTTTATTAACTTTTATTATGGTATAATAAGTCATAGATTATTTATTACTTGAAGGCGACGACTTTTTAACTATTTCCTTTTATTTTACTGATTAATCATTAGTTCTTTTTATTTTTTCCGTTAATTGTTATATTATAATCTTAAATGGTAATCTAATTATCTTTTACTTAAATAATAGCATTTATGTTAAAGGTTTTTAATGGATGTAGGACGGTGTTATTTTGTGGGTTATAATTATTTTTATTAAGGACTTAATTATAGAGAGATTTATAAAAAGCATTATATATTTAATTATTAATTTTATTTTGACTTACGTTATTGTTTAAGATTTTAAAAAATTTCCTTTAATTATTTAAGTTATTAAGAATATATTAATTAAAAAAGAAATAAAGGCAATTAATGACTTTACTTTTATAAACGTTATTACTCTTACTTAAAACATAGTTCCATTGGTTATTATAAAAATTATTATTAAAACTATTGTTTGGGGAGATCATACCTCAGGAGATATCGTTTAATGATTTGTTTTTATACTTTTTTTTTATATTTTATTTCTTGTTTTCTTTTTAAGTTAAAAGTTAGCTTTTTTTAAGTATACTTTATTTTTAAATAAACACTTTATAATTATGTATAATTCATATTTATAGTTCTTTAAAGAGAACTTTTTAAAAAGGAGGGATATTAAGGGTTATATGACCACATAATATATAACCACAGGAGTTAACCTTTTTATATATATAACCATTAAGGCTCCCCTTTTTTTTCTTCCTTAAACGTATTAATATATAGAATTCTACTTTCATTGAGGTAACTCGCGCAGTTACTTATGACAGTAAAGAGTGTAGTGTTATAATATCCCTTTGAAATTAACGTATTTCGTCTGCCTAAGTATATACGCAAGCAATTACATGAACCGTCTTCAACCTCTTCATTCGAGGCTCATGAAGTTTGAGCGTATTCGTGGTGCCACTGAGTCGATCTATCTGAATTATTGGCCTGTTGGTGCTAATAGAATGGTATTATAAAGACCGGAAGTTTCATTTGGGGGAACGGTGGATGAGTCGACTGGTGGAGTTTTGATAAGGCCAGGCGTGGTGTTCGACAAGTTTGGGGGGTGGTTCAGTGACTCATAATCAATTTGTAGATCTCCTGCAGCAAAACTTGTTGTGACGACAGTGTGAGCCATTAGACTATCTCCAGTTGCGTCTTGAGGTTGAGAGAATGCTGGCAGAGACCTTCTTATTCCTCTTTGGAGCTGGTGTGCTTAGTCCGGCAGCTGTTTTATTCTTTCTCTCTTGGACTGCCTCAAGACTCAACGCATCTGCTACGATAAGTTAATAGGAAGTCTATGGTATGGTTCGTTTTGATCTGCTTACATTTTCGGTTTGGATTGAAACTGCATTGACGTTGGTGCCGCGTTAGTTTGAGGGGGTGCTAACCTTTGAATGTACTGTACAACTAGGGTTCGTGGAGTCAGATTGTTTGGCAAATCGGTAAAGACGAACAGGTGGCATCGAGAGGGATTGAGTTGTCAATTTCATGGCGCTGAAGTTGGAAAAGATCCCTTGTTGAAATATTTTATGTCTCCGAAATGACTATGTGTTGAGGAATTGTTCCAAATCTTCAAGGAAGGTTGTAGCAGTCTGACAGCCGTATAAGAGGAGAGATTGTTCATCCATTGGTGAAGAAAGAAGGGCAACTGTGTTATCGTGGCGTTCTTCCCAGGCTCAATGTATCTGTTGAAAGAGATCCGGAGTCTAAGGGGGGATTGTCAACAGTAGGAGAAAGAAGAGAGTAAGGTGAAAGATGCAATGGGGAAATGTTTGTGAGATTAATTTGGGTGTCGGAATTTATTGGAGTATAACATTACACTTTCTACCGTTATAAGTAATTACGCGAGTTGCCTTAATGAAAATGGAATTCTGTATATTGGTACATTTAAAGAGGAAAAAGAAAAGGGAGCCTTAATGGCTATATATATAGAGGGGTTAATTCCTGTAATTATGTGTTATATAATTATATAATCTTTAATAATTTTTTTTTAAAGAGTTTTTTTCAAAAAATTATAAATGTAAATTATATGTAATTATAAAGTGTTTATTTAAGAATAAGGTATATTTAAAAAAAGAAGTTAATTTTTGATTTAGAAGGAAAATGGGAAGTAAAGTATAAAAGAAAGTATAAAAACAAATCATTAAGCGGTGTTTTTTGAGGTGTGATTTTCTTAAGTAATAGTTTTAGTAATAACCTCTATAATGGCTGGTGGAGCTGTGTCTTAAGTAGGAGTAATGACGTTTATAAGAGTAAAGTTATTAATTGTTTTTATTTTTTTTTTTAATTGGTGTATTTTTAGTGATTTAAATAGTTAAGGGGAAGTTCTTAAAGTCTTGAATAATGACGTAAGTTGAGATAAAATTGACGATTAGATATGTAATGCTTTTTATGAATTTTTTTGTGATTGAGTTTTTAATAGGAATGATTATAGTTTATAAAGTAATGCTGTTTTATATTTATTAAAGACTTTTGACATAAGCATTATTATTTAAGTAAAAGACAATTGGATTGTTGTTTAAGATTGTAATGTAGTGATTAGTGGAAAAAATAAAGAGAATTAGTGATTGGTTAATAAGGTAAAGGGAAGTAATTAAAAAGTTGTCGCTTTTGGGTAATAGGTAATTTGTGATTTATTATATTATAGTAAGAGTTAATAAAGAGATGTTAAAGAGAAAGATTTGTGTAATATTGTTAAAGATTATAAATTATGTTAAAGTTATAAAGTAGGCTTTAGCGTTAGCGATTTTGTTAGGCTAAATGTTCATAATGTTTAATAACTTAGAACTGATATTAGTATAGGCTTTAATGGATAAACCGAAGAACTTTATTAATTTGTTATTAGAAGTTAAAATGATGTAATTGATATATAAGTGAGGATAATGAGTTTTATGCGTATTTTGATTAAAAGTATTAGAGGAGATTTAATTATTTTTAAAAGCCGTATTTTTGTTAAACGCGTTGTATAAACCTTTGTGGACGAGGCCGTAAGTTTTATAATTGTTGTGGTGAGGGTAAACGACAGATTTAGTTTAATAGTTATTGATTATATCGTATTTATTGTATTTTTTGATTGAGTAATTGAAGTACTTGTAGTTGATGGTTTTGCATTTTTTATACCAAGGGAAGGGGTAATCGGCGATTTTGTGGCTTAACTCGTTGTATTATTTGTAATAGTTTTGAGGGTTATTAAGGCATTTCTTGTGGACGTGATTAGTTTTATTATAGTGATGGTATATTTTCTTTTTTAGTTATTAATTAATGCTGAAGAAGTTGTTAGGATTAGGGTAACGGGTTAATTGTATGTGAGATTTATAATAGTTTTTATAGACCTTCTTGTTTTAGTAATTAGTGTCCTAGTAACTTAGTTGTTTATATTTACGACAAGATTTGCTTTTAGTATAGGCGATCTTAATAATATAATTGATTTGAGTGAAGAATAAGAACCACTGGTAATTGCATTTGGATTTGTAGGTTTTTAAAAAGCCGCTAATGTTAGAGAATTTATAAATTATAAGTAAAATAGGTTTAATTAAAACCACGCGAAAATAAGCATACTTTATTTGAATAATAATTATTAAATTATTATAAAAATTATTAATAAATAAAATAAAAGAGTGTAAAAGGAAGATGTGGATGATGAAGTTAATGCTTATTCTTTAAACAACGTTGGTTATAGTAGCCGAAATGTTTAATTTATTTTAATATTTAATGGTGATTATATTATTAAACTAGTTTATAACGCCTAAGTATGAAGAAATAATTTGGACGTGGAATAAGGACTTATTGAATTTGGTGGTAGATTGTTTTAAGAAGGTGGTAAAACATTTAATGAGTCTAAGAGTTTAGGCTTAAAGACTTTTGTTATATGTAAAAGGAGATTTATTTTCTTTAGAAGGGAAAGAGTTAGACGCTATAATTATATTAATATTATTATTAAAACCGAATTTAATTAAGTAAAAAGCTTTTATTAATTGAACTTTAGGGGGTTGAAGGAGGCTTTGATTTTTATTAATTATAGTGTAATTATACTTATGTGCGGAGATAAAGTTAACGAAGTTTGAGGTAAATATTCAATGTTAAATATGAAAGAAAGAGAAAGAATAATTTAAGTTAATAAAGAGCTAGAAAGCAGTGTATTTATTAAAATAGGCAAATGACGCGAGGATGTCCTTTTTAATAATAATCTTTAAGTGAGGTAATTTTTATTTTATATTTTCACTTAAGATAGCCATTAGGAGAGATGGGTAAAAAGAGACGAGAGTGATGAAGTTCTATTTTACGGATTAATAATTTTTGTTTTTAATAAGAAGAATGGGTTTTATAATAGATATTATTTAAGGGTAAATAGTTTAGCTGTTAATATAAATAATGACGTGGGCTAATTAAAGGATTATGTTTTGAAGCTTGACTAATAATGCGTTGATTTTAATTGTGTTAATGGTGGTATTATTAGGGTTATTATGGCGTTTTTTAAGTTTTATTATAAGGTTAAGGAATTTTTTTTTAGTATTCGTTAACATAGTTCTTTATTGTTTGAGAGAGTAAAAAGAAACAAAGGCAAGGATTTAGCTTAGAATCGCTTATTTACTTTATAATAACGGCTTGTTTAACGACGTGATTAATTTTAAAAACGACTTTATATTTAAAAATAACATTACTTTAAAAAAATTCACGGGTTTATTAAGTAAAATATTTGGCTAAGAATAAAGAGTTTTTTATTAATTAAGTGCCGGCTTTAATGATTTTAGGATTAAAGTTAATAAAAAAAAATTTATGTTTTTATATAATTAATAAAAACGTGATGTTAACTCATTTACGGCGTTATTTTTATTTATAATGTATAAAACCTGTTAAGGGATTAATGTTTTTTATTAGCCGTTTTTATAGAATTAAGTAAAGGCAATAATAAAAAGTTTAATAATTGAAGTCTTTTTAGCGGTTAAGACTTTAAAGATTAATTTAATACCATGCACAAACAAAGTTTTTTGATTATAATGTTTTTAAAGACTTTATATTGTTTTACGGTGAAATCGTTTATGTATTTTATAGACTTTAGATTATATAAGTTATAAAAAATAATATTATAATATGGAAGATTTTGTTTATTAGTAATTATGAACTTAATTAAATGTTTATTTAAAGTAATAAACTTGCCATTTATTAAAAAAGGCATTTTAATAAAATCGTTAAGGTTACATATAAGATTATTAAATATAAAAGAGTTAATGTGAGGTTTAATAAAGATTTAATGTTTAAGTAGCTTTTTATTTACTAAAATATCGTGAATACGGGAAAGCTCGTGGACTCTAGACTTAATAATTAAAATCTGAGTTTTTATTAACAAAGTGAGAGTCTTATCTTTACCAAGCTAATGGGCATTTGTTAAGTAGTACATAATGAAGAGTGGTTGTTTAACTACGTATAAAAGTAATGGTGGTAAATAAATGGCAGTCCATTTTTTACAACGTTTAATATGATTTTCTTTTTGAAATTTAAAAATGGCGTTGTTTTTATTAATGTTTGTCTTATAAAAATACGTGATATTACTTTAGTCTTTTGTGCCATTATTATTAGGGTTTTTTATTAAAAGGCCTTTATAAACCAGAATACGTTTATCTTCAAAAGATTAAGAATAGTCAAGAACTTCAAAAGGAAAAATGAAAGTATAAGCTTCGCTTTCGCGGGGACGCTTTATTAAATTAGTTTCTCATAAGATATTAATGAAGCATATTTTAGGCAAATTATTATTATAAATGGAAATAGTGAAAGCAGAGCCGGCGATAAGTAAAAAAGCGGCTTGGAAAGGTTAACTATTAATTTCAAAAGCCTTTAGAACTTATAAAACATATTCATTAATTAAAGTGTAGATATAAAAGTGGAAGAAGGTGAGTTTATTCCCAGATACCTTAATGTTTTATAAACGTTCCTTCTTTAAAGTTAAGTGTTTAATACCATTAAAGATATTGCTTTAACACAACTAATGGATTATAAAAGAATTTTTATATTATTAATGAAAGGGGTGAATAACGCTTTCCGTAAATATCTTAACGGTTATTTTAAGATAAATATATAATATAGTTTTATTAATAATAAATTTGAAAGTGAATTTAGTATTAGAATTAATGAAATCATAAATATTATTAATAAAAAGTTGTAGAATGGCCTCGTTTTTATGTATATGTAAGACTGGGACGGTAAAATGACTAATAAAGATAATGTTGTTTATAAAGAGTTTGACTAAGATTTTGTTTTTGATATTTAAGTCGGTAAAGGCGTTGAAGTATTTAAAGATGTTAAATTCACTAGTATTATTAAAGGTGAAGTCGTAAATATTACTTATATTGATTTGTAAATTATAATAAAAGATTTTATGATTATAAATGTTATTAACGTGTTTATTATCACGGTTAGTCTTTAAAATGAATTAAATGTGGCTTTTGAAATTAGGTTGTCCGTAATATAAGATTAGATTAGCCGTAATTGCCTTATTAGGGTTTATGCCACAAAGGTGAGCCTAAATAAGGTTGGTATAGGTCTTGCCGTTAATAATAAAGTATGTGGATATATTTGTGTGGATTTTATCTAGAAATTTCTCCTAAGCCAAAGGAAAATTGCTTTGGGGGATTAGTGCCGTTATATTATTAATTTTATTAATTAAAGTATAAAATCCGATGTTTTAGAATAAAGAAATTATTTATTATAGAGAGTATAAGGGAAAAAAAGTATTTAAAGAGTTTGAAGAGAAAGGTGTGTTTATTTTATAGGAGAATTAATTTGATAAAATATTTATATAGCTAGAAATACATTAATTACGTATTTGTTTTTAATGACGTTAATAACGGTGATAATAAAGGTGAAACGTAAAAATAAAGATAAAGAGTAAATATATATATGTATAATAAATTAAACTTTTAAAGAATTGTGAATTAAGAGCTATAATGCTTTTTTGAGGTAATAAGGCCTGATATTTCTAAAAGATGTCGTTCTTTTTTTTGTTAGTTTTATGAAGAAGTTGGAAGTAAATATGTACGTATACAATAAACTGAATTTTAAAATGGTAAATAAGTGGAAGGGTGAATTATGAGGCTTGGAAAGCTTTGAAATCTTTAACTAATTTAGGTACTTAGTAAGTAAGTGATTCTTTTAGTTCTTAGCTCTCAGCGTTATAATTTAATTATTTAACTTTATAAAACACGAGCTTTTTGCCTTTAGATTTTTAAGTCTTTTTTTTAATAATCTTATTAATGATATATTTTTTTTTGTCATTTATTATAATATGGCCTGAGGTAAGTTGAAAACGATTGTATTTGTTGTTGAGAACTGGCTTTAAGTATTAGATTAATATAACTAAATGAGTGCCTTTTAATCAAAATGATAGTTTAACCTCAAAGGCTAGTTTACTAATTGGGCGAATAACTTTAAAAGGCCTTATATAACGCGCGAAAAATTTGATATTACCGTACATATGGTAACCTTACTCTAATGATTTAATTATATTAAAATAAACTAATTTTTTAAACACCGAAAGTGTATATTTGTTATTATAATATAATTTCATCTTCTTTTAAGTTATATGGACGGCGTTTATTGTTTTATAGCAGAAGATTTTGTGATAATTAATAAAGTTAAAATCGTTAATTAATGAGAATTCTGTTTTAACTTTTTGGCCGTATATAAAGCTATATGAAAATAGACTTATAGAAATATTTAATAACGCGTTTATGATTAATTTAATGTATAGTAATAAATCTTCTCAATCCGTTTAATTATATTAGTATTTTAAGGTGTAACGGAAGGTGTGTAAGAAAGTCTGGATGGTTTTTTTTACTTATTCATTTACGGCATTGTGATGAGATGTAGTGAAGGTTAAAGAGGTCTTTGTTAGTTTGAAAAGCTTTGTTTAAAAGTCGCTTATAAACTTGAAGTTATGATTTGATAAAATAACGTTTGGTAGACCTTAATTAGAAAAGACTCAATTAAAATATTCCGTGGCCTAATCCTTAATTGTGAATGATTTTTTTTTAATAATGTAAGTGACGTATTTAGTGGTTTTATAAATGATAAATAATACTTTATTATTACCTTAAGTTAATAAAAGTAATCCTTTCACGAAATCTAATGAGATGACTAATAATAAAGTCTTGGAGTAGTCGATTAGTTATAAATCGCCTTATAGAAGTACTTTAAACGATTTCGTTTTTTAATAAATAAAACAACTAAAATTATAATTTAAAATCTCCTTATATATTCTCAGTAAGTAAACAAAAGGGCAAAGGATCATATGCATTCATTTGGCTCCTATATACGCCTTATTATCATATATTATCTCAAAGATTTATTAAAAACAGGCTTTAAGAATATAGAACTATTTCCTATTTTTATTAAACATAAAGAATAACTTTGAAAATGAATCTAATTAAAATTTTTAACTTGTTACTACAAGTTTGGAGGCGTTTTACTTTATCTTATAAAAGATTTGAGAAAGTTTAGTATAGATTTTATGAAAAAAAGGGTCTTTAAGAAAATGTTTAGTAATTGTTTTCAAGATTTTCTTATCAACGTAAATAAAAGTAACCGTTGTTTTAGTACTAAATTCTTCTATTATATAACCTAAACCAATTACCTCCAAATTAAATTTCTTTACTACGTGGCCTGAACCAACTATCTTCAAACTAAATTCTTTCGCTACATGGCTTGGATTAATTACTTTTAAATTAATATCTTTTATTATATTAGATTCTTTTATTATTTGATTAGTTACCTAAGAACTTAACTTCTTCCTTATTTTATGAGTTTTTATTTAAATTAGAAAGGTCTTAATATATTAGATTTATATAACGTGTTTTTTATCTATTATTTTAAGAGGGGACAGCTGTATTTTTAGTAGTTCCTTTGTTATATGAGACAAATTGTCAGCGTTGATATGTGATTTATTTGATTTATAAATAATTATTATTTAGTTAGTAAACTTGTGGAAGAAAAGTCGCTAAGTTATTAAATGAAGTGACTTTTTACTAATAACCGGTTTAGGGTCTTTAAATACTTAAATAATAAAATTATGGTTGGTATAAACCGTGAGTTGATTTAAGTCAATATATTATGGCAGTTTCTGTAAGGCTTAAACAAAAGCGGTAGTCTTTAGTTTTATAAGCTAATAATTCTTTTTTATTAGTAAAAAATCCTTGGAAATAAAAAGAATAGGATGTTTATAACTATCTTTATTAAGTTAATAAATAGTGGCGCTAAAACCTATTTGTTTATTATTATTAATATATAAGATGAAAGGCTTTATAAAATCTGGGGAAATTAGGATAAAAACAGTATAAAGCCTTTTATATAAGTCTTATCACATTATTTTATAATTTTTAAAGAGTTTATTATCGTTATTTAAGAAGTTTATGATTAACTTTATCACGAATTTTTTACGAGGTTTCTTTAATATTAAGGAACCTTTAAAGCCTTTTGTCTTTATAATCTAGAAGGGTTTAATTATACCGGCGAAATAAGGAATAAATTTTTAATAATACCTAAAAAATGCTAAATGAGTTTTTAGTTTTATTAAAATAGTCGGGAAGACTAAAGCTTTAATGGCCTTTATTTTCTCTTTTACTATATTAACTCCCAAGCGGTTTATTTAATGCCTTAGGGCTCGAAGATTTAGTTGTGCAAAGTAGTATTTAAATAATTAAAGTGTTGCTTTAGTATAATACAAAGTCTGTAAGGTGGTCTAAAAATTATTAATATGTGTGTTGATGTTTTTGGAGAAAATGATGACGTCATCTATATAAACTAAGATAAATTTCCAAAAGAAAGGCCTAAAGATCTTTTTTATATAATATTAAAAAAAAGTTAAAGAGTTCGTTAAGTTTATAGTATTAACTGTGAATTGTTCATGTCTTTTATGTTAAGTTATGAAGGCTGTTTTTTAGTGGTTTTTTAGTACAAGCGATTATTAGAAAAAGTTCTTGATTATATTAAGTACTAAAAAGACCGTGGCGCTGTTTATAGTTTATAAGATATTGTCTTATTTTAATAAAAGGTATATATTTATATATAATTTAGTATTAACTTAATAAAGATTAATAATTACTTTTGGTTTATCATTTTTATAAATGGTAAAGGCTAGCGAGGCTAATGGATAAGGCTTTTTTAAAGGGATGTTTTTTATTATTCTTATTTTTTTTAAATGAATTTAAGATCTTGTCCATCGTTTTCCTGTTTTTTAATGATATATTGTAAGGTGTTTGTTTAAGGTCTCGTAGATTTGCATTCTTTTTAAATGGAATCGATATTAGAATTCCGTTATTGAATTGTCTTAGCCCCGGGTGAAATAAGTGAGCGTTGTTTTTGATAATTTAAAAGATTCTTTAACGTTGTTTATTTATTTAATAATTTACTACTTATGCCTTATTAATTATGATTAGGACATTATTAACCAAAATAATTAAAAATAAGTAATCATCTGGAATTTTCCCTTTTGGGTCATAAGCTATAGGATTAAGGCTTTAGAAGACTTTAATTAGGCTTAATTATACTTCGGCCTGTACCAACGGTTCAATCACCCGATCCATAATGCCAATAATTTGTTTTTAAATTAATTTAATGGGTACTGGGCTGAAGTTGAAGTTGGAGCAGGGTAGGGGTTTTGGGAAACCGTTAGATATGCCGTTAATGAGGGAGCCGAATATATTAACTGTAAAATTAACTTGTTTATACGGTGTGATTAAGTAGCCTGATTGGCGGATTGACAAACGATAGTGCCGGACTTTGACGTTAATACCTGATTAAGGAGGAATGATTATAATTTTTATAACGTAGATCAAGGCTTTGGATGATGTCTTATTTCTTTATTTTGAGGTAAAGATGTGGAAATGATTGTTTTATTATTATATATAATCGTAGTTTTAAGAATACTTTGTGAATATTATATTAAAGCCGTATTTTTTAAGAAATGAGGTTTTTAGAAGGATATTATAGTTTAGCTTTTTTATTAAATAAACTTTTATAAAGAAAGAGAAAAAATCACCAGTAATAGTAATAAAAGAGAAAGGTAAATGTACGTATTTAATGGATTTTAGATTATCCTTGATTTCTATAAAAAAATCTCATATAATCTAGTACAAGTTGGTAAACCCGGGAAGTGCTCATAAAATAGGTCCTTAATTATTAAATAGATCCCTGACCCAGTATTAAGATAAAATTGCAAAAGGAAACCAATGGGAGTGAATATAGTATTAGTTGCTTTTTAAAAAAAAGTATAAACGGTGCCATTAACAAGGTAAATCTGGTAATATTCGCTTTTTAGTATATGTCGTACAGGCACGGCTGCAGCTCGCCTAAACTGCTCTCTTGGCATTGCACACTATTTAAATAGGTTTTTGCCGCTATATACCGCCTTAAGGGAGCACTTCCCCCTTTCGCATTCATTACTTAGATTTTACTTAATTAATTAATATATTTTATTAATTCAAATGCTTGCAAAGCCTAAGTCTTATTGCGCACGTCAATTATGAGCCTTATAATAAAGCTATTAAATTAGTATTCTTTTATATTGCGCGCAATCAATAAGATTAAAGCTTTTTAAGTTTTTTAAAGTTTTTGAGGTTTTGAGAGCTACTTATTGCAAAGTTTTTACCGCTATTTTAATATATTGCTTTTTTGATCTTAATAATTTGCAAAAGAGCTTAAAGAAGAGTTGGATTTAAATTTTTTAATTGCTTTCTTCTCACTTTTCCTTTTTCCTTTTAATTTTTCGAATTTCTTAAATTTTCTTTTATGCTTTAAGCTTTTGAAAGCAATTTTTTTATAATAAATAATAAATTCATAGCTAAAAAGCTGTTGCTTATTTATAATAAGCGCATTTAGCTTATATGGTTTTAAGCTTATAAAAACTTTTATTGTTTAAATAAGATTTGAATAAAATTTAATCCAAATGCTTTTAATTTAGTAAGCCTATTGGACATAAAATCAATTGCTCTAATATTCCTTATTATTGAATATAAAATTAATGATATACGAAAGGCCAAAGCAATAATTAAAGCTTAGGTTGCTTAGGAAAAAGATATTAGAAATTTTAAGGCTAAGGGAGCAAAGTTTGATAAGGCGAATTATAAGATAGCAACCTTAAAAAAGGTTGCAGCTAGGTTTAAGCTGCTTTTAATAAAATATTTAATGCTTATGCCCTCTTAAAATGAAAAAGCAAGGAGTTATAAGGCCGTTATAAAGTGGGTTTAAGAGCATATTGATAATGATGTTTATAGCGCTGTTTCCTTAGAAAGCAAAAACATTTATAGGCGCAATTGGATTATTTAATAATTAATGCAAACCTTTTAATAAAATTATGCTTTTTTAGCATTAAGTGTTTTAATTTAAATTAAGAAGAATTATACCGCAATGCTTCATAAAGCAACTCATTAATAACTTAAGCTTATTATTTGAATTTAGGAATAAAAATATGCTTATTAAAAAGCATTTTTTTATAATCTGGATTTTGTGATAAAGGATTTAGCAATTCACATTTTCTTAAAAATAATAAAAATTTGATTAGCTCCCTAATAGGCGCAATATGAATTCGCCGAGCTTTGAAAAAATATTATTTTAAGGAGATCTTACCCAATTATTTTGGTTTAATATAATATAATATTTGCAGCTTTGGCTAAACAATCGCAATTTGAATCGTTTTTTAAAAAGCCTATTAAATTATATTCAATTGCTATTCTCAATGGCAAACCAAATACTTCCAATAATAATAACAATAAGTCCTTCTCTTCCTTTTGCTCTCGCCTTTCCAAATTAGGTAGCTTTTTTAAAAATTGCGTTTATGCAATAAGTTTTTATTAATATAAGCCATTAAAATGCTTTTAATTGCGTTATTTCTTTAATAGTTTTACTAAAAACAAGTTGCGCAATTTACTTTTAATTAAAAAGATTAAAAAAATATACTTAAAGTTAGCCATTATTTTTACTAAATTTCAAAGCAAAGCAAATAAATGTGATTAGAAAATGCTCCTTATTTAATAAATTATAGGCTTTTTTAACAACCGCCCTTCCAATTGCTCCCCTTTAATTAATAATATTAAAGCAATCTAATTATTAAAACCTTTGGCGCCAGCATATTTTAAAAAAATAATTTCTGCAATAATCAGCTTTTAATTGCTTAATTTTGCAATAGAAGCAATTAAAGTATATGCTATATAAAATTTTGATTATTACCCATTTTCCAAAAGCATTTTGATTAATAATAAAGCCGCAGTTTATTTAATAAACTTAATTGATCTTTTGGTCCTTAGCTCCTTTATAAAAGCAATTATTAATGATGCTATTGAGGCTGGTACTTCAAGCCTGCCAGTGAAGGGATAGGGTATTCGCCTAATATCAGGTGCTCTTAATGGAAAAAACGGGCCAAATATAGTAAACTTAAAGCTCATTAATATTGCTATTATTAAGGGTTTTAATGTTAATATTATTTCAAAGGCTTATTTATTAAAGAAAGGGATCTGATATAGTAGTTTAGATTATACTTTGCGCTATGGATTAATAAAAAGCAATATGATTATTAAAAACTTAAAATGCTACGCAAATTTAGCCTTTTTTAAATATAAGCTTAATAATTACTTTTTTGCCTTATTAATTGCTTTTAATGCATTAAAACGCTTTGATTTTGAACTTTTAATATTTTTAATAATAATAAAAAGCATTTAATAAAAATTTTAATTAAGCAAATGCTATTTAAGACCTTAATAAAACATAGCGCACTTATGGCACTTTTGCATAAAGCACCTAAAAAAAAAGCATTACAAGCATTAATAAAAAATGCTCGCAATATTAAAATTTTAAGCCTTATAAAAGTAAAATGCAAGCAATATGCTTTAGCAATAATATATCAAAATATTAATTAGCAATTATTTAAAAAGAAAGCTACCCAATCTTTTTATCAAATTACCTAAAATTTATTTGATTATTTTCCCAGGTTTAACGAAACCAATTAGCTCCTCTTAATTAAAAACAAATTTATAAGAGTTTTTTATGGCTTTATATTTAAAAGCAAAAAATTAAACATAATATTAATTGCTTTCCAATTTTTTAAATAATAAATAAAATAGCAATTTGGCTTCTTTATTTATAAAATTCGCCAAAATAATAAAATCTTAATTATTAGATTAAATGAAGCAACTTAATTTGAGAAATGAATTTATAAGAGCAGTATTAACCTAAAATTTATGCTATTATATATTCATAAGCTAAATGAGAAAGCAAAGCAAGCAAGTAAAGAAATTATTAAAAAAGCAATTAAAATGCGCCTTGCTGCCAACTTCCTTAAAGCATTATAACCTAAAATTGTTTTTGCAGCAATATACCTTTATAATATAAGTCCTTTAGCATAAAAGGCATTTAAAAGTCCAAATGAGGTGCTTCACCTTTGGTTTAAATAATATTTTAAGTAATATAATCCAAAATTACTTATTAAACTCACTACTAATTTATAGCCTAATTAAAGCAGGATTTATGCGTATAAGTTGCGCGCATACCTATTATTAAAAAATCGAAAAGCGCTTCACAAAAGGAGAGCTTTTAAAATCAACTCAAAAGCGCATATTGAATATTTGATTAATTATGTTTTATTCAATATATATAAGATTTAGGTGCTTTAATTATAGCATGTAATAATTATAAAAAATATTATTTTTAATAAAACCTTATTTTTTACCTTTTTTAATATTAAAAAAGCGGCTGGCCAGTCGCGCGCAAAATTTTAAAAAATAGCCAAATTGCTTTAAAAAGATAAAATAAGGGCTTAGAATGCTAAATATATATTAATAAATTGCTTAAATGCTAATAATATGCTATAATTAAATGCTAATGTTTTTTTTAAATAAAAGCAATTAAATAAAGCTTTAAAAGCTATAAAAATTAAGAAGCCTATTAATTTAGGAGTGGCAATAATGCTTTTAATTGAATTTAAGTTTATAACCTCAGGAATAAAGCAATCTCCCCCTAAATTAATAGACTTAAATACTGAATCTTCAATTAAGCCTTTAACTAATTTAATGCCTATTAATAAGAACTTGGGGGTGAAAATACAAAAAAGCATTAGACTTCTAATTTACAAGCATCCTAATCAGGTCTCACAAAGTATTGACATATTAAAACAATTAGCAGCATCAAGCGCAATTAAGAAAAGTGTCTTATATAATATAATAAATCCCAAAAAACTTAATATAAATATGAAGCGCAAATTGATTCCACAAATTGTTTTATAAGCTTAAAAGCCATATAACCTAAAGCAAAATCTTAAAAAGCAATAGAAAATACTTAAGAATATTAAACCTAAGCTTATAAAAGCTCCACTTTAAGCAATTAAAGCTAAGAAGCCTTTTGAATATAATAATCTTTATAATGCTAAGCCGCAAATAAAATAGCTTTTATTGCTCCCGGCGGAAGATCAAAATCAGAAGCTACCTAAATCTCTAAAAAGAAAAAGGGTGCTTTTAAAATTAAGTAATAAAGGTTAAAAGATTAGAATTATAAAATAATTAATGCAATCTAATTATAATGTGTATTTTATTATAATAAAAAAATTATTAAAAAGCGCATTAAACCTAATAAGTAATTGCAAGCATTTTGATAACTTTTTAGTTATTTTTTGGTTTAATCAAAAAAAGGTATGCAATAATGAAAAAGATTTGAAAGCAATTTATGCTATAATTGCAGCATTTGTTTTTAATAATATTGAAATTTGATAATTAATTGCTTTTCCCAAAATTCATTAATTGCAATTTTTAAAAGCATCATTAAATTAAAGAAATTTTTAATATCACCTTTTTGGGAAGCATTTTAAAGCTGGAGCTATTATGGAAATCACTAATTTAAAGTTGCGCAATTGCTGGAAGGTAATAAAGCATAGCTACGCCTTTAAGCAACCAATTCCTTTAAAATAGGTTTTTATTTATAAAATAAATTTCAATAATTATTTAATCAAATATTGCTTTTGAATAATGGTTAAAAAGGACTTATAATTTAAAACCTTTATTTTGTTAATATATGCTGCAATTCTAATTGCTTGTTTATTTAGAACTGCCATAATTATAATAGCTTAATTTAATTTAGAAATAAAGCAATTTAATATTGTTAATGTATTTATTAATGCAAAAAAAAAGGATTTAGTTGCTTGCATATGCTATTATTTTTTTAATGGATTTAAATAAAATGGAATATTAATAAAAGTTAATTGCGCTTTTTATGAATTCAAAGATTCCCCAGCATTATGGTATGGCAATTTTATAACAATTCTTCAAATTCTTAAATTGCTTCCTTATAAAGAAAAGCCTTATATGTTTATAAATAAGCAATATATAGTATTTGTGGTATTTTATATTAATAATATCCAAATGCTATATTACGCTTTAGCAATTCCAAAAGCGTAACTAATAATAAATGAATTAAACTTGGCGTATAAGCTTATTGAAGGATAAGAAATGGCATAGTTTTTAGGGATTCAAATTATTAAGAATTAATAAGCTAAAACAATCTTCCTAATACATAATAATTATATTTAAAAAATTGCTTTGCGTTTTGGATTTATTAATGGGAGCTGCCTAAGCACCTTATTATTTTATATGGAATTTATTAAAAATCTTGAGAAAGCAATCCTTAAAAAAGTTAAAGAATATTAAAAAAAAGTTGGTTCAATGCTTTATACTGCAATTATATTATGCGCGAACATTGCTTTTGCAGCTTTAAAGCTCTTTCACTTTTTAATTAATTTTTTAAAAAAGCACCTTATTGCTATTAATTAAATAATTTAATATTTTTTTAAAACCCAATTTTTGGCAATAGTTTATATTTGCCAAATGCGCGCTTTTCACTTAATCATAGCCTTAAATATTTTTTTTAGCAATGATCTTAAAATTAGATGCTTCTCTTAAAGGTATATTATTATACTTTTTGATAATTTGATTTTATGAAAAGCAGCTCATTAAAATATAATCATTATTTTAACTACTTAAGCAAAGCTTCTTGGGATTAAACATATAATAAAAAAGGTTATGGCACTTTAATAATTCTTTTTAAAATTATGCCTAGGCATAAAAGCAATTTAAACAATCTTCTGCAATAATATTCAAATAATTCAATTAATTATTAAGGAAAACAAACGCATCTTAACCAAGCTTCACCACATTAATATTTAAAATATATGATTATATCAAAAATATCAAAAGGATAATTTTTTAGTAAAATATTTATCCACAGGCTTTATGCCTGCAAATGGACTTATTAAGAACCTAAGCCAATAGAAATTCAAAAATTTTGTTGCTTTTATTAATTTAATGAATATATGGGCTTAATTGGAGCAATTCTTTAAAAAAGCTTGTTTTTAAATAGCTTTCTTTTTATACTTTTTATTTTCTTATTTGTAATATTTTTTATGTTCTTTATTTTTTTTTTTAAAAAGCTTCTGATTTTGAATTATTTATATCACTGCAATATTTACAATTGCTTTTAAAATTATTTTATTTTAGAAAAACAAACACAACGCAAGCTATAATAATGGGGGGATATTTTAAGGTAATAAAAGAAATTCCCAAGCCTTAAAAAAAGCAACTCAATTAATTAAAAGGCCTAGAACAATTTAAACAAAATTATTAAAAAAATTGGCAATTATTTTAATAATTTTAATAATTTATTGCTTTGCAATAACAACTTTTTTGTTTAAAAAAAGGCGCACTCAAATTTCATTATCTAAAAGGGCATTAAAAAGACTAGCAAGGCCACTAGTTGCTTTTAAGCTATGCTTAAGAATAAATAAGCCTATAGCAATCTCTCCCATTTTAGCTCGAAGGCTAGTAAGCGGATTGGATTGCTTTTTCTCTTCCTTTTCCATACTTTTGTTATGCTTTTTTTTATTTTAAGTCTTTTTATTTATATATAAAAGCAATTAATTAATTGCGTTTTAAAAAATAAATTTAAAATATTTTAATAAAAAAAGCAACTTACTATTAATAACCTGGCTAAGGCCATGATAGCAAAAAAGGCCATTAATACTAATATTAAAAGCAATTTGAGTAGCGCAAGCTGTGGGAGCAGCAGGAACAGCATTACCTATTTTTTTTATTGCTAAATAAGCGCTTTTAAGCTTAATCAATTCCTATATAAATTAATATATTTAATTATTTTAAATTAAATAAACTTATTTTAAAAAAGAAGCTTTTATTATTAAAAGCATCCCAATATTCCAAAAACGTAGCCAAAACACTAGGAAAAGGGGGGCAGCAAGCATGATTATTATTAGCGCAATTGAAATAGCGCGAGCCACTTATAATATTATAATAAAGGCCTATGCCTTTGTTTTAAATTGCTCCCTTCATATAACCCTGGCAAAAGACCAATTTTTCCTTATTAGCAATCTTTTTTTTTTAAACCCAATTAATAAAAGCAGCCCAAATAGCCCGCTTATTTAAGGCTTTGGCTAAAGGTTTTTTGGCCTATAAGCAATTAATTAATTATTTAAATAAGTTTTATATTTCTTAAATCAAATTTATGAGAAAGGAAATAGCGCTTTTGCAAGCAAATTGATGAAGTTTAGCACCCATTTTTGCAAAAAGAGCAATTAATTTAATTGTTTGTTTGTTTAATTAATTATAATTAATATAAATTAAAAGCAAATCAAAAATTATTCTTTTATTAAAAGCTTAAGATTTATAAATAAAAGAAAACAACTTTTTATTTGTATAATGCAATTGTTTGCTTAATTTCTATTATTTTTAATAGCTCGCCTAATAGCTAATCATAATAAAAGCAATTTTTATTGTTGTTTGATTAAGGGATATATTGTATAGGCATGGCTGCAGCTCGCTTAAATTGCTTTTTTGGCATTGCATATTATTTAAATAGGTTTTTGCCGCTATATACCGCCTTAGGGGAGCACTTCCCCCTTTTGCACTTATTACTTAGATTTTACTTAATTAATCAACACATTCTATCAATTCAAGTGCTCGCAGAGCCTGAGTCTTATTGCGCACGTTAGTATAAGAAGTGAAAAGGTAATATTAAGTAATATAGGTATGAGTAGAGAATAAGAAATATCAGGTATATAAAAGGTATTATTAATATTAATAAAAGATATAAGTTTTAAGATAATGTTGTTTATATTAAACAAAAACAAAAACGACTAATTAATAAGGTTTATAATAATGATAAGGTCCTTTTAATTTAAACTTAGTAATATATTAGACCCAAGTGGTCGCCCAAGTTGTTTTTTATAATAAAAAAGTTAATAAAGGATTTTTAGTGCAAGGCATTTATTACGTAATACTTTTGTTTATAGGTATAAGCCTAATAAAATTCCTTGGGGACTTATATTATGTTTTTAGCCTTTGTAATATAAACTACTACTACCTAAGGTTTAGCAGCGGCTAACTTTTAAAAGTGTGATAGATATTAGGGATTAATATAATCCGTGGAGTTATAGAACATATAAGGGTATTAAGCTCGTTTAAAGCCGTTAAAGACAGGTTTAATAATATTAGTAATTATTGTAGTAGTGATAGTAATAAGGGTTAGAAGGCGACGTTATTAATTAATAGGTTCTTGGATTATGGTTTTGGATTATTTAATAATACGTTCTGCCGCGTCTTTAAGAATGAACTAAGCCGGCTAAAATAATGGCATTATTTATTGTTATTAATTAAAAAGTAATAAAAGTTAATTAAGTTAAAGTTAAAATTATTTAAAGCGGTTATAAAATAAAATAAATGGATATTAAGGGACTAATTGGTGTTCTTTGTTTCTTTTTTTATTTATAACTTCTTTTATGTTTTAAACTACTAAGTTTATTATAAAGCGAAAAGACTTTTATTATTCCTTAATTATTAATTCGCGGCTGTTAATTTGAGTTTAAAAATACTTAATAATATTATGTTCGTAGTTAAGGTTAATGGAATTATGTAAGACAAGATTAAGACTATTGTAGATTTGCTAAGTCTTAAGATTTTCATTGTTTTTACTGGCTTTATTATATAATTCGAGCTTTTTTATGAGGTATTTCCTCATGTTTATTATAGCGCCGTCCTTGTTGCTAAAGCGGTGTAATAAAGTATTGGCTTTTATAATGTAGGTGGACTAGTTTCTTTAAAAGCGGGAGAGTAATAAGGCGTATTATAATTATAAATCATAAATAAGGTTATCTTAGATTTGGGTAAGTAAGTCATTATATTAAGTTTAGGTAATACCTTTTATAATAATAATAAGTAAAATTTATATTACAACTTTTTTATAAGCGATTTTAAAGTTTTTAAAACGTTATAAGTAAATGATTATTAATTAAGTTCTATTATATTATATGACTTCCGCTTTAAGGCCTTTAAAATTTAAGGGCATAAAGGGCGAGTCTTCTTAACGATTACCCTGGCGATTGTCCTCTTTAAATCTGTTTTTTTTTTTTTTTTTCTCTTATTTCCTCTGCCTTTGTTATAAGAATGATTATCTTGATTTATTTGGTTTTTATTATTTCTTTTAAATCTTCCGCGATTTTTTAGATAATCTTCTTTATTTTCCTTATTTTTTTTATATTTTCTACGATTTATTTTATTATTGTCCTATTCTTTATTTTCTTTATATTTTCCACAGTTTTTTATACTATTTTTTATTCCTTATTTCCTTTATATTTTTCATGATTCTTTTTATTATTATCTTGTTCTTTATTTGGTTTTATATAAAAATGATTTAAAAAAGCTTAAAAAGATATTATGGATTTAATTAGTGAATTATTATTTAATATATCTTGGATGGTATTTATTTTTAAGTTTATATGATTTTAGAAAAGTAAAATGTAAAGAACAGCATTTATTTTAATTAAATTAAGAATATGGATAAGATCTTTAATATCTGGATACATAAGGTTTTCGTTATTAGTAATTAAATCGTAACATCTTTTAAAAATTATGGCATTTCAATAATAATAATGGGCTAAGTATAGGCCTAATAAAAGGTTTATTATAAAGAAGCTTTATAACGACTTAAATATAATAAAAATTAAAAGCAATGATAAGTTTAAAATTAAAAATAATAATAAGCTCATTAACGGCAAGTTTATTAACGGCGAGGTGTTTGTTTGAGATAAGGGTCGTTTTAAAGTAATGAAGTCAGTAAAAGGTTATCTAATTCTTATTAATAAAGTAAATTCGTGGAAGTTATGTTTTTATACTTTTTTTAATGTCTTTATTAATTTAGTTTCATAATTTTTAGATTAGGAAATGGGATTGTTTAAAGTAATGTAAGGGGTAAGATTAAACTTGGTAGTTTAACTTATTCAAGGAACTTATTAAAGGTCTTTACTTTTAATAATAAAACGTATAAAAGTCTTAAGTGTTTATTAAAATAGCTTAAGGTTTATAAGTAATAAGAGATTTATAAGTATTAAAAGGTTTAGAAAGATTATGGGTGATTTAGGTGTGGGTTATAATGACGTAAATTGTTTGTTAGGTACTTTTAATTTTTTTATTTCTTTTTTAGATAGTATAAGTTTATGAAAAGACGTTTAAAAGGAGATTAATTAATTCTTGTTTTAAATCTTATGTCTTTATGTCATTTAAAAGTGTTGTTAAAAAGAAGTGAATATAAGAGGTCAAGGAAGAGGAGGGGGTTTAATGAGAAAGTGCCGTATAATTGTGAAATTAGATTTTTAATAAATCTTTGTTTGTAAAAGAAGCTTTTAATTAAAAAAAAGAATTGTTATTATATAATACTATATTTTTTACTATCACAAGTAATTATGCGAGTTACCTTAATAAAGGTAGAATTTTATGTATTAATGCGTTTAAAGAGAAAAAAGAGAGGGGAGCCCTAATGGCTATATATATAAAGGGGCTAGCTCCCGTGGTCATGTGCCATGTGGTCATGTGACCCTTAACATGGAGGGACAAGTGGAGAGTTAGCACCCCTCTCTGTCAATGCTAGAAGATATGTCAGATGTGGAATACATATTGACAAACCAAAACGTACCTTGTCTTGGACTAGTAATTGCTGGAGCTGAAATTCGGCGCTGGAATTGTTCTTCTCGTTGGTTGTGTGCTTTCTCAATTCTTCATGAAACGCCACGGAGGCGTTTCTATGGTCTGTCCTTGGCGTTGGCCTGAACAAACTCTGGATGTTAGGCAATCCATTGATTGATCGCAGGTGTCAGAAGAATAAGACGTTGATATAGTAAGTAGACAGCCGTAGGGATCGGAGAGAATGCGTGCTGAAGAGATCTCGCGTTGAGGGTACTGACCCCAATACTGACGGCATTTGTACGTTGACCCCGGGCAGCAAATGAAGACTTGTGATTTATGTGGTAGCCTGTTTGTTCAACATACCAGTTGTTGGTTGGCCAATGAATGAGCTTCCAAAGGCTTTGGGACTATGAACGGAGTTGCGAGTACCCGTCAAGTACTGACTCAGAATTACCACAATTCCAATTTCTACCTTAGGTCCAGCCGAGACGGTTGTGGCATCTCCGAGAAGGATCGACCCGAATAAGCTGCTTCTAGTGGGATTTGTTTTCAACCAGATGAAGCTGTACCGTTCGTTCTCTTAGTTTCGAGCTGAGGTCAGACATTCGGGATGGCTCGTCGACGGTCATTGGAGTAATTAGCTTCATTCGAAGAAATCGCTAACAAGCTAGGTATCAAGTTTAAGCAGCTTTGCAAACTGACGATGGCATCTCGGAACGCTTCTCTGGAAGGAAGGGAGCCAACATTCAGGTAGAATCCCAATTAGGAAACATGTTGGCTCAAATGGGAAGCAGTTTATCAAGACGGGGAAATCCCACCCTGGCTGATTATCCCTGCAAATGCATTGCTTGATGAGATGCCCAAAGCGTGAAAGTGGCTAAAATTATCCATCATGGCAACTGAAACCTAGAACTTGGACGGTTTCAACCCCTCTCGACGCGGCAATCACAATATTTCAATTGGCTGCGGATACAACCAGATGTCACTGCAGCTTCCAGCCGCAAGGCAAGAAGTTTTGCCTCTGCGGGAGGAGAATGCCTTAGCTGTGTTCCGACGCTACAGCTCGTTGCCGTCACCACCTTCCACCTTCTCACGACCTCCATATTTCTTTCCCCCTAACTGATATTTGCCGGTCAAGTTCATGTTCTCTTAATATCCTCTTTGACTAACTCGCAGTCTTGCTCCCTAATCGTCCCTTGCCATACTTGGCTGTCAGCTTTCCCAACTTTCTGTTCTGTAATACTTGAGAGTTACGAACCCCTAGTCATCTGTCAGAATGGCCTCGACCATAACACTCGCAATTGCTGGGCTTGCCGTCTACTGGGTTTACTTGAATATCTCAGGCTTCTACAAGAATCTTGCTGCGGCAAAAAGATCTGGTCTTCCATACATAATCGCTCGTATGTACAGTCGCCCCAAACACTACAACAACGCAAGCTAACAACTCTAGCTGTCAATATCTACAATACAGCATGGCTGATAACTCACAAGATATGGGTTCGAGTGTTCTCGTATCTGCCAAGTGCATTGTCAGAATCATGGCTCCCGTATGCGCTTCCTCCTTACAACACTCGGAGACACAGCTAACATGAAGCAGCTATGTAATGCCTGACTGGGTCTGGGATCTTCAATTCGACCCCTTCGAAGAGAGAGGCGACGTATTTCTACAAGTCTCCCCAGGTGCGATTCAAGTCTGGTTGGCAAATGCCGAAGCATTGCACCAAGTCACTTCAAGGCGCGAAGCCTTTCCCAAGCCTTTGGAATCCTACAAAATACTCGAAGTCTTCGGCCGAAACATCATATCAACAGAAGGCGCAGAATGGAAGCAGCATCGGAAGATCACATCTCCAGGATTCAATGAGAAGAACAATGTATTGGTTTTCGCAGAGGCGTGCAGACAGGCGCAAGGGATGTTGAGGAAATGGACCGGCGCAGACGGTTCGGGGAATATCACACTCACGGAAGTGCCTACGGATACCATGCGACTGACGCTGCATATCATCAGCCGAATTGGATTCGGGGTGCGCCTGTTGTGGCCTGGAGAAAAACCAGATGAGAAGGAGAGCGCGAGGGATGCAATTTACAGCAGTAATGAAGCTCCTGAGGGACATACCATGAGCTTCGAACATGCGCTGGATACACTTTTGGCTAATCTGATCTGGGTTCTTTTGACACCCAAATGGATACTGAGTAAGTCTTGATGTGGAAGATGTTGTAACACAAGCTAACTCCTTCAGAACGTCTCCCATTCAAGAGCGCAAATGAAGCTTATCATTCATATATTAATTGGAAACAATACATGAGCGAATTGTTCGCTCAGAAAGTTGAAGAAGCCCGTGAAGGCAAACAAAGCGAAGGGATAGATATCATGGGCATGCTTGTCAAAAGCTCGTATGGAAATTCTAAAGACGCCCCGGGCAGGAAGTCATCTCCAGGTCGCGCTGAGAAAGGAGAGGTGGGCAAACCAATTCTATCTGATTCAGATATATTAGGCAACGCATTCGTCATGATCGTGGCAGGGCATGAAACCACGGCAAACGCGATCCATTTCTCGCTGATGGAATTGGCCATCAACCCAAGAGCCCAAAGACTCCTTCAAAAAGAAGTGCAGTCGATATTTGGAAACGAGCCTCCTGAGACATGGGACTACGACTCGAATATCAACACCCTCCTAGGCGGAATGGTGGGAGCTGTGCTTCAAGAACAATTGCGGATTATGCCGCCCGTCATTGCTATTCCAAAGCACGTCTCGAAATCACAGGATCAGGTTATTGTTTTGAATGGCAAGAAAGTCATCTTACCTGCCGGTGCTCACGTGGCACTCAACACAGTCGGTGTTCACAGAAATCCGAAATACTGGCCTTCGGAACCTTCTAAAATTTCAGGTCGATCGAACGATCTTTACGATTTCAGACCAGAGAGATGGCTCATAAAAACCACGGCGAGTGGCAAGCAACAAGGTGACAGTGGCTTGGAGTCATCATCAGAAGAAGACGATTTTGGAGGCTTTACTGGCGAAGACACGTCTGCGCAACTCTTTCGGCCAGCTCGAGGTGCATATCTACCTTTCTCGGACGGAGCCCGCTCTTGTCTTGGGCGAAGACTTGCCCAAGTCAAAGTCTTGAGTGTTTTATCTGTGATCTTCCAGAAGCACTCGATTGAGCTGGCTGTGGACGAATGGGCAACTGATGATGAAGTTGCGAAGATGACGAACGAGGAGAAGAAGGAAGTCTACAAGAAGGCTCAGGATAAGGCAAGAAAGACGATCAGGACTGCGACTACACTCATCACATTGAAACTGCATGAGGCTCCAGGCTTTATTCCTGTCCGAGTGGTGAAGAAGGGCGAGGAGAGCTTTATCAAGATTGTTGAGTAGTTAGAACGATGATAGCATGCTTCGAAATAGGAAAACATCTCCCATTGACAAGAGCACATCTAAACATACTTCTGTATCGTTCATCACTCGGAAATTTTTATTTTTGACTTGCGGTAAGCCGTGTACAGGACCACATCCTCAGACTCAAGATTTCCTTATTGCGAGGTGAACAATGTGCATTTGTCCAGGCGCCCTCTCCTATGGGTAGCCTCTGGTAGTTCCTAGATACCTAGGTAGCTTGGGTTTGGATTAGATGAGCCTCGAGTGACATCAAGTCTGGTGTTCCTTCTTGGGATATCTGAGAAAGTGGCTGGGAGTTTGGCCTTTGGGAAAGAAACACTGCTCAAAATCAGGACGATCTCTGGGGATTTTCCATAATGTAGACCAATCAAAATATAAGTCTACCTGGCTTACCATTTAGAGTAAAATACTGCCTTACTGACCCCAGTCTCATTCGTCACTTCCCTTGTTTTTCATCACGTGGTGGGTTTTCGCTGACTTGGGATCCCGTAGCGCCCTGCTCGACTTGTTTACCCCAGCCCCCACATTAATCGGACAACAACAACAAGCTCCTCCGCCCTACAACACCACATTCTTGCTTCTACAAATTCTCTCAATCCCAGTCAAACCATATCCATTACGATCGCGTAACTTCCTTTTGCACAGTCGCCTTATTCAAAATGTCCGGAGCATCGAGCTGGCTGCAGAAGATGCGCAAAGGGGACCTGATCGAGTTGAGCGACAGCGTGGGCTTCAATGAGTATGCAACTCTCGCATATCATACATCTTGCAAGAAATGGGCTAACATTCTTTAGATACGATGGGTTGAAGAAGACCGAACTCGAGGTTGCACTTGACGACTACCTAACCAAGAATGCGTCCCAATTCTCGTCCGACGCGCAATTTGCGCCATTCTACAAGGGACGAAATGGAAGCTCTCCAGTAAAGAAGGAATCGGCTTCTGTGATCTCCGACATCGAGACCAAGGTCAAGTCGGTAAAGCGCAGAGTTACAAAAGCTGCAGAGGAACTTGTTGCGACGTAAGTACACGCGCCCCAAATGGGCGTTAGGTCCATTGTTGACAGCTGTGTAGCGATGATTCCGAAGTCGAACCTGCGACTACGCGCGCCAGATCCGCCTTGACTCGCACTCCTCGCGCCTCTGCGCTATCGAACCTTTCTTTCGCATCAAATGTGCCCCTCCCACCATCGCCAAGTGTCGTCGCTGACGCGATCGATCGCCGTACACAAGTCCTGCGCTCCAAGGTTGCGGACCTATATGAGGACTCCGGTCTCGTCGAGTATGCGCAAACTACGCGCGAAAGTCTCTCTACAGTTCAGGCCGTGCAAGCTGTTGTCATCCTCTTCGAATTCTACAACTTGCGAAAAGAGGTCTTGGCTGACCGATACGCGTTCACAATCCCGGCTATCAACTATCTGACCTCGGCTCCTTACGATGTCAAGATCCCCGATTTGTTCCTACTGCTCACGGCCTCCTTTTGGAACCCCGTCTCGTTGTGGGCGATTACTACTCTTGTCGTCCCCTTCATCGCTTCTTACTTCTTCAATCTGACAGCCAAGCCATCGAGGACCCGAAACCATACCCCACACTTTGCCTACAAGTTTGATCCATTGACCTTCAGCATCGCCAAAGCATTACTGACCTTCGTCGTTTTCGGACAAGACGTTACCTTTGGAGGCCTAGTCGATTTGGAGTCTGTTGCCCGTATCAACTCCGCCATCTATGGTGGCTGGAAGGGCGTTCTTGTCGGAACTGGCATTACAGGCTTGATCACATTGTATGACGCCGTTCTCAAGAAGTGAACAATCCAAACATGGACAACGGCCTTCTACAATTGCAGACATTGGAAAGAGATGGGTTGTACAGAGTACCGGATGGAAAGGAGGATGGAAAATGGGGTATGATTTTATGTTTTGGTTGATGATTTCCTAGCTTCTTGCTGCGCAAATTAGCATAGCTGTAATGAGCCGCACTTTCGGGAGCATGAGAGAGAAGGACTAGGGAGGCTACGTTCATATCATTCGCTCTTCTCTCGCGGTCATTCTTTCGCGCTGGCACGTGTGGTCTCGAGAGGGGTCATAGGAAAGGCGTTGAGGCGTGGCGATTGGGATACCTATTTTTTGCTTTTACACTTTGAGTGTTTAGTCCTTGATGTGTACATGACAGCCAGGGGGGTATAGGATGGGGTTTTCGCTTACACTACTTCGGGTCTTGGGATATCAAATTCATGCTGTTCATACGATGCTTCTAATGCTTTGTTCATCCGTAGAAAACCAATGGAGGTCATTTCATATCATGTTCCCATTCCCTGTAATTGTCAAAAAGTTCCTTTTTTCTTGACACGAAAGTTATCCTCTGGCCATGGTTAAGTTCGACTATTTCTTCATGTCGCAATGCTGGTTAATACATACAACAAGATCCGTTGTTCATGAAACCATTCCTCAAGACAGTGCTGATTCCGCAGGTCTTTCTTGCTCGGATAGTTCATGCTCCATGGGTAAGTGCTCATTGAATATATCTTCAATTACTAGATCAGTTGCCCCCATTCAGCGTATTTATCAAAGCCATCTGAATACAATCTGAAGTTCCCGGGGTCTTGCAAAGCTGCTAAAGGTTCTCTCAATCGCCTGAGCACTAATTCCCACTGGCACCTTGCAATGACCCGAACTTTACCTGGTCTGGTACATCATATTAGCTCATCATACTCCGGACTGACGTGCTCTCTCACTTACTGATCTGTACTTTTCCGTGCTATCCTACTCAATCTATACCATCTTCTTTTAACAATTTTTCTCTTCCCCAACATTGTCAACCTACACAGCTTGACCTCACACAAACCGCAAAACATCGAGCAAAATATCTTCGAAACTAGACTTTATAATGCCTGAAGACTGGCCTCTCATTCTCATTCTTCTCGGTGTGGCCATTGGACTTACCGTTTTGTTTGCCCTGATCTGGTGCGGACGGTGCACTGCTGTGAGAGCTGGCGCACAACCCAAAGAGGAAATGGCAGAAATACGATTGATGGGAATCACGCCATTTCCATTTTTTCTCTGGGAAAATGAACGAATGGTCGCTCGAAGGACAAAAACTCACAGAAAGATTTTTAAGGTTGTTGCAAGTTCGCAATGAATGACAGCAAGAGAGCCACCTTTACTCAGTGCAACCCCACCAGCATAGCATTTTGAATTTGAATTTCTATATAAGCAGATCTCATGTTGAATTACAAAAGAGACTGTACTAGATGTGCTACGGTATGACGAGTATTTCAATAAATCGCTTTCGCTCACAGAGTCACAGGGCATATGCATCTGTAAAGCGCCTTCCGTCTACCAGGCGCAAGGCACAATAAATTACCACCGCCATCAGCATTCAAAGGCAAGAACTTTGGGATATCCAGCTATAGTTATCATGCCACCTTCCACTTTCTTTCTCTTGCATCAACAAACATATCATAGACCCAAGACGTCTTGAATCAACATTGTCACCGCCAAATATCACTCCTACCAATTATCGATTCATTATGTCGGAACTGTCTGATTACTTAGCTTTAGCGCATGCGTAAGTCCACTTTGAACCTTTCTCATAGTAGCAGATACAATTGTCTGACTGTCTGTAGCAATGGCACTAGCCACGAGTGGGAGAACCCTTGGGCCGGGGAGGCACCTCGAGCTGTCAACCAGCGTCCTCCTCCTTCCGCGGAACCCCCTCTCTCCTATCTGCAGTAAGTTCATATCCACTAGCAATCCATATTGTCAACAACCTTTCCCACGAGTCTACATCGAGGTTCAAGATCAATCCAGATTTAAGTGGTGTGAATTACGGAACCACAGGCATTGACAGATACTAGAAATAACTCGCGACATATCATTCTCCGGCAATTAACCAAAGCCGATACCCCGAGAAGAGATACGGAGAGGAGGGGGGGGGGGGGGGGGGGGGGGGGGGGGAAGTTGGACAATGTTAAGGTCTGCAGTTGGGTATGTGATCTCCGTTGTGTTGTTTGTAAAAGAAAGTAACTGACACTATTAGTGCCCGATCGGATGGCAGCAGCGTCGACTTGGGTGATAATGATAGGAGCTATCAGTGCCATGTTGCACAACGGCATGAATATGATATGGTCAAAGACCACTAGCCGGCATAGCGAAGCAATCGGAACAGAAATGGCAGTTTTTATAGCGTCGGGATACATAACACGGAAATGAAGGCTCTAATCATCAACCAACACACCTAATCAGCAGGGACGCAAGCGAGGCAAGTAAATAAAGCCGGAGTATCCAGCGCTTCGGACAAACAATTTTCGAAACTCGGAAACATCACTGCGATGTGCAACAGAGACCTGACATCTCGGACGGCGAAACGACCACCCAATAAGATATGCGTCCGCATACACGGCCCCGCTTCAATTTCGAACAGAGTCTCTTTCCAAGCGAGAAATGTAAACAGCACAAAAGTTTGGACAAGACACATTTCTTTTTTATTTACCACTACGAACACTACCTACAGCTTTAATCCACCCGCACCATTAACCACCGGCCCAGCAAGGACCTTATTCCCATCAACATCGCGCACCTCACCCTTCTTTCCAATAACCTTCACCCCACCCTTCTTCAGCGCCCCAATCGTCTCCCTCTTCTGCTTCGTCTTCCTACTCTCCGGCCTCTGCCCAATCTCCTTCCCACCCCTCTTCTTAATCCTCTCCTTCTCCCTCCTCCGTCTCCGCAGCTTCTCCTCGCGCGTCATCTCCTGTCTCGCGACAGGTGCTCCGGTCCTCGGTACGACCTCGCCCTTCTCAATCGTCGCTTTGTCTTTGCCTGCTTTGTAGATCTCTTGAGGCGCGAGCATGCTCTGGCCGGCGCTGATGCCGCTTGCTGTGGTGGGTTGTGCATCTTCCATGGAGATGGTGGCCACGTCCGAGACGACTGTGAGGCTGGGTGCTGCCGGCTTGGGCTTGTAGTGCCAGCTGCTGAGGGCGTCGAGTTTGGCGCTAACGTCTTTCCAAAGGCCTTCGATCTCGGCTTCTTCTTTGCGGAGCTTCTCATCGGATTTCGAGACGTAGGTGTTAGGGTTGTACGCTTTGACGTGTTCTTCCTCGTACATTTCTGCGAGACTCTGTTGGGGCTTGGAGTCATCGAGCTCGAAGAGACCGCGGCGGGATGAGGATGCTGTCTCAGTGTCGGGACGTCGGCGGATCACTTCGTCGAATTCCTGCGCGAGGATCCGTCGTTTGATCAGCTCTTCGATGCTCTCGCTGACTTCGGCGGTGACTTCCAGGACGGGTTTACCCGTGCGCTCGAAGTCGAGGTCTTCGTCCAGGAGGGAGTTGAGGGGTCGGTCGGCGGCTCGAGCTTCTCCTGCGAGGGTCCATTCCCGTTTGGCTACGGATGCGGCTTCGAGGCGGCGGATCTCTTCGGCGATTTTGGCTTGACGGCGCTCGTGTGCGGATTTTCGCGATTTGGGATCGCCGGCTTCGACATCCGAGAGGGCGTCTTCTGAGCCTTCTTGGTCGGACTCATCGTCGAAGAGATCACGGCGGACGTCTGCTATGGCGCGCTCGATGCCGGCTTCGTCGTCAGTCGGGTTTGCTGTTTGGGCGGCTTTCTTAGCTTGTCTTTCAAGGTAGTTGGCTTGCATTTCGGCTTTGCCGATTTTTCTTGGGGGCGGCTCGAAAAAGTCTTTGTAGAGAACATTATTGGTGTTGTCTCCAATTGGGTCCTGATCCATTTCGTCGTCTTCTTCACCATCGTCGCTGTCTCCTTCTGGGGCATTCAGGTCAACATTTCCGAATGTCGGCCCATCCTCTTCGTCATCTTCCTCCTCATCCTCATCGTCATCTTCAACGTCCATCGCTGCAGCTCTTTTTGAGCTTGATACGGGTTTCGGGACGAGTGCTGATGGATCAGCATCCCAATCAATGTCTTCTTCATCGCTTGCTTCTCCAGTATATGGATCTGCAGCCGCGTCTTGCTGTTCTAAGAACTCGGTCTGCTTGTTGAATACGTCGATAGAGAAGAAGCCGTCGTTGAGTTTGTGTGGGTCTTCAACATAGAGACCGGCTGGTGCATCATCCTCCTCCTCCTCCTCCTCCTCCTCTTCTTCCTCATCGAAACCTTCCTCTCCATCAAGACCTTCAGCAAAGTCTTCTTCATCCTCACCATGACCGGCGCTCTCTAGCTCCTCGTCCTCTTCCAACTCTTCAATAACTTCCTCCCCATCATTTTCCATGCTCTCATCATCAGAACCAACCTCAAATCCATCTTCATCAAATTTCAACAAGTCCACTCCCTCATCAACCAGCTCGTCACTCTCTCCCTCCAAACCACCCAGCTCTTCCAAAGCCCTCTCCGCATCATCCCTCAGCGCATCAATAACCCTCCTAGCCTGTTCCCAAACCTGCTCAACCTCAAATCCTTCAGTATAAATCTTCCGAATCTTCAGAACCTCCCCATCATCCTTCCCCGTGTCGACCCTCTTCCGCTTCTTCCTCTGCTCCTTCAATCGCTCCGCCTGCTCCTCTCCCAACCTCCCCGCAAAAGAATCCAGCGTCTCTTTCACGAATCCTAAACTGGCATCGGGTAAGGAAGAGGTGGGTGCAATGAATGCATGTCGGTTTTCTGGCGCGAGGGCTTGGAGGAGATTGTCCATTGGAGAGGCCATGGTGGAGGACTTCACGATTGTGGAAGAGGGGTTTGTCACAGCTGGGAACGCGGTCATGGTATGTGATGTCGAGGTCATAGATGAGGATGCGCTGCCGTTTTTGGCCATTGCTGCACAAGATCCTCGAATCGCGCTGCCTGAGGTCGTTTCGAAGGAAATTTTTATTGACAGGCTTCTTATCGCTTAGCGTGCTGGTCCTTATCATCACATGTCTCTAATTGCTTGGCGCTCTGCCTGTCAGCCTGTTTTCCCTCGTTGATCTCAAACCTTAAAGGCATCTCTCTTTCTTTCTTGTAAGTAAATGACTCTTTTCAATCTTATTTCATGCTGCAAGTTCATTGTATCAAGTAAAATATGAAGCTCACTTGTTTTGGCCTCTCATGATCACTCTGATCCCTTTACAATGTATCCTTCTCAGCGACTTGTGATCTCGACGCCAGAAGACATGTGGAAGTCCCACAGTTAGTGAATTCTCTCTGTGTCCCATATTAGAATATTCAGTCATCCAATCATCAAATCAGGCCTCAATGGTAAGTGCCGAAGATCTGTGTAAACGGTGCAGGAAGCATTCTCATACTTCGTATGAATTTCTTTCTTGGTACCACACGCAACCCAGCAGTGACATCTCAGTGGAGTTCGCTGCATATCAGATATGCACTAGAAAACTCGAATGATACCCCATAATCACAACAATATGCAGCGCTATCACAACCATGTGAGAAGGCTGTTAGGCGGAGATTTATGTGGCCGATTAAGGCACGTTACTGCTTTCTAGTCTTGAGAATAACTAGTACCATAAAGTAACAAAACAATCTTGAGAAATTGAAATATTTACCAGTTGCTTCTAAAGCATATGCTTTAGCGGTAGGTTCTCATTTGAAAAGCTGTGCCCAGAGAAATGGCGCAGCGAAGCCGTTCGATGTGGGGGTATCTTTAACGAAAATGCTAGAATAAACCACGAAGATTTTCTGAAGTTTCTCGAAGTTCGGAAAATACATGAGGCAATTTCCTGACATGTCATCGCTACTCTGGCGGCGCCTCAATCGGCCATATAAAATTCCGCCCAACAGGATACAATCTGCAGCAGCTCGACAAAATTTTGGCCGAAATCTTCTAGCACGTCTTATCAGCACTTGCACTGTCAATGATACTACGTACACCACTGTCTAGCAGCATGCACTTTTATCACAGGCAAAGAAGGGTTCAAGCTGAACGCTTTCCTCGATACAATCCTTGCCGAGCAAGAACAAGAAAGAGGTTATTGGTGCGGCTTGCTTCATTTCAGCCACAGTTGAATACGATGCCCACTCAAGATGACAAGTCTCGGAAGGCGTTTTGTCTCACCTGCACCACCACCTGGCACTCCGATCACAATCTGAGCGCTCGTGTGAATGAGTTTCCCGAATCGGTTTCCCGGTGTGTCGTACTGTGGCTATGGTTGCAAGTTACGACATCTCCCGAGAACCTGAGGAGTCAAACGGTTGATAGATGAGCAAATGCCGACGGTAGGAAACCTCCAGCGGAAGGATACCGCTTTCAAATAGTGGTCGACTACTAACAATAGTCAAAGAATAGTCGGGTATCTGCTAAATGGGATCGCACCGGCATTGTCGATTAGTGGGTTGTTGTTCTCGGCATTCGCTGGTCTGGATAATTATGATTTGGGCTAGGGGCTCTAAAATAAAGCGGAGGTCAAGAGCGGAGGATCGTGTTTCTCAAAATCAAAAAAAATCTGCAACGCTTAAAAGTCTACAGAATATTATGACATTAACAGAGTGATCAAGAATTGAGGCGGGTTGCGGGGTATCTGCACTGAACTCTACAATTGTATTTCCGATTTTAGTTACAACGAAATTTTATGAACTCTTTTACTATTTTCTACCTCTGAGAATCGGAGTACCGGGGCAAGTTCCGATGCTATTATTCCAGAACCCAGGCCGGCAAACTTGCAGATCTCACGATCGGGTTCCTGAAGTCTGACAATGGCCGGGCAAAGAATATCGACCCCGCACCAACCTCACAGAAGCTGCTGTTTCGATCGATACGGTGCTCCTTTGCTTATGGTAACCGCAAGGTTACAGCATGCATGTATGGCATGATTTGTTTGTGATTCCTGCCTTTGGTTGCGTTACTGAAGAATGCGTGCTGTCAACATGGTGTGGTTGGACAAGGGGCTGTTGTTGGGACATGGAGATGTAGGAAGTATTCAGCCTTAAGTGAAGCAAGGCCAAGCAAGGTCCAACAAAATTGGATGAAGCTATCTCAGTATACCCCGGATATTTCTATCCCGCCTTTCTGTCGACGTCGTAACTTCTAGATATAAGAAGAATTATATTGACGTAGTCCGAGCTTCATCCGAGCCTTCGTACATACCTCCTTATTTGCAAGAAAGTTGTAAGTAATTCGGTCAAGTAATTCTCAAATTCTTTGGGCCTGGATCGATGAACATGAGGGTCTTGATCCGCAAGTAGGTGGGACCGGCTTGGGAAGACCCGCATACGCGCTGTATAAAGCCTTGCCTGCATATTGAAGCTGGTCAAGGTAGCAGCAGTTCATGATGGTTCGTATCATCAAGCTAGTATATATATTATATATATATATATATATCTATGGCGTTAAGTTAAGAAACGAGATATTGGTGTGCCGGGAGTAAGTAGCACATGGCTAGGATCAACCTTGGTTCCCGTTATCCAGCCAAGGTACAGTACATATATTTGTTCCACCACCGAACTTACTCCCTGCCTACCTCCGTAGGAACTTTACTTACAGTACTTCCATACTTCATCATCATCATCCTCTTCCGCATAATCGCATTGTTTCTCTCCTTTCCCCGTCCTCGCTTTCTCTGAGCCTGATCTCCGACCTGGTAGGTACGAAAGGTACCTACCTACCTTATCCTCCACTCCACCATCGTATCTCATCTCAGCTCAGCCTGGACTGCTCTCCTCTCCAGCCACAGGCCTCCCCTCCCACCTACCACCTACAGCACCGCGGCATCACCTCTATTTCTGCCCCGCGCCTGCCAATCATCAACAAAGTACTGTACGTCACCCACCCTGTCGTGCATGCAGGCCGAGAAGGTAGCAGGAAAAAAGAAGATTCTGTAACCATTTTTCTGGACCGTTACAGCGGCCTACCAATTACTTTGTATCTTTCTGACTGTGCGTGCATAAGCCTAATATCAGCCAATGGTTTAACGCTTGGCCGTTCCCCTCTTGTTCCTCCATTTGATTGACTCAACCATTTTATCGGCCCTTCACTCTTCATCCTATCCGTCGTCTGAATTTGTTCGCAAGTCAGCTTTTGGCTTTGGGACGGGATCAACCAAGGCACAAACAAGGTTGGAAGAAACAAGGACCCAAGCGAAGCAGGAGACGGGAACCTTGCCGAGCGCAGCGAATGATATCGTGCCAGTTCGACATCGAAACCTTATCTTGCTGGATCTTGACTCTGACTTTGCGCCTCCGCAAAACACCACTCAATTGCACAAAGGCGGACCTCCATACCCTGTCGCCTCCGCTTTCCAGCGTCAGCCTCTGCTTTGCCTTCCGGCCGCAGCGCGATTACTTGTCCTGTCTTATCTTGTCTTGTCTGACTCGTGAGCGCAGCAGATCGAAGTTGCTGCTCTTCCAGTACAAAGACATCCGGAACCCGGAAGTCGAAAGCGAAAAGTAATCTTACAAAGATCGACCTGCGACCTCAACAAGAAAGCTTGCAGAGCTACCTGCAAGTTTGACGTGAAGGGATGAAGTACGGCCAGACTTTCCATGCGCAATCGGTACCACAATGGGCGGCATGTGAGTCTATCCAATGTCTGACTTGTCAACGGCATTCCAGTCATCCCACGCCCTCGCAGATGCAGATCACCGACTAACTATGACTTTCGCAGACAACGTGGATTATGACGAACTCAAGAATCTGATCAAGGTCAATACTACGCAAGACCAGGCACAGGCTATCGCGATCCCAGGACAAGCAGACCCAAGTTTGGAGAAGTTTGAAATCGCCTTCTTCAACGAGTTGTCCAACCAACATGATCGCGTGGATCTCTTCGTGAAGAGCAAGGCAGATGAAATCAGTCGCCGTCTTCGTACGTATCGCTCTTACAAAGTCGATGATTATTACTAACTTCAAGCCAGAGCATCTCCAGAAGGCCGTCTTACGCCTTCTTGCCCGGACTACCCGGTCCAACGATAGCGACCCTATCTCCCAGAAACACCGAGACAAATTCGCGAAATATAATGTTCAAATTGAGAGGTAGGAATAGGATCGGCCTATTGTGGAAATTTGAAGTTGACATTGCTAGGTGCGGGGACGACATCCGGTCGCTCCAGCGATTCGTATCAGCTCAAAGAGTCGCATTTCACAAGATCATGAAGAAGTATAAGGTAGGATTCGCTGTATGATACAGGAGGGAGCAGATACTGATTGACTGTATAGAAATGGACAGGATCAAGGTCACTCGGGGAACGATTCAATGACGAAGTGTTGAGCGACCCCAAGAGTTTGGTACGACGTGATTTCGGCCCTCTTCTGTCACAATATCAAGACCTCTCTATAAACCTCCGATCCTCGACTCCAGCTAGCAGCGAGCCTCCAAGCCTGACCTCATCAAGACGACCTTCCCGCCGACCAAGTACACAGATTGCGACCCCACCACAACATAATTGGAACGAGTACGATGACGGAAGTGAAGGAGGAGAGGACGAACCGTATACAATATATGTTAACCCCGACGGAGGTTCCTTCCCAGGCGCAAAGACGATGGAGTACGTTTTTTCGAAAGTGAAGAAACCTATGGCGAGTGTCAAAGCGTGGTTCAGCCCCAGTACATCACCCGGGGAGCGCCATGGTCTCCTGACTGATCGAAATGATGGATATTTCGCCGAGCAGCAAAGTGTAGTAGACACGGATCTCGAAGACGAAGCATACGCCTCCTCGAACAACGAGTTCCCATCTGGCTACTTGGCACACTACGCTACGTTCCCCAGCATCAACGACCAGAAGTTCTCGCGACATCGGGAGATGCTTCTGTTCCGGGGAATGGTTGGTGCGTTTGCTGGAGCGTTGATGCTTATCGTGATCACCAGCATTCTGATCTCTACTGGCCGACACAAACTCCGTGCAGAGGTCGACGCAGGAGCCATTGCCGGTTGTATTGCGAGTCTTTGCTTCGCTCTGGCTGGTATCACAGCTGCCTTATGCCGAAAACAGACATTGAACTGGCTGCACAGAGCTTGTGTTGGGATCACGTTTGCTGGATTATTATTTTTGAATTTGATGCTTCTCTTCTTGGTGTTGGACAATATCCGGGGATGAACAGGCATTGGGCGTCTGAGTTCCACTGTCGAAAGTGACGACCACACAAGGATTGAAGACTTGCGTAAATACGGCAGGGTGGGATGGAGAAACTATGATATCCAGGGTAAATTTGCGGGATGGAGTTCATTGACTTGCGTCGCACATAGATTGCTACCGATTGTACTGGGACCGGGAATTTGATTGTTGGGTGGCTGGATGGGACCTGTACATAATTGGGGCTCGGGAGTTCGAGATGGGTACAGCAGCGATGTTATTTTTTTTATAGAGCGTCTTGATGGGATGAGAATCGACGATGGGCTTAGAGTGTAAGCCGAGCGGACGGGCGAGCGAGCGAGCAACCAACCAAGGGAAGGAGGATGGAGAGAACGAAGCAATGCCGATAAAGCACATAGAAACTCAGATCTGTATATAGTATACGAATGGGAAACCGAGACAAGAAGAATCATTCCATTTTGTCATCAGTAATACTTGGAAAAAACATATCATCTCAAGCAAAACAAAGCACACAATAGCTGAACAATTCCTCTGTCGATTGCTGTTGTTTACCCGCTTAACGTCTCCTACCCCCTTTCCACCCTCATCATCCCTCACTTTCAGTCATTCGGTTCACTTCACCCGACCTAACTCCCCACCACCGTCCCCCCGTTAGGATGCAAACTCTGGCCACTCATAAACGCACTATCCGCACTCGCCAAAAACACAAAACATGTTGCCACCTCGCTAGGCTGTCCTGGCCGTCCCATTGGACTCGTAAACTCCTTCTGCGCCTTCTCGTTCATCGTCGCAGGAATCAAAGGTGTCCAGATCGGGCCGGGACAGACGGCGTTGACGCGGATGCCGTTGGAGAGTTGTTGGTTGGAGAGTGCGCGTGTGAAGGCTACTATTGCGCCTTTGGTGGAGGTGTAGTCTAGCAGGTCGGGACGCCCGATGTATGGGTTGACGGAGGCGCAGGTTATTATTGTGGAGCCGGGGGACACTGGGAGGGGGTGATTAGTTGGGGGGTTTAGAGGAGGGGTGGGGAGGATGGATGGAGTGTGAGGAGAGATCGAGATGGGGTGGAAGAGGAGAATGAGATGGGGTACGTACTGTGTGGAAGTGTGTATTTGGAGAGATAGAAGAAAGGGTGGATATTAGTATCGAATATTTTTACCCATTGTTCTCTGCGATAGTTTCAACCATCAGCATCCATTTCCCCACGAGTGCTCCTCTAAGCGGAGTGCTCAAAATCCAACATGAAAAGGGGGAAGGAAAACATACTCGCTAAGCTCCCCAATACTTTCCCTCATCATCTGAAACCCATGATTCAACACCAAGATATCAATCCCCCCCATACTCCCCACCGCCTCCTCCACCACACTCTTACACCTCTCGCTACTCCTCAAATCTGCCTCAATCAGTCCCAACTTCCCGCCTTTCTCCTCCACCAATCTCTTCGTCTCCAACGCATCTCCTTGCTCTTCAGACATGTATACGATGGTTGACTCCGCGCCTTCCATGGCGTACAGGACGGCGATGGCGCGTCCGATCCCGCTGTCGCCGCCGGTGATGAGCGCGCGTTTGCTATGGAGTTTGCCTGCGGCGAGATAGGGTTGGTAGCCACCGGTGGAGGTGGGGAGTTGGTCGTTGACGGGGGATTGCCCGGCCATCTTGTGCTGTTTGCCCGGTGCTTCTTGGTAAGAGACGGGGACGGTGTGTCCTGTGATTTCTTAGTATTTAAATTGTCCGAGAAGAAAAAAGTAAAGAGATAAGGGAAGTAGCTGATGCTGTGTATCCAGATAGATGTACGAGAAACCTACCCTTTGCAAACTGAGAATCCGTTCCTGCCATTATGATCGCACTGTACTCTGGATCTCCTGGTTTGAAAGAGTCCTTTGTTCAATTGAAAAGATGATCAAATAGTAAGATAATTCCTAAACCAGGAGTTCAAAAAGTCCACTGTTGTTTATGAAAAGGGAAACAAAATCCTCAACCAATTTACACACCACTTCATACTTCCCTTCAAATGCAATACGTCAGATAACAATTCCGTCGGACTAAACCTCCGGAATAGTAAAAGGTCCAACCCACTATATAAGTACTCTGGGTAATTTTGATGGAGAAATGTAGTACAGCTCCATTTCTTTGATAGGGTGACATGTTTCAGTCGTACAGTAGTAGTTGCAGGTGAAATACCTATGATGTATTGCGTTGAGGTTGTTTGGTTTGACGTCAGTACTGGTGCGTGCCGGTGCCGAGAGGCGAGACCGTTTTGGTACGAAAGGGGGTACCTAGTCACTGAGCGAACTTTCACATGCGGAACTACAAACTATCTTCCCCTCCATGAGCCTCTCCGACTATCTGAGCAAACTGGAGATAATTAAGTTGATGATTTGAATCCTCAGTTCGTCTTTGCAGAAATGCTGATCTGCGAAGTTTGCTGAGGTCTGCTTTTTTGCGTTGGGCTTGCCAAGGCTTCGGAAGTGTCAAGTATGCATGTGTAACCATAGCCTCCAGACGATCGAGGTGCAGTGCTCGCAGAATGAAATCATGTGTTTGGGTCCGCTAATGAGAACTCTGAAATGTCATCGCGGTGTCTCTTCTGTATGTTTCAACAGCTTCAAGCATCTTTCCAAGCATTGCATTCTAGAAGTGTTTTGGCATCTGCGGCGAGTGTGTTTTGTTGTTGTTGACTTTACCGGTACCTCGTCTTGTCCCTCGCAGTCTCTGGATTGTTAATGATTTCATCCAACTGTTCTCATGCCTATCTTTGAGTTGTTTCAATCTGATTCTCAAGTCCATGCAGCTGCTGGAGCAAGAATGGGGGCAGTTAGCCGTGGCATTGCGATTTCCTCGCCGTCGAGCTCAGGAAATCTAGAAGGTCCAACTCAAGTGAGTGGTCTCGTTCTTTGTCTTTCTTTCAATTTCCTCGCCGAATATCAGTATTGCGACCGCTCCTAAGAAGCAAAGAGTCGTCAGAGCGCGACGGCTAGTTCAAGGAATAAGAGGAAGGCCTCAAACCAGAATATTTCTTACCATTATGGCCTTGAGCCTCTGGATTTCTCGAGTCGATAGATTGAAGAACAGGCAAACTTCTCCAAACGACTAGGGAGAAGACAGAAAACTACCCAGGTGGGTGGTTACTCATTGTCACATGATTAAATCAAAATTTCTCCGAAAATGGCTGTTTTCATCGACAGCAATTGTTGGCTATTTCTATTCCTAGAGATCCCTTCATCTCTTAATCGTATCCATAATTTATTCCTGCCCTGCCAACAAGAGCCTTCTTACGATCTGTTATCTGGGAGAATACTCGATATCAATCAAGCCACACCACCCTGCAACCATGACCCTGCATGACGTAGCCTCTCGCTACGTCATTCAGCATCAACAACAGTTCGTCCAGCCACAACACATAGACAACACGGCTTCTCAAAGGGTTGAAACACATCCAATACAAACCCTGATCAATTCAGAACTCAGCCAGGTTTTAATCGTCAGCCAAGACATCTCGAATCTATCCTCTTGCTTCTATTGGCTCTTTGACTTCCATGCTTTATTTGGCTGCGGCATAGACACCTCCCGACAACCTGTTTTGTTCGCTTACTCGTGACTTCGCAAATGGAACAGCTGTTCTGTGTGAGAGGGGTTGCAGCCATCACGAAAATCCGTTGGCTATCAAGCACTGAAATGACGTTGCAACTCGAAATGCACACAGGGTACGCAGGTTCCAGCCACTTCTTCCCCATGAAAAATAAGGGTCCAACCCTTACCCCGTCTGCATCAAGGAACGATAATCCCAAACCATCGTCATATCGACCTCATGCTACACTTGCACGCGCAAAACCCCAGTTTCTTCCATGCCAACCTCATGCAAGCACCAATCTTAATATCATCCGCACCATCCCATACTCAGGATTGAAATTAGTATAACTACTGCGATGAGCACCGCCTCTAGATTTCTTTTTCTCCATCATTCAGATATACAAATACAGATACAACTTCTTCTAAGAACACTATCTTCATTCATACGTTCCACCACAACATCAAACTCAAACACATCCTCAACAACAACACTTTACACTCTACCTACACCAATACCAATACCACCAAAACAAGAACTCCCACAACAACAAACCGCAAACATGCATACTAGACGCCACAACCAAACCGTCACCCGCACCACCAAGCCAACGCTCATGACCCGTCTCCGCGGCCGCAATGCAAAGACGCGCAGTACGTTCTCTCCCCCTCATCCCTCTCCCTTTATCCCCTTCCCCTTCCCACAACTAAACAGCCCCTCTAGCCACCAAAACAACCACAACAGTGCAACCCACCGCCGCCCGTCCGGTGCGTACATCCCGCTGGGGAGGTAATAACCGCCGCACAGCGGCGCACACCACGCACGCCGCTCCAGTCGTGAGACAGAGACGCCATGCTACGATCGGGGATAAGATTTCCGGCGCGATGATGAAGATCAAGGGGAGCTTGACGAGACGTCCTGGTGTTAAGGTATGTTTGTTCTTCCTACTACCTGATGATGACATGGGAATATATACTAACTGATTTGCTTACAGGCTGCTGGAACTCGCCGCATGCACGGCACTGATGGGAAGGGTTCTCACCGTGTCTATTAAGTCTTTCGCAGCTTTGCAAGACCAGGACTCGGAGTTGTGGTTGCCGAACAGAAACAAACGCCACACTTGTATGATTATTTGATAAGATACCCACCCGATTTAATGACTTTTTGAAGCGAGCGAGCGAATGACTGATTGATTGGGTGGAATTTGTATTGTAATTTTCTCAGATAGCTAGAAGTCTTTATGACCTTTATTCTAAGCTATGATAATCGCACTCAGCATCTTCCTCTCTCAACGTGACATGTCACGCTGTGCAAACAATTATACGCCTGTCAACCCGATGAGACTCCCGGTGCAAAGTAAAAAGGCGCCCGTCCTCCCTTGATATCAAGTTTCCTTCTGTCCCATATCTTGCAGTCAAGCATCAATCGAGGGCTTCAAAATATGGTATCATCAGAAGACCCGTCATACCAGATGCAGCTGCAGAAATGAACAAATGAGAACCAATAGTAAAAACAAAACACGATCAAAACAACCCCTCTAACATTCAACTCCCAAAAGGCCTGATGCCTACCAATTCAGGCATACAATCGGACCTTCTTCATTCCTATGTTATACTCGGAATCATCCCACTGCAACTCATCAATGTCCATCTTGTCTGCAATGTTGTTGTGGCTCATATATCGAGGGTTGCCGCCATCAACAGAACCAAGGTTCTTGCGAGGAGATCCTGGTTGATGTGCCTTTGGCTGGCTCAGGAGGATTGGCATCGACTCGGTTGTCTTGAGGGACTCAAGTTTGATGCCACGACGCTTGCTATCTCGGAGCTTTCTGTTTGTGTCCTTTGGGGCGAGTGCAGCAGCTGGTGCCAATGATTCCCCCGCAGGGTAAACATCATCGACTGGAGGATATCCCTCGGAAGGCCCAAGTGGTAAGAAGCTTTGTAAAGCTCTCTCCAATCCCTCCAGTTCAGCCTTGCTTGGAGACGGATGCTTTTTAACCTTTTTTGAAGAATGATATCTGACTCCACGGTCCTTGACAAGTGAGTTCTTACGCTTGACGGACTCTTGTGAGGATGGTGACTTTCCCATGGTGTCGCTGTCGACGTCCACCTGGTCGCTGTCAAAGAGGGAACGTGTATCCGCTGGAACAGTCTTCAGCAAATTCTTTCCATCTTCTTCAAATGTTGGTTCAAGGCGAATTCGAGGGGTTGACTGAGCAAATGGACTTGAGGATAGCATTGCGTCGAAGTCGCCGTCGTATATGGAAGTTCTGACCTTTCTCTCTCGGGTATACTTTGGCGTGTGGCAATGGCTTGGTAGATCTGGGATGAACTCGCTGCCTTGATCGTAGGACATATCATCGCGGAGTTTGTTCTCGAACTTTGTGGGTGTGCGAGTGATACTGCCTGAATATGGATTTAGCATCAAAAATTCGTTCTTCAGGATTGATACAAAGCGGAGCAAATACGTACTAGAGTATGCGCGCTCCGAGAATGGGTCGTCAGGATGATCGGTCGACTTGTGGCTCCTCAACGACTTCCCATCATCTGCCAGTGGCTTGCGACGCACATTGCCATGACCAGTGAGAGTATAAATTTTTGGGTTCTTGAAATTGTCACCTGATCACATGTTAGCATCTTACGATCGTTAGAGGAGTCCATAAATCAACCTTCATTCATTCGAAGCTCCATCGTTGTCATCGCTGCCGCCGAGATAGAAAGCTCCTCCTCAAATTCTTGGACCTCGTTGAGGGACGCGTCAAGGAGTTTGTCATTGAGCATGGAATCACGCTTCCTCGCATTTCGACTGTTGAAGCGGTCGTTGAGGGCAGTCTTCATCTTTGTCAACACCTTATTGTCGACCAAGCGTCGTTTCTTTTTAGGCACCAAAGGCCCAAGGAGTACTGTTCCTTCACTTCCGGGTTTCAAAGCCTTGGTGGCTGCAATCATGGCCTCGATTTTGTTGTTGAGATCTGCTGCAACGAAGCCGGTCTGCTTTGGTTGAGAATATGCCTCTGGATGAGAGGACTTTTCAGGTCGTGGAGGGGAAATGCTGCTCTTTAGTGTCTGTCGAGACGTGTGCGCTACGCTTCGCCGGTCACTAGCATCGGCTCGAGGTGGACCAACAGTGCTCCTGGGACGTCCAGATCTCCTCTTGGATGATCTACGAGGAATCTCTGGGACTGATGGCTTCCTATCATGAGCGGAGAGGCGGTTCAAGAAGGTCGAAGGTTGTGGATTGTCTTCGGTAAAATCCATCTGATTCGACGTTCCAGCAGCTGTGACAACAGGAGCTGTTCTCATCGCCCAAGCATCATCGCCGTTGAAGATCAGCTTGGGGAGTTGTGGCAGATTCTTTCCATCTTGTGACTTGCTGTGTGGGAAGCTTGGGATTGCTTTTGAAGCCGCGCTTTGTGACATGCGTTTGCCGCCCTCGGGTCGCAGCTGATCCAAGAGGGTATCATCTAGCAGGATACTGGCCATCTCCTCGATGCTGTCATCATGTTGATTGGATGGGGAATCTTTCTTGTAGTGGCTGTCACTGAACATGGGCATTGGGAAAGCCATTGAACCTGTAGGCACTCTTTGTTAGCTATCGAAATGCTAGCAAGAGCACGGGTCAAGAGACACGGGGTGGAGAGACGGCAGATGTCCCTCCGTTAAACTTTGGAATTGATGGCCGCCCAATTGAAAGCGACAAGATAACGTACCTCGTTTCTTGGACTTCTCTTTCTTGGGTTTGGATTCGTTGTCCGGATCCTTGAGGACAGAGAACGAGGGTAGGAGGGAGCGTTTCTTCTTCCCGTACGTTGCCATATTGGATAGAGAGCTTTTGGCAGCTATGGCAAGCTTCATGCAAGGTAGACAAGAAGGTAGAGAGAAGGGAGTGTGAATTGAAAGGAGTGAGACGCGGACCAGTTGGCAATATTCTGCGTAGAAGTGGTGTGGGGGAGAGGCTGAAAGAAGGAACGGAGCGGGGGATGGGAAGGAAAGTTGACAAGAAGGAGCGCGAAGGGGGAGGGGAGGTTTGGAATCTTGTTCCGAAAATCGCATGAAGTGAAGAGAAGTGAAGTCAATGGCAGGAACGAAAGGTGAGCTCCAGCGTCCGAATTACTGGTTTGGGAAGCGACAACCGCCAAGACTTTACTCTTTTCAAAACCGTGCAGTGCGCTAAACAGCTTTATTCGCGTGCATCTTGTAACGAGAAGAACAGGTAGGCAGTGTGTTGCCTGAACTGACATTCGGTTGCCAGTATCTTTATCAGATTATTCGAAGCGTATAGATGCTGCGGGCTGTTTTTGAAGCTGTTGACATCCCTGAAACTCGGTTCCAGAAGAAAACATTCAAGGAAGACAAGCGAACTCCCAAACTGAGGTGCATCAAACATGACGAGAACAATAGGACAGCTCCTTTTGGAAGAGAGTCAAGTTTCTATACAATGCTTGATAAATCATAGGCAGGCTATGTTGGACACTCTTTGTCGACGGGAAGACACTGTACATGAGCCATTGTTGTGTTTATTGCGGTTGATAGTGAGTGGGGTTGACAGGTTGCAGCTGTGTCAAACTAACTGTAGTGTTCGGACCTGAATTATTCTTTAAGCTGAGAACATTCCATACAAGTACCAGGGCTACCAGAGTTTGAGAACAGATCTGCTTAGACCGAGAGTCGAGTTTGTGAATATTACCATCGTCTCTAAAATCCTTATGATAGGCTCCTGCACCCATTGGATTCAGTTCCACGGAGAAGGGATGAAGAGTTACACAGTACCATGGAAACGCCCACCGATGTCGATTACTTGGATTCCTCTCAAGTCTGATCTTTAAAAGCCATTCCATTCGGGGTTCGGAATCTGAATAAGTAGGAGGTATGTAATTGGATCCCATGTCCCACTTTCAAAAGACGTTGGAAATGGACATGGTGTTTTTGGTGAGATGCCGAGTCTCTGATGTGCGTTGAGAAGCCATTTCATTGTCGGCAATGGAAGAGGTACAAGCGTTCCTTGGCTATTTTGCTACCTACAGTGCACTACCAGGCGTATCGCACTTAGGACGGATACTATCAGCCGTATGGATAAATGACGATGAAATCTTGATACGGTCATCAGATGAAGTGGTTCGGAAGAAGCGACGATTGGAAGACTGGAACACTTTTGCTTCTTCAGTCTTAGCCTCGAATCCCAGGATGCTGGCTCTCTCCAGCCAATAACCAGGCCTGAGTTTCAAAAACAATGATCGACAAGTGCGCATCTGAAGTCGGCATCGGGATCAGACCGCTCTGGGTCAGAAAATGCCGCCGCCACTTTCTCAAGTACAAGAAGCATCATTCCAACCATCCCTCCCGTCCTCCAGTGCTGCTACTCATACCCGACTGCCTATTCTCCACACTTGAAACACATCCGCGGTCTTTTCTGTTCTACTACTTAATCCAGGCCCCAGAACACAACCGCAATGTCTTTCTCTTCTTTGGTAAATGACCTGTCGTTCAGAGACAAGCCCAGCGCTGCGAGCGAACAACGACGACAAATGGCTCGTGGGTCTTCAGTCTCAACTTTCGATGACGGCGGGTCGCATGTGTCGCGGGCTCGATCATATGCGAGCACTTCTGCCACCAGTGTGAGCATTTCCGGTGACATTGCCAGCCAGCTTCATGGAGGTTATTCGCACCCATTGGCCAGATCGTGGCAGGCGGAGAGGCAATTGACCAAGGTATGTCGATTCTCGAGACATACAAGACGTATAAGACGTGGAAGCTGACGATTTCCAGTCTATGCTTATCTACCCACTCTTTGTTTCAGACAACGATGACGAAGACACTCCAATTCCTTCTCTTCCTGGCCAAAACCGCCGCGGCTTAAATCAACTGGTTGCTCACCTCGAACCCCTCGTCCGCAAAGGTCTTCGGTCCGTTATACTCTTTGGTGTACCACTCGCCCCAAATGTCAAAGATGCTCTTGGTACCGCTGCCGATGATCCAAAAGGTCCCGTTATGGCCAGTATTCGCCTCATTAAACAACGCTTTCCACAATTGTTCATTGTCGCAGATGTCTGCCTTTGCGAATATACCTCCCACGGACACTGTGGTATCCTGCGCGATGACGGAAGTTTGAACAACGAGCTTTCTGTTGATCGTATCTCGGATGTCGCAATCGCATATGCTCAAGCTGGCGCGCACTCTGTTGCTCCCTCGGACATGAATGATGGACGTATCCGGGCCATCAAGTTGAAGTTGATTGAGGAGGGAATTGCACACAGAGTTCTTCTCATGTCCTACGCCGCCAAGTTCTCTGGCTGTTTATATGGACCATTCCGAGACGCAGCAGGATCTGTACCTTCATTTGGAGACCGAAAGTGCTATCAATTGCCCCCTGGAGGTCGTGGACTTGCTCGCAGAGCTATTGAGAGAGATATCGCTGAAGGTGCTGATATCATCATGGTAAAGCCCGCCAGTCAATACCTCGATATCATCAGTGATGCGAAGGAAATCGGAAAGAATATGCCAATCGCTGCATATCAAGTCAGTGGAGAATATGCTATGATCCATGCAGGTGCGAAGGCTGGTGTTTTTGATTTGAAGACCATGGCTTTTGAGTCTACGGAGGGAATTCTAAGGGCAGGTGCAACGATTGTCATCAGTTATTTCACACCCGACTTTTTGGATTGGTTGGAGTCATGAACAGCTGGGAATGGAGTCCAATGATTAAAGTTTTGCATGATTATGAAAGCTGGCGTTTGAGGTCTTGTATGGTAACAGGATTGGCAAAAGCTTTAGAAGAAATACCACTGTTTGGAAAGTCCCCTTATCATTCAATTTCTCTGTCGCATTCGGTAACTCTCCTTTCTCTGGCTCATGGCCAACTTCCCCCCCCTCAAAATATCAGATGCCAAGACAAGCCTTGAGGATCATCCAGGTCTCCGCTCAAGTGTGGGACATTCCGGGGTCCAGCATCCGCGGCTAGAAGGAACGAGACCAACATAAGACAGCCTCGCGACCCGACTTGTGACTCCCAGGAACATGACAAGACTTCTGCTCCACGGAGCAAGATCACCACCCACTAGCAGGACGTGAAGCTCGTTCAATCTGCCAAAGGTTGAAATCAGCCAGCGGTACTCGAAGTTACACCATGAAGCGGCTGGCGACTGGCTTGTCTAAGCCTTATAGCCATGTCCGAAGAGGTCCAATGTTTGAGGATGCAGGGATTCCCAATGGAGGGGTTTTCTGCAGACAGGAACACGCAGCACCTTGTACGAGGCAGCAGATACGGCGTGCTTCCAGTAAAAGTGACAGGTCTCGTCCTAGGACGGCGTTGTTCTTCCCAGGTAGATACTTCTTCAACCGTCGAGATTTAGCAGGAGGAGTCATCTATTGGAACATCTGCTCACATACATCCAGGCCAGGGAGTCCAAAAAGTCGGCATGCTAACACCATGGCTCGAAGCCTTTCCCTCAACAGCCAAACCTCTAATCGAAGAAATCGACCACCTCCTCGGCTACAAACTCGCCCAAATAATCGAAGAAGGACCCAGCTCTACCCTCACAGCAACAGAGAATGCTCAACCTGCCATCATGTCCTCCTCCATCCTGATCCTGCGAATCCTAGAGCAAGAATTCGGATTTAAACCAGCAGAACGGGTAGATGTGACGCTGGGGCATTCGCTGGGCGAGTTTGCTGCCCTGGTAGCGGGCGGCTTTGTGTCGTTCGAGGATAGTCTGTACCTGGTTCGGAAACGAGCTGAAGTTATGGCGGAATGCTCAAGAAAGGCATGTGTAGAACACGGCGGCGAATACGGCATGGTAGCTCTTGTCACCGAGCCAGACCACCTCCTCCCTCTCATCGAAGCGATCTACGAATTCCTAGGCCACCACAGCGCAGGTTCGAAATCCGAGAGCGCGGAGGACGTCCCGCCGATCCAACAAGTCCTCATTGCGAATATCAATAGCAAGAATCAGATTGTGCTGAGTGGGAATATTGAGAGGATCAAGACCCTGTTGACGCATGTGAGGCAGTTTGGAGGTCATGATCCGAGAGCGGTGCGCTTAAAGAGCGATAGTCCTTTTCATAGCCCGTTGATGAAACCAGCTGCCACAGCCATGAAGCGGTTACTCGATGGAAAGAGTCGAGTAAAAGGGAAAGAGAACGAGGATATCGTGACGTTTCCCGGGATCATGGAGTGCGTGAGTAATGTCAGCGCGAGGCCGTTCACGAGTAAAGAGGATCTGAAGGATTTATGGGCGAGACAGTGCGTGGAGACGGTGAGGTGGTGGGATAGTATTAAGTATTTGGATCAGGAGCAGAATGTCAGGAGGTGGATTGGCATTGGGCCTGGGAAGGTAGGGAGGAATCTGGTAGGGAAGGAAGTTGGTATGAGGGGGAGGGATACTGTGAAGGGTGGTGGCGTTTGGGGCATTAGTGATCCGAAGGAGATTGAGGAGGTCCTTAGAGCGCTGGAGGAGACGGAGGCTTCGAGTGGCGATGAATGAGACTCTCAATAAGTTTTGGATAATGAGTGCTAGAGAGCGATGATGCCGAGCAACAACATACCTTATTTATATCGATGAGATCCTAGCTTAGTTGTATGATGTGACGAATTGACTTCTAGATGCCCAAATTTATGAGCATCAAATGAACGTGGAACTAGAACTATTGTGCATTCCCAATTCCAATGCGAATTGTTGGCATTCTTGATTTCCCGACTTTTCTGGTACGTCCATACATGCAACAAGGCTACGAAGCTGAACAAATCTCGGCTCCACATCAACCTCAAGTCAACATCGAAACACCTACTCTTCTCTCAACCTCACAACACAACAACCAGAAAGAGAGATGACCGCAATACCATCCATAGCCTGCCTCGGCGTAATAGGCAAAAACGTAACTTGCCCCCTCTCTTCTCTCTTCCTATCCCCATGCCCCCTTCCTACCACCTGCCCCAAGGTTCACGATCGCTAATATATAGTTATACAGAACAACCCCCTCCACATCTCCGTCTTCCCCTCCTTCCCCTCCAACACACCCCTCCGCACACCCCTACAATACAGCCTCCTTCTCTCCAGCACACTCGACATCTTCGAGGCGCGATCGAAGATAAACACGAATTCGGGTGGGGGACTGAGTGGGGATTTCGGCCTGCTGCATGCGGTTGATGAGAGGTTGGCTGCGTATGGGTTTGAGACGAATACTGGGGTGAGGTTTGTGGTTGTCGTGGATGTTAGGGGACGGGGTGTTGGGAGTGGGGGGATTACGGGTACAGGAGGTATGGGAGGTGGAGGAGCGGGTGCTGGAAGTGTGGGTGGGTTGGGGTTGAGGGAAGGGGAGATGAAATTGGTAAGTTTAGCCACTTAAATCCTCTCTCTCGTTCCAAAAGGAAAACTTGGACTCAGGATTCAGGCATCAAGCGGAATAGGGAAAACAAGAGAAGAGGAGAAGACTGATCAAACATGTGTGAGGAATAGGTCTTCAGAGCCATGCAAGCGGCATACGTGCGGTTACTCCAAAACCCGTTCTTTGACCCAGATGAACATAGTCCGCCGACGGGACGAGGGGGAAGAAGATTACGAGTAAGAGATTTGCGGATGATATGAGGAGGATTGGGGAGGGGTGGGTGCCGGGTGGGAATCCTTGATTAGACGATTGGGAAAGTGGGAGAGTTTGGGGGGTGATGGTTGATGGAGGAGGTGGTAATGGATGATGGGATGGCGAGAAGGGAGATGGGGTGGTTTGTGAAGACATGGGTAAGTTTTCTTCATTTTACTTTATCTGTTGTTGGATATATCTGTCTGACTATGCCAGGTCCGTCTTTTGTCCTGGATAGTCTGGTCCCACTCAACGAAAGCGAGTATCTACTAGGACAACGGACGAGACTCCAAATCTCAGAAAGAAGTACCAAGATCCGACTTAAAATGGTCGATATGCTAAACCTAGCTCGAAGAGCCTCACCAAGGACGAGACCCTTGCTTAGCACTGATATAAGAGCCTTGGTCGATATAGCATCTCATGCCTTCAATACCGACGTGGCTACCTGAGTGGTGTGGCTATCTGTACTTTATCGTGACGCCAGCCTGATTGCTACCCAATCTGCCAATGTTTGGTACCTAAATCTAGCACGACCTATCAATTACATGTGGCCCCCAAATCCGCGGGGCTACCACCGACCTTCAGAATTCCCCTCTAGATAAAGTCGGCCTGATATGCACATAAAGGAATACTTAATAGCCCAAGTTCATGGCAAACTTCTCATCTCCTGCTCAGACAAACTTCACTGCCTAAGTAGGTGGTTTAAGTTGACATCCAGGGATCTGCTAGAACAAGCATCTGCTCCTGGACGGTCTTTTCTACTTCAATCGCACCAAGCCAGTACTTACGAAGTTTATCGACTCCCGTGCACCGAAACGTTATACGTTGATATTCCAAGCCCCGAAAGAATAGTCGTCTACTGTGACGGCACGGGAAACAATAGCAGGGATCCTCTAAAGCAACTGACGAACGTTGCGAGACTTGCTCTCTGCGTTCCGTCAAAGGACTTCAAATCATCTCCGCCGACTGAGCAAGTCCTTGGTTATCACCGAGGCATCGGCACGCATCGACCTCCTGACGGCCTCTTAAAACATCTGATAGGGAAAGCAAGTAACTCGCTACAACAAGCTCTGGGTACTGGTGAGCTGAACTCCCGTTAACCTCCTCTCCACCTTTTCTAGCGAAATAAGAATACTAACAGGCTTCAGAAATCGACGGAATAGTTCTCGAGGCTTACCTGTTCATTGTAGATACATACTCTATTGGTGACGAGATTATTCTCGTTGGCTTCTCCCGTGGAGCCTGGACGGTAAGGGCTGTCGCGGCCCTCATCTATGCTGTGGGTGTTCTCAAGCGAGGTAAAGCTCCGGAGTTGGGGAAATGGTACCAGGTATGGCTTGCGAGCAGAGATACAGAAGAGGGCGAAGGCTATTGGGACAAGCCGATATTTCAAAGTTACCTTCATCGGGGAGTTCCTATCAAAGTGTGCGCGGCGTGGGACACTGTTGACTCCGTTCGCAATACTGGAAAGCTCGACTTCGTAAAGGGCGAGGTGGCACCAAACATAGGACGAGCCTTTCAGGTTCTGTCATTGGACGATCGATCCAATTTCCAGCCCTGGAATGGACCTCCAGCAGTGTTGGTTTCGTGGCTGTCATTCCGACGTGGGGGGAAGTATTGATAGTTGGCCCAATCCAATCTCAGGTGACAGCCTGATGTGTATGATTTCCCAGCTGGATTCCTACCTAGGCATCTCTTCTCCGTGGAAGCTCGACTATGTTCAAAGTTTCATGCAAAGCGCCATTGTTGGGTCAGTTTTCAAAACAAGGTAACGTACCATACCTGGTAAGGTTTGGTCGCTGAAGTCAAGACTAATATGACGCAGCGAAGAAAATCAAAGATTCCAAAGTCTGGTGGTCGTACCGCAATCTCCTGGTCATTACCTACCCATCTCATATAGCTCAGCTCCAAAAAGGTACAGAAACGAACGGCTGCATTGGAGTTCGAGTCCCAGAATTTTGGAGATGCTTCTCAGAGCCAAAAAGGACACCTTTTCACAGCTTTAGTGTTTGGAATGGAATTTTAATAATGGGTTGTTGATTTTCCAGGAAACTGTGCCGAAGGAGTTGGAGATTAACATGCTGCGGAGACTGGGATTTGATACTCTCGTAGATGTTTTGGAGGATAAGTCGATAAGTCATGTAGGCCCAGTGGTTGAGTCGCTTGATTTCTTTGCTACTTGGACACCACATATTTAAGACCAAAGTTTAAATAAGTTTTGTCGATAGGGAGGAAGATACCGCCCCAGCTTAAAGTATCAATAGCATGGGATTTTGTAATGACAATCTTCCCATATTTCATTCTTCAAACCTTTATTGGAATAGCAGTATTTCCCCTGTATCCTTCTCGCATTCGGACACAAGCGCCCTTTGAGACACATCTTTATTTATAAAAACAGCCCCCGAACCGAACCCCAACATTTTCACATATATGCCTCCTCTAACAACTTCCTCGCCCCAATATTTTATCACAAACGTCTACGAGTTGTATGCAAGACCGACTCTATTGGAAGAATTCAATGGCCTTTCTCTCGAGTTTGAGCATGATCTCATTGATTACTGTTGCAATGAAGATGGAGATTTAGACTATGTGAGTGAGTCTAGTTATAAGTAAAGCATGAATAAAGATGCCGTTGGAGCGTGGAGTGGCTGGATGGCCCACGAAATTGCGCTAGAGTGGGAGGTGCGGCGGCGGGCGAATTTTGCCTTTGAGGATAGATGGGAATGGGATTTTAGGAGGTTGGAGGGAGAATAGTCAGGGACGTACCGTTGTTGATAGTTCTACACACAGTATTTATTTCATTGGAGATCTCCTCTACTAATTTTGTAGCTCTCTGATTTGCAATTTCATTAATTGTAGACTTATCGGCGAGAAGTAGTCAACTCTTACATACTTGAGTTGAGGAGGATTCGGGTGTCACTTGAGATATTATTGTGGATATGGACTTGTGCAAATGCCTGTGCAATCAAATGTACGGGAGAATTCTATAACGCCTGGATTTAGGCGTTTGAACTGTTCCTGGTGAGATAGTAGTAAGAATGAGTACGATTGCGCTTGTGCCTTTACTTATTAAAATAAGATTAATTTAAATCTCTGATCTTTATTATTTAGATTGGCGATCAATCATTACTGACTCCTAAAAAGTAGAATAGGTGAAATCTAGACCCCAGTAATTGTCCCGTCTGATAATCACATTGTGATTGTTAGTATTGGACTCTTAGCCTCCAGTTTAGTCAGCGCTAAGGGAAGTTAATAAATGTACTAATGAAGCTGAGAGGACAGAGGAAGACTTACCCTTGGTACCAATTCGTGCATCTATTGATAAGATCTTTCGCATAACTTGACAAGCACGAACAACTTCGGTCCCATCTCAGAACCATTCTTATACAAGTCAGCCAACATCCACCTCAGAATCCACACTCGGAAGTTCAGAACATGTACATCAGTGCAGAGATAAATAGCAGCATCCCCCGAGCAACTAATGCGAGCATAGCTGCGAGCATTGACCCAGCATCATGGATGGGCACCGAGACGGCGAAGATGGTTGATGTCGTCTCAGATGTCGTTGGGGCGTGCGGTTTCCCAGTCTTTGCCGGAGATGGGGAGGTATTCGAGTTTGATTTTGCTGCCCTGTGTGGGTGTTAGGTATTGATTGTTTCACTTGTACACCGTTCATCGGAAAGTGGTGGAGAACTGCTGTTACGAGCAATGCCGTTTGACTGATGAAGATATTGAACTTCAAAATGGAAGTTCGACCATTATTTATTCCGAGGTTAATTGGTGGTTGGTGGAAACGGAGTCCATAAGTAGTGGAAGTTGAGGTTGAGGTGGGAGGAAAGGAAACAGTTGATTCTGTGGTACTGGAGAATATAAACAACGCTAAGCGATAAATATTGCAACGTTGATCTTGAATGGCTACTCCTCCAAGCAAACTTCAATCCACCAGATCTTTGAAGTAACCACTAAAACTCTCTTAGCTGTTCCTCGGAGAGGATGTCACAAGGTAAACAATAAAGAAACGATGAAGGGGAAATTGTCAAAAGAGCCATGCTTTATGCCTACGTCACTTCTTACCCTTCCTAGCACCTAAATCTTCAGGACCTTGTCCCCATGCTCCTGCTTTCTTTCCCCATTTCGTTATTCCCCAAGCATGCCACACTCCGAACTCGGGAGGCGGATCCCGCTGTTCTCTAAATGGACTCTTTGCACGTTCCCTCTCCTCTAGCTCTTTCCCCTGTAGTCCTGCCGGTCTGTCCAGTACAATCGACTCCCCCATCTTCACATCTCCCTTGACCTCAATGGACCCTGACGAAGTAGGCGTATTCGAGGAAGACCGTTCCCAACTCCGAACCTCAACAGGCAATGGTCTCCACCACCCTGGCTGTGATCTTGCATGCCACCTAGCACCGCACATCTCCCACAGCCGACTTCGAGCTCGCTTGTAAGCAAATCTCTCGTCCTCTCCAGTGAGGGAACTGGTCATGCCAAAGTCAACTTTCCGTCCAATTTCGCCTGCTTTGCCTGGGATAGGTCCAAAGTCCGAATCTTCGTCGGGGTCATAGCCTGCCTTAGTGACACCTGTGTATGGGGAGATGTTGGGTCGGAATGGAGATGTTTGGTCTTGGTAGATTTCGGAAAGTGTTTCTGGGTAGACGGCATCACCACCCTCGTTTTCTTCCCTTCCAGTATCCGATGTTGTGGGTTCAGCTAGAATATCGGTTTCTGGGAAGAATAAGTCATCCGGTCCGGCATCAGCTCTGATGAGAAGCTTACATCGAGCCTCGTACAAAGCGTCAAGTAGAGTGATCAGTCGTCTTGCTTCGTTCTTTTGCATTAAGGTCAAGACGGGAACTTCGTCGAGGATGAATGTGTGAAACGTGGAAGCCATGGTGATGTAGTCCGCTGGACCGAACATCCCCCCGCAGAGATCCGTAAAAGACCATGAGGCTACGCCATCTAGATAACGTGGAACTGGGACTTTTCGTCCGAAGACTTGAAGTGTGGTGGACTGCCACTGGATGTGTTCAGGCGTGTGTGACGGCAAGGCTGCTCGGATAGCATTTTGCCATTGGTATTCGGAGTCCATACTTAGCAGGAGATACCTTTTCGGAGTAGTGCCTTTGTTTAGTTTCGATTCATCGTCAAGATCCGTCGTGTTTGTCTCTTTCTTTTCCGCCGCCAGACTTTTTGATCCAAGGACTAGTTCATCGCGCTTCGCGAATCCTCCGATCACTTCTTGCCTCATCGTTTCCACAACCTCGGCTGCCTCTTCGTTTACCTCTTCCGTCTCCCTCCTCCTGTAATCTCGGCCACCTTCCATGTTCCAGATCTCACATCTTGCTTTCAGCACCTCCACGAACCCGGCATACTCGTCGTTCGCTGGAAACATGGAGATTTTGCCTCTACTGCCGAACCCAAACAAACCTCGGACAAGTCCACTACGAGGTTGTGCAGCAAAATCCGTACCACTTGCTTTGGCCAATTCGTCTGGCATGCGGTTTGAAGTTGCGATGAGTACTCCGCCTAATTGAAAGAACCCCGTGAAGAGATTACTTATAATCTTGCTGGCTGCTTTATCCGGTAACTGGAACTCGTCCAAGAACAATATCGGAGTCTGTTCTACCATCTCTTTTGCCAACCAAAGTAAAGAATGTTCTCCATCCACTCCAGAGGGGTTATCCCTGGAACGAGACTGCCGAAGTTGCTCTAATCTTGCTAGAGTCTCTAGCATAAAAGTGTTGAAATGCCACCGCCTCTTCTTCTTATTCGGAAGACTATCGGCGAGTATGTCAAACAACATGGATTTTCCGGTACCCACTTCTCCATGAAGTAACATCCCTTTTGGAGAGTCTATATTCATAGCAGCGTCATGACTTGTGAGTATTCTTGTCAGAGCAAGTGAGTCTGTCTCCTGCTTTGGGAACAAATGCGCGAACAGGGGATTCCTTCTCAAAGGATGGCCCGGAACTGCTACCGAGTTGTCATCTTTTGGCGTTGGAGCAACCCCAATTGCTTGACTGATCGCCTTGAGCCTTGTGCCATATTCGGCTTTTGGCGAATAGTCCTTTAATCGTAGGCTTCGAAAGAATCAGCAATTTAACTTCCCAAAACGTAACGGATATACTTGAAATTATAAAAGGGAAGTGCCACTATAAACTGCACTTTGATATGACAAGAGACTTACTAGATTTTCTGAAGCTCAAGAGCTAATCGATGCTGCGCCGGATCAGGGTCAATTATCTTTGTTGCTAGTAATGATCGATAAAGTACCAGAGGATTGGATATCGTAAGACTGGTACTTGCTGCAGTCGACAATTGTGGTGGCATTGCGGGAATCAGCACTGTCCAAAAACACAGAAATGCAAATGGAAGACGTCAACATCTGAACCGAGCTTGAGGGGATCGCGACTTCAGAACCTCGAGCTAAGGTCACGTGTCGATCTAAATACCCCTGGCTCCGACCGATAGTCTTTTCTGATATTTGTAAAATCCATGGGAGTGATTCTCTTTTAGAATCACAACTGCTTTGATATCTAGGTTGCTTATCCTAGGCGCTTTTTGTTGCATCCTGCATCTGGGTCAGGGGAGGGAACGTTGACGGATGGAATCTTCCTCTTGTTGCCAGGGGACTCAATTGAAAATCCAGAAGTCAAGGCTTTATGGCTGAGACATGAAATCAAAAGTCACTGACTCTACGATAAACTGAATACATTTGAAACTCACTGTGAAAACTTTAGCTCATTGTGTGTCTACTTCTCCAAGAAAGTCGTCGTTTCGTGAGGTGTAGAGCTCACCACGTAGTTGACCGCCTTCGCGCTAGTATATTGCCAGCCCAGTCCCAGCTCTACTTGTAAAATATAGCCTGCCATGTCAACAAGGACAAAGCGAAGAGGTCACCATCGCCTTCGATCCCCGCATGCCATCAACTCATCGCGTGTGTCCAATCTCGAGCTTTTGATAGCTCCTTCCCATACACCTAATTCGTCGCCGCGATGTTTTCTCCCGCACCGAATGGCGCGGCACCGCCGCCAACCATCAGCAGAAACACTCGTCGACGCCAACGACCTGCTTCGAACGAAGGTAGCCTCAGCGCACCGAAAGGAAAGCGGCAGAGACTGAATGACCAGACGTTTGTGCCACCTGGCGCTGCGCCTGAGATGGAGGAAACCCGGAACATGATGGTTGCTAGTCTTGCTCGATCTGGGAGCGCAGGGGAACCCGCTGGGCTGCAACGGGAGATCGCAGTCAGAGGGAAGAAGTCGAGATCAGGAGAGCGAACTACAAAGGGAGACGGAAGCAGTGTGCTTGTATGATTCCTTCCATGATATTTGCGGGAGCAAAGCTGATTATACGATGCATAGACTTCGAACGATACATACACTGTCAGCAAGCTTCCTGCTCTACCAGATCTACTGCGCGCAGACAGTACAGGTGCGTAGATATTACAAAAAGTTGGGAAAAGGATCTAACAAAAGCAACAGTTCATCAGCATGGCACCATCAATTCAGACAATGGCTACGCTCTTACCCTCACCCATACTCACGCAATTGTGTGGCCATACGCTGCTAACATACACTCCCCCGAAACCTTCATATTCGCTCTACCACAACCTTCAAAGCGCGCTTCCGATCCACTCCCACTTGGATCTCTTGTGTCCCATTCAGCATCTTCGACAGAGCCTGGGCTCGTGGTTGTTGTCCCGACTAGCGGGAAGATCACATACTGGGAATCGGTTTCTAGCGCGGCGACTCTAGACCTCAGACTTCAGCGAAATGGAGTGGAATTATCAATACCTGGAATGATATCTGGGGAGACTGTCATCCAAATTCTGAATGCTGAAACTGCTGGTTTTGTGCTTGCTTTCAGTACTGGTAGGATTGCGTACATGGCCGTCAGAGATGGGCAAGGAAGACCTGCGATTTCCGTTCAATTTCTGCAAGGTGGGAGCGTACCAGCTAATGGTGTTTGGTCGGCACTACGAAATGCTTTGTCGAGCTCTGCTTGGCGTGGAGATATTGCTGCTGTTCGGGCAGGACGACATGACAACAAGGTTGGAGAGCGGAGCATAGTTATGGCGACGACAAAGGGCAAATTACAATCCTGGAACATACACCGAGGCGGACATGCAGATATGAACGGAGATGCAGAAGGTCGGGAGGAGATCGTGATGGCAATCAAAAAAGCGAACCCGGAACTAAAGGACCTGCTCATTGAAGGCTTTGAACTCCATGACTTCACATACGTACCAAAGTCGGCCGTGGAACCTCACCAGGGCGATCAGAAGGGCGTCACGCAGTTAATGTTGTTGACCTCCTTGACACACAGACAGAGTTCGCATTATTTTCTGGTTGATGTTGACCTGAAGGATAAAGTGTCCGTCACAGACATTCGTCCTATTACATCATACACAACACCCACCAGCGGAGATGCAACCTCAAAACCTCGACTGTACCTACCAACTCCAGCACTCATGGCCTATATAGTCTTCGATCGTGCAGTTGTTGTTCTTTCAACGGCCAAGCGTCCCGAATCCCCGGATACCCAACTCCGCTCCGAGAGTCATCTTCTCCCACAGCAGTTTGAGGATGTGGTTGACTTCCGGCGAGATATGAATATTGAGATTGTGGGGTCTGGTATGGAAGAGCCACATGGATCCTCACAGGTGGTCGACGTAAAGTCGCGCCGGTACAAAGCCAAACACCCAGCGGCTGTTCTTGTTATTCGAGGGGGCGGCGTAGTTCGAGTTGCTGCCACCGACAACATCAAATTGACCTCGGTCAATGCACCGCAAATTACAGCCAGAAGCAAACTGGAGCAAGCCGTATTCTACGGAGCCGTCAAGGACAATCTTTTGAGCTTCAAAGTTCGACCAGAACTTGAATTCCCCGCCAAAATGGTAGCTGAGGCGGCCCGGGAATTGAGCGAAGCCATTTTGATGTCGCGGACCCCGCTTGCCAACTTAGCTGTCAGTCAGAGTCTGCAGAAGCGGTCCACCGCATTGAAAGACCTCGCGGTCTACCTTAAAGCGAGTGGAGTGATCTTGGACCGCCGGACGAAATGGCAATTGCTTCGAGACGCCGAAAAGATCGCAGCAGCAACCACCATGTGGAAGAGCTACGACGAAAGTATCAGACAGATGCCAAATGGTCAAAAGAGTGGTCTCATGTCGGAGCTTGTTGAGTACATCCATGAGCTCGACAAGCACGAACCTTCTAAGGAAGATGGCGAACTTGATGGAGTGAGACATTGGTTCATCAAAGATGTTCACAAAATCCAAATTGCAATACCTTGGGCATACCAGGTCATCAAGTACACATATCAAGATGGCAAGAAAGATCCCGCATCTGTCATGGACCTCCTGAGCGAGGCCGGTGATATGGTAATGGGTGCACTTCAGACAGCGTTTGACTTTCGAACGGCCAACTTGAAACTATACGGCCTTGAAAGTGAAAAACTCGAGCATGGTATACTGAAGCCCGGCTATTACGAGGGACTCGAGGAATTCTGGACGTCTACATTCTTCATCGCCGAAAACCTTAGGAAGCAGGTTGATTTAGGTGGGTCGCTTTTGACACAATATCTTGGGAAGCCTGGCGGGCAGGGTAGTCCAAGCGGCGAAGTCCTTGAAAAAGTCCGACTCGAGTTTCCCGACCTCATCGATACAGCTATTCGGTCCAATACCGAGCGCATCAGATGGAACATAGCACAAGACTCACAGCCTTTGCATGAGCAAGCGAGCCAGATGCAATCGGCTCTGATCGCAGTTCAGGATAACCATCTCTCAAGTCTTGCCGTTGACATGGATCTCACAGATGCAGCGCTAGCCCTTGCCGAGAAGCATGAAATTCTACCGGTTCTCGCACGTCTCCTTCTTGGGGTGATGGACTCAAGCCGGTTGACCTCATCTCAACAACGTGGTCTCGCCGATGAGGACAAGGAATACTTTACAGCTCGAGCCAAGCAAATGAAGGATTCGATTCAACGACTGTTCGCAAAGTTTGGCGCGAAGTGGGCGAAGGCGCTTTTCGAGCACGAAATTGAAGGGGGCCAGATGAGAGAACTGTTGGACGAATGGGAAGTGGAACAAGCATACCTGACGCAATTTCTCCGGAGTAAGTCGGAGTATGCAAAGGTGTCTTGGATCAACGATGTTACTCGGGAAAGTGAACTCGAAACGGCCTCCACGGCACTTCTTGACCTTGGCCTCAATCATGAATCGGATTTGTGGAGCAAGAAGATTGAATTGAGCCTGGGAAAACTCGCCTTCCTTTCAACCCAAAGCTACAGCCAGGTCGATGGAACATTACCGGATGAGAAGATCTCGGAGCTGATACCGGTGTCCAACCAACTTGGACTGGTCAAAATTCAGGGCCTCGTCTACAACTTCGTCCTACCATCCATCGCGGCTGCAATCGATGAAAACGCAGAACTCCAGCTGGCTCTCGAAGCACATAGCAATAGGAAGTTACGAAAGCAGCATATGCTATCAAAGCTTTTGCAAGACAGCATGGCACGTCTCATCAAGCACGAGGCTCTGCAAGCAGCGGAACTTGTAGATATTCTGACGCTCATGGGAACCCAGGTGGAAACCCTTGGCCAGGAGAACTTCATCTACACTCGATTCTTCCATGCACTCGAAGCATTGAATTGCGGAGGATTCAATAATTACGAGCAACAACTGATGCAACGTATCATCTGGAGACGCTGTATGCTGAGCGACAGTTGGGCAGATGTGAACAATACGACTTCAAAAGACGAGCAGCAGCATGATGAGCAACTCAGGAAGACCGCCTTGTACCAGACATTGTACAGCTGCTTCAAGAATCGTAAGTAAATGATCCTCCCCTCGTATATCTCATGCTGACCAAAGTTAGGTTTCTTCGACAAGAACAAGAACATGAAGCCGATGGACCCCAAAGAAGTAGTAGGCGCCGGTGTAGTAGATGTGGAGGGTCGATTCGCCAGCATCGATGCAAGCACTTTGGAGAGAATCGTTGGCGACATGCAAGCCGAGGACGATAGCTTGCAACTCGAGCAAAAGCACAGATTGGACCTGTGGTATCAGACCGTGCTCGACAAGGCAAAGCAACATTACGAAACCGAGCTTGCAGAGGAAACAGATGATGGGAAGAAGATGCAACAAGTGCAAGCTCGACTCGCCCTGGCCGAAGGAGACATTAGGGAGAACGAGTTGAGAAGAGCTGAAACCCTGTTGCACTCCAAGCAACGATACAGACCTAAGCCCAAGACAAACGGCTACCTAGGATAGTTCTGCCAGTCGATCAGATCTAATTGAGGGTTTGGACATGGAAAGGGATGGCCTATCAAGGGTCAGGGAGAGATACTGGTATGAGAAACGTCCGCAGCGCGGGGTAACAATCTCTTGAGTTTGAGCCTGGATCTTGATCTTGATCTTTACAGTCTTTTTTCTTCTGTCTCTCGACCAACCACGCTGGCCAATCATTGGAGAAAGGGGGCGTTGGCGGCGCGAATTATATTTGAATTGCATGCTAGCATGCTTTCCTGTCTTCCTTTTCTTTTTCTTGATACCTGACACCCAGTCGGCGAACTGGGACAGCAACAGCATGCATAATGAAGCGAGCGAGGGAGTGAGAGCGAGAGCAGGGGAATGTGGAGCCAAGCTGCAGATTTCGGGAGGAAGGATAGCAGGGGAGACATGGAAAATGATTGAATGTAGAATAGGCAGCAATCAAGCGTGTGGCAAACCCGCAGAATGAAGCGGAAAGCAGCGATTCCAGAAAGTCGTTACAATTCAATCTGTGAATAACAAATGATATCTCAACGTGAAATACCACAATGACAAACGAATCGGATGAGGGGAGCTTGCGGGGTTGAGTTTCCACTCTTGACTGCCCGTCTTGGAGAGTGTGGGAGGAGTGGAGTGGATTGGTTAGCGGCCAAGCATTCATAATATGCCACTTTCAGGGGTGGATGGGGACGGAGATTGAGGGTTTTGGTGGGTCGGTAGGGAAGGGGCCGTTGAACGTGGGGCATTGAGATTCGTGCGGCTTGTGGGTGAGGCAGTTGAGGTCTTTTTTTCTTTCTTTCTAGGAGGGGTCGTGACTTTGAGGCGATTGCGTCCCTAGAGGTGGGTTATGCCTGGAGCCTTTTCGATGTCGATTGTTTGCACTGGGTTGATTGAGGTGAATTAAGTCGGTTTAAGTCCGTGAACTCGGTCGGCACTTCTTGTACGCCTAGACTTTGTGATGGTGTGTAGACGTTGATCATATGCAGAGACAACACAGTTCCTGCAGTCGGTACTTTATCAAGATGCTACGTAGCTGCATACGATGCATAGGCAGAAAGCATGGGTAAGGGTAGCTTGATCTCAACGTTCGTGGTGCCACGCTCTGTATACGATTTTTCTTTGCAGTTGCAGGATATTTTGAGACTGTTGAGTTGACAACTGTACCTGCATCAAAGGGCTGGATTTTTGAATAGTTTGTGAGAGAGGTTGTTAATCTTGGCACTGACATCGGAAGAGTACTTAAATCAGGGGCTGAAGGTATTAGGTTTTTATGCACTTAGAAGGAGACTAGAAGTTTGGGCATTAGTTCGGGACTGTACGAGTAGCTTCACACTCGGAGTCTCGACCTGCAGATCAACATGCTTCGGTTCAGAACAGAAAAAAAAAATTGTTGAGTGGTACAGCACAGTATGTTGCTATTTAGGCGGCTGAGATTTATCTTCAATGCAACCTCCTCGTCTACGCCAATGAGAGGCTTTAATAGACGTTCCATTTGAGTGGTACTGGTCAAAAGACAGAGCTGTTGACAGTGTCGTTGGATGAGGAATGTTACAGTAGGGTTGAGAACAAGGCGGGAAGCTGATAACTCTTCTCTTTATTGATTGTCTTGTTCATTGCTACCCGACTTCTAGAAGCTTTCAATATTGAGCATGAGACTCGTGCTTGGACATCGTGACGTGAGAACCTGATAAAGCTTCATCTGAAGGTCAGGACGCAGAGAAAGACCAGATGGACTTTATCGAAGTGGTTCCTCTGTATCATGCAACCGAGGTTTAGTCAATTACTTGGTGCCCTTTGGCTCTATAGCTTTTAGCTAGCTATCTCGTATCCCGTAGTAAATACATTCACCGCGTCCAGACTGAAGACTGGACTTCGGTCTCTCCACAATTCCACATACTGTATGCTCTACGGCTATCGATAACTTCGACAATCTCCATCACCATCACCATCAATTGGCCCATACTAACACCCCTGACTAACCTGGCTCCTGGCTTTCTATCCCTTTCCCTTGAACTGTATGGATGCCTGTCCTGCCTGAGAGCTTTCAGTGATTTCAGCAACCTAATTTCCGGCCTCAGATCGTATCAATCAATCAATCTGTGCGTCCAGGGCAAGGCAAGGAACTCACGGGCCACAGCCTGCTCAATTGGTCTGTCCTGTCAACACTTCGAGTCCGTCTTCCTTTTGTGTTCTCATTGTCGTCGTCGTCGTCGTCGTCGTTCGTCTTTCAATTGAATTGAATCGATTGATCCAGCAAGCAAGCATTAAATGCCACCGCAGACTCACGCCCAAGCCCAAGCCTCCTGCTGCGCCGCCTTTTCCTTCTTGTGAGCACCGGCAACACTACTGCAGACTGCAGCACCGCCATAATTCCTGACTCGGAAGCCTGCTGTCGTGTCCAGTGCTGTCGCCTGTCTGCTGCATCCAACCCGCCTGCGCGCTTGCTAGAGAGCCAGAGAGCCAGACCAGAAGAGCTTCGCTTCATCGCTTGTCGTGAGTCCGCCCCCGTCCATACTTCTAACCTCACCTCACTCTTCCATCTCCAATCCCACCATCAACGACGGTCAATCGTCGTGGGAGAGGGCCGCCATCGCTGGGACTTATTATTTGGAGGACATCAAAAGCTAATCTCTGCTGTGCTCAGTCCAGTCGTCGCGTGCATTGTTCCGCCCCGAGCCTCGCGTTCTTCCGAAAGTCGTTCAACTCGAAAAATAGACTCCCCTAAACTAGACGATTATTCCGTCTTCGAGCTCGACTTTGAGCTCCTAATACATACTTCATGGCTTCCTCATCATCCAATGTCGTCGGTGTGCACTACCGTGTCGGCAAGAAGATCGGAGAGGGTTCCTTTGGTGTGATCTTTGAGGGGACCAATTTGTTGAACAACCAACAAGTTGCCATCAAATTCGTACGTCTACTCCCTCGCACAGTAACAATGGCTGGCTGCTCTATACACACTTCGACTCGATCCAGCAGATTGTTACAAGTCCATCGGCTTACTATTTTGATATCTTTAGGAACCTCGAAAGAGCGACGCCCCACAGTTGAGAGACGAGTATAGGACATACAAAATTCTTGTTGGCTGCCGTGAGTGCATACAATAGATTCCTGCGAGGACCTTGACACTGATACTGAGCAGCTGGGATCCCTAATGTCTATTATTTCGGCCAAGAAGGTCTTCACAACATCCTAGTCATCGATCTCCTCGGACCATCTCTGGAGGACCTCTTCGATCACTGCAACAGAAGATTCTCCACCAAGACCGTTGTTATGGTAGCAAAGCAGATGGTTGGTTGTTGTGTCCATCCTCTCCGTACTGTACTGACTAGACCAGCTCTCCCGAGTCCAAACGATCCACGAGAAGAACCTCATCTACCGTGATATCAAGCCCGACAACTTCCTCATTGGCCGACCTGGATCGAAGTCTGCTAATGTGATCCATGTGGTTGATTTTGGAATGGCAAAGCAATACCGAGACCCAAAGACGAAGCAACACATTCCATACCGGGAAAGAAAATCACTATCTGGTACTGCGAGATACATGAGTATCAATACTCACTTGGGCCGAGAACAATCGAGAAGAGACGATCTTGAGGCATTAGGACATGTCTTCATGTATTTTCTGAGAGGAGGGCTTCCATGGCAAGGACTCAAGGCTGCGACCAACAAGCAAAAGTACGAGAAGATTGGAGAGAAGAAGCAGACCACTGCCATCAAGGATCTCTGTGATGGTTTCCCTGAGGAGTTCAACAAGTACTTGAGCTACGTCCGAAATCTTGGCTTTGAGGATACCCCTGATTACGACTACCTTCGGGATCTGTTCACCCAGGCATTGAAGAACACTGGAGAGGTTGAGGACGGCGAGTACGACTGGATGAGACTCAACAACGGCAAAGGATGGGAGGCCATGAAGCAACACCCTTCGCAACATATGCTACACCAGCAAAACGTCCAACCAGGAGCATCTAACAGAGAGTTACACGGAACAACACGCGGAGGAAATAGCACACCAGGTCACCTCACCGCCGCCCGTTTAAACGCCGCGCAACCCCCGCCACCGTCCCCAATCAAACCGGGGATGGGCAAGACGCGCGATCGACCAAACGCCCAAGGCGGGTTGGTCCCCAAACGCAGCAGCGGAGCGGCGGGGGGCCTCCAAGACGTCGCTACTCCCACAGGCTCAACCCAGGCACAGTTCCAGAACAGCTCGAACAACTTGCCCCAGCGGATGACGCCCCAGCCAAACATGAGCGCTCAACCCCAAAACGGGAGAACCTCGGAACCTCAACCGTCAGGCTTCCAGAAGCTGATGAAAGCTCTGTGCTGCGGTTAGTCTATCCTGAGCTAGTCTGAAGGGACAATTGCTAAATTATACAGGATGAACACTTCACCGTAGCTACTCAGTTTCTCACCCACAAGACTATCGCTCAATTCGCTTGCCATCCCGAGGAGCTCATGACCAAAATCTCATTCGAAACCCCTCTTCCTAATCAGATCATGTAACCTTCCTGCAAGCGAACAGAACCTTGCCCTCCCCTGTGTTTCTCCTCTGCTCGTAGCAGTTATGACTCTCGCTGTTTGTTACATACAAGTCCACACATCCTAGGCTTTTCACGGCTTTTGCTCGCATACACACTCTCGTCCGTCTGTCCGTCATCATACAATCAGTCCCCCAACCCAGCGCATGGCCCATGTCACAGAATTACTTCGGAGCTTAATATCTTGTTTCCTCTGCCTTTCCTCATCAGCATCATCGTTCGGTTTCTTTCCACGGCCACAGCAAATAGTTGCACGATTGCTCTCACTATCACACCAGAGACGACTCGACTCGTATTGGTGAACGCGGTCTCTTGGGTGTTGTTGCATGGAAGGGACTTCACGATAGTATCAATTTTTCTATTTTCGGGAGCGAAAGCAATGGCGAATGGGGTGTGTGACATAGATGAATTGCATTGGGCTTTAAGGATTTTTTTTCTGGGCTTCTCTCAGTTCGATGAATGGAAAAAGTTTCGAAAATCATAACTTGTTCCATTCTCTCTTGTTGATTGTTGTTCCTCGTCTAAATTTGTAAAATAAAAAAAGCCGTGCATGTCCAATGCATTATGTGAAAACAACAACTTAATACACGTGCGATTCGTCTCAAAAATGATCTTGAATTACTCCGTCCGGCATATGCCATGCTTCCCCTCCTAGGTAATCCTTTTCTACTTTACAAAACAAATCTCACAATTCTTCCGAACCTGTCAGGCAGTCAAGCTAGATAGCTCACAGCACCTGAGAAGGGAGCTCACTCTCGTTCTCCCGCTTATGCTTATGCTTACTTATGTCAACTTCTGCTTGATGAAGAAGGATCTCAGATGTGACAATTGCCATGCGCAGGTAATGCCTAGGACGACCAGCTGAAGTAATGTCCATCTTACGACTCGGGCATTGGTGGTTTCGGATTGATCTCTGAATTCGGCTTCGCGTTCCTGTTGAGATTTGAGTGTTAGTATAATCTCTTTAATAGTAAATATTCGGAGAGGTGAAGCAATGCTGCTGCTTGCGTTCAGAATAGAAGGCCGGAGTAATCCAATAGGGAGAGAGTCGAGTATAAATAAAATAGCACAGATGTAGACACAGCATCAAAGGAGAAAAAGAACCTACCCTTTGGAACACCTGCTCCCTCCTAATATCCTGCAATCTCCCATTCAAATCCTTGACCCTCTTCACAATATCATCGATCTTTCCCTTATCCGTGCTCTCGATCTGGGAGGTCTCTCCAATAGCCAAATCGAGCGTTAAGCGCACGCCGCCGAGGGGCGTGAGGTTGGAGAGCCAGCCGTTGTTGACGGCTGCTGAGGAGGGCGTGAAGCAGATCTTGTGGTCGCCTGAGTCGGCCGCGCTGAATGTGAAGCGGCCTGAGTGCGCGCCTTTTTGGTTGACGACGCGGTGGTCGTTGTCGAATACTTCCTAGAGGGCTATTAGTTTTGTTCTATTCTGTTCTGCATTCTGCTGTGCTCAAGTCTAAGTATTCGAGTGTCCAGGCCAAGCGGGAGCATTCAGGAGAGATATATATGCTATAGAAAATTGAGATGGAGATATGGCAGCACATACATCAACTGTGATCAGGATATTCAACTGATCATGTTTGCTCCACGTCTTCATATCCTCATCAAATTCCTCCGCATCGAAATGTCCCACAACAAGCGTATCTTTAGGCAATTCCTCGAAGAAGCACTTGGGTGTCGTGCCCTCGATGTAGAAGTAGAGGGATTGAACGGGGACGAGCAGAGCGCTCAGCGAGAGCAGTGGGATAATTGAACGCATGCTTTCTGTGTCTCAACTTCTCTCTTCTCCTCTCCAATTCTGTTAAGAAAATGCGTTGATGTTGTGTTCGTCGATGGGAGATTGGGCAAGGTTGTCGGGACCTCTCTCCTTCTCCTTGATCTCTGGCCAGTTCGTTCAACTTTCTAACCCCTGTTGCTCCCTGTTTAGCGCATTCACGTGCTGATTGTCGCAGCGCGCTTTCGAACATCGGCACGTCACAACCACTGCAGCACTCAACCATCAACGAGAAATCGCAGAACATCGATTCCATCCAGATCTCACGTCGGGGCTGGAGTATTAATATCAACAAATCCATCGGAACAAAATGACCTCCCACGATGTGCGCGAGATGCTGGACCTGCCCAGCGAAGCAGGTCCCCGCCCAGCAAAGAAACAGAAGATCTCCGCCCCTCGACCCGTCCTGAAAGGTCTCGCGCGCGAAGTCCAGAACCTGAGCGGCGACAATCCAATAGCCATCGTACCAGAAGTCACTGCGTTCAAGAAGAAGAAGTTTGGCAGCAGGAAGCCGGCCGCGAAGTGGGAATTGAGGGGATTTGGGAACTCGGCCAGGAATGGAGATCCGCTTGTTCTGCACCATTGGAGGAGGAAGGCGGAGGTTGCGCCTGGTGCTGAGGAGGGAGGTGCTGATCAGACTGCTAAGCCAGAGCAGCCGTTCGAGGATTCGACATTTGCGAAGTACAACGTTCATGTTAATACACCACAGTATACGGATGAGCAGTATAACTTGGTGCTGCGGAGTAATGACTGGACGAAGGATGAGACGGATTATCTGCTGCAGCTGGTGCGGGACTATGATCTGAGGTGGCCGTGTATTTGGGATCGATACGAGTATCGGGCTCCAATACCACAACGAGAGGGCGAATCTCTGGAGGGTGCTATGGTTGCGCCGCCAAAGGTCCGGAGTATGGAGGATATGAAGGCTCGATATTACGCTGTGGCTGCAGCTATGATGAAGGTCAATACTAAAGTGGAGGTTATGAACCATGCCGAATTCAATTTATTGGAACTCATGCAAGGTTACGATCCAATACAGGAAGCAAATCGCAAGAAGTTTGCAGAGGCCGCATTCAGGAGGACCAGGGAGGAGGCTAAGGAAGAGGAGAGTCTACTGGTGGAACTCAAGCGTATCCTGGCGAGATCAGAGAAATTGAGTGATGAACGACGGGAGCTCTACCAACTTCTGGAATCACCTGCAAGCACTGGAGCCGTTGGAATCTACCAATCAAGCCAAGGCCTCTCACAACTCTTCCAACAACTCATGACAGCCGACAAGACGAAGAAGAGGAAATCCATCATGGGCGTCGAAGGCGTCAGTCCAGCCCCCGGCCCAAGTGGACCAACTCAACAAGCCAGCTTCGACCGCCGCGACAGCAACATCCGCGAATCCATATCCGGGCCCAGCGGAGGCAGCGCACCCAACAACAAGAAAGGCCCAGCTCAACCGCAAACAGACCGTCGACAACTCACTGCCGACGAAGAGACCATGTACGGCGTCAAAAGATTCGAGCGTATTCCCACCAGCGGTCCCTCGTTCCGCCAAGAAAGGATCCGAAAACCAATCGTCAGCAAATCGCAAACGCAGCAAGCGAAGATCACCAATGTCCTCACAGAGCTGGGTATTTCTTCGGCTGTTATCTTCATGCCTACCTTTGCTGTCGGCGAAGCTTGGGATTATCTCCTAAATGGCGTCAATCTCTTGCTTGATCAGAAGAAGCATCTGGATAAGCTGCAGGGCGAGTTGAACACCGCGCTCAATATCAAAGCTGAGCGTGAGAAGAGGGAACGTGCTGAGCGGGGAGAACCGGAACCGGAACCTGAAGTGGAGGAAGAAGCTGAGGCAGAGGCTGGCGCTGATGCCAATGCTGAGGCGGAGGTCGAGAAATCTCCTGAGAAGAAATCTGATGAGGGTACGGAAGATCCAGGTATGAAGGTCGAGGAGGAGAGGGAGAAGAGCGCTGCGCCTAGCATGAGAGGTGCGAGTGCTACGCATAAAAGAAGTGCCAGTGTACTGAGTGCTGTCAGTGATAAAGATACGAAGAGGCAAAAGAAGTAGTGTGTACGCAGCATAGACTGGATTGATTTGACTGTATAGATAGATTCTTGCTTGTATTGAGTATCGCTGGATGAATCACGAAAGCTGCTGAGCTCATAGAATGTGGTTTTGAACACGCAAGTACATTTCGGATGTGATGATGTTGCTTGCACTTCAGCAACTTTTTAGTTTCGCTTCATCGTCTGAAGTCTCAATGTGAATCTGTGCATATCTCTTGATCCAAAGCAGTAGCTATGAACGACAGACCATATTCAGCCGTGCCATCATCCCAATGTCCTCATTGCCAGAACTGACTGATGAGTATGGGTTTCTTCCTCCGAAATCTCTAAATCTAAGAAGGGATCATTCTTCTCAACGGTCAGTCAATACCAGCGATTTGAGAATGCCATATCTCCCAACATAAGCTTTCTTCCTTTCTTCCTAAGCTGCCGGCCATTTCCATCAATCTGCCATACATCTTCCTGCTCTTCGCCACCTCGTCTGCTGCTAACGGCCAAGAACTTACTGATGCAGCGAGCCAGCGACTGTTTTCTTTGTGATCGACACGGCGCTGACTGGAAGTTCGCGACTTACTGCCTATTCATTCCATCATTTTACGGGCCAGCTTTTTCTGCACCAGTATTCTTTGCAACTCTCTCCGCTATCCGGCTCATCCCTTCCTTGCACACCACGTCCCCAGTCTTCGCGGCGGTTGTTAACTCTCTGTGATTGCGAAGAAGCTCGGTTGTGGATACCATGCTCGCGTATTGTTTCTAAGCTGTCGGAGAATGAGATGGCATTTAGTATATCACGGCAGTCCTTTCGGTTAAGAATGCTATTCTTGGGGATCTGTATTGTGCCTGATCAAGACCAAATGATATTCACCCGTCACTCTCTCGTAGGCGAAATGGAAATTCTGTTTGAGGAAGTAGGAGGGCTTGCTGTATCTATGGCTTCACGATGGTCAGGCAGATTTTCACAGCCAAATGGTACAGTGAAGCTATTTATTCATGGCCAGTGGATGTACTCGATGAAAACAACAGCCCAGACATCACATTTGTCGTGTGCAAGATGGGCGCGGATGCCCCGCTTCGTTTGATACCTCTGTGTTGCTTGGGAATCTATGACCCGCCACCCAAGCATTCTAGAATTCGGACACAGCAAATTCTGAAGAGAAATGCCGCGCATGATACAAACAAGGAAGAAAGTGAACGTACGCAGAAATCTCCATCCTGAAAGGGGGGGGGGCTTATACTGACGCTAAAAGGCACTAGTGAGTTTCCGACGTTGTTCGTTCCTTCCTTCCCAGAAAGAGGATGAAATGACTGAAGTGGTCATGATGCGGTGTTCTTCCTTCTTGAGTTGTGACACGATTGGAAGGAAGGAAGGAGTAAAGGGGGTCAAGGCCTAATTGAGAGACCTTATGGGATGACGCAGCGCAGCATACACAGAGCTTGAGCTGCACCTGGCTAAGCAGATTGATCCTTTCATCAATCCATTCGCCTAAGCCCGGACCTGCCTGGGACCGGGGAAATTGCCAGGCAGCAGATACCAAGAACATTGTCTCTCCTTCCCTGAGATGCCCGGTCAATTATCTTGACAGTAGAGCAGTGCAACCAGAATAATCGACTCAAATCAAAATGGAGATTCAAGACTATTGCTCAGTACTCCCTTCTGTTGAGCCCAATCATCGTGAGACTCTCGATTTTTGGATGTCTCAAAGGCCCCCTGAAGACTTTCCCGCCCCTCTCTCTCTCTGCAAGCCAAACTCAGAACATACTTCTAATTTGCCACAACAAGCTATTGCAGTCGATTGTACCCTCGAGAAGTACCAAGAGCGCCCATTGTAGTAAGAGGTGGGTGGGATTAAATCCCATTCGAATGTATCATGGATGCTTCAAAAGGGGCCAAGGTGAGGGCAGAAAATTGGTGTGCAAGGAATTCTTCTGATCGTCACAACTCTCGAGTCGACTTCTCAGCGTGTAGGACTTTCAATGAAGAACGTTCGAATTGTTGAGATAAATCCATTGAAAGCATACCCTTTTTTCTGGACTGTTGGAAAGTTATTTTCCATCAAAATTCTTCGATGAAGTTCGGTCGATGACTTCGTGGAACTCTTTACAATCCAGATGTGGAACACGAATTCAAGTTCGCAGCAACAAAAAAGTCATATAGAACAAATGAAGAAGATATCCAAGCACTAGACAATGCTATTGCCTGGGTCGAAAGCAATATTCACCGATATCAGTACTTCAAGCTATTCATTCAGCTTTTAATAATCAGGACGAAGAACATAGACTTTTCGACATACTAAGTCTCTTCACGCATCTCAAGCCTTCTTGTTATATTCGTGATCCTTGGTGGACCCCGGAAAAGTCTCAAATTTCAAATCTCAACTCAACCATAACCACGCCAAGTTCCCGATGCTGCTGGATTAAGCGAGGATTTAAAGGGGTATATCAAAACAACAACACAAACCCTGCTTCGACTTTGAATAAAGTGAATCCAGCACCAAAACTAATCTAGAAGAGACCTATCGTGAGGTAGATACAGTCTGCTGTATTCTCAGGAATTGCATAAATACCAGACTCCATATTTTAAACATCATCATCACTGATAAGCAAGCTCTGCGAGAACCAAGACGGCGGCTAGGTTTGATAGATTGGTTTCCTAGGACAAGTTTGTTCTGTTCTTTGAAGAGTATTCCTTACTACCTCTTTTTGGTCGTACCCAAATGCACATTCCGAGGTGTTGCGTTGAGCCAGCAGGGTGTTATCGCACTCAATTGTCTTTCAATTGGTCAATTTTTCGCATTGAGCGCCACCCAGACTCTAGAATATCCCAACGATCACAGTGCATCGAGTTGGTTGATTCAAAACATCGAGCTGAAAGGCATTTGAAGCCAATCGTAAGGAGGTCCGTTCCCCTGCGGTGTGTTCCAAATGAGGGCGGAGTTTCTACAGAGTGCCACGTTGATGAAAGTGTCAACAGAACCTAAGCCACTGTTGCATATCACGAAGAGAACAAGTCGGGAACACAGATGATTAATCCATTTTTGAGTTCTGTTTCCTGAGGCGTAGAAAATTGATGGAATTGGCAAATCTAAGAATGCGATCGGGGATTGTTTTTCTTCTCAAGACAAGCGAGGTAGATAACATATTTGGCCAATTCATTCATTGGCCAGCAGCGACAGGGTCGATTTCCAGTCTCTACTTGATGAGAGAACTGTTGTAAAATAAAACTCTTGGGAATTCAATCCCAGACCATGCCAGCCATTGGCCCATGCGACCAGTTTCGACCATCACTTGATGGCCAGAATGGACACGGTGAGATGCTTCTCCCAGGTCACATATCAGCAGGTAGCATACCCACACTACTCTAACCCAGCGCTGCTAATTATACCTATGCATACATTGTTTTCGGTCATGGAGGTACATTGAAACATGTCAATGTTTCACCTCCCAGCCTACGCATCTAAACATCTCTCGCTGCTGCTCACATAACTAAACACGCACCCTATGCAAATTCTTCTACGACACCTGCACAATACCAACTCAACCCAGCCATCCCATAAGTCTCACCTATGCATTCAAAGTTCTCCACTTGCCCTGCAAATGTTTTCTCCACCGTCGCGTGTCTGTCTCCATCGTGTACATAAACGCGACCGGCCCAATCTAAGACCCACCTCGGTAAACAACCGCGCGTGTGTACAACGTCGAAAGTCGTGATGGAGGCTTCGCGTACGATCCCAGGCAACAAATGTATCCTGTCCCCTTTGCTCCTGTTTCGTAAGTGTGGTCTTCGATGTGGTCGGGTCGTTTGTCGACTGTTTCCAATTCTGTTCCATGGTCGTTGATCGGGCCGCGGTGGTCGTCAAAAAAACACGTTGCAGAAGATATTTACAATCGCTTGGTTCGACTCTTCTCGTATGGTCGGAGAGGGTCTAGAGACTTGCGACGGTGTCAATGTGTTGGTAGGTTACAATACGTGGAATGGGACTGGAAGGGGGCCTTGCTTTCATACTTGCGAGACTTACTGCTGACACGATTCAGGAAGGCTATGTGCTCATCTAGTGAAACTCTGCGTGATAGAATCACTTCTATCCTCGGCTGTTCCATGCCGGACGTATGAGACGCAGATACTGTGCAAATCTCTGGCACTAGACTGCACGGCTACACCTGTCCGAAGAGGCCCATCGTACCTAAGACCTCGTCCCAGGGACCGAGCCGATCGCTTGGAGAAGTGTTGCATGTTGATCCACATGGATCTTGCCCGTTTTCAATTGTCTCCTCGAAAAGAGCGGAATGGAGATATACTCGAGCCGCAAATTTTGATCCCAGGAGAACCACAAGCCGTGGAGTAAGGAAATGCAAACCAGAAGAATCTCTCATTCTCGAAGTTGAACTTGCGACTTTCCGTTCACTGTTTCTAGGAGAGCATAATAAGGAAGGATGTGGCCCCAGTGAGAGGTGTCGAGGTCTTGCGGCTACTCTCTTGTGTCGCGGATTTAGGCACTTCATGTTGGAAGTGCACCAAAGAAGCTTTTCCAACACCAGATCTTGTTGGATCCAGGTGCTGATTCAGTTTACCTTCGCCATCTGACGGCGTCGAACGTCGTAGTCTCACGGTAAGCTTTGTTTCCCTTACCACCCAGTCTGTGCCGCTGGTAGTGATCCTCCAGCGTTCGCTTCGCATGCTAAAAATACCTCCCAGGACCAATACTCCCAACACCAAAGCGGAAATCCAAAGTCAACTTCTCAATGTTCGTCATTGACAAGGTGATGAGAGTTAGACGCTCGAGACAAGTCCTCCAATGTAGATGAAACCGCCAGAAATAGAAAATACTTGTAGGTAATTACCGTTTTGAGAAGTACGGCGCCATCGATTGATGTTGAAATAGACTTCCCGCGTCTACGGATTTCTCCCGACCGTTGTACTTCTAAATAAAGCACGGATAAATGCTAATAATACCACAGTTTCCAATTCCCGGGTACAGCGAGATCATTAGAGGTCAGCGATAAGGTTCTGCTGTTGGATCTTTGTATGCAATGTGATGAGATCTATGCGAGGATGGGTGTGTGACGAGATGAGGTCCTGCGCTACCCCGTGGAATGCGGGTTAGGGAGAGGTTTCGTTCGCCACAAGACCAACAAGCTTCGTTCCCGCAACGATTGCAGCAGTCCAATGGTTATAATTAGAGCCATCCCCACGCCCAGTCTTGTATAGACGCTGGTACATAGTGTTGTGTCGTCAGGATGGTATCCTAGCCGGTGGAGAAGACCTGGGGAGAACAATGCCGATCTAGTGGGCGGCGCTTCAATGGATAAACATCAAGCGCCAGCCTTACAAACCCTTGAGGTTCAAGTTGGGAGTACCTGCATGAGCGCTTATAACCTCACTCCCCCCATCCATCAGCCCTACGACGTTCACCACCATCTCAGACTCGGTCATTATCTGTACCTGCGTCGGCCAACATCTACCCACGCGCTGATCGCGAATCTATGCTCAGCCACAGTGACCCGGATCTCTTTCCGAAGAGGCACGGAAGCTAATAGGCGTGACGCTGGTCCGGCCATTTCGTGCAGCTGTTCTGAGCCGCGAGATGCAGGTACAGAGCTAAATTGAGCTTGTATAGAGATAGACTCAAAGATATTATGCGTGCTTGACGACACAGACCGACATAATGGTGTAGCTGGGAGGTTTCTGAGTGGTGAAGAATGTGTATGATGAAGAGCGGGCGTCGAAGGTTGTCGGCGTTTGGAGAAGGGGGTGAGCCTTGGAGGGCGCTTATATGAGCGGCAATGGCATTCAAACAATTTGATTGGCAAACATCGAGTGCTGCTCTTCCTGAAACAAAGTGCTGGGTGTTTGATGACGCTGTCCAGGACAAGTCTGTCTGGTAATCTCGAATCGAGTCGTCAGCAGTTATAGATAATGTTCTTGAAATAGAATTCCATCTCTCGAACCGTCATCTCTGATTGGGCCGTGGCCTTGAAAGCGAAACTTGGAGTGTGTCCACAATAATAGATAAGTCAAAGCCTTGTGATTATTGTGTAGAAATTCCATGTTGAAGCAGCTGCAGGCGAAGGATGCGTGTCAGTGTGAAGCATTATATCAACACAATCAAGAACGATGTCGTCCAGTGTAAACAGAGGCCGAGCTGGCCCTCGTCTGCTGACCCGTGATCTCAACCTCAAACTCGATCTCGATCAAACGAGAGCGAAAATAGACAATTGTCCGCGACAAGCGAAAACAGCCGGCTCAACCTGCCTCGGTCGAGGGGACGAGCGTGGCGGTCCGTAAGAGGGCAAGATTGGGAAACTCATGTAATAGATGTGGTGATATGCATGCATGCATGTCCAACAGGGGGAGAAGGCCATTCTTGGCGGCTAAAAGTAAGTGAAGCACAGGCGCAATCACGAGGCACGAGAAATCAAGCCACTCCGCGGGCGGGATCCTTGCCCGCCCGACCTCGAATGAGTGAGTGCAGCTGCAACCTGCAGAACTTGCATGATCACCCCGCGACCATATTGGAAGATTGGAAGTCTACTAGTCAGTCAGCCAGACAAACAGACAGACGCTCTGGCCCATCCGCCATCCGCCTCCCCCATCCCCCAACACTTGCACCACCAACCTTCTATGTGCGGCCGCGGCCAAAGGATCAACAAACATTTATTTTGGGTGTTTTCTGACTGTAGGGTAGGGGCACAGGTAGGTAGGACCAATTGCATCTGTGGAAATGGGGAATGGGGAGAGCCAAATAAGAGAGGCCGGCTTGGAGCCACCACCAACAACAACAACAACAACAACACTGCTGGATGAGGCGAGGAAGTTCGTTCGAGAGGGGAGAAAAGAAACGAGAAACATAATCCCAGTGCAGACGTTCGTTTCAGACACACCGCCGCGATTGATTGCTTGCAGTCAGTCAGTCAGTCAGACCAGGACGGGCCGAGAAGAGGTGCGGACTGTAGGACTGTAAGGTTTGAGACAAGGAGGTGGTCACACCGCGCTTAATCGAGTTCGAGGATGTGAGGATGTGAGTGAGGATGTTAGGATGTGAGGATGTGAGGATGTGCTTTAAACCTTGCCTCTGCAACGTGGGAGGAGATTCTTTAATTTCGTGCTTGTGAAGATCGCCTTTGCGACTGGTGATTGATTGATTCTTGAACGGACTAGTGTTCACCTCACCAATCCTCATAGGCTCATCGGTAGGCTTGACTGTTTTTGGAGAATATATCCTTGGGATGAAAAGGAAGGAAGGAAGGATCATCGGCTCCCTGGCATTTATTTGCCGGCAGTATTACGATCCGTCTCTTACATTCCATTCTCCCCTCCCCTCCCCTCCCGCCTTCCCTTCAGGTAATCGATTGATTGTCAGTCTGGGCAGCACGACTAATGTACCGGTACTTATGCGGGAGCGGTGCTACCCAGGTCTCGAGGTATCGTGTACAGTACAGTACAGTACCGCCGAAGAGCAGTGTGATCTATCCTGGAAATAGTGTCTTGGCAGTTTAGGCCTGTCCTCCCTCCGTCCCTCCCTTCCTGACACGCTCGTAGCTTGCCGGCGAGATCCCTTGTCAATGAAGATAATTCACAGTAGAAGGATTGCCTCCCCCAGCCATACATGCTTTCTACTTTACGTTAGGAATGAACAACCGTTAGTCGCCCCGTACTGACTGTAGAAGATTGAATTATCGAATTATCGAATTATTGAATTATCGAACAATCCCATCGGTCGCTGATCTGACTGATCCTGGCGTGCTCAGTGGGACTGGACTGGTCTGGCAGCGCTTCAAGCTGGAAGTCTCAGACGCAGCTCGGCAAAAGTAGTGGCTGTTGACGCTGTAAGCGGGTCCAAGATCTCGACTGAGCGGCCTGCCTCACTCTGCAAGTGCGGTGTCGCTGAGGTGGAAGTGGCTGTCCTGTCCTGTCCCCGTTCCCCGTTTGCTAAACTCTCTTCTCCACCTTGCAGGCCTTTCTGCACTCTAAACACCTCGATCACATATAATACGAGTAAAATCAAGACCAAATCAGACCAAACCAGACCAAACTTCTAGGGCATTGCCGACGGCCCCCAATGCCAAATCATCCCTCCCTCCCTTCTAGTCGTGTTCCTTTCAGCCTCTTAACAACTATCTACTTCTATTGTTCCAGCTTCATGCGATCAAGATTCCCGCACAATCACCAACAGACCCCCTGTAGTAGTCATATCTATTCTTGTATCCCATCCCTGTCACTGATCCCTTCTTTTCGGAGGGTTGTCGTTTCAAAGAGACGCGACATCATACAGGGTGACTCGACAAGTGAAGTCTCTCCCGCCAACCTGGAGAACGAGCCAACGAAAGTCGACGAGTTCCATTCCATATTCATGCGCAGGGATTCAAGCGGCAGGAGCCTTCAACACGACGACGATTACATCCAAAGTATGCGTGCTGGAGATTGCGCAACGCTGCCTTCATATCCGAAGAAGTGCATCCATCCGGTGGAGGTTAAGCCAGGTCAGCGGCTGAGACTATTGGGATGGGTCTCAGAACAACCAACGCGCCAACGCGGTTGACTGGCTCTTGCTGTTGTACGGCCACTGCAAGGGCGTTGCTGCCGCAGAGTTCCTAGACACCCAAGTTTCCTTTGATGTGATCTTGTTCGTCTCTGTGGCCAATATCAGATTCTCGATGCACACCACATCCATCTGCAAAGGTTCACTGATTGCAGCCTTGCCTAATCGAGATAACCGCCGAAGCAGAGACAAGAGGCGCGACCAATGATGCGGCAGAGCAGGGATAGCTCGGTGGCGGTAGTACTTCCAGAGTGTGATGTGCCTCAGACGGATGCTGCAGCAGTGCAAAAGCGAGCAGCCGCTCAGCTGGCCCTGTTCGGAGTGATTAAATAAGGAGGGGAGGGGAACAGAAGAGGGGCAGCTGCGGGCAAGGAACCTGGTCGTGTATCGTATCGTAATGCATCTCATCTCTCCAGTACCATCCCGTGCCCGCCAGCGATGGGGAGTGCTCGCAGTCCAGTCAGTCCAGTCCAGTCCTTTCTAGGAGCGAGTGAGCGAACTTGACCTGAGCCTGTGTCCTTGGCTATCTGGTGTCTGGCTTGTCTGTCTGTGCCTGCGCCCGCGCCTGTGCCCTGATCTGCCGGCGTAAGAGGGACGGTTCTCTGACGGTGGAGGGCTTCCCACCTTTCCGACAAAAGTGCAAAGTCGACTGACTGACATGCGGTATGCACCTCATCATCTCATACATCCGTCCTGTTCTAGCATGTATACAGCGATCCCGCTCGCTCCGGCTTTCTCACTGTTACCCTCCAAAGGGCCATGCTGCCATGCCATGCCATGCCATGGTGCCCACCATCGTGTATCTCTGGTTAATGAAAAAGTGCGATATGGTATCCTGAAACTGAGCCCAATCTGTAATGTCCCCCGTCGTCTCCAGCACAAGCAATGAGGACGAATTCGGCGGCGGTCATGATCGACCCCGCCACGCCTCGTAACCGTGCCTTTGTGTTGCCTCGCCTCGATAGGTCGACTTGCCCAAAGTAGTTTAGTGACCAACTTGGACTTTAAAGGGTGTTGAGGTGATTGAAAAATAATGATGAAGAGGGAAAGGACCAGAGGAGGGAAGGGGAGGAAGGGGAGTGATTCAATTTCGAGCCACCCGAATAATCCGACTTTGACTTTGACAAGTGTGTCTGGTTGTCTGGCTGTCTGTCTGCCTGTCTGCCTGTCCGTCTGTCTCACTGCTCACTGACTGCGACTCACCACTGAAAGGCCGAACCGCCAAATGAGCTTAGCGACCTCAAGGTCCCGCAATAGGCGCGCGATATGGCCTGTGGCTGGCTCCGTGCCAGGGGACACGGCACCCCCAGACAGAATAGACAGAACAGACAGGGGCGTGAGGGGACCTAGCCTGGCGAGCCTGGGCAACGCGAAGGGACCAGGGCGGAGGATGGGCTGGGGTGGGGTGGGGTGGGTTGGGTTAGGCCTTCTGAACCACCAGGAGCACCAGGACCACCAGGACCCATCTCATGACGAATGTGAGCACACAAGCGAGCGCGAGTGAGCGAGCGAGCGAGCCAGCCCAGCCAGCCAGCGTCAATATATTGGCAGCAGCCCCAAACGGCTCAGCTCTTTACGTCCTCCGTTACCAAACCACTGGGACTAAACATTCGCAATCCGCTCCCCAAAACCCGAATTCCTCGAGCAATCCCAGAACAATTCTTCCCACGGTCCGACAGTGCACAGATACCCGTATTTCTACCTTTTGGTTTGCATTGAGTGAGTGAACAATTCAATTGTCGTGTACAGCATCGGCCGACGGACAACAAGCGCAGGCAGGATAGACGACTCGAACCGATTTCTAAATTTGTCGCGGCTGAGCCACGTGAAATCTCGAGGAATCATTGAAAATCACCAAGAGGGGCGACGAGCAACTGAGGGGATTCGAGATTCGAGATTTGTTTGCCGAAAGAGCTGAAATCGAGAGTGTCGGCCGCTGAAGAATCCGTCCGGAGTCCGTCATCATTGCTCGTTTTCTGACGTTCTCTCGATCGCCATTCTTCACGTTACGCAAGGCGCGCCAATTAGGAACCACGACAGTAACTCCAACCAGCATCTCGCCAGATAGTAGAGGAGGAATCGAAGACCTATGAAATATCTTGATCACTGAGTAATTGCCGGCCGATATTCCAGTCGTCTTTCTTGCGCCTTGCCTGCCCGCTCACTCGAGGTGTCAGCAGCTTTGAGCCAAAGACCAATCAGACTTCGATCTCGAACTTTGACCAGCCAGAGAAGGAAGCAGAGGAAGTTTGATTTCCGAGTTGAAGTAATTGAGTGAGAGAGATTTGGACTGAAGACTCAGGCGCGAAGAGTTGAAAGGGAATCAGTTGTTCTAGGCACGGTCAGCAATTGACAGGACAGAAGAGAGAATCGATCGACTGAAGAATTTTCCACGGAGATAGACGGATATTTGGAGAAGGAGGAGAGAAAAGAAAAGAAGGGAAAGGAAAGGAAAGCAAAGGCGGCGAGAGAAGAGAAGAGTGTTGAGCCGAAAAATCGAGACGAGACGGGAGTTGATCGATTCAACGAAGAAAGAAGGAGCCGGATTTCGGAAAGCGCAGAGGACCAGGACCAGGACCACGATCAGGACTTTCCGCGCCACAACCAGATATCCCGTTACATTCCATCCTATTTTCACGACTTATGACTAGAACACCACCAACTACCTAATCAGAATTGACTGCACCCAACATCTGACTGCCGACAAACATCTACCACTTCCAACTCCAACTCCAACTTCAACATCCCTCTCGACAGGCTCGGAAATCAGTCCTCGGCTTGATTTCTGCTTCTGTCAATTCCCGCCGCAGGTGAAACTGGCGACGTCTACCCAACTCGAGTTTGCGCAGTCGCGACCAGGAGATCTTCCATTTCAATCCAGGCAGCTCGACAGTACGGCAACGTACAGCAATCCTTTTGCAAATCTGGATCTCGTGAATCTGGCAAGGGAGATTTTGGAACAGGGTAGCACAGAAGGAGCTGCAAATCAGACAGAGGTTGCATCCTCTGCCTTGGAAATGTCTACAGAAGAGCAAAGCACGGCGGCTCAGAACGAAGCTCCAACCTCGAGATTTACCGCAGTGAACGGAAAGGAGCAGCCCAGTCCGGTTGTCCCAGCAAATGTTACGGGGTCAAATGGCGCGTCGAGACGAGGATCCGACGAGAGGTCCAACGGACAGCCGAGAATCTCTCCTCCTGGGCAAGAGAAATTAACAATTACAACGACGACAAGCCAAAGAGAAGATTGGATCCAACCGCCCAGTGGAGACCGACATCAGTACCAACCCCCAAGCGGTTATTCTGAAGCAGAAATGTCCCATAAACGCAAGAGATCAGGGTCGGTTGACCAGAACTCATCTTCAGCAAATTCCTACCACAGCCACGCCATTCCTTCTTCCACCAAGCAAACGCCTACGACTGCAACGACAGAGTCTGATGTCCCGCGAGATGAGAGTCTAAGAGCACCATCACGGTCAGATCAACGCGACTCGTATGAGGCCAGTACCCAGTACCGACAGTTCCTTGCCAACGAGGAAGCTCGCGATGCTGGTAGTCAGCATGACCACTGGCATTCTCGTCAATACTCTGCACAATCGCAGATGACATCAGACGAGCAAATAGGCGAAGCTCTTCAAAGAGCATCCCAGAGCATGGATGCTCAACAACGTGGAGGTTATCAAAGCCCTGGAGATGATGATAGATCCGCAAACCCATATGGCAACTATGGTCATGACAGAAGAGAGATGTCTGCAGGTTCTGACCCAAAGAAGAGGAAGCGAAATTTTAGCAATCGAACCAAAACAGGTTGCATGACCTGTCGAAGACGGAAGAAGAAATGCGACGAGAACAGACCAGAATGTTAGTATCACAGCATCCCTTTGATACTCAAGCTTGGTGGAGTGTGGCATATTCTAGGATGTTTGGACTAATGCGTATTATAGGCAATAACTGTTTGCGCGGTGGTTTTGTTTGCTCAGGATACCAACAACGTGGACACTGGCCAAAGACGGAACAGAAACAACCGCCAATCCCACTGCAATCCAAGACAGATTATGAGAACTCTCCATATGGCCCGTCTCCATATGCTCCACAGAACATTGGACAACCTAGGAGAGAACCATTGCCAGGATATCGAGGTCAGAGTTTACGGGTTGATCCTCAACACGGACGACATACTGGCATGGATGATGATCAGCCAAGCGCATCAACTATTCCCAGTGCTTCAGTAAACAGTCCAGAGAACAACAGATTATCCGCAATCTCATATTCTCATCAAATACCGACGCCAATCACTGCATCGAGCAGTGCTTACCCTGACAGACAGCCGAAGAATGCCTATGAGCGTCTTGGACCTCTTCACGATGTTTCGAGGCAGGAATCGAGGCAAGACTCAGATACTGGCACTCCACAATCCGCTTCCTCAACTCTGCCACAGATTTTACACCCTCAAATGCACGCAGAAAGCCCACACACCAATCCACAAGTTGCGGCACAGCTAGCTCTGTCCAATCTTGCTTCGACAACTCGGCAACGTACCCAAAAAGAGGAGATGCTGGCAGGCCGTCATTATTTTCCATTTGACAAAGAGCTAGTTCTCGAACGCGAACGCTGCAACGGCGCATGCTGGCGATTCAACAGCAGCACCAATCCCAACAATGGCGTTTCCCCTGAAGAGCGAGCACGCCTCTTCCGAGATATCTTACAACCTCGCGAGCATGTCATTTCTCCCACTCAAGCTTCGCCAATCACTCCAGTTGGGCGAGTAGGCGACAACGTGGTTGTTGAAGCACCCTTCAACTGCGATTACGGATACAACATTAGCATTGGTCAGGACGTTGCAATTGGGAAGAACTGCACAATTCTCGACACTTGCGAAGTCAAGATTGGCGATAGGTGCAACATCGGACCCAACGTCAATATCTACACCGCTACTCTACCAGTCGATCCAAAGAGACGCTTGGGATCCCGAGGACCAAACCTAGGAAAGAAAATCACGATTGATAGCGATTGTTGGATTGGGGGCGGCGTTACCATTCTGCCAGGCAGGACGATCGGTAAGGGCAGTACCGTGGGCGCCGGTTCGATTGTCACAAGGGTTCGTTCAAATTTCTATTTCCGATTTCTATTTATGGATATTTTCAAGCCACCAACTTCGCGTCACCCAGAGCTTAACTAATTTCCTCTTTTAGGATGTCCCGCCATACACCGTCGTCTGCGGTAACCCAGCTCGAGTCATCCGTGGGTTATACGACAACTAAGCTCGTCTCCGTTCGTTCGTTCGTTCGTCCACAAGAGCACCCTACTACGAGTCTCCTTCATACAGCCCCAACAACATACGAACACGACGTCTCACCTCACACCTGACGAACAAACAAATAAACCATACTACAAGCCTCCTTCCTCGCTTCTGCACAAATTCCGCTTTAATTAGCATCCTTGTCTCCTTGTCTCATTCGGGGGTTTCCGCTCTTCTGCATAGCGTTGCGTATGTGTGTGTGTGGTACGCTCTCTCTTGTCTATATACCAGTCTTGTCTTGTTTCGTTTTTGGTGTGGATTTCTTCCCGTTATGTTTCCTAGATGTATCTAGTTCAGGTCTGCTTCTGCTTCTGCTTCTGCTACTGCTTCATTCATTGCGTGCGGGAGGGATAGGGAAGAGAGTGATCGGTTGATGGAGGGATGGATCGGTGGGAATACGATGGATTGCTTGGATACGGGATACGGGATATGGGATATGAATTTAGATGACTGATGATGGGCTCTGGTAGCTCACGGCGAGGAGCGGAGCTACGAATGCATGGACGGGATGGGATGGATGGGATAGGGATAGGGATAGGGATTTGTAATTATACTTAATGCCGATTAGCGATAAAATACATGAGCATGGAACACATTTCATCATCCCGTCCTTGGAGGCAGTAATGTTCTTGATGGGAGATCTAGATTTTGGACAAATTTCAACCAAGCCCATTCCAGCGAACCCCATGAGCCCGGAAGTCAGTCAGTCACCCACAACAGATACTCTATGCACACAGTCTAATGCCCATTTACCGTAGCACAACAGAAAAGCTGCCCTGCCCAGATCTAAATCCCTCAAACACATCCCATCCGAACTCCAATAAACCAATATTTCAAGCACCAACCAACCAAACACCCACCAACCACCTCTACCACCCCTCCCTCCTCACCGAAAAGCCTTCCTTCCCCCAAGCAACATCAAGCCCAGTCTTCCTCTTCCTCCCCCGCTGAACCTCCCCTTTCTCCCTCTCAGATCCATACAGAGACCCATACCCGCTTTGCATAACACAAAGCCTTTGAGTAGAAGCGTGGAGATCCCAGAATGCGTCACGGGCTCGGCTGAGGCTATACTTCCACCTTCTATCCACCACACGCTGCTCTCCCTCTCCCTCCCCATCCCCACCACCACCATCACAGCCACCAAATTTCACACCTCTCCACCACCACGTGCAAAACACTCCTTCTCCCTCTCCCTCGCTATTTTTCACTGTACTACACTGCTGAGATCCAGGTACAGACACTGGAGCGACGAGTGCTCTCAACGCCAAGGCAACAACATGTTCTTCCCGTACGCGAGAGAGGAAGTGTAGATGTCGATGCGTGATATTACGACGGCAGGTTTGTATCGTGATGTGTACGCTGCAGTTAAGTTCTGGGCGTGTTACTGATAAGCTCCTATAATGGTGATGTAAGTGGGTGATCGAGAGAATAATTTACGTCGACAAAAGACTTTCCAGCGCCCACCCATGGAGCAAAATGACTTGCTTTTGAATGGAATCTCTAAATACGGATTTTTGATGGAAAGGCTCGTTCGGTTCGGAACATGAACAGGACACACGTAATGGGAGGAATTTAATGGGAAGGAAGGAAAGGAAAAGGACTTACAGACACCCTCCCTCTTCAGCCTGTTCCCAGCACTGCGTCCCTAACCCTCTAACCATCCTCCTCAGTTGGAAAGCCAGGACTTCTACATACGACTCTCTACTCCCGTAGATTCCAGCATCGACTGCTAGGTCGGCGAATGCTTGGGCCAGGTGCGTGAGGTCGACTCCTCTAGATTGAGTTTGCTGGGTAGAAGTGGAGGTGGATGATGGTGATGAAGAGAAGAACGATTGATTAAAAATGGGGATGTGGCGGGATGTTGGATGGAGTAAGTATTTCCTATATGAAGTGTTAGTTGCATTGCTTGATCATACACGAGACGAATGAGGCAAAAACTGTAAGTTCCTGTTGCAGATTTTGGAGAAGGTGAGGGAGAGAGGGACTTACGAAGCGGCAATCAGAAATACAGGACATGGAAATGGTGTTTCCTCATTTCCATCCTCATCCTCCTCATCTTCTCTTCCTTCCTTCTGGAACAGCTGAGCTTTCTCGTCTTCCAAGACCAGTACTTCCCGCCCCGGTGGTGAGAACAAGGCTGTCGTGCGAGAGATGAATGAGCACGCCATCTTCCTCTCTTCCTTCTTCCTCTCCAGCTCAAATTTGCAAATATATTGTAACACAAACACAAACACAAATGCAAACGCACCTCTTAACTTTGCCCTGAGAACGGTAGAATCGACTCCCAAGCGTGTGGAAACGAAGGCCTCGGGAATGTGACTTTTTTGATCAGGTAAATACAGAGAAGAGATCAAGTGTTGAAGCAAAGATAACCAAGACGATTTTATGTCGTTCAAAGAAAGTAATAACGCATTCTTAAAAATAGGTAGAGCACAGGAATGGAATGTGATGACTCCTTTATCTCTCTCTCTTTCTTTGTCTGTTATCACTCCCACACCGAAATTCAATATATGAATAACATAACACGACGTGATTAATTAACAAACAAACAAAAAGGACGGAAGGAAGGGTAATACATACATATATACATACATACATCCATACATACACAGTAATACATACCTGGCCCCTCTCCTCCCCCTTTGCTCAAGCAAACAAGCGAGGGAGGACCCTGCTCGCTCGTTGCTTTGACCGACCCCAACCAACCGACCCCTTACCTCGCTTGCCCTGCCTGACTCGCACAACAGAAACAACGGATCATTTACTTAAAGATCGAAGAGACAGTCATGGAGGTATACGAATAGGATTATGATCATCGGCACTCGTTCAATCTACCTATCAAGAAAGTGTGATTGATTGAAAGCCGAGGCTGAGTACAACATGACGTGATGTGATATGATATAATGAGAGGAAAGGAACATGTTGCAATGACATCGATTTGATTTGATGTATTGCTCCAACCGCGGCGTGTGCATACACTAAGGTCTAAATATTTACAAGAATCTCTAAAGACAAGAGCGCTGTATGTAAAAGCAACATACAAAAGAATCTCGCCAGCTGACTTTTGTGCTCCTGGCACCCCATCATAACATCATCAATTGTATCTGTCGATTTCTTGACCTTAACCTTGAACCTTCCCGTTGTGAAAATTTTACGCCTTGATATCCATCCAAATGAAGGCATATCCCTATACCAAACCACTCCGACCACCCACCAGTCCATATTTGTAGTTGTAGATGGGAGGAAAGGAAACTCGTTGAGACGATCGACTCGCGACCATCTTGCGTGCTGAAAGATCTACTCTACGAAGCATGCGTGCATGATTTGAAATCGAGCCTTTAGTTGAAGTGCCATGTGGCAGTGGTGCGTCCAACATCGAAATCAGCCAACTCGAGGAAAGCTGCGTTGGAGAGATCGATGGAGTTGCCTTTGCAGCCCATGCACTTGTCGACGACGGTAGCCACGACGGACTTGCCACCCTTTGTGATGGTGACGGTCTTTCCGCAGTATGGGTTGCCGTTGGATTGAGCGCCCATCATTCCGACTGGGAGAGCGATGACTTTGGCGACGCTGCCGTCGGTGGTTTCTCCACAGGCTCCGAGCCCGGCTTCGTAGTAGGTGATGTCTCCCTCGCAAGGGGATCCAGATGAGCAGACTCCGCCGGTTGAACCTCCGGTTGAGCCAGAGTAGGTTGGGGCGACAACTGGGGCAGCGACAATTGGAGCAGCAACAACTGGGGCAGCTGGTACAACAGGCTCTGGGACGTAGACTGGGCTTGGAGTCTCGACCACGGGAGCCACGTAGGTCGAGGTTGGCTCTGGCTCGGGCGATGGGGTAGGTGCAACGGGTGTGGGACTTGGTGGTGGTGGTGCAACATAGGTAGACTCTGGAGTGGGAGCGACATAGACTGAGGTGGACGTCGATGATGGCTTTGTTACCTTGCTTGCGTTCTCGAAGAATTGGTTGGCAACGTAAGTCTGAGATGGAGCAGCGGATGAGGTTGGCGTGGAAGCAGCGGCGGTGGGAATGACGAAGCCTTCAGAGACCCAGATGGTGGTTGTGACTTTGGCAGTCTCGATGACAGTGTCGTAGTCGGTGACCCAAACGACCTCTTCGTTACGCTTGTGATGCTTGGCCATGTGTTTGTGTTGACGATGGGGTTGAGCAATGGCAACGGAGGCCATGAGAGCACCAAGAGCGAAAGTTGTGGACTTCATGATGATGGATTTGTGGATGACTGCGTGGTATCAAAGAGGGATGTAGAGGTTTTCAGAGTTGCTTGATTTTGGTTGAGAATGTGGAATCGACTAGCGACTGGGTATTTGACTGATCTGTTCTGTACGGCGATTCGAAAGAAGGAAGGTGATGAGAAGCGATATCTCAAAGTGGGTGGTTACTGGCTGGCTGGCAGGAATGCAGGAACGCACGAATGAATGAATGGAAATGTACAAGTGCACAAACGTTGTTGTTGTTGTTGTTGTTGTTCGGTGTGAGGAGAGAAAGAGAGAAAGAGAGGAAACAACAGGCTCAAGTACCGGAATGTGGAAGAGGAGTTGGAATTGGAGTTGGAGTTGGAGTTGGAGTTGGTGTGGGCTATTTTTTGTTGACCCATCCATCGATCCACCATCCAGCCCAGCTCGGAACTATCCAGGGGGTATGACAGGGGGTTTCCGCCCTTGGCAGGGCTTGAAGTGGAGTTCTTTTGCAGGAACAGGACGAACTCTGCCAATCATCATTTGCGGCCCCTGAGGATGTGTCTACTAGCGTGACGCGCAGGGCAGATTCTTTGCGCCAACACAGAATCCTTCCAAGCGGACCATCTCCACCTGCATCCAGGTGCTGAGCGTGAGCTGAGCTGAGCAGAAAAGAGGGAGAACAGGGCCGGGCACAAAGATGGGGAGGAGAGAAATCCCTCAAAAGGTGGTTCTCCGTCCAGTACAGATGCAGATGCAGATGCGGAAGCAGAGTAGATCATACATCGTCTTTGGTTCTCTTGAAGAAAACAGACGGTTGAGTTGAAGGCTGTCGTCTGATCCTCAGTGCAACTTGTCATGTAGGTACTGTAATGTTGGACTGCCAGCTGTCTGTCTGTCTGTCTGTCCTTCATCATACTCCTCGCCTTCCAGCTGGCATGGCATGATGCCATCGGACGAACACGAGCTGTTGTTTTCTTTACTCCGCCCTCTCCCTGGACCAGGCCACCCAGTTGGTTGTTTCACGGCAAAAGCTTGCAAGGAACCGACCCGCCAGCCCCAACCTCTCGCCAAGCAGAAACGAAAAGTAACAAATCGGATGACAGAAGCAGGAACAACAGTCCGAGAACCAACAGAACCTAGCAGTAGGGGCACACTACTGTGTCCTAATGAAATTTTATGAAGTGATGAAAGGTCTGGATGCACAAACTAATGCACGCTCTACAAACTCTGTCATGAAGGGCATGATTATCTCCTGGACGTGGATGTGGCCACGAGGGATAGGGAAAGGGAGGAAGGGAGGGACATGGCGGCTTGCATCATGCAGAGCGATCATCGTTGGGCACATCGTTTGCAGAGTGGCGGTTTCACACGTTCCGATAAAAATGGAAGTGAAGTATCACGAAAAGTCACGTGGAAGAGATTTCCGACTGCCTTCCACTTCAGCCCTCAAGGAGCTGGGAACGATCTCTCGGGCAGTTCTTCATCAGAGGCTGAGCAAGAGGGGATTGCTATGTCGTATCCGGTCGTACCGATGTTCTTTTTCTGGAATCTGGCAAGTCATAGTCATCGACCGGTACCTTGGGTAGGTAGGCTGTGCATCACGAGAAGCATGTCAGTAGTTTTGGATTTGGCAGTGCAGCTTTCTATCTAGTCTTCTATCGTGTTCTCGTACGCATATTCACTTCATCAGATGCCATTCATTATTGGTCATTTCAGAATCTTGAATAGTGTGTTTTCGAATGAGAGGTGCCCTTCTTCAAGCTTGATGCTACTTCTACCTATAGGTAGTCTTCGCTTGCATGTTGTATCTAATCCTTCCAATGCCTTTTCTCGTTCTTCAGGAGCTTTTTGATCCTCCTACCAAGCCGATAGCTCCAAGCAGGTCGCGATCCCTCAGTCTCAACTGAAGTGCACTTGTCTTATTCCCTACTCCTTCCTTGTGTCTTCAAAGTTGTAACTTGTCACCCCCAGTCACGACTTTACGGACAGCTCCCGATGATGCGAAAAGGCAAAGGTACAGTATTTCAAGCAAATTAACGCCTCCCTATCTCCTCTTCCTAGCATCCTCGAACGGGAGTCAAGTTCCTTCTCGCGGCCTATGAAGGGTCTCATGTGCTTCTTGTCGAGTCACCAGGTAGGTGCCTTTTCCACTGCTTCCTCTGGTTGGGCTCTAATTCATATCCTCGGGGTACGTTTCAACATCCCATTGTCTGGCTAGAAGTAGGAACATGTAGATACCGCGAAGTGGCCATGTGACTCTCGTTAGCTACCATTTGAGCGTCAATAGTATGGCGCGGCAGCAAGGTGAGAGTTTGACTTTGCCGGCCGGTTCGATGTTCTGTCTTTTCTTTAATCGCATTATTGGACGCACAACGAGTTCTTTGGAATGAAATTAGGGTCGTAGGAGGGGTACGTGTGAACGGGGCCTAGTATTTTGAAGTAAGATATAGCCCTACTCAAGCTTGGTGTTTACATACATACTGCTCTCGCTTACAAGACTACTAGTACCGAGTTTTCTACCCATTGTTCTTTTAGTAATACAATTGATCTTCTCAAGTTATAGAGCTGGATAGATCAGAAGTCCTAACTGAAATACAATACTTTCTTCAGCCTCTCGGTTCTGCTCATGAACCGTATTGTGCCAAGCTTTGAGACTTAGACTCTCGATATTTATGCAAGTCATCTTTCAATCACGGTACTTAGAAAGTCCGTCGTCGATTTATTACCATTTCAGTCTGCTACACACTTTTAGCTGCCACTGATTGCCATCTACATTCAACTTCAATGGTTAAGCGTTATGTGTCAACCTAGGAGTACATCCTCAACCTCAAACGGACACCCAGACATTTCTCAAAAGTTGCCCCGACTAGGCCTCAATGTCTCCATGCGGATAGCCATATCATCCACCTCGCTAATAACCAACAACTCCATCTCAAAAGTATCCTCACTAGAAAACGGCGTCCTATCCATATTCCCGCAATTAAGCACCAAACGAGCCCAGCCCCTCCTCATCGCCATATGCAGCCTTCCAGCATAAGTGTTCCATGTTCCTTCCTCCTCAGGAGCCGTGTTCTGGAGTGACCCAAATCCAAACAAATCACCCAGCCATTCAAATACAGGAGTGGCTGGATGAAATAGCCATACTATTGAGTGATCGCTTACGAAAGTCTGCAACGGGACTTTCGAGCTATCAGATAGCATGACTTTCACACGGCAATAACTTTTACTACCCTTGTAGTAACATGAATAGCTGCTTTCAATTGCGTGGAGTTCAGAAACACATGCCGAAGATTTAGGAAAGCAAGTTTCCCCCTGTCCAAGGCTGGTAATAAACATAAACGACTCGCTTGTGTGAAACGACTATTGACTTGCTTTGCGATACTTGTTTATATCAACTTTGTCTGAGCCTCTGTTATTACTTCATTATGGGGAGCTTGCATCCTCTCGGTGTGATGAATATAGTGTGATATCAACTCATAGCCAGCCGCATCGCCCCAGGACGGCGTAAATACCCAATTCTTCTGCAAAAACTCCACGCAAATGCAAAGAAATACCAGACGCCTACAACTCCATCCTCTCATCGATAACCTTTACAATCTCCTTCCAATCCTTCATAGCCCCATCCCCCACATCCCCACACGCCAACTCCTTCTCCATCGGCCTCAAGACCTCAAACCACCCCTCTCCCTCACACCCCTCCCTAATACCCCACTCCTCCTCCAAAACCCTCACCTGCCTCATCGTAATAGGGTGCCTCCACATCGCCGTATTCATAGCCGGTGCGACCACAATCCTCTTTCTCTTCCTCTCACCTACCCCAGCAGCCTCCACCAAACCCGTCGTATCCCACGCCCTCACCACACTCGTCAACAAACTATCACTAAACCCAGCTGTGATCTTCGCCATAGTATTCGCACTCAGCGGCGCAACGACCAGTATATCCGCCCACCTTCGCAGCTCAATATGCAGAATCGAATTCCCGCGTTTCCAAGGATGTACCCATTCTTCTTCGTCGAGGAAAACGCCGTCGACGTTGGGGATCTGCAGGAGGCTGGAGTAGTGCGGTTGTTCGTCGCTTTGGCCGCTGAGGAAGTTGGAGGCGGATTTGGTGAGGATGATGAGGATTGAGAGGGACGTGTGGCGCGAGAGGGATTTTGCGATCGAGGGGATCTTGATGGTTGCTACGCTGCCGGAGGCGGCGAGGAGGAGGTGTTTCTTGCCGTCGTTGGAGTGGGATGAGGCTGTGAAGGGGGATTCGGATAGAGGGGTTTGGGCGGCGCCCTGTTTGGTGTGGTTCGTTCGCAGCATTCTGGCTGGATTGTAGAATAGGTTACTAGATGTCCTATATTCGCATTTTGTGTAGAAAAAGAAGCTGGTTCAGATGAGGGAGCTTGGATGTTGTCGAGAATGGTGTTGTTTGTCAATGACCAATCTTTCAGCCTCGTCCATTACTCAACTTCCTATTGGTCATCCGCAGACTTGGAAATTGTCAACATCATCAAGCTCAAGCCTCGATCTATCAGCTACATCAAACAAACTCTATACACAATGGCAACCAAGATGTTCACAAGGCCTTTGTCGTCGGTAAGCTGCAGTAACTCCCGTTTGGTCGAATGGCTAGCTAATCCCAAATCTGCAGGCTTTCCGACAAACAGCCCGCCCATCAACATTCGCCTCCAAATTCTCTCAACCCCGATTCACACCCATAGCTTCACGCTTCCTATCGACGGAAGTCAAGGCTGCAATTGATAAGGCTGTCAGCTCGGCGCCGGTTGTTTTGTTCATGAAGGGTACGCCCGAGACGCCACAATGCGGATTCTCGAGAGCTAGTATCCAGATTTTGGGACTGCAGGGAGTGGATCCGGCGAAGTTTACGGCGTTCAATGTGTTAGAGGATGAGGCATTAAGAGCTGGTCTGTTCTTCTTCCTGGATTTCTACCTGCTACAAATCAAGATCTTGAGATGTTGGTATTTTGGGACACTAGCTAACGAGTGGCGATAGGTATCAAGGAGTACTCGGAATGGCCAACGATACCACAGCTGTACGTTGAGAAGGAGTTTGTAGGTGGATGCGATATCCTGGTTGCGATGCATCAGAATGGAGAGTTGGCAAAGCTGTTGGAGGAGAAGAAAGTATTGGTTCCTGCCGAGAGTGAGCCTTCGAAGTAGGGAAAGGGGGGTTTGTAAATTGTATCAACAAGTGTTTTCACCATCAAGCAGAGAAGTGGAACTGGAATGGGAATGGCAAAGAGTGGTAATATTCGAGATAAGTCATTCCTATGTGACTTTGCCGCAGTGTTTTATTTCATATGCCCTTTTGTAGTCCTCCTCTTTCAACTGTGGGATTTGAGTCTTGATCTTCAAGTCTTTCGTATATTGCATCAAAAAGAATTCGGACATCTTGACTATCTTCAATGTCTGAAGTTTTCTGGCTGGGACACTGACATTGCTGGATCCCAATCAGGCAAGAGCGAGACTGGTACTCTCGGTTGCCTCCCCCTCGCGACTGCCATTTTGGGTAGCAGCTGGCTTTGAAAAACTTGCCCACCTCAACCATAACCAGACCATCAATACTCCAACCTCCACAGCCTCAACGCACCCTAGGTACCTTTGCACCAACTGCAGTCACCCACTATCACGATGGCCCGTCAAACCACTCGTACACGCAAGCATGACCGTGCTGCCTCCCCGCTGGTTCTGAGAAAGTCACCCAGGCAACCCAAGAAGCCAGCCAAAGCCGTAACTCGTATCATCAGCTCTCCCGTCGAACAACGACCTGCCGCCAAAGATACCCGCAAGTCAAAGGCCAAGCAGACTGTCTCTGCCGCTGGTCTGTTCAAGAAACAGCCAATGACTGATCGCCACAGCAAGAAGCACCGAAAGCGCCGCGAAGAAACTCCAGAGCCTGACCTCTTCGATGATCTACAAGGTATGGCAACTCGCCTAACATTGTGATCCAGCTGCTAATGGTTGTAGACGGTATCGCTGAAGCTCGCGAAGCAATCGGTGACCGAGCCAAAGTAACATTCGATGACATCCACGCAGGCTTCACTGAGAGACTTGCTTCCATGGTAGCCGACGACGAGGAGTTCATTCAGAAAGTGGATGCGGCAGCCAAGACCATCAACGGCTCTCTCGAGGATGAATGCGTACAGACGGGTTTCACCAAGGGCGGAAAAGTAATCCAGGAAGTTTCGAGGGTCGGAGATCGTGTTGCGACGTTCAAGACGATGATTGAGAAGGAAGAGCCGAAGCTGATTGATCTCTGGAAGCAGTGGGATGATGTTCAGGACGAATACCGGGAGCTGGGCATCTATGTCTTCGGCCGCGAGGCTTTCGGCATTGATACTCCAGGCCACGATAAGGGATTCTATGAGGAGATAAAATTACTGGGTCTGGAGCATGATACAAGAATTGATGAACTTGATGAGGAGATTGAGAGTGTTGGAACGAGCGTTATGAAGAAGATGAAGGCTTCTGAGAAGGTATGGGCTGCCACTTGGCGTACGAACGGTACTGATCCATATATAGGACATAGAGACTGCTGCAAAGAAGGAGCAGGCGAGATTCTTCCAAGCCCTTCTCTGAAATGTCGCGAACTTTCGATCACCAATCACGGTATACTTTGCACATAGAACAACTACCCAGGCACGATGGATATTGCATGTATGAACAGATGTGGGAGACGACAGCTTTAGTCTTGCTCTATAGGCATGTATCTACATACCCTTTATTCTACTAGAGCATATCCCAGTCCATTAACAACCAGTTCAATTTTTTAGGCTCCATTGTGAAGGCTATGCAGTACGTAACCAACCACCCGAAAGAAAATAACTCCAGGCTCCTCGCTCATGCCATACCGTGCTCAAATAGTGGTAAACCCACTAAATGATAACTCAGTTCAGAAGTCGAAACGCCACCAGCCAACTATGCTGTGCACAGGGAACCTAAGAAATCGCCACCCAGAAAAAGTCCACGCCCATTGCCCACAAGCGCCATTACCCATTCATATATCAGCAACATCTGAACGGAGAAACTCCTTGAGCGAGTCTTGGATATCTTGCAAGTAGTGGAAGAAGGAGTATCCGACCCACAACGTGAACATGATTGCCACGAACCGCGTGATGGGGTTCATGCCGTTGGCGGGCTGGACAACTTCCTCTGGAGCCTTGGTCTCAGCATATGGTGCATACAATGCTACCAAAGCTTGAGCCTCAGCCGCAGCTGCCTTGGCACCCTTGCTCTTTTGGCGACGGCGCTTTGGCTTCGACTTTGTAGGTGTATCCTGAACAATGGGAGTAGTGACTTCCTCCTCCTCATCCTCATCGCCATTATTTGGGTGGGTTTGAGTGCTTTGGACAGGAGTGGCTGGTGTATCTTGGATGACTGGGATACTGGTAGCCTCCTCTTGGTTCTCATCCTTCATCTCGCCATTGTCTGACTTGGCTTGAGTATTTTGAATAGCAGTGGGGGGTGTACCTGGGATATCCAAGATACTGGTTTCTTCCTCCTCAGCGTCTTCCTCTTCGCCATCGTCCGACTTGGCTTGAGTACTTTGGACTGGACTGTTGGATGTATCATGGGTGACTAATATGCTGGTTTCCTCCTCATCATCCTTCTCCTCGCCGTTGTCAGATTCGACCTTGGCACTGTGGATTGAACTGGTGAGAGTGGGTCTTCGAGCCTTCCGAGCCTTCTTAGGAGTCTGCAAAACCCATGGCTTGGACTTCTCCAAAGCTTCGGCAGGCAAGTTCTCCCATTCTGGGTCGGCGACAATGACTGGCAAGACGCGCTTTTCCTTCTGCTTCTGCTTTTCGAGGGCTCTTAGAATCACAGGGACAATGGGACCCGGGATTTGGACAGATCGGACGGTCGTGACCCGGGCTCTAGCTGGGGTTCTGGTAGAGGTTCTGGTAGGGGTCTTTTCGGTGTCCTTTGAGCCTTGTGGCGACATTGAAACCAACTCTAATGTAGTAGCTGCAGCGGCCATTTTGGCATAGGAGACTGTGGGGACTGCTGATTGAACTGGTGTTGTTGGTCGGATTGGAGTTGCTGCGAGAATTGGTCTGGCATTATTCAAATCCTCCTCAGTGCTTTGCTTTGGCTTGGTGAAAGGCAGGTGCACTACTGGTTGGTTTTGTGTTCTCGTGTATGGTCCTGTCCACGCCCACCAATCCTCAGTATCCTCCTCTGGCTCCGTTGTTTCCTCTGGTTCCTTTTTGACCTTTGGTGGACTGGACGTCTTCTTCTCACCAATATCGGGGGTCTCCACACCGGACTCAATCTCCACTTGGGTGTCAGAGGGAGACACAGACGCAGACGCAGATGGTTCTGAGGCTGGTCTCAAAGTCGCAAGTTCACCACCAACAATGGTAGCTGAAATGGTAGCAGGGTGAGGATCCTCAATAGCTTCGTCCTGTTCCGTTGACTCAGCCGGAGCGACATGCTCAGAACATATGAGTTCTTCTTCGACATTCTCAGCATTATCTTGCTCTGAAGCCTCTGCAACAGCTGGCTCAGTCTCAGACTGTTCGTGTTCGTCGTCAGCGTTGTCTCCTGACATATCCTCAGTACCAGCCATCTCGATCTCAAATGTACCAAGACTGAATTGGACAATGGACTCTGCCTGCTCCAAAACCTCTGGCACATCCTCCTCTGGCACATCCATCCCGATATCAGATGTTACAATATCTTCTGGGACCGTGGAATTCAACTCCTCATCCTTCTTGGGTACATCCATCCCAGCACCAGGCACCTTGGTCTTCAATGTAGCCAAATCATCTTGTGCAATTGGATCTTCACTCTGCTCAGGCGCCTCCAAAGCATCCTGCTCTGCGAGGTCGAGCTCGTCGGCAGCAGCACCACCGGGACGTTGTCCAAGCTCGCTTTGTATATTTTCTCTCTCCTCGACAACAGTGTCCTCTTGTGCGCCCACAACGTCCGACTCCTTGTTCTGTTCCGACTCCTCGTTATCAACCTCATCTGCCCAGTTGAAAGAGCTCTTTCTCATTGTATATCTTGTAGGTGTCGCAGGTACAGGCCCAGCTTCGATTGGCTTTGTCTTGACCTTGTGCTCCTCTTCGATCGTGGTGGCTGGCTTTGATCCCTCGCTGCGGACTTCTAGACCTCCAAACTGGATGGGGGGTCTTCCCCAACTGCCAGCCATCTCCCAGGGTCGACGACTATTGCTTTCTGTTGATCTTGGTGTGCGATGCGTGCCTGCGTTCATCGGGGGTGTGGAAGGACCTGCCGCGCAGGAGTCTTTCTTGGGGGTATGCGGATCCATCGTACGTGCGGAAGTAGAGTTCAGGTCTTTCCAAAGGTACAAAAAAAAGTGCTGACTTTGAAAAGGACACAAAAGTCTCTCTGTCAAAGATCCTGTGTGATCAAGTGATCACGAAGGTATGTGGGGGGTGGTAGTCGGCAAGTCAAGATCGAGGTTTGTTTTATCTCAAAACTCCTCCCCTTGAGAAAAATATACAGCCTCGTCTAGAGTGCGAGTTTCTTCGAGGACTAGCGCGCGCTGTTTTAGACGCGTGCGCACGGCGGCCGGCCTAAGAGATTGCTTGTGCGAGCGGGTGAATCTCTATTTTGTGAATTTCTACTTTCTGTGTATGTCATATGCGCTTTGGGTGGACTAGTGGCATCTCGAACCGAAACAAGACTGTTGTTTGTTTGGGACCGGGCAACTTCGGCTCGGCTAGGGTGTTTAGCTTGGGAGCTTGGAAATTGGAAGGTTATAGTGTTTGATTGATGGATTTGATTAGATATGATAAGATATGAGCTTACGATCAGTAACAGCGATATGGGGAGGAAGACCGCCCGAGACAGAACGTAATAGTTTGGACACGTCTTTTCAAGGACCAAACTTTGCGCCCTTGTTATTTTGTTTTCGTTCGTTTGCGAGTAAACAAGCGCGGCCGGGCAAGCTACATCAAGATATACACTTTCTCTCCATCAGAAACCCTTCCATCATGTCTCCCAATCCAAATTTTCCAATTCACTTGACTTGACAATGGTAATCAGCTATGGGTTTTGTCTTCTTTTGTTCTAATTTTAATGTCAAAAAAGCAAAGTGAAAAGGGCTCCATGAATCATCTTCTCTCTCACCTGCCACTGACCAACTAACAGGACGAAATCACTTGATCATAACCATAAACTTAAAGTAGAGAATCAGTCCGGTAGGGAAGAGAGAAGTCTGATGTTGGATTACTTGAGATACTGTGCCTTATGACATTAATGTCCATGGCAAATGATGTTGTGACTTGAAGACAAAGTCAACTAAATGCTGTGACAACTTCTGGTCTGGTTCAATCCTTTTCTAGTAATCCAACTTCTTGATTTTATTTTCTCTCTCCGAGTTCTGCGATAGCATGGTCTGTTCTTGTATTGAGAAGCTCATTTCACCTCTCTTTTGACCAATAGAAAACAATCAAGTATCCGTTACTTTCAACGCAAAGCCTGTGGTAGAGTTTCAGGGACTTTCAAGATCTACCTAGATCTGTTTGCTCCTGATTCTCTATCATCGGACTTAAGACTTCTATACGCAGGTAAGTTAGGTATTCACATTTGAGGTTCACAAGCACGATATGCCGAAAAGGAAATGAGTGCATTTGATTTGAAGGCATCTCATTACATCATGTCCTGGCCATACTCTCTCTCATAGAGTCTCGCTACGGCAAGCCACCTGCTAGCCTCCGGACTTGAGGCTCTCGCAAGTTCTTGAACCACCAGATCAGCGGATCGGCTCTCGTTTCTTCGCAGCTCTAGTCATTTTGTCCAAGTCCAGAATCTATATCCATGGTTAGCTTTTAGCTTTTTCCACGGAGCTGAGAGGGAGATCAGGAATGACATACCGATCTGAATCCTCTGTCCTGTCATCGAAGCATTCTTCGCTATGTCTAGGTATGCTTGAGCACAATCTCCAAGGTCGGTCTAAGTCTTACATCAGCTCCCAAGTTCTGGCTTAAGCATGTATATGCTTGAATAGATAGGGGAACCCTATAGGGGACACATACCTCTTTCTTCAAGTACGCCTTCTCGTTCATCTCCTTGACCATCTCCTCCGGATACTTAGCACCCCACTCCGTCGCCAACCCTACATAACAGTAATTTAGCAGCCGCCAAATCAGGAAGGGTTGGGAAGATATCCCAAAGACGAAAGACGATCGAAATGGGGGAAAGGGGCTCTCCCAATACATACAACCCGGCAAAACGGCATTGACCCTAATTTTCGGTCCCTGCGTACTTGCCAGACACCTCATAAGATGCAACTGGGCAGCCTTGGTCACAGAATACGGCATACTACTCCCGCCCGGGATCCTGGCCGCAATGCTAGACGTCATGATGAACACGCCGCCTTGAGGGTTGGAGTTGAATGTCGGGGCTGCGGTCCGCATGAGATGCACTTGCTGCTTGACGTTTACGGCGTAGCAGGTATCCCAGTCGGAGGCGGTGGGGGAGGAGAGGTCGGAGAACGTTGAGAAGCGTGTGTAACCCTGGGGAGGGGTTAGTGTGGGTATTACCAAGTGAGATGAGAAGACAGAGGTTCGGATCTGGAATAAGAGGAGAGAGCGGAGGTGGCTCATACGGCGTTGGCGATGATGATATCCAACCCCCCGAGTTTCTCAATAGCCGTATTAACAGTATTGATGCAGTCCTCTTCGACCCCCATATCCTGTACATCCATTAGCTTTCCATCCATTACCGCAAAACCGAAAAGTAAAGCAGGTGTTAAGCTCAAGCAAATCCATACGGTACAACAAAGCACATACTAGAAGCGAACGGTACTTTACGAAGATGGTAGAGAAAACAGACTTACACCCTGAATTAAAATCGCACTCCGTCCATAATCCCCCTCAATCTTATCCGCAACACCCTGTGCTCTATCCGCAGCTGCCACATAGTTGATAGCGATATCACATCCTTCAGCCGCGAATTTGAGACAGATGAGTTCGCCGAGACCTCTTTTAACAACCAGCAAAAATCAGTATTGAAATTCAGATATTGAAAACGGACAAACACGCAGCAGAGAAGACATGTAGGTGTGTACGTCAAAGATGACCAATAGCATATGTCCTTGCAGCAGATGCAGAGATGGCCAGCTTTTAAGCATATCAAGTAGTAGAGCAGTGGTTTCGACCAATGACACATCTCAATGCGGGGTATGAAGACGAAGCACAACAACACAGTGATCCTGATCATTCTGCAGTTTGGAAAGTTAAATCTGGGGCGGACTTACCGCGATCCGCCTGTGACGAGGACTTTCTTTCCTTCAAGTGAGTAGACCATGATTGATTTCGTGAGATGAGATGAGATGTATGGGACAGCAAGAGTGGCTGGCTTTGAGGAGCCTTACTCTTATGATGTTGTTGGTACAAGGTGAGAGGTGGGGAAATTCCTGTCTGCCGGGTTTGCCCAATCTCGGCGGCATAATCGTGCAATCTTGCCGTGTCAGGAGACGTAAATGCCTGGACTGATTATGGTTTATCTGTTCAAGAATTGAGTCGGGTTACTTGGTCGGTTTGAAAAACGGGTATTTCCAAGAATTTTGCCTTTATTCACGTCGGTCACACATGCGTATGGAGGAAGTCAAAGTACTGGGCAATCCTTCTATGCCTTTCGATAGCTAAAGTACACCTGGCTAAATCTGCCAGTAAAATCATCGATGCTACGATGCTTGATGAAGAAGTATGCTAAAGCCATCCGCCAGCAGACAACACATCATAAGTCTGCCTGACAACCCAATTGGCATGGAATAGCAGCGACTACTTCTGGTTCATCAATTCCCCAACTTAAACGCTCTTGGCCTTGTCATCCTCGTCGATGCTACCATCGGAACTCTCGGTATTAATACGGCGGGCTGCTGGGAGTTCCTCGTCATCATTTGCACCGTGAACATCCTCCTCGAAGACAGGATCTTGTTCGATGTGCTCAAACTTGGTCTTGAAGTCCTTCAATCCGGCAGTGTAGGAGCTGCTGTTGGATCGACGACGAGCATTGGCAAGGTTGAAGCCTTCATCTTGTACCTCTTCACCTTCAACACCCCTGTGTATAGCAGTCAGCCTTGTGCCGATGGTGTGCTGCAGCACGTAGTGTCATGACTAACCAGCCACCCTTTCCAGCACCATTCTTCTTGGTCTTCTTTGGATCAGCGTCGATGTGACCGGCCTTGGCGAAGTAACGGGGGAGATGCTGTAGATAGCTAACGTTGGTTTCATTGGTCGAGAAACAGAAGGATAAAGAAGGCATACCTCAGTAGCAGCAGCAGTTCCATCGGCCAAGCCGGCGTGGTCTATAAGAACAGATGTTAGTGTCATCAAGGAATGCTTGCAGAGTGTTCCAAGGGCTCTTGGAGCTTTACTTGAAGCTCTTTGATGAAGTGGTGTGGTGCTGATGTGAAACGAGGGGTGAGCTCAAGAAAGGCCATTCATACCACGATCATTGAACTTATTGGTCTTTCCCACTGTTAATGTGTTAGCAGATACTTATAGATAGGTATGAGGATATCTGCAGGTTAATTGGGATGGTATTGGACATCTATACATGAATGGGATGCTGCAACAAAGGAATACAAACAGATGATGGGAAGGCGGGGTAAACACGAGTAGGAAATTCGAGTATCACTTACTGATTGCGGTTTCTTTGTGTTTGGGGAGGAGTGAGATTGATTGAAGGTCTTTCTTTGTTGGAAGTTGATGTTGTTGTAGAATGGAGAATGAAGGGGAAAGGTGAGGCTGGGAGGAGCGAGCTTTATGGAGGAAGGGCAATGTCTCAAGGAGGGAAGGCGTAGGAGTGCTGCAGCATCGCGTGACCAAACGACTCACCATCGAGCGATGTCGTGAGAGGAGCTTGGACAATAACGACAACCTCAACAGTCACTGTACCTGGAAACCTCCACATTCTTCTGAAATCCACGTATCATTTCAATGCTCTCATATTGTACCGCAATGGTGCTGGCAATACGATTCAGTCGGATCCATTATTTACACGTCAGCTGTGAGGGTATTTCTCCTGTCCTGCATATCCGACCTCCTCCGGCCCTGATAGCTCGCTCAGATTCAAGAATCCGGGGAAAGCCAGCCAAACGTCCACTTGAGCACGCTAGAGGGGCTAAGCTAGTGGAGGGGTAGTCGAGCCGGGGTGCGACGTCATTGGTCCTTTTGAATGACCAACATCCCGGCTGGCGTTTCGCTCCTAGCCTACGCATTTCCAAAATTCCGCGGCCGATTGATAATACTTCACAAATAACATCCATCTCCGCCGCCGACTTTTCTTCGAGACTTCATAAGAAAAAAGACCTGCCCGCAAACAAAGATCCTTCCACATACGAAAGAAACATCTCAATCCCTAACATTTCAAGAGGCTCGCTCACCTCTAGCAAAACTCTGCGCAAAAATGGCCCCCTCCTTTCTGATCGACAATGACTCCGATTTCAATCCGACGGCCGCAACAACAAAGACGTCTTCATTCAACGCCCGCACTCTCCTCCTCGCGCCTCCCTCCATCGCCAGCCACGAAGACAGCCTCCGCAATGTCCTCACCACGCACGATAAAGCAGTCACGGACCTGCAGATGCTCGATCGCCTCTCTGCCGGTCTGGTTACCCTCCCCGGCTCAACCTACAATTTGATACTCATACTTACCGATGCTGATGGCACGCGGAATGAATCTACACAATTGCTTGGGAGAGATTTGTTTTCGAAGATTGTGCAGGCACTGAAGGCGGGTGGGAAGGTACAGGCTCAACATGGCACTTTTGGTCAGGATACTGCGAGTGTTGAGTCAAGAGAGGGGATTATGGCTGGACTGGTCCCAGAGGGAGATGGAATGACAAAGCCAGATTACAGTGCCAGTGAAGCCGTACCTCTGCGCCTGCGGAGAAAGGACAAAACTGTTGCTGTATCGAATGCTGGACCTCCAGTGGCAACAGCAGCCGTGGAATTCAACGGTACGCAGAAGACCGTTGATATCGCTGTCGAAAAACCAAACGGCGTTGGATTCGTGGATTTCAGCGATGACTTTGGAGAGCCTATGATCACAGGTGAAGATGACGAGGAAGACGATGACGACGAGCTCATTGACGAAGATATTCTTCTGGCAGACGTAGATATGAACGCCGTCCACGTCCGTAAGTAACTCATTTCTACCCATTCTAATCACCACTAACATCACCACAGCCAAAGAATGTGCCCCAAGAGCAGGCAAGCGCCGCAGGGCATGTAAAGACTGCACCTGCGGACTCGCGCAGAAGATCCAAGCCGAAGACGCCGCCAAGCGCGCAAACGCCGACGCACAACTCCAAACCCTCAAACTCGGCGCCGACGATCTCGCCGAAGTCGATTTCACCGTTCAAGGCAAAGTCGGTTCGTGCGGGAACTGCAGTCTGGGAGATGCGTTCCGCTGTGATGGGTGTCCGTATATCGGAATGCCGGCTTTCAAGCCTGGCGAAGAGGTTAGATTGCTCAATAACGATGTGCAGCTGTGAAGGAATCGTTGAATGAACATTGTTTTTGGGGAGGGATGGCTCGGCGTTTGTGATTAGAGTTGGTGAGGTCGGAGTTCCTTTGCATTTACTCGGTTTGGAAGAGTATGCCGCGGCGTTTTGCATTTGCCATAGTACATATGAATACATGATTTTGAGACATCTGTGAAGAATTGCCGTTTGTGAATATATGTGAGATGCCAAATCCGTTTCCATAAGTAGATCTAGAGAAACTGTCCAACACTGTCAACCTCAGACATCTTCTGGCTTGCCGATATCTCCAGACAGCTCAGCCAGAGGGCATCTAGTGGTTGTCTAATTGGTATCTCTTGTTTTAATTTGCAAAGATGTGCTGTTCAATATGACATCGATTGTCGATCAAACCAATCTTGTATCGGATATGTGGTTGTGTAGAGTACCCTGAGTTGCTTATCATCGAAACTGTTCATTTCTCTTCAAAGTAACTCAGAGGGACAATGTCAACCCACCAAGGCCAAGTTAAGCGAACCGAATGTCAGCATCCCAAACCTTGATCCCCATTCTCATCATGATCAAATTTGCTCAAGGAGCCATCTTATCATCTCATCATCCCATATCCTCTACTTTGTACCACCAACCCACTTCAGACTAGTTTTATCTAAGCGAGGTGAAAATCAATAATACACTCCAACTTCCATTTTCATTCTCAACACGATTTCATTCTCATTACGATTAACCAATTTGACGGTTGTTATCATCTGATCAAGCCTCTAGGGATATCATCTTCACACGTGTTGAACGCCGAAGAAATGCAATGCAATGTAGTGCAGCACACTAAAGCCAACTCGGTCCAACCATCTAATCCATTATCCTAATCCAATGCAAACCACCATCTGAACAAGCCCCCAAAAAGGGAGCCACAAGCCAACACAACCTCCTCCCACTCATTCCATCCTACGTCGCCATCACTCCCTGCGTTTCTGCACCTCCTCCATCTTCTCCCTCCTCCTCTTCTCCTCCTCCCCCATACCCTTAACACCCTTAATCCTCTGCCTCTCCTCGTACAAATCCCTACTCCTCAGGATCCGCTGTACGATCTGCCCAGCATTCACGCCCGCGAATTCGTGCGCACCGATCTCGCGGTAGATGCCCATTTCCTTGGGTGCTGTGTAAGGATCGTAGGTGAGTGGCATGAAAGACGTGGGGCCGTGGTAGACGGCGTCGGGCGTGCCAAAGGGAAGGGAGGTTAGGTAGGAGAGTGTGGGGGAGAAAGGCGCGGAGAAGAGGACGGAGGAAATGTACTGGGAAGGCGTATTAGTGTTGTTGCCTTTTGTTGGGTTTGGTTTTGGGGAGATTGGGAAGGAGTAAAGGAGGGGACTTACCTTGCACTGCAAGACACACAATCCTCTCTCATAAATATTCATAATCGGATAATTAACCCCCTTCCAACGATTGATAACCTCGTCATCATGCACGCCAGCAACCACAAACGCTGGGCCATAATCCGCACCTTTCCCTCTCCTTTCCTCCACGGCTTCCTTGCTATACCATCCCTGCTCCTCTCCAAGCTTCTCCTCAGCCTTGATGACCTGTCTGAGAAACTCGATGTGGCCGGAGGAAAAAAGATCGAATCCTCCATCCACATACACCACTCTCTGTCCGGGTTTTGGCTGCGACCCTTGACTTAGACAACTGAACACGCCTTTCTCTTCCTCGGTATCCGTCTCTCGGGCTTCAATCGAAGCCGACCAGAACCAAACGCTAGACCCAGGATTCAGTCCCGTCTCATCCGTAGCATACAGCCTTATCCTCTGCTCCATATCCCTCCCATCGCCTTCCTCTCCTCGTTCGTCCCATTGCCTTCCTCACCCGCCAATAATTTAGTCAATGACTTGATAAAATGTGTCCGCGTGCAGAGCAGCATGCGACCGACGAGATCGGTAGTAGAGATGCTGGGTGTGCGTTTGACGACTTTGAATCGTCCGGCGGCTTTCACAAATCGGTAGCAGTCTTCGCCGCTGCTGTCGGACGTGATGTCGTCGCCGTGCACGACGTATTTGCAGCCGAAGTGGGTGATCCAGGGGAGGGAGGTGACGTACGGTGCGTAGGGAACGGATTGGGTTACCCATCTGCAGGCGTCGACGGCGGCAATGCTGGAGGGAGCAGTACAATTAGCTCTGTTGTGTGGACATCTTCCTGAGAGATTGACACGAATTGGGTTGGTAGGGAACATTACCGTTCTTCCAAAGTCATAACCGTCGGACCTTTATTCTCTAGAATCGACTCATCGGAATGGATACCAACATAGAGCTCTGTGCCCAGCTGGCGAGCTTGAAGCATGGCGCCGGCATGGCCTATGAAGTTGTATCAATATCGAGACCAAGTATGTTCATCTACCTCCTTCCAGAGCGAATGCGACCTTACATACCGTGGTGGAAGAAATCCCAGCATCCGTCAACCCATATGCGGCCATCCAGGACCTCTGCCGCTGCTTCGCCTGGTGGACCGCCTTCGTCGAGGTTGGAGCTGCTCATGGCGACGGTGTGTGGAGATGGAGGTCTGTGGGCTTGTTTTGTTGACTTTCAAGGAATTTGTACTTCGCTGTCACAAGCAAGAAGCCTGCCCGCTCAACACCTCAAGATTTCGTCGCGGGGCTCTTCACCGCTGCCTTTTGCAGTCTAGCTGCTCATGTTATCTCTCTTCCAGCGACAGGGTTGTGTTGGTCATGCTGGCTTTCCCCTGTGGCTTAAGTTAAGGGGGTCTTCCGAGGTGGTCGGCACTGGTTGGCGAGTCCAGTGGGCAGTGGGTGACCCCTGGATTGGAACATCACATCTGTTTCGAAGATGAGGAGGGGATAACGCTGGACGTGATGGACTGACTGACTGTATTTGGCGCCCATTAGGTCAATAGTTGATGCGAAGATAGAGCCCGTCTGGCTTCCATATTCCCTCTCTTTTCCTTCGGAAATCCCTCAATGTTGAAACGCCGACTCAACTTAATCTACAGTACCGCGACCTTTTTCTGTGGGCTTGCAGATAACTGGGACGGCGCAGGAACAGAGCCATTTATTCTCCCTTTTTTTAATCTATTCCGCAGCTGATCCTCGTGGATGTGTACTCATATTTCTTCCCACCAATTTCTCGAGAAGAGAATCGTGAAGGATTTTCTTTCAACTTGAAGTCTTCAGTGTTCAGTGTGGGAAGTGAGTTGAGGTCCCGAGATGTGCTAGACAGTTCATGAGATTACCCGCACCCCCTGCTCGAAGATGCATAGATCCACGGCCTCGACATCGACCGGCGGAGGGGGAGGTCTGTTCAAAGGAGGCAACATTTGGGGCGGCAGCAGCAGCAGCAATAGCAAGACATCAACATCAGCCAGGCCGAGCACAAGCGGAGGAATCTCATCTTCGTCAGCTACGTATAGCGAATCCGCATCGGCACCTGCGTTCAGTTCTCTCGTCGGATCCAAGACCCCAACCTTCCATCGCAAATCCTCGATTTCTGCCATCACCGGGAAGTCGCATCGAGGGCGCAACAACTCCACGACACCGACAACTATTTCCCCTGAGAGGAGAGCACGTTCTTCTGCTGCGCAGCACAGGGAGGTGCTGAACTCGTCCATAGAGGAGAATCCTCCTCTACCAGCTGGCAATCTAGCCGCGCCGTGGGAATCGGATCAGCCTAAGTCTGCAGACAGTTTTCAGAAGGTTGCAGCTCTTGCTGAAGCTGCTACTCCTGCTTCTGGGACTGATTCATTTTCTTCGACTACCCCGTTTGCCAATATGTTGGCTAGGCCAGGGACGGGGTATCAATCCTCTACGACGACGATACCACCTCCAAGTCCGACGTTGGAAACAATCACATATCAACATATACAAGAGACATCTTCGAAACGGATATCCACATTAGATTACCTGAGGAAAGCGTGTGTAACTCCCAGGCAATTGGTACGAAAGTAATTGACGAATTCTATACAGACATGAAGGAAGAGTATATTGGTTCAACACCCTCCTATTCAACAAACCCGATCTCCAACGAATGCCCTACTTCGAATCCCGCAAACTCGCGCGCCGCGCAACAAACTACCTTCTCCTCGGGCTTTCCCTGCCCACAGTCCTCGACCTGAACTCCTCCAACCCCACCGAATTTCTCAAAACGCTGAACGCCCTCCTCGTCGAATTCGAGTCCTTCCAACAAGTCCACCCGCCGGATGGCTCCACCTCCCTCTCTCGGGGTCGTTTCCCACAGATGTTCAAGCGCGCCACTGGTACATCAGGAAAAGGACGACGAACCAGCTCCGCAGCAGAGATAGGCTTACCCCTCGGAAACGACTCGTTTGATTCGAAATCCACGAATGGGAATACCTCGTCTGGGACACCGAATAGTTCGTTCCCGATCAGCGAGAACGATTTGCTGCCTGGGGAGGAGTATACGCATTTGCTGACGCCAAGTCTACCGTTCGATCCGGATTTCTATGAGACGTTCGCGACGCTGTGTGATGTGCTGATTGATTGTTATACGAAGCTGATGAGCCTGGTGGGCAGTCCGAGGGAGTGTACGCCTGCTGTGGCGGAGATGTTCACGAAGGCCGATTCGAGGGTTAGGAAGATTATTGTGCAGGGTGTGGTTAAGGAGTTTGAGGATAGTAGTAGGGGTGGGGTGAAGAGTGAGGTTGCTGGTGTTGGGAAAGTCGTTCTAGGGGGCTTAATGTGAAGGAGAGGCTGTGTTGAGGTATGGACTGGCATGGCGCTCGGATATTGGGTGGGATATGCATGATTTATGGTGTCAATGATGATATGATATATGGCAGGATTGGCTGGGAAGGTTAGAATAGCATTGATCTTTATGCTGAAACCTATATTGTAATATGACTGCTCCTGGTAGTTCAGGGAGTAGGCGAACCGAGTTTCAAGCTGGCGAGCGAGCCTTTGGGTCCCTATCAGAATTAGCACAGGAAGACTTGAAAGACAAAGAGTTGAAAGGCAAACAGCATAAAAACAATAGCTCGGGCTCGGAACCAAAAGTTACTTATTGGAGGTCTAATGTACGTATGGATCTTAATAGTGCTCCTCAATTGACCTGCTACTTAATAACAAGCAATGACTAGGACTACCTACTTAGCTTCATCAAGGGTATCGACGCCTCCTCTGCGGTCAAGACCTGATGCCTTTGTTGTGGCAGTTGGAGATTTATTCACTGGAAATGTTGAAGTTAAATTTGCCAAGTTGCAGTATCAAAATGGTTGTCCAGAGGAAAGCACAGTAGTCAAGGTGGAAATAACCTTAGAACTTTAGGTCTTAATTTCAATTATAGGTTTGCTCCAGAACAGCGTCCAATACAGTCAATAAGTCTATGGTAATGTCCTTCGCGGTACAACTGTTATTTCTCAACTTCCCAAGTCGCTTCAAAAAATAAAATTCACCCACCCAGATAGCAATGACAGAATGAAAATCTGAATGGAGCAGGAAGCATGTCTCAGAAACCATAACGAATGATGTGTCTCGTCACGTGAGTGACAGCCTCTCCCACCTCCTCAAAAACCGAGGCTCCTGGGAGATGGAAGAGACAGTCCCTACTAATCCGAGCTTGACTCTGTATTTGGGTATCATCATAGACATGCGTGAAGTCCAGCTCCTTTGAAAGAGCATCTGCAACAGCCATCATCGAAACAAAACGTCTCCCTTTGGCAAGGGAGATAGACTGTATGCTCTGAATCTCAGTAGCCATCACCGCTTTCTATAAGCTATAGACCCAAAGGAAAAAGTATGTGAACGTCTCGCATCAAGAATAAGCCCCATCGAGTTACCACCCTCACTACCAGAGTAGCAAGAGAGGCAATCGCATAACTATCGATCTTGACGAAAAACCTCGACAACCAGAACATCCCCAATGCTCCAAGAACAGTCCAGATACCTCCCACAAACCCACCTCACTCAGTCTCAAGGAACGTCCGAAAAGGAGATCGGACTCATATCTTCATCCATGTGGTCTCCTCAAGGAAGAACCAAAATTCCGGGACCGGCGAGAGTGCGGTACAAACGGTAGCAGGGTGGAGGAAGTGAAAGAGAATTGGTAGAAGAGAAGCCGCTGTGTTGCTTCTATGGCGGCGCGTTTCCGCAATCCTTCAAACATGAAGGGTGTCCGGGGACTTTCTCCCAAAGCAAGAATAGCTATTGCAGGTGAGAGACCCGTAAGGATCTCTCTGTATGTGTGCTTCGAATGCGATTCTTTGAGCGAGAAGTTGAAGAAAGAAGGGTTTTGTTCAAGATTTCAAAATCATTTTTGTAGCACGGATTTCTCTAGTGTGGCGCTAATCTAGCGTGCTTGACAGCCGAAATCTGATTAGCCGCATGCGGCGTTCGCGCGACGTGATTTTGAACTTCTTTGAAAGAGAGGTGCCTGGAGTAAGGAAGTTACAGCACAAACAACAAGACTCTTCTTCTTTCCAAAGGAACCGGGAACTGGAGGAACAACCCCATTATCCGACCCTTCGACATTGCGCATTAACAACGACTTCAAATGGCAGGAATCTTTGGATCAGCAGCGGCTACCACCACCGCAGCAAATACCCTCGGCGACCTCTCCCACGATGTAGCTCTAGGCTCTCCACCCGAAGACAGTGTTTCCGACCTGTCCTTCTCTTCGCAGTCTATGCATCTGGCGGTAGCTTCTTGGGACAAGAAAGTTAGAGTTTACGAGATCAACTCTACAGGGGGAAGCACGGGAAAGGCTTTCTTTGACTGTGAAGGTCCAGTTCTGAGCTGTGACTGGGCTCCTGTTAGTACACGACGTGTTTTGGAAAAATGATGGAATGCTAACAATCAGTAGGACGGAACCAAGGTCGTTGGAGCAGGAGCAGATAAAGCTGCGCGCATAATCGATCTTGGAGCTGGCACCAACACATCTACGCAAGTCGCTGCTCACGATCAACCCATCCGCTGCGTCAAATACTTTACCTCGCCTGGAGCTGCTGCGCCTATGATTGTTACTGGTTCTTGGGATAAGACGATCAAGTACTGGGACTTGCGCCAATCTACAGCTGTGGCAACCGTGCAGTGTCAGGAACGAGTCTATACTTTGGATGTGAAGAAGAACCTCTTAGTGGTTGGAACTGCGGATCGATACATCAATGTCGTCAACCTCAGCGATCCTACGAAAATTTACAAGACACTGCAGAGTCCGTTGAAGTGGCAGACCCGAGTTGTAAGCTGCTTCACCGATGCTACTGGTTTTGCAGTTGGAAGTATTGAGGGAAGATGTGCTATCCAATATGTTGAAGAGAAGGATGCCAGGTAAGCACCTCAACCTCTCGAAATTCTCAGCCTAATTCATTATTCCAGCTCAAACTTCTCATTCAAATGCCACCGCGACCCTCCCCAAAACAACATGACGAACGTCTACTCTGTAAACGCCATCTCCTACCACCCAGTCCACGGCACATTCAGCACAGCCGGTTCAGACGGAACCTTCCACTTCTGGGATGGAGTCGCAAAACACCGTCTAAAGGGATACCCCGCCACTGGAGGCACTATTTCAGCAACTGCTTTCGACGCCAAGGGAGATATTTTCGCATATGCTGTGAGCTATGACTGGAGTAAGGGATACGCTTCGAATACACCGCAGTATCCGAATAAGATCATGATGCACCCTGTTGGTGCAGAGGAGTGTAAGCCGCGCCCAAGTGTTAAGAAGCGGTAGAGAAGGCGAATTTGGGTGAAAGATGAGGCACGGGTAGGAAGACTCGAGAAGGATTTTATGATTTTCAGGAAGGAATGAGAATGCTACGGAGATCTAACCCTGGACTTGGATTTGGAGAGTGCGTGTGCTGTTGTTTATGCAGTTGTATTCTAGGTGGTTGGTTGAGCTTTTCTTTAATTTGCACATTAGTGGGGGGAAAACTAGGGCTGGTATGTTGAGAGGGAGCATGCAAAACGGCGTTCCGGACGAGAAGAATATTGAATTGCAGTGAACAGAATTCCAAAGCCCATGGAAGCTTAGATAGGAATGAGGATATCAGAATCAACCTTTGATTGATTCCAAATCACTGAACGAGTATTTATGAACACGTTTCATGGCAAAGACGATTGTGGGAAAACGAAGTATTATTTCCGAATCGCTCCCTACCATACCATAACCAAGCCCCATTTATTGTATTCCGCTACGCCATTGAACTCCAGCAATGCATGAACCTATCCCCTCTTCTCCCCCATCTTCTCCTTCCCATTCGCGTGACCATTGCCATGCTTCCCCTCCTCGTCATCACTGGCGCTGCCAACGCTGTACCGATCTCGATCCATATCCTCGGTAGGAGTCCGGACATGCAGCTCATCCAACTCGCTCTCATCAAAATCAGCAGCTTCAACATCCCTATGACCTCTCTTGTGTCTGAAGCTCTCGAGACCCATGCCACTTCCCCTGGCACTATCTCTTGTACCGCCCAAGGCCATAGGCTCGCCTCCGAAAATGCCCTTGTAGCCAGCACGTTGGCGGCGGTCTTTATAGACGTAGTAACCCCAAGCTCCGGCTGCGATGATGACGATGACCAGGACGATCTCACCGGACTTGTAGTAGGCGTGCCATTTGGCGGCTTGGAGTCTTTCTTCCTCGGCGGCTTCGGCGGTGGTGCTGTTCGGGTGGCCGCCGACTGAGGTCTCGAGTCCTTTCTCACCATCAATGCGGCTATCTGTGGGAACCCGCCAATGCTGGAGATGTCGACGCCCATGAAGCGATCGAGCATGTCGCGAGTACGTCTGGCGTAGTCGAAGGGGACCATGTGGGAGGAGTTGTAGAACAAGACGTAGGAGAGGTTTCTGGCTTCTTGCCAGAAACCGGCGTTCTGGCCTTCGAAAGTCCAATCTCTTCTTGGTGCCCATGTACCGGGGGACAATTCGAAGCCTTTGCCGCCATTCCATTCCATGTTGCTGATCAACTCTTCCGTTCCAATGTGGTTGCAGATAAGATCTTCAGCGCCAGAGAAGAGGACTGTTGGAACTTCCTTGAGAAGTTCTGGCAACAACTGAATAGATGGCTTAGAGTTCTTGGCTCTAAAGGCACTACCAACACCACCGTTGCACTCTGTCCATCCGGTCCGTTTTCCAGGATCGATGTGAAGTGCTTCTGTGACATCTTTCCGGCGAAGGTACGGAGTAACGTTCTCCAAATCCGGGGGCCAGTTCATTCCACAGCTTGGGTAGGTATCCTTCAGCCTGACATCGTACATGTTGTAGCACTCAGTAGTGCCATCTCCTTTGGTCACCATAGTTTGGTGAAGGATATCTTGTAGAATTTGCTCGCAGACTGCAATATCGACCCGGTCACTTGCTCCAGGCTCATCGAGAGCCTTGAGGCAGACAGCTTCCTGCGAATCGAGTCTCTTCCCAATGTCTGAACCGCGGTCCACTAGTCCTCGCTCGTAGGCGAAAGACAGATAGGCCTTGTACTGTTCTTTTGGTGCAATCCATCCATTTCCAATAACCATGCCCTTCATGTTCCACTGATTTTTTGCCCCAGCTTTGTTACGTTCCAGGATTGCTTTAGTGATGTAGGGAATGTGCTGTCCTGCGTAAGATTCTCCAGCAATATAAATCTGGCATTTGTTAGTGAAAGGTCAACCCAAAGCTCGCTGACACTCACATCATCTTGCTCAAATTCTGGGAACAGTGTAAACCACTTCTCCAGAAATTGTACAAACTGATTTGCCATCTCTGGCAATTCGTGCACGTAGCTGTCTGTATCCACAAAGCTGAACCCAGTTCCTACAGGATTGTCCACGAACAAAACACTGTGGTATTTAGCAGCCATACTTCCACGTTGAATCAACTGAAACGTACTTCGCAAATTCATCCCATGAACCTGGATTGTACTCCAACTTAGGTCCTTTTGAATCTTTCACTCTATATGGTCCGATTTCCATCAAAGCTCCATCTAGTGTTGGGTCAGTAACCGTTCTACCTCGCGCAGCGCTTTGCAAAAATCCAAGCATCAATTTCAACGCACCTTCAGAACTGCATCCTGGCCCGCCATTCAACCAAACTACAAGCCGTTGCTTATTCGCTATATGCCTATTCTGATAGAGCCAGAAAAAGACGTTGCCGTTGTGCTCTGGGGTAATCTCGATATGTCTGACATCAGAACGTCAGCAAAAACCCTTTCACTACATTAACAAGAGTTGGAACATACCCAGCATGCATCTTCAGTAACGGCTCAGGCGCTCCTGGCAGAGAATGCACATAGTAATCCGCAGCCGTCTTGTCTGCTATTGTCGCTGCAGGCAGCATCGCCATCGAAAGGAGGCCACATATCGAGAGGAGCTGTCCTGTCCTCCCTCGCATTCGATCCCGTGTAAATATCCTCATCGTGGAATCCGCTCGGGAACTCCGAATTGACGAGCTTGCTATGTGCGCGTCGTCGCGAACGTGGTTGTCATGAAGACTTGTTGAAGCCAGGTAGGTGTTTGGAAGGGTAATAATGTCGGGTCAGCACCGGGTTGTAAACAGCCACGCAGCTGAGAGTGCCGACACCTTTCCCAGAGCTTGAAACCCGGGAGCTATGTTGAGAACGACAGGTACAGGAAATGGAAGAAACCTGCAGCGATAAGATATTCATTAATTTATTTTATGGGAAGTCGATCGGGAAATCGAAAATCGTGGCCTTTGACTTGGATTCGTGAGGCTCTGGCCTTTGTTCAAGCTCTGGAGCGGGTATTCTCCAGAATCAACTTTGCTCGCTTGGAAGCTGAAATGCTGGTCGTAGTTATCTTGGCAGATCTAATTTAAGGGGATCTCGGACGCCATCGAACATCCATCAAATGTGACTGTAACCGGATCTAAGTGTCGATGTTCTCACGTTGGGTTTTCTGGAAGAATGAATTGCACTTCAAAATTGAGAGATTGTACCTATCATCAGAAAAGACCGATTGTAAAGTCTCTTATGAGGAGGACACATTTCATGTCGGCATCTCACTCAGCTCATCATTAAGACATCACTTGAATCTGACAATAACTCTGTACCTCCGTAGCCAGAACCGACCGAACCATCAACACTGCTACAAAGCACTGTCCTTTTATGAGGATCGTGTGTTCCTCTCAAGCCCGCAGATGATTCAATACGCCACCTCGCTTGGTCGAGTGTCAAGTGCAGTTTGACCATCCCTTTTTGTTACATCCCACGAATCGTATGGGAAACCTAGTTTCCAGGCACAAACTCCATCAATCGAACGGCTCGCTCCAGACAGAACAGAACAACATCCAAGGCAACCTTCGAGAAATCTTTCTGCATAGAGTTTTGGCTCTAAGCAAGCTTTGCGAGATGCTTACAAGATGTGGCTCCCTCCTTGGATTTCCTAAGTGGATTCAATACCATCTGCATATATTGAGTGTCACAGCGTTCAATTGTTGGCCAAAGACTGTTCGAGTCGGAAATGACCCATTTCAGGGGATCTCCAGCTGTGTTTCATGGATCGGAAGATCGACAGGAGCGTCGCTTGTTGAGGAACTTGAAAGCTTCCGCCATGACAGAGTCTGGAGTTGAAGATTCTCCTTCAAAGAAAGTCGTGAGATGACCTCGCGACAATTAACCGCACCCTCGAAGAGTAACCTTAGTCAATGTATCACGAAGTTCGGTCCTGATACTGAATCCAGCAGTAGCAAGTACTTGTCATTTCATTTTTGGCTCTATTTTGGACTAACAGCTCCTTGCTCAAATGCAGTTTAGAAGACTGATTGCTTGCCGCAACCTCTGATCTCGAAATTTTGGGGTCTAGGAAAATAGACTTTGAGGCTGGCTTCTCCTGGTTGCGAGGATTTAGCAAGGCCTCAATCATTGGAGGGGACATTTACATTGGTTCACAATATGCAGCCATCCGGAACGTCGCAGCTCAGAACAAATCACCAAAGCCCTTCTCGGAATCCTTCTTGATCAGCTCCATCATACCCTGCCCTATGTCAGTATGAATTTCCACAATATACTTGGTGGGATATGCAACCTCTGGCATTAGCGATTCTCCATTCGCACCTTTGACGTAGCGGAATGGCATTTCTGTACTCTCGTTCTTATTGATGCGGAATTCTGGGTAATCAACGTACTCGATCTTGTCCAGTGGAACTTGTTGATGTCAGCATTGTTCCGTGATTTTGTGTATTGCCGTACTCTTTTCTTGAGCCACGAGCCTCGTCACTCTGACTGCAGTATCCGTAGTCATCTGCTTTGGACCAAGACGTCTTCCCTCAAATCCCTTCTTTCTCAATTCGGATGTTCTATCTGGAACCTGGTCAGTTGCGTACCACTTCATGGTCTACTGCACAAACCTCGTGGTGGATCGTCCCCTGATTATGTCAGTATTGAAGATCTCCACTCAGTGACCGGGAGACAAATCACCTAAAATCCCACCAAACAGGAAGACATCAAAGTTGTCTCCATCCTCTGGGCTCAATTCCTTGGTGGCCGATGGATCCAGCAAGCACACTCTGCTCTTATCGTTGGCATAAATTGCCTCGACGCTATTGCAATCGGCTGTGAATCCTGGTACAGCCTTCAACGCCTCCGGTAACACCAATGAAGGAGGAACTGATGATAAACAGAACTTTGCACCTGCCTGGTGTGACTCCTTGGCAATTGTCACATATTCCAACTCAGACCATGGGCCGAGTTCATCGTCGAGGTGCTCAACGATGTAGGTTTTGGAGGTCATTTTGATAGTCCAATATCCAGATGGAATGTGACACCCAAGGTGTTGGGATGAGAATTCAGATAAACTCCTCGTCAAGACACCAGAACGTTCAGCTGGTTGGCTATTTCTGCAAGACGAATCGGAAGCTCCCCTCCAGTGAAGCAAGGACAGTGCAGTGTCTGGTTCACTGCGGGGTAGGAGTTCTCGAAAGTTTGGGACAGTCTTGTAATGCTGAGGATAAGACGGGACAACGTCTGACTCAGGCAATCGATCCAATTGACGAAGTTCGCTTTGGACAAGTGACCAGAAATCGTACGAAAGACGGCAGGCAAGGCTCTGGTGAACTCTCCGATAATGGCACTTATGAGGCAATCCTAGTGTGCCTTGGGTGATTGTGAGAAAATGAAGTGCGAAACAGAGTGATATTGGTGAAATGCAGGCGGTAACTTACGTCACTGATAGGATATTTCCTTCAATATAAACCAAGTTGGATCGTCACCGGTTGATTTGCTGCTTTTCTGAGAGAGTAAGAAATAAATTTCCTCCCAAGACATTCGACTTTAAGCGACGCAGCTCTTATCCAAGGGACGATAGGATCGCCCGATTTGAAGCTCAAGCAGAAGTTCAAAAAGAATTACTTTGACACTTCAAGGCCCTTTCTTTATTAAAAACTCCTGTCGATCTCTACCTTATTGCATTCCTCCCAAGTCACGAATCATTGCGAGCAATCACACAAGACGTTGGTTTGAACCCTACCGGCAAGGCAGTGAGTGATTGGGCTTCAATTACCCCTCGTTGCCGGTACGCTAGCAAGGGCCACTGTTTTGGCAACTAACTACCTTCGTCACCAAGCAACCGCAACTCGAGCCCAATAAATTCTCAAGCACAATACGGCATCACAACTACAAAGCCTTTGAGTACGATTCGCAACTATTGCAAATCATCCCACACATTTCCGTACATCGTCCCTCGTTCGCGCACACGAGCAACGTTAAGATGAACCCCCACCAAAAGAACAAGGTCGATATTAACGTATGTGCTGGAACCTCCTGAGATCTTTCCTATGCAGCATATTAGCAGAAGACTGACAATGAGATATAGTCGCTCTCACCAGATGAGCAGCGCCTCTTCCGCCTCTACGGCAAGCTACCTTCGAAGAGTGATCACTTGGCAAAACACTTAAAAGAGCGCAAGTACTTTGACTCCGGCGACTACGCACTCTCCAAAGCCGGCAAGGCCTCAGAAGTCGACACCGGCAGTGTTGGCTCGCAGCACCCTCTCCCCGAGAACATCCCCCATCTCTCCTCCCCCGGCGTCGGAAATGCGAGCCAGGGCGGCAGCGGAAACAGCAACGTCATGCATGTAGGAGGAGCAGGTGGTCTGCCGAGCGGAAGCCCAGTGAAGGAGAGCAGCTTCTTGAACAGAGAGACAAGTGTCGATGAGGTCGATGATAAGGAGAAAAAGGGCGAGAGAGCTGCTGATAGCACCAGCCCACCACCAGCAAAGGAGGGCATTCCGATCAGAAGATAGATGGTGGTACTGTGGCGCGTTTGGAGGCTTCTTCTTGCTTTGGGGGTTTAACGACTGATGGCAATTGCACTGGCGTTTTGAGGATTATGACGGTATACGGGCTTTGAAACGGATTTTCAATGTACATGTTGCTCATGGAATTACTCTTGAAGGTTGGGAGAGAATGCGAGACTTTACGCTCTTCTTAGTCTTGTTCGGAAATCACAAAAACACCATATCATAAAAAAAAAGAGTATCAGTCTTGTTGTGCATGTCACTCGTAGTGAGTAATTTCATTGCTGTGCCGTTCTTGGCAGATCATTTATCATCACACGTCTTTAGCTTTGCAAGCTTTTCCATTCCACCAACGCCTTGCAATGCATCCCGAAACCGTATTCAAAGATCAAGCGCCTTGATAGCCATATCCTTCGCGCCCTCGAAGGACTTGTTGCCACCGATGAATCCAGCAGCGTGTACGAAGACACCACCGCTAACTCCTGAGATCTCATCCAACTTCTCGTCTCTGAATCCTCTCCATGCTTCAGGCAATGGCTTCCTGCTCTCGAAAGAGTCCTTGGTAACTGGTACACACTGGATTCTCCACTTCGCATCCGGCGTTGGCTTCTCTGGATATAAGACGTAGAGAACCTTTGATTCGCCGCCATCCTGACCCTCAAGAGTATATAGATGATCCTTCCAGGGCACTGATTGACCATCAAATACCAAAATTCTCCCCTTTGAATCATACTCCAACCGCTTCGCATATGCCTTGTGCACAATATCCCGAGCCGGCAACCAACACTTCGCATAGTAATCCAGATCCCTAGAGAACTCCTCGCCCATGCGTCCACTTGCTACTAAGAACTTCTCATCCTCCACAGCTTGTGCCTCGACGGGGTCCGAAGGCGTAGGGTCGTTCCAGTTCGGGTTCAATCTTGAGACCATAGCTCCCAACGAGAATCCTCCATCACTAAATCTCTTCTCCAAACCAGCAGCAGAGATGGCCTTGGGATCGTATGCGGAGATACCATTGTCATGGGCATCCAAAGCTTCAATGAAACTCTCGTAGATCTTGTTCCAGATGACACCAATCTCCTCAGCATCCTCGGAGACCCCCAGCTTCTGCGCGATAATGGCCTTTCCAAAATGCATGTACACTAGTCCTGCAGATGAGAGCTTGGTTGGTCGGTTTGGGAAGGTGGTGTTGAATGTACGCTGGTGGTGATCGTATCGATTGGTCGAGGCATCGTACTCTCCACCGACATCAACCACGGTGTGGCAGGTCTGAAGAAGGGCTGGATCTCGAGTTCGGACGAGCTGGGACGAGCTGTATGTGGGGAGCAATCGAAGCATGTACACCGCCAAAGCCTCATCTGCGTGGAAGTGGCCATTGTGGGTACCGATGGTGACCGGGGAGGTCTTGAGTCTTTTTGCGCTTGCCTCTGCCATTCTGAGGGTATTGCGGATCATACAGATACGTGGATTGTTGGTGTTGGCTGGTACTTTTGATCGATATAATTTTTGGCGAAGGGGCTATTTGGCGATGCAGCAGCGGCAGCTAAATTCGACGAATTAGGTCTAGTCGTTTTCCGAGATACACATTATACCCATGTGAGTTACCTAGGTACTGTTTTCCAGGCCAGGAAAACTTTGAACCTTTTCTTCCTTGTCTCTCTTGTGGTTTCACGCCTCGAGGCTTGCGCAGCACTTCTTGGACATCCAAAGAGTTCTTCCGATTTTGAAGTACTGGCCGAGGTTGGTGACATTGGCGACATCTTCAGAACCTTGACACATGCGATCTTGCCCTGAGCCCGAGAAATCAAGTCGAGACCCTGGATCGAACGCACACGCCAGAGGGGAGATCATTGGCGCAACATATTCAGGCCAGGCAACATCTCGCAGATTTGCACAACCCTCCTCTACCAGTCCCAGTTCAAGAAGCAGCTCAGTGATCAGAGTCATCGTCCAGACAGGTTCGCGCGGTCACACAGTTATTTCATGATCGGCCAGTTTTCTACGATAAGAGCTTGGCACCTCAAAGCGCCTGATAACAACACAGCTCTTGGAACGAGACACAAGTTTTCGCAACACAGGAACGTCAAAGAGCCACGAACATAGCTCGCCGACGCGTTTATTCGACTTCAAGGCCTTTTACGAGGCGCGGAATACCAGAGACACCAAGCTGGGCGCGCTTCAACGCACGCTCGGCGCATACAGCGCTTTGGCATGTGGTTATTCCGGGTTTGCTCTTCTGCGATCTTCCTGCTGTCGATTATCCTGAGTATACCCATTGCGTTTGATGGTAAGTTCCAAGTCGGTTCTAGGATATTTGCAAAGAGCATGTGCTAACTTATTATCAGTTGGCGGACGAGAGTGTGGGCTGGCTTTCTCGCTGAGCCTGTTCTACTTTTACTTCTTCTACTCGACACTGAAGTTGGCAACACCAGACAACTCAAGGATACGATGGGCATTAGTGAAGATAATCGGACTGGCACAGTGGGTGCTGATCCCAGGGCTGTTGATCTGGAGCATGAACCGGTTCGCTGTCGATGCGAACAATAGCGGAGATTGGGTTGGCAGAACCTTTGATGTGAAGAGATCGCACGATTCAAGCGTCAAGGAATGGATCTTTGGTGCTGGCGGGCTCTTGGAGATGTTGACAGTTGGGACGTGGGACAAACTTCTGAGATATTCGACCCCATTCTTCCAGCTGGCGGAGGGGTTCTGCAGTCTGCTGGTGATACAAGCTGCCGGTCAAATTACAAGATGGCTTGTCAACCGTGGGCGAAGTGATTTGTGGATGGTATATGTTCTGGGCCACTTCTTCTGACATAGCTAACAACTTACAGATCGGATTACTTGTCGTTTCCGGCTCCATCATCTCCAGCTCCGTCTACTTCCTCTGGCGCATAATGAACTTCCCAGAGATAGGCAACGTGGACGCCACTCTCATCGGAGTTACAATTACATGTGCAGTGTTTCTATGCGCCTGGGGCATCGGAAGTGGAAGAGGAAATCCAGTGGAGAGCTCTTTACTCTTTGCATATGTGGTGCTCTGCATTTATCAGATCTTCACCGACTATCTGCCAACATCGGAACCCCCGCCCCCTCCAGCTCAACCCGACTTTCCTCCATTTCCTCCGATCATCATGGCCTCATATAGCACGGTTCTGTACATTCTATCCACCTTACCTTCAGCAGTCCTCTCAGGATTCACATTCCTATATGCCGCGTTCCAGACCATAACGCCATCGGTCATCATATCATTGGCGTATCGAATCTTTGTATTCTACGCCGCGACTAGAATCATTCCCGCTGTAAGGGAATCCGGATCAAGAGCTCTATCTCAGGAGCCAAGTCTTGAGGACAGTGATGGAGCTGGAAAGATTCTTGGGCTTCTTAGCTGGTTCAGTCCCAGCATCCTCGTAGCCGTATATACGAGCTTGCTCATGCAACACTTTTCCACTACATCGGCTGAGGGAAATCAAGCAGAGTGGTGGACGATGCAAGGCGGTGACGCAGGAGGGAACATCTGGCGATGGATCAACGTGGCAGCGACAATGGCACTGTACTCATTGGAGCTCTACCTCGGAAAGGAAGACTGGGTGGATGATTCTCTCACTTCCCATTGGAAGACAGACTAGAGAACATGGAGGCAACCTTTCCTTTGTCATGAATACATGCGAACCACAGAACAGGACGCTAGGGGATGAAGAACTCAACAATCGATCATGAATGATCAAGAAGAGATTCATGAGACTCGAAAGAGGTGGTGGAACAACGTCTTGAGAGTCTAAAAAGAGATTCGTCAGACGAACAGAAAGACAGCGGCCTTCAAGGGAGGCATCTTTGTGCACTTGGCGTGGCGTTTGGGATGTCTTGGAGGTCATTTGGCTGTACATACTCGTACCTGCGGCATGTTTGTGGAGCGTGGTTAAGCCTTGTTGTGCTTCTGAAGCATGACTCTACTTGGGGATACCCTTCGAATTTCATCGTAGTCCACGGACTTAATTGCAATCAAAGAATCATCAGCAGCATGACTTTCTCCTCTTGCTTTGTTTTGTTTGGCTCGACTTCTGCCCAAAAATTCAACTTGCTACAGGTACGTTGCAGGTTTAAGCTAACGAGGCTAAAGATAACTCGGTGCCAAGGCGGGTGGCCTGTCTTGATAGCTCCCGGCACTTGAAAGGGCTGAGATGGAGTGGCAGAGTGGCTGCGTGGATAGGGTGAGGTGAAGTAAATTACTGTATTGGACGCAAACCTTGATGGGTGAGGTGTTCTCAACATGACATGTGAGAATCATGAGATGGCTGTTGAAAGTACACTTTCAAAGTAGAAAAGGACAAACATACGTTAGCCTTTGGCGCCTTTCCTGGAAGTCTCCCTCGGCTACCGACGTCGTCTCACCGCTCCCAATAATCAGCCTGTTCCTGGGGAACGTGTTGAAGGGCCGGTGCAGTGGTGCACTGACTTGTTGAGACGATCTGCCGCTAGAGAGCTCCCCTGGAACACCAAGACGAGACGAGCAGCACTCATCTCAACAACAGCCCAGAACAGCACAACACAACACAACACAACACAATCAACACTGCACAGCTCGAATCACCTGCTGAGACTTCGTAAGCCTTGACCAGTAATCGAAACGGCAAGGGTCTGGTCCCCATCTCTGGGAGCAATAAATTGATCCTGCTGCCACTTTTCTGTGTTCCTTTCCCAAGTTCCGAAGTCCTCTCACGACTTCCCCAGCTTTCGTATCCATTCAAATCATCACACCATCCGTATCTTCCAATCTCCCGCCTGTCTCAACAACAATCAACATGTCTAGAATTACACCTCCTGTCACCAGGTTTACCCATGGGGTACGAAGTATCAGTTCCAGTGCAAATGCCGGTCGTCCCTCTGGACTTCTTGATGCTCAATCTCGAGCTTCGAGGTACTTACCCCGCAATCTGAAAGATCTCCGGGCAGAATGCAAGATGAGACAATTGAATCCTATCGGCAACAAGAACGAGGTACGAATATCTCATGCTTCTTATATTCCAAAACGATGTGATGACTTACAAGCGAATTTCAGTTAGTCGACCGACTCGCAGCCCACGATATCGTCGGCTCGTCCCATACTTTCCACACATCTGGGATGCATAGGCCCACCCCCTCAGCCGTCCGAATCATCCCCTTAATGCAAGGCTTCCGAACCTCAGCACCCAAACAAGCCTCCCGCGACAAATCCACCATCGACTTCTTCTTCTTCCCCGAGATTCCACCCGCAGAGCCTGCAAACCCCTTCCAGAAACTCCGTGTACCTCTGCTTCCAGACAACTACAACCCCGACCGCTCGCCGGAATCAGGCCATGCTCTCGAGTCTCTCGATGAAGCTGTGCCTAGACCGGAGATCAGTATCATGGCTGCGCATCCTGAAAACGTGGCACCGAGTGCGATGAGTGAGGTGGTCGGTAATGATGGGCTGGATGTTGATATTGGGCAGTTGACTTCGGCCTTCTCGACGCTTCTGCCGGCAGGTTTGAAGAGTGAGAGCAAAGAGCCCGGTGTTATTAAGGAGCTGTGGAGTGGGTTGATGGATGATATTCTTGGTCCTAAGACTCCGAAGACTGCTGCTTAGGGCTCTCATGCCTTTTTTTACTTTGGGTTTGGTTTGGAAGAGCGGGAGTACAGATCGGCTGGTGCTGATCGGTCGGGGACGACTTGGAACTGTTATCTTGATCTTTGTTTTGTTTGGTTCTGTCTCTACCTCGTTGACGCTTGACGGTCCGAGATGATGACTTTTTGCTCTTGACTGTGAATTACTCTTCTACTATTCTTGATTCCTTGGATCGTGTGGTTTCGAGATATCTAGTTATAATTATGCAATTGCAAACCATTCCAACCAGCATCTTATCCAGTATTGCTGCCAATACTTCCCTTTCTGCATTCAAATTTTCCTTGGGGGACTTGTCCTTGGTTGACAACATGTAGACTGAGCCGCTTACGCCTATTCGGCGGCTTTCGGTGACTTCCACTACTTGCACTCGGCCACCCCTTAAGGTTAGTTGAGCATTGATTTACTCATGCACAGCAGGCATGCAAAACAAATTACACTTTGTGTAGGTCAAAATGTCAACTTCATAGGGCTAGAAATGTTTTCAGAGGGGCGAGTCGTACAGTCTTGCTTTCAATGACGGCCACGCATAACTCTCTGCCCTATCATCCACAAATTCAAAACATCCGAATTTTTGCTGTACAACATCCTGACAGTGTAGATACTCGGCAATTCCTCTCAGTGGCTCAGCATGGCATCAGATTGGGTTGAACCATGGGAAGCCTTTGGATTCGCGGGGTCTGGAAGTGCTGGCAGCATGAAGGTTTTTCTTCTAATCTTTTTGGCCCCCCGTCACAGCCACTAATTGACAAAGCATCTAGCCGCCCCAGAACTAGAAACCTAACTAGATATTGTCTCAATCTCCGATGATCTATCTTGATTACAGGTGCGTCAAAACATCAGAATGGCTGATGTTGCTCTGCTTTCAAGCGGCTGATTGGACTAACCAAGCCTGGAGGCAGTCATATTGACTTCTCCATGCTGACACTTTCTCCAGGGGCCCAGGATGGTTCATGGATCCGTTTATAGGTAATTAATCTCCTTGCTCACTGCATCCCTTGATCAGTGCCTAATTCATTAAGATGACAAATGTTGTTTTTTGACGGACTCGCTGACAAAGAACTGTGAAGCGATGCCCGATACAATCGTCGGCAATAATTCGTATGCAACGAGCTATCTATCCAACAGTAAGGCTCTTCTGATTTCACCGTATTGACATGCCAAGTTGATGTCTTGGCAGGTACCATGGGCGACGCAGCACCTCAAGCTTCGACTCCTCTGGCGTAGGTATTGGACAAGCTTGGAGGAGGAGTACTGCTCATCTGTTATCAGGACTTCAAGCTCGCGTCTTAACAACAGCCACGCAGCTACATACCTTTCCTTCACAAACAATGGTCAGGATCCAACCGAGGCATATTTTCATAGCACCTGGATAGACTGCGATCAGAGCAAGATCTTTAGCCATTGTTCAGATCTGACCTATGAGTTGGCTTTTCCCTCCAAATTTACAATTCTAACCTGCAAACAGGAAGCATATAGATAAGCACACACGACCCTACATCTGCCTCAACCCAGCCTGTACCAACGTCGATTTCGGAGACAAAACAACACTCCATCGTCACGAACGAGAGACACACGGCACTGTCAAATTACTATGCCCCGTATCCTCGTGCCGAAGACATGTGAAGGGTTTTGCCAGGAAGGGGAATCTGGACTTGCATATCAAAACCTGTCATCCAGTTGCAGCCGAGCAAGGTGCCTCGAAGGAGATTGAGAAGAAAGACGGAATTACGCAATCCTCCAACTTGTTTGAGCAGGAGGAGGAGCTCGAGTTGGACATGAACAGTGGGGTTGTATCAGTAACTCAGAGAAGCCCAGGTGTGGACATTACGAGCTTGAAGTTGAAGCTGCAGGATCTGGAGAAGGAGAAGAGGGAGTTGAAGTTGTGCCGGGCTCGTATGGAGGAGGATATTCTGGTTTTGAAGAGAGAACTTCAAATTATTTCTGCTTGATCTTCTAACTTAGAGACTTGGGGCTTGATCGGGAATTACGGTGTTTCCACTGCAGTTTGTTGAATGTTTGTGGGTATTAAGAGATGTTGTGTTTGGGGGTATCTAAGCTGATTTGAAGTGAGTTCATATTTTCAATGTTCTAAATTCAACTTGCGACATGGAAGTCCGTTCAAGATCAAATTCCAAGCACTCAGGGCTATGATGTTTGGGCATTTCCATTGGTATTTGCTGGACGTTTGTGGGTAGTGCATTGAGGGCATTCGATCACTTTGGAATGATTTTAATGTCCTTTTAGTCTGCTCTCGATACGTCGAACCCGTATGGTCTATGTGTTTTTTTGTCGCAGGATGAGCCCAGGATCGTTCGAATCTTTTGTAATTTTGTTGTCTTTGCTAGCCGAGAAGACTTGGCGCCCCTGATCCAGAAGGACGGACGTGATCGATGATGAAGGATGCCCAGCCCCTAACAGGAACGGACGGAGATCTTTGTGTTTGTTTTCATTGGTGAGTGAGGCGAACTTTCCGCACTTCAGGGCCCTCGGCCCTCTCAAAGCCGCATCTACCCCTCCGGATCTTGAAACGACAATTTGGCTGTGAAGCAGCTTTCTGCTGATATTGAGATGAGCCTTCAAGTGCGATATCGGAATTTCGAAAAAGCGGTGACACTACTTTTTGAGGAAATAAACCAAGCACAATTTATCATTTCCGCCCTTCCCCTCACGTCGTGACGCCGTATCTGTGGTTGTTGAATGGAGGTCGTACCAAGCGTGTGACTGCATTCGCTTTAGGGAGGTGCTTAAAGGTGCATGCCGGGATGGTATCCGTCATATTGAGCATACGTAGGTCGCAGATATGGATCTCGGCTTTATGTGGGGGAAATGGAAATCCTTGAAGTGATTTTGCGGTGCAGTTTAGCAGGTGAGCTTTACTTGCTTGCAGGGAAAACCAATTTTGCTAGTTCGCCTCTTAGTTGAGGGTGAATTCTGTCCACGCCCAGCCAGCCCCAAGCTACAAGTACAAAGTATCCTCCCGCATCTCGCACTCCCTTCTTTCATATTTCTACATCGTCAACATCCTTTCTTTTTGAGACAAAGAAATTATCTCTCTCTACCCTCACATCTACCACATACTCGAACTCAATGGCACCTTCCGCAATTACGCCTCCTGTTCAAACAGGAAATGAACTCGACAGCGCTGCTGTTGCCCGTAAGCTTGCTCAGACAGCCCCGGAATTAGTCAAGAAGTGAGTACCAATGTGGATATTTGACATTCAGCTTGCTGTCTTTCGAATCGGCACCTGGTTCTCGCTTCAAGCTTCCACGATTTCCAAAAGCTGTGTTTGCTTGGGACCAGACATGACTCATTCCAATTTATGTCATGAAACTTCAAACTGACAATATGATAGTGGAAACAGCGGAAGCACTCTGCATCCATTGGATGCTTCCAAGTTGAAGTTCACGAGGAGTACCACTCCAATGACCGTCCCAGCGCCAGGAGATCCAATTATCGCCACCGCCTCTCAATGTACCGACCACATGATCACCACGGTTTGGAAAGCATCACAGGGCTGGGGCGTTCCAGAATTGAAGCCATATGGAAACTTCTCCATGCCGCCAACCGCGTCCGTTCTCCACTACGCTACCGAATGTTTCGAGGGAATGAAGATGTACCGTGGTTACGACGGAAAATTGAGACTCTTCAGACCAGACTGCAACTGCCGCCGCATGGTTATGTCGAGTGTGAGATGCTCTCTTCCAGCATTCGACCCTAAGGAGCTTGAGAAGTTGATCATTGCTATGATTGCTGTTGATGGTCCAAAGTGGCTCCCAACTCCTGGGACTTTCTTGTACTTGAGACCAACCATGATTGGCTCTGCTGGTGCTTTGGGTGTTGCTACGCCAAAGGAAGCTACCCTCTTTGTCATCTCTACTTTCATGCCACCCATGGACCAGAAGATGGGCTTGAAGTTGTTGGCTTCTACGAATGGTGTCAGAGCCTGGCCAGGCGGATTTGGGTACGCCAAGCTGGGTGCAAACTACGGTATGTCCCTCAGTACTAGATTCCACGGAAATTTGAACTAATTTCTACATAGGTCCCAGTCTGCTAGCCAACGGAGAGGCCCGCGAGAGAGGATACGATCAAGTTCTCTGGTTGTTGGATGGCAAGGTTACCGAGGCTGGAGCTTCCAACTTCTTCGTCGTATGGAAATCCCCAGAAGGAAAGGTCCAACTCATAACTGCACCACTCGACGACAAGATCATCTTGGACGGTGTTACGAGAAGAAGTATCCTTCAACTAGCACGCGAGCGTCTCACAGACGAAAAGAGCAGTCTTGAAGCAGTGGAAATCGTGGAGCGCAACTTCACGATGGACGAGGTTGTCGCAGCTGTCAAGGAGGGAAGAATCATCGAGGCCTTCGCTGCTGGTACTGCTGTAAGTTCTATCCTTTCCCATGTCACAAGTTATTTTCTGACTGCCACACCAGTTCTTCGTATCCGCTGTCTCTGTCATCAACTACAAAGAGCAAGACCTCCAAATTCCAATGGCCCGAGGAGAGATGGGAGAGTACGCATCACTCATCAAGAGCTGGTTGGTCAACATCATGTACGGAAAGGAGCAGCACGAGTGGGGCGTGGTCATCGAGGAAGAGCAATTGTAAGCTGGATTGGCATCAGCTTGGGAGGCTGTTTTTCAGGTGTTCTGGCGTTGGTGGGTAGACGGGTTGCATGGCGGGCGGAAAGACTTCTTTGATACACAGCATTGCAAATCCAGCGACCTTAGCTAATACAGCATTGTTTTACTTTCATCTAATCTTCTCATTCCATAACTCAATTTGAATGTGGCGGAAAGCCGTGGCTTGTGAGATGATTCCAGGTTGAAGACTTTCCAAGTGTTCAAGTGACTCGAGGCTCCAAGTGCTGGCCAGACTTCAGTAATTCCCTCCACCAACCATATACCTTACAAGAGATTAATCTCCCCTGAAGTATCGAAATTTTGTGCGTACCTTAGCACATACTCCCAGACCTACAATAGCTGACGGACTACCCGATCCGCAGTCCTCATTCTTTTCACATTTCACTTCAACCTACTTCAACCGGGCGAGATCGTTTGTTACTTTCAGTCTCCAGCGAAGCACTTCCTGATGATAAGGAGAACATTCGATCAAGAAACCCATAAATTTGATTCATATGTTTTCAATTATCAGTCCTCCTCTAGAAACCTTGTTGAGAACGACATCACCACTCGTCTCTCCCGTCAATACCCCTAAGTTCGTGATTCAGTCATGATTTCAATCTTGCCAGTCATGCTAGAATTAAAAGACAACCCACCCACTTCACTTTCAATAAATAAGTCATCAGAACAAATCAGAACACTCGAAGAACAACTTAACACCTGCGGCGAATCCTATCTACACCCAAGCCCAATATTCACCAGACAAATCCTCCTATATTCGCCGCTCTCCACTTCCATCGGAAGCACTTCGCTTCACTGCACCGTTCGTTTTTCGTACAGAACACTAACTCCTACATGTAATCAAATAAGCAGATTTCCCTCCAAGGCAGCGTAGAATGTCAGAAATCCAGACCGTGATCATTAACTTGAATCCCACACATGGATTTCTAACAATCTACGCTGCTAGGAGAAGCGGTAGCAGCACTCCGGTTAGAATTCCCGACCGTGATCATTAACTTGCATCCCAAACTTGGAATCCTAACAAATAGGTTAGGGAGAAGTGGTAGTAGTGTCGATCCCGTTGATCCTACGAATCGATATCGGAAAATGGTTAGCCCTTTGGCTCAGATAACCCACCACCTGTGACCGGCACAGGTGGTGGGTCCTGGGTTTTGTTATTTTTTGTTATTTTTGATGGTATATATATATGTTTTGGTAGTATTTTGTTTGGGCCGGGTTTGTTGATGCAGGCGCGAGGACGCGTTAAGCGATGATGGTATTCAGGATCTTGGCGGTGCTTGGGTGTGTTTGCCGGTAATTACCCGGCGGGCGAGACAGTTGAACCTCATGGGGAAGATGGATGGTGTTCTTGAGTACCAGATACTAATCTTTGAAAAGCAGCCGGGTCTAGTTTGTTATTTGAACACCTTACAGAGGTGAGCCAGCTAGTTTTCAGAGTTCTATATTACATGATTTAGACCAGTTTTGCCTTAAGAAAATAGTTACAGGGTATCGTTTCCTCGGGTCTTTTCGCTACCTTCCTCCCCTAGGTTTTCTAGGCTAGAAATGCCTTCCACTGCATCCTCTCCTTCGCACCGTCAGACGCCTACGAGTCTGCGGTATCCGTTGCAGGTAATTTGTCACCAACATCTTTCAACATTTCATCTCCTATTTTCACATCCTGTTCTTTGGGCAGAGCTACAAGTGCGGATCGTCCAGGGTTTCCATCCCGTCTTGGTCTTTGAACCCAGTTCAAGCGCCACGCGTCACCTCGACGAAGGCTCTCCATCACCTTGCTTGCGTCTTTCGTCTCTTGCCCTTCAAGTGTGATGCGCTGCACTCTAATCCCTCTGGTTGGTGTGCGGAAAATAACCGCAGATCCATCCTCAACGTAAAGTAACGGCTGATGAACCTCTGGATCCTCCACGACGAAATGGATAGAACGACCAAGTTCCTGTAATATACGCTTCTGGTATATATTGTTACTTTCGGTTTCATTGTCACGCTTGAATATGGCTGGTCGGTCTACTGTTTCGGTGTCTTCGATGATCAGCCGTTTGGAAGTTTTCGGGTCAACGAGCACCCTGGTCCACAGACGACCGAGGGCAAGTTGACGCGTCGGTATCTGCTGGGCAGCGCTTTCTTCATGCCAGTAGATTTTTTTGTCGGCCGGCGTGATTTTGCCAGCGTGATTCAGCTTCTTAGGTAGCTTATACTGCCACTTTGTATCTGGGACGAGTGGTGGCACGAATAACCGGTTCTGCAATCCGCTGACAAGAATCTTGGCTGCCTTTGGCATTACTATTTCGAGCAGCTTCTGGTAGGTCATAGCTTTTGCTTTGAGAGAAAATAATTCCTGGGCTAGAATTGTGCCGTGATCGAAAGACTTGTCGTCTAGAGTCTGGAGGGTGACCCCAATGCTCTTTTCTCCCTTTATTAACATGCGTTGCAAAGGTGCAGGCCCGCGATAGCTGTTCCTATGTTAGATTGAGATATATTTGTGGCCAACAGAACGACTCACTCTGGCAAGAGAGATGGGTGTATATTTAGTCCCCCATATTCGACGGATTTAAGGATTCGGGGAGGCACGAAGAGACCGAACGAGACGGCCACAATGAGATTTATAGACTCATCATGGGATTTAGGCAGCTGGATATAATCAGCTTGTGAACAGTGGTTAGAACCCTGGTACTTACATCCCATCCGGTAAATGTATCTCTCTCATGGAGAGCAAGTCCAAGTTCCTGGGCGACAGCCTTAATCGGGACTGGAAACGATTAGACATTACTTAACTACCTGCGAAAGTCATTCTTACCTTCTCGAATTTGCTTTAACGACCTCCCTGCAGGCTTTCCAGGTCGACAGAGGACATCGATGGATTTGATCAGGTCTGGATCTCGCTTATGCTCGGCGTGGATAGCTCGGAGAGACGCGATGCTGAATTCATCCGAACCACAGAACAGAATTCTGAGAGGCTTGGATGTTTTTGTGCTGTAAAGTTTGAACCCATAAGATCGAGAGCGAGATAGTTTGAGCTTCTTGGTGATAGGTCTGACTAAGATCAAAGACACCATCGTTTCCTGCTGGCGGCTGTTGAAGAGTTCGTTCCCAGCTGAGGAATGTACTGAAGGCAGATGCAAGTTGGGACAATTAAGTATACGGAGGCCTCAAGGTAGACAAGCTAACGAGTTTTGGGGAGCAAATAAGGGAGGTCAAATTTAATACCCTGTTCCAAACATTCGGCTGGAAAGTCTTGGCAGCTGTGACATCACCAAAGCCAAGCTCATGTTGATGAACTCTAACCTGGACCCAATCGCCAGCGACGACATCAGACTGCTCCGCAGACAGGCGCCGGTGAGCTCACTCGGTGCTCTGTCGTCTTCTCCACCGTCGAACATGCGATGTCTTCACCAACAGGGGCTATTCCAGCCCAGCTAGGCTTCCTAGCCATCTACAACCCTTCTCTGGGCACGGCAGACGAAACCATTAAGGATCAGATCGTCTATTATTCGACGACCGGCTTACAGGAGAGGAGCACGAAGAAGGCGAAGAAAGGCGTCCTGGATGATGCCGCTCGAGAGGAAAACAATGAGCAGTTGAGGCAGATTGGGCTTGCCCAGGGGATGGTAGAATTTGGCAGGAGCTTCTCAGATGGCAGGGCGGTGGACACGGTTGAAACTGAAAAGTCTCGCATTATTTTACACGAGTTGGAGGCGGGATGGTGGATACTAGCTGTCAGAAGTACCGTCTTTCTAAAATCCGGGCTTTGCTAATACGGTTCATTTCAGTCAATCAACTTAACAGCTCTCCCAGTCACAGCAAAGGCCAGCGCAACTGCAAAAGGGAAGGGCTTCGAGCAAGCAGAGACGATCGAATACTCTTCCCGCGAGGTCAAGCCCGCAATTCTGCTCCTCGGTGACTTGCTACGAGCACACTCAACATTCCTCCTGCATCATGCCTCATCGATGAGCGCATTATTCGTCCGTACAAGAAGGTCCAAGTTTGTTGGCATCCTGGGTCGTTATTGGGATACTTTTCTTACGACGTGGAATGTGCTTATGCATGGAAACCCGGCAAACAATTTGTACAGCGGCATAAAAATTGCAGCTTGTGGTGAGCTTGGCATGGGCGTTGGAGAGGAAGAACGTGGTAGTGGGGAGCGGGAGGTACTTGAAGGGTTTGTGGGCCGAATAGACGGACTTGTGGATGTGATTGTGTCCAAATTCGGGGAAGCAGATTCCCCGGAAAGTGAAGATACACCACGTCGACAGAGCGCTAACAGGCAAGATCTGGTAGAGTCCTGGCTTGGCTCAGGGGCTGAACCAGGTTCGGACGATGGTGCAATATTCCTTGGGACTGGTGCTTTATCACGAAAGTCCTTGCGTGATGTCTCACACTGGATGGAAGATCTTTACAGATGGGGACCATACGCTTACGGAGTGATCGATAATCCAAGCTCCAATCGACGAGCAAAGAAGTTTCGACGAAAATCACCACCTAAAGAGAGACAGACGTCTCCTGACGTGAAGAAAGCACGGCAGGTTTATGGCTTGAGTATCCGGGATAAGGTTACCCATGAGACCTCTGGAGGACAAAACTCAATGACTGCTCTTCCTTCAATGCCAGTGAATGATAGTGAGGAAACGCCCAGCAGCCCTAATTCTACCAAACGCCGCCCTACAGTCAAGCGGGTCACATCAAGCTTCACAGGCTCCGATAGTGACTCAAATGTGAAGGGCAACAGGTTTGTCCAGTTTCTGAAACTTGGTTATGGTAGTCATTGGTCACTCGGTTCAACACCACACACAGAAGAAGGCGCTGTATTTCTACCTGCCGATTCAGAGCAAGTGACATCAAAAGTGCCAGAGACCCAAGCCAAGGGAGATTCGCCAAGACCTAATACAACATTTGAGGCATCTCCGTATGCTTCAAAGGGTTCCACGGGACATTTCGTCATAGGACTTTTGGGAGACATCGAGAACGAGTATGATGACACTTCTGATGCTGAACCGGAGGAATTGTTAGATCCTTCTCAGGACGACTCCAATCCTAGATTGCTGTTGCGAACATTGACGGTTGAACTGGAACGCGAAGAAGATGCTCGCAAAGAGTCTGATATCAGTATCGATCTAGGCGGCAGCAGCAAAAGCCCGTCAATGAAGGTGGATGGCTCCGAACGTACTGGAACTTCTAATGCCTCGTTCGAGAGTCAAGACCGAAACAAGACCAAGAAACTTCGCACGGTGGTCTACGTCAACAAGCCTTTTGTGTTTGTGCTTCTATTTGAGTTGAGAACAGATGCATTGGCGTTTTCAAGTCTGTATCGGTCATTACACTACCAGATCAGTCCGCTTCTGAAACCACTCTTGCTTTCGACGGCGTACAGAGCCTCGAAACCAGAACTCAGTACGTCCGACGAATCTGCAACGCCTATATATGATCTTGTCTGGGATCCGAAGCTCTTGACTACCAACTCGACCATTCCCAATATACCAGACCCTGGCCAAGCGCCATCACCAACGGGTTCTTCGATGTGGTCACGCATAGAAGCATTGAACACGCACATGCAAATCATAAAGACCTACATTGCATCGAGTACAGACAGTTCTGCGCTAGAACGTACGTGCAAGACCAGTCGCGGCTGGTGGGTGGTCTGGACGATAATTCCAGACCCTGAACCAGCAGAAACTTCGTCCGGTACAGGAGAGTTGACGGTTCCTACACCTGTCAATGAAGAAAGCAGAGAGAGTCAAAAGTCTTTAGGCTTTCGAGGAACATCTCAGCAGTCAAGCACAGTTGGGGCTAGCATGACTTCAGGTCCTGCTCATCCCTTCCTCGAGACATCGAAGGTTGAATATGCACCCAAGGACAAGGAGATATTCCTGATACGACGAGCAAGTGATCACGTTGCTGCCATGATGACTGGCAGATTTGCAAGCGGCTCATCCGTAGCAGCGTCGGAGTCTAGTTGGACTTCTGGTCCTGGCAGGCTTGCGCAGGGCATTGGTGTTGATACGAAACGTTACATCGAGGGTTTGTTGAACCTGAATAGGTAGAGTATAGACTACAATGATATCACAGATATTGTATAGCCGAATGAAAGCGAAGTAAAGGGAAGACATGTGAAGTCAATAGAAAAATCCAACACGTGGACGATCTCCCCTTTGGCACCCCTCCTCCCCCTTTTCTTCACCACGTAAATTGAGCGAGCGTAAATATGACATGCTAGCAGGAGCTGCTACTTACCTCTCGTCTAGGTAGACGTGTAGCCGGCGCTTGGGTGAAGTAGTCCTTCACCGTATTACCTAGTTACCTTTGACGTTACTGTTTTAAGGCATACCCTTGTTAATAACGAAACTTGGGTAAATCTTGCCACATCCGACGAAACACTCCACTAAAGAACACCTTTTTGACCCCTTTCATTCAAGACAACCTAGATATTTTCGTTCTCGAAACCCAAAAGCCAAAAATCTTCATGATGGTCAATACTGAAGATCTGAGAG